>OY728119.1:83592986-84842986 GCA_963277665.1 Viscum album
GGGGATGGCCGAGACAAAGGCTTTGGAAGTGTGGGTAAGGAGGTAGAGGTGGGGGCCTTTTATAAGAGGAGAGGAGGGGCACTCTTGGAAAGTAAAGAAATGTTACTTTATTTTAAAATGAGTTTCGGATTCAAAAGGTCCCACATTGATATAATTCGAGGTTAAGGTGATAAGGGTTCGAAATCCACCCATACAATAGGTTTTGGACATGTGTAGGTCATAGTTTTTACATTATCATTTCATTTTATTTAAATCCTTTATTAATGAGGTAATCGATGCATCATCATGATATAATAAATAATTTAATTTATTTAAAGTCTAAAAATTATAAAAAAAATACTATAATATTGGAAATCTTTTTAGTTTTCCAATTAATATTTATAATAAAAAATCTCACTTGTATAACCCCATGTAAAAATTATTTTAGTAAAACATTTCATGTTTGTGTCATTTTTTACTTTTACATTAAATAAAATGTTATTTATGTCATTTCCCAACCAAAGTGGCCCCATGGGGTCCCCAAGTTGACCCATGGATTGTATTGGTCGTCCATGACACATCAAATAAGGGTAGTACATGTGTCTAGGTCATTTTATATTATTAAAACATTATTTTTACCTTAAACTACACTAATTACCACTAATCGCGATTAAAAACATAAAAGTTACTATTCTCCAAAAAATTATTTTAATCTCATTGAACCACATTTTACTTCTTAATTAAAACCATGTATTTTGGATTTTTGAAATTCAAAGCACAGAGGAGGTAAAATTTCATTTAAACGAAAAAACAGTTTTTTAAGTACCACTTAGTGGTTTCACTATTCATCAAAAATTGAAGTTTTTCAGAAAAATACCAAAGCTTCACCTCAAGATATATTTGATATTCTGAATTCAAAAATGTTGTCTATTTTACAAAATTCAAAACATATAAGTTGCATTAATTAATTTAATAATTAATTCCTGCTGTCAGAGCAAATAGCGTGTTTTTATGAAACAATAAGTATCAAAAGATTGACAGTAGTTTAAGTCCAATTTCAAATTGAAATTGATTCCAATGACCACCATTGGATTAAATAGTAAAAATATATTCTAATTTCTCTTTAAAACCAATTTAAAAGATAATCTAATCATATAAATAAATTAGATTAAAAAGCAGTTTTGATGTAAAATGCAGTATTTTTCACTATTTATTAAAAAATGAACATTGTCATAAAAATACAAAAAATTCACACAAAGTAAATTTTCATGTCCCAATCATAAAGAATAAGTTTATTTTGACAAACATAGCTTATAAAATTGTCAAAAGATAGATTTAAAAATGGTTTTCCATCAAAAGGCAGTAAAACAATCTTTTAAAAATATTAGTGTATTCCATGCTTAAGATTGGATTTATTTTCATTTTAAGCCTATAAAACACTATCTAATTCATTAATAGACATAGATAAAAATATCTATTATTCATTACTTACTTGGGATGTTACACAAGCCCTCCTCATTCAGCCTCAGAGTTTTTCACATCTAAATCCTACCAACCGAAATCCACAAAAGAACCCTTAAAAGTATTCATGAAAAACATATGTCCTTGACTCGCATCGGGTAGCAATGTAGGAATTCATAAAGCCTATGGTGACCCTTGTATGAGTTTGGATGAGAAAGACTTTGCAAAAAAATGGCATTTGTGTGATAAGAGAAAATTCTAGTGAGGTAAGTTTTTTGTGCATGGGAGGATAAATAAAGTGGAAATATATTGAATGATATAAATGAAGAACTTGAAATAATGGTTTTTTATGAGGAATGATCTCTTTTGTTTCTTGGTGTGTAATTGTTTGATCTCAAGGATATGTGTTTTAAAATTGGTTTTGATTTGATATTGATGTTTACTTGACATGAGGTTTTGCCCAGAAGTGAAAAAGGGTAAGTGTGGGGGAGTTGATAAAACACTATTTTATGGAATATTTTATTTATAATAAATTATATAATTCCCTCACATTGTGTTAAATATGTTTAATTAGAAAATATTTACGATTAGATCATTCATTTGAATATTTGATGAAAATTCTAGTTTTACCCTTTCAAAATCACTGTAGTATTTCAATTATAAATATTTTTATTTGAATTATTTGAACTTATTATTTTGTAACTGTGTTCTTTTATTCATGGGATACAACTTTTATTCAGGACACTAGATCAAAAGAATGCATTTGGGAGGAGTAATTGGGCCATTAAGTCAAAGGTGGGTTGGACACGCCAGAATGGAGAAGCTTCTATATTTCGGCCATAACACCTTCATCGAGTCCTGGATGGAGCCCATATTTTGAGAGGAGATAGAGGACCCATATATGAACATATGATCCTACTCTAAACCCAGACAATTCATGCGTTTTTGTGGTCAAATGGTCCGTTTAAGTTGGCATAAAATATTTGTCCGAGATTCCCCATTCACACTTGAAACCACTTTGAACCTAGCCTCCCCACCACTCTATAAATTGGTGTTTTTCTCATTTGGTGGGGTTGAGACGTTAATTGGGATGTTGAGGGAAGAGGATAAGTGGATCCACTCCAATTATCCAACCATTTCAATAAGGGTAGCTCTTAAATCAAGGATCCCTTCGACGAATCCTTCTTCTTCTCCTTCGTGTTGTAATGCTTTTGTTTGTGTAATAAACTTCTTTGTTCTTATTTTATTTCTTCTTTTTTATTCTATTTTGTTTAAATTTATTCTTCTCTTAATCTTCCTCTTTGGGCTTGAATTCTTCAGTAGAATCGTTATTGGGTTATACCAATTATAAACCTTTGCACATGCAAAACGCTTCTACGATGATTATTCCACCTATGGAAGAGTAGTCTTTTACTAATCGATCTATCTTATACCCTCTTCATTTAATTATTTTGAATCATTGAGCTACTGTAATTCACTTAATATGATCCATGAATTTTGTTTTTAAATTGTAAGAAACTAAGCAATCAATTGAACAATTAACACAAAAACACGCGAGGTCGGGATTTTGTGTAAATTGTGAGAGCACAATCTTAATCGGTAATACAAGACCACATGGGATAAAATTGTAGAGTTTAAATATAATCCCTAAACACAATTCATACTCATTTCCAGAATGGATATGTTCTCTAATTAACCACTGACCATAAGCTAACCTTTGAGCAATAATCAAGGTAGGGTGTTGCGATTGCGTGTTCCGAAGCTAGCCTAGGGTATAAGTAATTCCATCTTTGTGGTTAAGTTAACTCTTATAGGGTTCAAGGGTTAACAAATTAGGGGATCATAATTAATTGGATATTTATTTAAATGATAATGATTAATAATTAAATTAAAAGGTATAGTTAGATTGATTACCCCTTTTGAATATTTCCTAAAAAACATCTTCTTGTTGTGTTATTTTAATCGAAATTCATTTCAAAACTAAAAAAAATACAATCTTCTTCCAGAAAACTTCTTCTAGATTCATAAACTATAACAAACCTCCATCCTTTCAAGTAGTTTTTTTATTCTCTTTTATTTTATTTATTGAATACCTCTGAAAAGTTGTTTTAATTCACTTTCTCCTTTGAGAGACGACCTTGGTCAGCCACTCTGCTGCACCTAAGTACCCCAAAATCACACTAATCATTTGAGGGCACCGACGAAATTTCTCTTTCAATTGTTCTTCATAATATCAAAATAGAAATATACAATCTTTTGACTCTCACTACTCCCATCTAAAGTGTTAACTAATGATGTATCTCTACCACCAGCACTCCAGGTGTACATGTCTTTTAAAATTTTCTTCCCTTTACCTTTATAATATCTCTTTGAGATTCTATACTTACTTTTAAACCTTAGACAATTAGGTTTTATATTTCATAGATTTATACAATCACAAAAAATCAATTTATAATTATCCTTCTTCTCAATGTTTTCTTTTTTATTCATTACATATTTTTAATGAAAATATTTTTTACCCAAAATCCTATTCATCCATTTTTTAAGTTGATAAATTTCATTTTCACTTTCTTCATAAGTACTAAAACACAAATCCTATTTAAAATTTCTTTTTGATTTTAAATATTTTGAAACAATTTTACAAGACTTTGATTTTTTAGTTATAAATACTCCATAAGTTGATGCAAAGGCTACACCATTCTTCTTATTTTTTATTTTTCCATGTACCACTTCAATATAATTTAATACTTCATAACGTTTCAAATAATATCATTAAGACTAAATTTTGTCTGATTTTTTATATCATCTATAGGTGTTCTTTTAGATTCTCATTCTTTAGGGAAAATATCAATGATCGTCTCAATAAGTTATTCATCCAATAAGACTTTCTTTATATGTTATTATAAGTTATTCATAATATATATAATTAATGTATTTATTTGTATAAAAGAGTAACTAGGAAAGAAATCATAATCCTAATAATCATCATAAATCGTAGCTTTTATGGTTTCTAAAAACCTTAGATATTATAAAATGTGTTATATCAAGTTTTCTCGAAATATTATTCATTATTTAATAAGAAAATATTTTACTATAGATATTCCTTATCATTGAACACAGTATAGTGTTCTAAACTCTACATTTCAACTGATACTTAGAATTTTATTCTCTAGTAAAATATATAACCTTGTAATTATTAATCATATCATTTCTAGGCATCACAACAAAGTTATCCACACTGGTATTATTTAATTTTTTTCATATGACCACTTTAGTACTCATAGTCTTCCTCATAGAAAATTGGTTTTATTTTAGGATTTAGATTCTCTAATCTGCAAACAGATAAACTTTCCATAACAAAAACACTTTTCTATACCACACGATTAGTGTAAGAATAAAAAATAAATATAAAGGCCAATATCTGATACCAAATTTTTCCTAGAAATGTAAGAGAGATATTTATTAAAGATGAGAATATTTGTTATGTAATTAAGGATCTCATGATATCTTGAAGCTTACTTGTGATAATACTCACCCATGTGATGTTTTCTAAAAGGGAAAGATCATTTGGAAGAATTGCATGAAAGAAAACAAAAAATCAATATGATTTCAAGAATTGGTTCATGTTTATTTGTGTGGGATGATATTACCAAAATTTGCTGATGGAAAGAGATGTTGTATGATATTAATTTAATATTACAGTAGGATGTCATGGTTATTGTTGATAACCCATAAGTATGAACACTGTAATTCCATTATACATTATTATGGGATGGATAAAAGGAGGATTGGGTAGAACATTATAAATTTCTAAACAAAAAATGGCATGGAGTTTACCACTATCCAAGTGAAGTGTCATGAACAAACCTGAGTCGACCCTGAATTGGTCACCAAAGTGGATCTGTGGAATTTACCATAAGGAATTCATGATCCTACATGTTTTGAAACTAGTGTCGAACATCAATAGAGTAACCAAGAGAATGATGTCACCCAATAAAAGGAAATAAATCAGAGAATGTTAAACAAATACAAAATCCAAACTAAACATTATTTATTCAAAAATGAAATAAAAAAAACAATACAAAAACATACAAAATTTACCTTATAAGCACAATATCTCAATGTGACCTTGAAGGCCACTCTCTGATAACAAAACCTATCATCACCTATGGTGATCAAAACCAAGCCATAACTGACACAAAAGGCTAAAACCATAAAGAACTATATGTGTTCATATTAAGACCTAGTAGGAATTTCTGAACAAGTTTATCCCCAACTTAATTCCTTCAAATAAAATTAGCCTCAATTTTATGTTTGAAATACAATATCTAAAACTATATCTTACACACATTTTTCCTTTAAATAAAAACATTGCTAGTTTCCCTTTTAAACACTTAAACCCACATTCTCTTCCAAGAATGAGGCATAAGAATTTTTAAATAATAATGGCGATATTTCATTTAAAAAGTTTAAAACAGAATAAAATACTTTCAAAATCCTTTTTTCATTAACACTTGAAACCATTTGATCACTTTTACAAAGAAGGCACACTGTACAAGAAACCAGAACCACATGTACAACAAGGGTAATAGGAAAATATCACACAAGACTATCCAGAATGATTCTCAATCATCCCTTATATATAACAAAGTGCCTAAGGACATGTGAAAAACTATAATCTTGTGAAATAATGTAGAACATACTACACATATCAACTCATCCTAAAGAAATGCCTTACTTGATGATGTAAAATTCTTCCCACACACTCGATCGCACCCTACAAGGTCCGATAGATGGGAACTAACCCATAGAAATAAAAAAACATATTTTATTCCCTCCTATATTCCACTACCTAGAGCGTAATCCTAACTTGTGCAGCAACCATTCTCAGAAAATTCCCTAGATATTCCAGGTTCCCATGTTGAGATTCAATATGGGGTTATCCATCAAGTTAATAAAAAAATAAAAACATAAAAACATATCACACATATGAGAATCACACACAAACATCCCCACAAGTCACCCCAAGGATCACTATATTTATTTAAAACCAATAAATCTCAACGGATTCCACACGAAGGATATCACATTTCATTCAAAGTAAATGGATCATGAGGAGTCCATAGAAAGGAATACCCTTCTATTCAACATAAATAGATCATGATGATTCTATAGTGAGGAAATTCCATCCATTCAATATAAACAATGAAAAAAAATTATCCAACGAGATCTATCAAGATCATCCACTTTGATAAATATTTCAATCATGCCTCTATCACCCTTCAATAAATCATCCATTTTCAACGAACCAATACACCTTGAAAAAATTTTAAAACACACCATTTTACATTTCAAAATCATTTAGAAAACTCAATTTAATCACTCACACCACATTTATAAACCATCTCAGTTTTATCAAAGTGCCAAATGGGCTACACACCATTATCACATGTCAAACCATTTTCAAAGAACCAAACACACACCATTTCCAAGTCCTGACCATTTGTAAATTCATTTGATAACTCCAAACCACCATTTTAGACATCATCGATAATTTTAAAAATCAAAGACATGATTTAAAAAACATATATCACATGAAAAAGACCAATGAGAATTTAATCAAACACTTTTTGTGTACAACTCGAAAAATAAATTCCATATACTTCAAATAAATTATGAAAACCAAATTATTTCATTGTAATAAATTATTACAAAAAACTAATACCACTATTAACATATAAATAAGGTGAAAAAATCAATAAACCAATTATTCTTAAATTTAATGGGCATGTGAAAAGAGAAACCAACCACAACCCACATGCGCTTCAACAACACACACCCAAAAAAACCTCTCCAATGTTTAAAGATCCAAGAACAACCAGGAGAATCCCAAAGAAGATAAAACCTTCAATATAAAACAATGGAAACATTAACCCTAGATCTACATGACTAAGGGAGAAGAGAAACTCAATAGAAAATAAATGAAATAGGAAGAGGGATAAGTGAAGTGGAGAATACATTGAAAAATATATCCCCAAACAAGAATAAATCACTAGATCCACTCCATGGGAGAGGATGATAATCTTGAAGAAGGAGGTAGGAGCTCCATTTGGGTTTCATGAACCAAGGAAGGAGGATAATGATCATTTTGGGGCAAAATACTAAGAGGGTAGAAGATTCATTTAAAATTTTTAATGACCTACTAATTTTGCATAGTTATTACACATGGTTTCCCAAACCATTCACCAACTGTGTACCCCTTACTAGACACATTGGGTACTCACACGGATTGGATTCATGGTTTGATAAATTGTGCACCAACCGTGCATCATGGTTCTATCCAAAATGGAAGAATGTAAGGTCTTGTATTTCATGGAGGTATGTTATTGTTTAATTTTTTCTTTTATTATCTTTTCTTTGGAATTAAGTGTTTCTTGGAAGAATTAGGGGCATCATGTGTGTTCCCAGATTTCGGGGCATGAAAGGAAGGAACATTGGTCCAACCTATATAAAGTACAGAGTTTATGCATGGTTAAGTAAATTGTGCAGCCTTCCCATGGAAACCATAAACATTTTGATAGGGGAATTATGAATGGTTGGTGAATAGTTAGTAAAATAGTGTAGATCTCCCTAGGTAACTCTGTGAAATCAGTTTCATTGGACAGTGGCTTGCATAGGGTTTGGAAAACCGTGCGCCCCTTTAAAAGTTGAAAATTTTACGGTTTTTTCATATTGATATTTTTAATATCCCACCTAATTTTCTCCCACCTTATCCTATGTCTAGACTTAGGGATGAAATATAACCCTGAATTGTTCCCAAGTAATTATCTCCCTCATTTCTTGGCTATTTGGACAACCATTGGTTGCAGATCCAAGCTCCGGGTAAGTCCAATCCACTCATTTATTCTATTTTTCATATTAAGTATTCTAGTTTTTTCCATACAATTTAGATGCCCTAAAACCCTATTTTTCTAGTGGAATCTAGGTTAAGGCTTAAAGGGGTTTTTGAATCCATAACTAGGGAAATGATTAAGTGTGTGTTTATCAACGGATTCAATGTTGGTGGTCTTCAAGTATTATCACATTGTTCTGATGTGGATTTGTGCATGAATGTGGTTGTCTTGGTTCCATTTTGTTGTTCATTTGGTTATTTAAGGTATATTTAGATAAATGGGTGTATAATTGAGTAATTTTACCCCTCATTATACCCATGGGATACATTGATTATGATTGGCCAATTTGGGGCCACCCATAGGGTGCACTGGTATTCCAAACCTAGAAATTGGTTCTGTTAAGTGTAATGTTGACTTGTGATTGCATAAATCCCTTTAATGACATGTTAATGTGGTTGGCTGAGTTAATAATATAATAATTATATATGTGACTAGGATTTTTTATGGTCTTTGGGGTTGTTTGGAATGGATTGAAAATGGGTTAATTGGATTAATTGAGATTGTGTCAAGTGGTTTATGAATTATGTTAAAATTTTATAAGAAAGTTAGGGAATATGAAACATTTACTATGATAAATTATTAATAGATTATGAAATTAGAGATATAATAAATTTGTTTCCATAGGTAATATTGATGACTATGTTAAATGGATTTTAACAGTGGATTATTGAATATACCAAATGGGTTGGGTCATAAGAATGATAATTTTGGATAAGTGGGATATGTATTGAAAATGGTAAATGTGTTAATGGGATTTTTGGATAAATGGGATAAATAAAATAAACTTATAATTGTGTTAATAGGTTATTTCATGAAATTTATTCCCACGTATTTTTATGGTTTTTTATTGATATATGTATTAATTGTGAATGTTTTGTGTTGTGGTATATGTGGAAAATAGATATATATATATATACAGCTTGTGAACATGGATTAGTATTGTGGGGTATTGACTAAGGTTCTACACTAATAGTCCTATTTAGACTGAGACTCCAAAACTTAACCCCAAAATGCATGGTTTAGAGAAGGGGATGGAGATCTATTCCTCGGACCATTACATTCCACCCAGACCAAGGCTTCAAGGTGAGGATAATGTAATTGTTGTGATGTATTTATCTCTAATGATATAGGGACTTAACTTAGTCCATTAATTTATTATTGACTTCTATAAGCCCTTGTGTAATTGATGTAAATTCCTAACCCATGAAATAAAATATGAAAATTAATTAATTAAGGAATATGGTTTAAATGGGAGAATTTTTAAAAATGTTAAAATTTGTTTAGGTAAACATTGTTAACTAATGGAAACCAAGTTTCTTTTGTTTACTTATATTTTATTTTTTATATTCATGAACTATCTTTTTATATTGTATATTTTGTAGACATCATCGGTGATAGCCTAATGAGTTGTACTTACACCCTGATCAGGTTGCTACTGGGTACTTGAGAAGATTTCATGCTTGTAGGTTGAGATACGAGAAAAGGCCCTATGATTAGGACTTGATTTAGGATTGGGATGTATATGGATGGGGTATCGGACTTGGAGTCAGGTCTATTTTATGGATTCAGATGTTTTCTTTATTTTTGGTTTTCTGCACTTGTGGAACTACTAGTATAACATGGAAAATTTATTTTTATTTTGAGGTTTGTACCTATTTTGGGAGATGTTTTTTTATGCATATTCTTCTTATTGATTATTTTTTTCTTTTTAATTTATTTTATATTTATTTTTCCTTTGGTAAAGAGTTATATTCTCCCCATGTGATCTTATAGAACCTCAACACTATTCGGAAATCTTTGGCATATAGGGAGGTGCGCTTTAGGTCATGTGATGACCCGACTCTGGAATGTTACAAAGTGGTATCATAGTAGTTATTTTATATGTTTTTATTATTTGGGATGGTAGATAGGAGAGTAATATATGTCATGATATGTTAATGAGCTCATTCTTGTGAGTATATAACTCATGTATGAGGGAAAACCCAAGTCACCCAGGGTGGGAACTATTGTTCTTATTATGCATCGTTACAGTTGATGATATTTCAATATTAGGTGATGCACTTATTTTGTTATGTGATAGTTTTATGATATTTATCTCATGGATATAATTTCATGGAAATTTGTATTCATGCATCATTATAGGTACCTAAGAATATAAGTGGCATGCATCTTAGTAGGCACACATGGGATGGGAGTGTGGGATGTTAATGGTAGAATGGTTTTTTACTATATTTATAACTTAAAGAAAATGGTGTCTAATAATAATGTTTAAAATGGATAAAATAGATGAAATGTTACATAATGGTTAAATAATTATGCTTCAAAATTAGTAAATGAGTTAAAATAATGGTTCTAACAAGTTGTAAAATGGGGAAGGATCTTCATTGTTATGGTAGAAATGGTATAGAAAGTTGGTGTCTAATGAAATACTTGTGACTATGTAAGATGGTTTTCCCCACATTGACCATGACCCATGGTGGGGATGGTTGAGGGTAGTGTTATGGATGTGGCTATTTACATTGGGATAGTGTATACAGATTTGGTTATTTAGGGCTAATATAGGACATTATTTCATGAAAAGGGGGATGTTTTATGTTATATGTTTTGATGTTTGTTTTGAATTATGGTAAATTTAACCATGATGATGTGAGTTAGTTTAGAAAATAGGAAGATATTATCAAGAATGATTCCTAGAGGTGGAGCATGAAAACCAAGTGTTCAAGGGTATTATAGGATGGGAGAAGTTCAATTATAACCTCAATAATTTTATGCAAATGATTGAATAGGAACCATGGTAGGTCATTCTATGTATGGTTGTTCTATCTAGAGAGTATCAGTAGTAACACCATCTAATGATTTCTTGAGACTATTGACTTTAGTTTTGAGAATGTAGTGGGTTGGAAAATGAATGTACATAGGGAATGAGTAACCTTAGTGTTGTGAACATGTTTTATGCTTGGGTGGTTTGGTCAGTGAGAGTGTCCTTGGACAAGAACTCAATTATATGTCGAGGTACCTTGATGATTCTTGATGCATGTATAAAGGGGTGTTACTTAATATGCTTCTGATAGGGTTGTGACCTTGAGGTTTAGAAATGTTTCATGATAATGTGAAAGTGTTGACCCTTGTGGGTTGTAATTTTGTGGTTTTTTTATTGGAATTAATAATGATTGACTTGGTTTTGGTGTCTTTATTAATGGGTTTTTTATTATGGATGTGGTGACCTATGTGGGTTCAGACTTGTCAATTTCTGTTTGGACCCCATAGTGGGGTTTTGGCTCGTGGTGCTGATGTATGTGTGCGAGTATGCTTCGTGTGAAACCTATATTGATTGTTTACCGAGGTGTATTGGATATAGTGTTCTGAAACAGGGTTAGGAGAGCCACCCGTGAAGGGTGACATGTTGGAATTTTGATGTAGGGGGCCTAGAGATAGTGAAAGTGACTTTTCACCCTTAATCCTAGATGGGAAGTTAGTATCATTCAATCCCCGAGAGTGACCTGGGAGAGTGGTTGTCGTTATTTTTAGTGCTCTTGGGTGCGTGAGGCATGAATGAATGTTTTATATTCGGACATTCACATATTTACCTAGAGAGTTATGTGGGAAGTCCAATGGTTTTGGGAGACTTGACCCAAGTTGTGAGGATGATCTGATAGACTGGGGAATATCAATGGAGGCATCATGGAAGGTTAGCCCAATGATGCAGGTGATTTGGAACATGAATCTTGAGATAGGCTTTAGAGGTGGATTTGATTCGTAGTTAGTGAAATCAGGTTCCATTGGATGGTATGATTTTTTACTAGATCATTCATATGGGTAATTGAGTGTTTTTGGTTCATGTAAGGTTAGTTTCATGGAGTTTTATTTTTTTAGTATACAACCTGTCTTCTTAGAATATGATTAATGGAATTATCAATGATGATTTTGGGCAGAATGAAAAGGGTGATTGAAGCTTGATTATATAATTTTTTTTAAATGTTATTCCTGAGGTGAGCATTGTCACGTGGTTGTAATTCTCCTACGAATGGTTTAGTTTTTTGGTGAAATGTTGATAATTCCTTGAGTTCAGTGGGGCTAATGTGATGGGAGCCATTGTTAGGTAAGAAAGTGGGAATTGGGAAAGTATCTAGTGAGGTTAGGCTTATGTGATATATATTCTATTTAAGCTTGTGATTATATGAGGATGTGTGACCCTGAGGGCTCAGATGAGGTCCAGATACCCGCATGCACTGGTAAGGCACAATTATTATCAGGATGGGAAATGTGTGTCTTAGGATAAGAAAATTTCCTTCTCTATGAGACCAAAGAGGTAAGAATGGCTAGGTGGGAGACCATTGGATTGATTGTTGTGGTGGACCATTTTGTTTCGATTTTTAACCTCCAGGGTCGTGCCAGAAGTGCTCAAGTGGTGTGTTGGTAGTAGTACCAAGGGAAACATTAGCTCCTGGATTCTTGGAAGATGTCCATAGGGTGTTGATGAGTCTTTGTTTGCAATCACAACTGAGTGGTGGTGGTGAAGTGCTAATGATATGTGTGCGGGTAGGGGAGACCATAATTCTTGTCAAGTCATGGTGTGCCACAACAAGAAGTTACATCAGTTATGGATAATTTATTGTGGTGTTATTTTACAACTTATTATCATACTATTTTCTATTTATGATCATTCCCATCATCTTGACTTCATCATAGGTACACTGAGAAAATATCTGGATTTACAAAAAGAGACTGGGGTGTGTTTTGGTTGGATGTGGGAAATATTAGAGTTTGTGCTCATTGATCAATATATGTGGAGCTATATTGAGGAATGTACACCACCAACGGTTTATGGGAGAGGTCCTTGGGATGGACCAGATGTCAAAAAACATTGTGGGTGCCTTTCTTGAAACTGAAAACGGGCATCGAGTGATTTTTTGTTGGTTGATTGGGAAAGGCTAGACATCCTTGTCCATGTTTGGGGTTTGTCTTATGATTGAGGCATGAGCTGTGGTGGTTGAAATTACCTCATAAAATTGATGGTGAATACAATCCTAAGGTGGGGAGTGAAAGGTCAATTCTGGATGTGCGGAACAGAGTGTGGAGTCGATGCGGTGACATCGAGATACCAATGAGAAACCTACAAGGTGGATGTCATGTTTCATAGAAAATGGCTAGGTGGGACTTATATGTGGTGGTTGGTCAAGCCAAGCATTGGATTTGAGATTGAGGAGGATCTAGAAGGAATCTGGAATGCATGTGTTATAATCGTTGATGGGGTGATAATGGGGGTTTTGTGTTAAATCCTAAAGGCAAATCGGGCATGGAAATAGGTATGTGTCTTTGGGTATCATTGGAACGTCTAGAGGTTTGAAGGCACCTCGTCCATGTGATTTGGTTTCATACCAATAGTAAAGATAATTGTTTCAAGGATGATTCGGACAGGGGAAGCTCGAATCATCTTAGAGAAAGGGATGAATGTTGTGAGTCATAAACTGCCTTTTGTGGGTGTATTAGATAAATAAGTACTTTTAAAAGTTTTCCAGTGGCTTTGAGTAAGAACTTATCTTTCCTTAGTTAGTTATGAATAGTAAGAGTGCTTGTGTTGGGAGTTTTGATGAGTGTAGTAAAGCATGGTGTTATTTTGGAGGTTAGTGTATTTGATGGAAGTGGAGTTCTACTGGAAGTTAGGGAATGACCTCGGTTGGTGTGTTAGAGGATAGTGATAGGTTTCAAGTCTGTAAGTTCCATAGAAAGGTAAAAAGGGGTAGCATGCCAATAGTAGAAGATAGTTGTTCAAGGATAAGCCATTTGGTGTGGTTTTACACATTTTGGTAAAAGAAATGGATTTTATAAGTGATCCAAAACTGGTTTGATGTTGTAGTAGCTGAATATTTTTGAGAAGGATATTTTACTGGAAAATTTTAATGTTTTTCTTGTTCTATAAATGGATCTTGTAATGAACACTATCTGGATGGTATCAATAGTGAGGCTGGATTCCGAAAAATAGTGAATTCCTTATAGATGTTTGGCGTAGTAAGTTGGGGATGTGTCAAGCATGTTGTGAAAGTGTAGTTCAGGGTATGGTGGTATTTATTTGATTATGGAGTTTACAATCACCAGAATATGGTTAACGTGAGTTAATGTGTATAGTGGGAGAGAACCATAGTGGTCATGTGGTTTGTTGAGGTCAGACTCGATATTTCAGTTTGGGAGGACCCAAGTGGTTACCATTCTGGTTAGTTGGACTTAGTAGATATATTTGGATCAGGATTAATCATTTCAGTGCCTCAAGTGCTTTGGTTATGATGGATGTACAATTATGGAATGGAACATTCGAGCCTCGAGCGATGGATCGATGTAATTCGGGGAACGTGGTTAGAAAGACTGTGTGTTTCCTTCCAGTGACGTCAAGTTTCAGTCACCATTATAGTTTTGAAAATAGAGAAAAATGGTAAAAATTTACAGGGGTCATGATTTATGATAAGTATCGAGCCAATGGGGTGCCGATTAACTCCTCCATGATAGAATAATGCTATGTAAGAAGTTCCTTCTGTTGCGATTTAGGCAGCGAGAAGGTTTTGTGAGGTAATGTTGTTCCTTTGGTTTGAGTGTAATAAAAACATGGTAATTAACAAGAAGAGACATAGGAGGGGGATATGGATATATACTCCCAGTGACCAGGTCTCTTTTCCATGGATGTTCAGTGATGATTGGGAGAGAGGCTCGAGGATGAGTTGTTATAAGGTGGGGAGGTTGTAAGATCCCGAATTTTGTAGTGGTATGTTATTATTTAAATTTTTGTTTTAATCTCTTTTTTTGGTTAATTAAGTGTTTACTAGAAGTATTATGGGACTTGGGGGTGTTCTGGGGTTCGGTTCACAAAAGGAAGGAAACCCGGGAAAACTCGTGCAAGGCGCACGGTTTGCGCACAGTTATATAAATTGTGCGGCCTTCCCAAGTAAACTTTGAAACATTGGATAGTGGAATTACACACCATTGTTGTATGGTTAGTAAAAATATGTGGAGTTACCTATGTAACCATGCGACATCACTTCCCTTGGAAAATGTCTTGGGCACTGTTTTTCACACGGTTTGGAAAACATTGTAGAAAAATTTTGTACCCCTTTAAAAGTTGAAAATTTTATGGTTTTTTCATCTCAAGATTTTTAATATCCAACCTGATTTCCTCCCCCTTTATCCTATTTCCAGTCCTATTGAAGAATTATAAAACTCAAGGCCTACTAAGGATCAATCCCACTCATTTTATATCCATTTGGAGCACCGTTGGTCACAGATCGATGATTCGGGTAAGTGAAACCCTCTCATTTCTTCTCTTTTCTAGATTAGTCCTTGTTGTTTCTTCCATATTATTTTAAAGCCCTAAAACCCTATTTTTTATGTAATCTTGGTTAATAATTCAATGGGTTTTTTAATCTAGAACTAAGGCTATGATAAAGAGTGTGTTCGTCAACAGATTCCTAGTAGGGGGTCAACAAGTATTATCCCATAGTTTCGATGTGAAGTTGTGCTGGAATGTGGTTCTATTGGTTTCATTTTGTTGTGACTTTAGTTATTTAAGATAGATTTAGTTATTTGGGTGTCTAATTGATGAATTTAACTCCTCATGATACACATGGGATATATTTAGGATGATTGACCAATTTAGGGTCACTCATGGGGTGCGCCAATATTCCCTACCTAGAAATTGGTATTTTTAAGTGTAAATTTGACTTGTGATAACATAAATCCCTTGAAGAACATGTTAATATGGTTGGTTAAGTTGATAATGTAATAATGATAGATGTACCTATGATTGATGATGGTTTAAGGGGTTGTTTAAATGGCATAAAAATGGGTTAATTGGGTTAATTGAGATTGGGTTAAATGGGTTAGGAATTGTGTTAGAAATTCCTAAGAGAGTTAGTGAATATGAAACATTGAATTTGATATATTGGTAATGGATTATGAAATAAGATATAGTATAAATGGGTTTCCATAGGGAAGATTGAAGAGTAAATTAAATGGATTATAATATGGGATTATTGAATATTCCAAATGGGTTGGAGCATATGAATAATAATTTGGGCTAAGTGGGTTATGTAATGTAAATAGAAAATATGTTAACGGGAATTTGGGATAAATGGGATAAATAAGGTAAATGGTAAATGTGTTAATGGGTTATGGAATGAGGTTGATTCCCTTTTTTGTTATGGGTTGTGATTGATATGTGTATTTATTGTGAACAGATTGTAGTGTGGTATATGTGGTTAATGGATATAAATATATATATATATATATATATATATATATATAATGTGCACAATGTTTAGTAGTGTGGGTTGTTGACTAAGGTTCTACACCCATTGGTCGAGCTAGAATGCGACTCCAAAACTCCACCCCACAATGCAGGGGTTAAGGATAGGGACAAATCTCTATTCCTATAATGGTTTCATTCCACACAGACTAAGGCTTTGAGGTGAGGATAATATAATTGTTATGATGAGTTTGTCCCTAGTGAGAGAGGGACTTGACTTAGCCCCTTATGCTATTGTTTACTTCTGAAAACCCTTGTTAATTGATGTAAATTTCTAACCCATGGATACAAGATGAAAATTAATTAAGGAATATGGTACAAATGACAGAAATGGTAATAATGTTGAAAATGGTTTAAGTAAATATTGTTAACCAATGGAACATGGGTTATATTTTGTTTAAATATATTTTATTTATTATTTTCATGAACTTTCTATTTAGACTACATATTGTTTATACAATTTTGGTGGTGGTCACTGGGTTTTACTCACATAATCCTCGGGCCGCCATTGGGTACCCAAGTACATTTTATGCTTGTGGGTTGCGATAAGGGAAAAGTCCATGTGCTTCGGAGTTGAGTGAGGCTTAGTATATACATATATCAGGTCCCAGACATGGAGTCAGTACTATTTTGGGACCTCAATTATTGTCTTTATTGTGGGTTTTCTACACTTGTGGAACTACTGGTATGAAATGGCATAAATTTTTTTAGTTTTTGGGTTGTACCCATTTTGGGAGATGTTTGTTTATGCATGTTCTGGTTATTACTTATTTTTTCCACTATTTCATTTATTTTCTATTGTTTCTTAATATGGTAAATAGGGTATAGTCTCCCCACATGATCTTATTGATCCTTGCTGCTATTTGGAAACTATTTGAATATGGGTAGCTACACATGAGGTCATGTGGAGACACAACATGGGGCACCGTTTAGTGGCCTTCAATTCGTGGAAATTACACAGAACCATGCTCACACCTTCCGCACAGTTTAACTATCCATGAATGGGCTTTGTGTCCCTATCCGGAGGCATCCTAAGGCTTGCAAAATTTCCCGTAGCATGGATCGTGATTTCCTCTAACAATTTTCCAACCATGGGCCACCTACTATCAATCCCAAAATCCTAAATTTTCACCAAAAACACCTATGGAAGCTAAGAAACAACTATGGGACCAAAACTAAGCAAAACAAAACCTCAAAATTAATACCTAGAACACTCAAATCTCGAGAAGAAAACCAAAACCACATGTAGAACTAGAATGAAGGATGAAAACAAAAAATCATGATGTGAAAATTCTTCCCACCACAATGATTTCTGTCACTAGAAAGCCACAACATTTTCCAATTCGTAAATTAAAACAAAGGATTCCCACTTATGCATGATACAAACTCTCAAACCAAGAACACATTAACAACCATCAAATGGAACTCAAACCACTTATCTGAAATGAACCAATGAACTCAACCCATTTATTGATAGATTTCATACAACTCAAACTACAACCTACACAACCTAGCCACATATTGATCCATTGGGTGTGCTCCAATATCATAATGTTTCCCTAAACAGATAGGAACTTCAAATTAGACAATTTTTAACAAAAACATCAATTTCCAAGCCCACACTAGAAACTAAACTGAATTATCAACATGGGAGACCCAAACGGACTCCCCACATATAAACTAACTAGAACTGATCAATTCCCAAATAGTCCACAACAAGACCCATAGTGGTTCTCCCCACCATTTTGGAAGGACCAACACTGACTGACATAGAAAAACCAGCACAAACTAAACTCAGAACTTCCCACAAAAATCAGTATAAAATGGGCATAAACCCAAACCAAAACTAATTCATAAGGAAGAACATTCCACTATAAGGAAAACTACAATAAGATAATTTAGAACACCTGCTCCCCAATGGGGGGATAATAATAGTTATAGGGTTTCCTACACCCCTATAGATTCCTGACTGCATCAAAATATTCACTTTGGGACCTATGGATAGAGCCTTGATGTCTTGAAGCATCTAATTCCCCGTAGTTAATAACTGACAATCTCTAATCATAATTACTTCTTTCCACTGAAACAAGGGTTAAAAATACACACACTCATCATCCTCTTTTACCTCGAACAAGAACAATAATAATAAGGTACTTATGGAACATACCTCTTCTTAGAATGTAAAAATTCTGAATTTAAAATGGAAAAAACATATTTCCATTAAAATAAAAGTTATATAGAGGTTCAAAACCCAAATTTTACATTTTAATGGAAATGAAACACCATAATAAACCACTATAAATAATCATTACAAATGACGGATCATCAAAACAGAAGGGGCCTTGATACTAAACCCAAGACAACACATTTATCGAGTAAATGTGATTTGGTGTTTTTCAAATGGGTGGATCTAGATCCATGTTGCCTCCTGGAATCACTCTACCAGAACCATTATAAGTGAAATAGGTGTCTTTTTTATTTTATTTCATTTTATTCAGAAAAATCATTCTCGTTGTTACTCTATTGATTCCCAACACTTGTTTCTAGCCTGCGAGTATTAGGAATGCCTCTTGGGTCTTACCATAAATTGACTCGGGTGAGTTTTTCGGGGTCAACTTGGGTTAGTCCATTAGAAAATGGTTATCAGAGCATCCCCAAAAAATAAAATATCCAAACTAAATATTATTTATACAATAATGAAATAAAAAAACTATAAAACAACATCCAAACTGAACCTAATGACCACAACACCTCCATGTGACCCTAAGAATCACTCTCTGATACCAAAACCAACCATCACCCATGGCGATAAAAACCAAGCTAGAACCTTCACCAAAGGATAAAAACAAGAAATAAATATAGACATTGGTATCAAAACTCAATAAGAATTCCCAAACATGTTTATTCCCAATGAACATTATTTAAATAAAAGAAACATCAATATTAGGTTTGAAATACAATTTATAAAAGTAATCTTTCCGCACATGTTTTCTTTAAAAAACACTTGCATCTGCCTTTTTTACCACATAAAACTAAATTCTATTACAAGAAAGAGACATATGCATTTTCAAAGAGGAATGGTGAAATTTAATTTAAAAAAGTAAAAATGAATAAAAAACTTTCATAAACATTTCCCATAAACACCTAAAACCATTTTATCACTTTTATCAAAATACCACACTATACAAAAAACCAGAAACACACATAAAATAAGGGAAATAGAAAAATATCGCACAAGTGTATCGAACCAAAAAATAAATCTCAATCATATACTATAGACAACTAATTTCCAAAGGACATGGGAAAACTTAAGAGCTCATGAAATAATTCAGAACATGCTATATATATTGAATCATCCCAAAGGCACAACTTACCTGAGAACAAAAAATTCTACACACATGGTTGATCGCACCCTACATTCTCAAACCAAGGGGAACTATCCCATTAAATTAATAAACAATAAAAATTCCCTTCTATGGGCCATTATCCAGAGTGTAATCCTAACTAGAGAATCAACTGTTCTTAGAATATTCACAAGATATTCTAGGTTCCCATGTCAATATTGAAGATGGGGTGATATAATCAAGTAAATAAATCAATCAACACATATAAACATATCACACACATGATAATAACACACAAACATCACCCTTATTCAACCCAATTATCAATAACATTATTTACATCCAATAGATATCAAGGGAGTCTACACTAAGGATCTCCCATTCTAATAAATGAAAATTGATCACAAGGATCCTACAATGAGGAAGTCCCAACCATTCAACATAAATGGATCATAAGGATTACACAATGAGGAAATATAATCCATTTAATATCAACAAGTAAATAAAATATCCAAGGATATATTTTAATATCATCTACTTTTATATAAATTCCAATCGAGCCTCAAGCACCCTTCGATAAATCATTCACTTTCAAATAACCAATCCACATTTGAAAAGGGTGAAAACACACTGTTTCCATTTCAAAATCATTTATAAAACTCTATTAAATCACTAACACTGCATTTTGAAACCAAGTCACTCTCATCAACGTGACAAATGTGCCACAAACTGTCATCACATGTCAAACCATTTTCAATGAAACAAACACAAACCATTTCCAAGTCCAAACCATATAAATATACATTTGATAAATCCAACCCACAATTTTAGATGTCAAAAATAATTTTAGAAATCCAATTCATACTTTAAAACCCATATATGACATGCAAAATCTAACTGAGTATTTAATCAAGCACATGGTGTGAAGAACTCAACAAATCAATGGAATATACTTCAAAACAATTATAAAAACCACCTAATTTCAAAATAAACAATTATTAAAAAAATCACACATCACTAATTAACATATAAGGTAGGTGTTAAAAGAAATAAACTAATGATTATTAAATTTGAATGGCATGTGAAAATGGAAACCAACCTTAAAGAACACACGCTTCAACAACACACACCCGAAACAACCTTTCCAAGGTTCCAAGATCCAAGATCAACCTAGATAAAACCTAAGAAGATAAAACCCCCAACATAAACCAAGGTAAACATGAACCCTATATCCACATTACCAAGGGAGAAGATTAACTAAAGAGAAAATGGAATAAATGAGAATAGAGAAAAGATAATAGGACAATACCTTGATAAATACAAATCGTACATCAACTGTGTGCCCCTTACTGGACACATTGGGTACTCATTTGATTTGGCCACAAGGTTTGGTAAACCATGTGACATTTTTCTATCCAAAATTGAAGAACCATGCTCACACATTACATATAGTTTACCTAACAGTGTGTGGGTCATGAATCCCTATCGAGATGCATCCCATGGCTCACAAGGTTTCCTGGAGCATGGAGCACTATTTCCACTAATCGTGCACCAAAAGTACACCACCTTCATTCAAGAAAATAATCCCTACTTTTCACCAAATATATTTAGAGGAAGGAAAGGAACAATTAATATACCAAAACTAAACAAAATAATACCTAAAAATTCAAACTCGGAACACCCAGAACTCGAGAAGAAAACCAAAACCACAAGATAAACTAGAACGTAGGATGAAAACAAAAAAACCATGTGTGAAATAAATGATTATATTGAAAATTATGGGATATGGAAACAAGTTTTAGTGGTGTGGAAGTATTGTAATAATGGTTTCGTAAAGAGTATAAACTAAATCATAATGAATATATCCCAGATGATGCGAATCAAGAAAGAACTACTGGAGAAGTATCATAAATAAGTTTTCTTGAAATCCTTCTATATTACCAATAGGTATTTTTATGTTCAGTAGAAGATAAGGATAATTATGTGATGTTATATGGAATTGATCCAATGAATAAATACTTTTGAATATTCATAAGTAAATGTTTTATTTTTATTAAGGAGATAAGCCATAGAAAGTTTTATTCTTAAAAAAATTAATAGATTTTGATTGGATAATATTCAAAGATTGAGGCGTAAATTTTTTTTAAAATATAGATTTGAAATATTTTTAAATTCCAAGATTTCATAATGGAATAAAATGAGTAGAGATATAAAAAAATAGTGATTGTTCTCTAGAGTAAAGTGAGGATTATTTTAGTAGTTCAGGGGGATCATAAGGTAATGATGATGATTCTAAGGAAGAAATTGATAATAAGTATGATAAATCACAATTGATAGATATATATATAATCTAATAAGATGGGTCAAAATAAATTATCATAATATCATTTGTAATAAAAAATATATAGTTTATACAAGTAGAAAAGGTATTTATAACAAACTTCATTTTTATGTCTAGTAGAGATAAATAATTTTGAAAGCGATACTATGGATAAGAATTGGATCAATCTTATGCATGAAGAGTATGATAAAATTGAAAATAATCAAACTTGTGAGATTGTTTCAATTATAATAGATAGATATGTTTTCTAGAAGAAATGGTATGTTTTTGTAACAAACTAAATGAAGATGGCATGGTGATTTTAAATAATCCATGACTTGTATGAAATTGATACTCCTAGATTAAAGGTTTCAATGTATATGATACATTTACTCCCATGGATAGGTTGTAAAAAATTGATTATTTTTTCCATAGTAGTGGAAAGGAAGTTCAAGGATTTATATGTGGATTTTAAATTTGAATTTTTTAATGGATTATTTGAAGAAAATGTGTACATAATTTATCTTGATAGTTTAATTAGTCATCAGTATGAGAAAAAATTTATGACTGAATAAGGAAGTTTATGAGATAAATAAAACAAAAAGATCATGGTATTATAGACTTTATTAGTACTTGAAAAATATTAGATTTCAGTATGGAGGATTTGATCCTACTATTTATATCAAAATATATAATGAACAATGGATGGCAGTGCATCTATATGTAGAAGACATCATCATTTTTCGGTCAAGTGCAATACAATGTAGGCAGTTTTCAGAATTCATAAAATGAAATTTTTAAATATAAATAATAAAATATTAATTATTTCCCTTAGTTTATAGGTGATGCAAGGAAGGCATGGAATATTTATTTCCCAATATTTTTTTGAGTTAAGAAAAAATATTGAATGGTGGGTTTTAAGGAAATTACAACACTAGTTTTTACCCAACTAATGTTTTCAAGGTATGATGATAGAAAAGTGTTCAACATTATAAAGTATTGTAATATTATTGGAAGCATTTTTTGATTAATATATACAAGATTGGACATTGTTTTTTACACTTTTAAATATGAAAGGTACCAATTTATTTCCATGGAAAGTAACTTGAAAGCAATAAAAATAATTATATGGTATGTCAAAGGCAGGTGGCTTTTAGTTTTCCTTATATTTAAAAATAAAAGAGAGAGAGATATTGGGATATACATATGTGTATTGGGTAGGTTAAGTGGATGATAAGAATTGATCATCTTGTTTTTTATTCGATAATAGATATTTTCATATTTCATATATCAATAAGAAACAATATTATATTTATTTAAGCACTATGGAAGTTGAATATATAACATCCACTCATGCTTGTACTAAATTGCCACGTATGAACCAATAGTTTGAAAAATTTCCATTGGCGTTAAATATATTGCTATAACCATGTTTTATAACTCAAGTAATATAAACAATAGAAAAATTATTGAATATAATATAAGGGAAAATACGATTAAGAATCAATATCATTTCATTATGTATAAGGTTAATTAAGGGTTAGTGATGTTTTATTATGATCCTACTCAAATTAAAGTAGCATATATTATAACCAAGACCCTACCCAATAAGAATTTTGAGAAGAATTATCTAGCCATTTAAGTTCATTTAACTTCCCACTCTTAAAAATTTTAGAATCAGGACCCCCACTACCCAAAGTATATCTTAGATTCTATCATGTGTTCTTTCCCATAAAGGAGTGACCTTGGGTTCATTGGAAAATAGGGAGATATTTCTTAAACCTTATATTAAATGTATATTGTGTCTCTATAGGGATAAAAAATTTGGATAATGCCTCAATTTTAGATGAGGGGTGGAAATAGGAAGATAAAAGAAGAAAATTTTATTCTAGAGTAGATTTCAAGCACCAAGTAGTGAATGATATAAATGAATTGATTCATTTATAAAATTTTAGTCTTACATTTTTTTCTCATGATTATCATTCATTATGTGGGATTTGGGTACATGTTAAGTGAATCTTTGATCAATATCTTGAGTTGTAAATATAGAATGATGTTTAATGTGACTAATGTAAAATATATTTTAAACACATTTCTTAAAAAATTTAAACTATTATTAACAAACCCAAAAGGGGCATTGTTATTAAAAAATCCATCAAGTGTGTTTTTTGAGTTTTTGAGTTGTGTTTATTGAAAAAGTGGGTTATTATAGTTCTAATAGTTTGAATCTTGATACCTTAATGAAGAGACGATTTCTGGAAGTGTACGAAGTTAATTTCTTATTAATAAAAACATTATTTAAAGGATAAGTTTAACAAAAAAATTAAGTAGTAAAGGAATAAATATCATGAAATAATTACATGGGACCATTAAAAAATTATACATATAAAAATCTAGAGAAAAATAATAAATCTATTGAAATAATTACATAGGCCCATGGAATAATTACATTGAAGAAATATAGATAATGTTTTGAAATCTCATAAAATAATTACATAGTATCATGGAAGGATTACACAAATTCATGAAATAATCGCATAGATATATGGAACTACTTAATTTTTATGTGGATGAATAAATTTGTAAAATATTCTACACAGGCTTCATATGATGCATCATTTTCTAAAAGATAGTGGAATTGATCACCATCCCCAAAAGAATAATCCTATACATGCATGAGAAATTTTTATATAGGTGGAAAATAAATTTTATTTTTAATGTGTTATTAAATATTGGAGTATAGAAAATAATTTTCATATAGAGGATGACTCATTTAAAAATTGAAGGTGGATTTGTTTTGGTCCATGAAAAGAAAATATGATGTGTTTTCCACAAAACTCAGAATTCAAATGGTAATTTAAAATAGACCAAACTTTTGTAAAGTGTTATAGGATAATATTTTGTAGAGCATGTTTTATGGATTCCTTTGACTAAAAATATACCCCATAGAATATCATTTTTTGAGAGATGACGGTTTTTGGGGGTGATTAGAGTGAATTAATCACTTTGGTTTCATGATGTGGGTAATATCATGAGTAACTTACACATAAGTTAGAATAATATAAAAAACATGTATAAAAATAAGACAATCATGAAGAACTTATATAGAAAGTAGACCACTATTAAGAACTTACTTGGAAAAAAATGTTTCAAATAAATTATTTGTTTGATTTTACATGGATCATATTTTACATGGAACATATTTTTCAAGGAAAAATCTTATGTGGAATATGGGGATTCATATCATTGATGAAAAATAAGCTTTATGTCACATGAATTATTATGTGAATAGTTTTTCTGGTAGTTTAGATTTTTTGAATATTATTATGGAGGATAATTGTGTTCACTTCAGTTGAGATAGTATTGTATTCCTAGTTGTAATTTGTTATAAACAAAGGAGGTATTGATTCCAATATAAACATATAAAAAATGTTCACTTTAGTGAGTTTTGGTATACCAATACATCATTGACAATATTATTTGTGTATTTAACCAAGTGTGGGTGTGCTAAGTAAAAAATCTTGCATCTCTTTATTTATTTTATATTTAATATACATTGTTGAAAAGTAAACAGAGAAGTGTGTTTCATATAACATCATAACATGATTAATAAGAAATATTTTTAAAATTATCATACATTAATTGACCCCCCACCCTCTTAACGAATTTTCACTAGTATGGGGACAAAATATATTCAACCGACTCATATCATGATATGAAAAGATATACCAAATTCTTTCATGGTTAATCAACACCATGAATTGATTTCTGAAAAAATGATGCCTCCACCACCTCAAAAACACACACAATAGTAGTAAACTTCAGATAATGGGTTAGATAATTAATTTTTAATAGAATAATTTCCTAGATTCTTATTCCATCACATGATAGTACTTCATTAAATAAAAAAAACACCTATTAAATAGGTATCCCAAAAACCATATATCCCCTACCTGAATTTGGAAATGTAAATATAGGATCCATATTAAGCCTCTTTTTTATCCTAAAAATTCAAATCAAATAGTTTTTACCAAATTAATTTCTCCCCTTTCTTTATTAGTATAGTCATAGGATCAGCAATACAATATATATCCTTGATAAAGTGATGATAATACTTGAAAAGTCCTAAGAAACCTTGAATCTCAAATATATTCATAAATACCACATAAAACATCATCACAAATAATTTCTTAATTTTCATAACTATTATTGCTACTGAGATATAATTCCTAATAAATTCAACATTAGGAATCCAAAAATTGACATTTAGAAAACATCACATATTTCCTATACTCTCCTAATACTCCAAATATAACTTGAAGATACCTAACATGTCCTTTTTGAGTACTCAAGTACACAAGGATATATCCATAAAAACATCCATAAATTAGTATAAGAATAGATGTAAAAATATCCAATTCATTGAATCCTCAAACACCATAGGTATCTTAGTGAACTCAAATAAAAAAAATAGGTACTCAAAATAACTATACTAAATTTGTAATATCATATTTATATTATATATATATCTCACTTAAAAATTATGATAACCCCATCACAAGTCAATATTGAAAACCCATTTATCCCCTTTTAATTGACTAAATAAACCATCAACTCTTATAAACAAACTTCTATTATAGATAGTCACCTCATTTAACTTGTGATAATACTCACACAACTATAATGTATTGTCTCCTCTATTGGAAAAAATAATAAGATCACCCCAAAGAGAAGTGATATGTCTAACAAAACCTTTAAACTCTAGATCATAAAGATAAATATTTAATTCTGTCAGCTCAGTTGGTTCTATTTGATATGGTAGAATATATATTAAATTTTTTAGGCACAAATTCCACCAAGATGTGAGACCCCAAGGTCATGATGTTTTTATTTTCATGTTATTTTGATAAGTGGATATTTGGGTTTGATTTGTATGTAGTTCCATATTAGAGCTTGAAAATTTTTAGTTTTTCCTTCTATGCACGGTTAAGGTGCATAGGTAGAGGGAAACTGTGTCCCCCCATCACATGGATCCTTCTCAGTTCATTTTGAACTATGCATGGTTTGTCAATATGGTCTATGAACAGTTAATTCCAAGTCATGTAGACCCTAAAAGAAATAATTTGAGGTCCTTGGTGTGTATGAGGTGTGTAATAGAACTTGTGAATAATTTGTTAAATTGTAAATCAAGAATGTGGATGGATCTATAGTTTTTTATTGATCTATTTTCTTGGATTCCATACAATTTTTCAGCCTGTATAGGGCTCCCCATGAGGTTTTGTGAGGACGGGTGGTCCTAGTATGGGTTGCATAATTTTTTTAACCATAAGGATTATTAGGAGTAAGTGTGAATATTAAGGTTCTTTAGTAGGAAATGGAGTCTGCACAATTGGTGCATAGTTTACCTAACCATACAGCCAAACCGTGCATCTTTTCCATGTTTTTTAAAATTATGATAATTCCTATTTTTCCTCCCAAATTAAGAGGGATTTCACCCCGCATCTTCCTCACACAATTCAGTTGACCCTTGGAATCCCTTGAGGGTTTTCCTCCTTCTTTTTCCCTTTATTATTTCCCATAAAAAGTAACTTTCCAAGATGTTTGGGGTGAGTTTCTCCTCTCATTTCCACTTTATTCCTTCTCCCTCTCTTCTCTCTTGGATTTGTCTTTCCCCTTAAACCCTAGTTATCATGTTGTTTGATTTTAGAGTTCTAGGTGGATTTATTGATGGGGATTTTGGTTTCTAGTGGTTGTGAACTCTATTCTTCTCTTGTAGGTGTGTTCGTCATTGAAGGAGACATGTTTTTGGAAATTTCATCTTGGTTTACACTTCTTTGAGGTAGGTGATACTATGAAATTTTTTCATTTTGGAATTATAAGAATTCTTATTCTTTATAAATTCTCTTTTAATGAAAGTATAACTCTATATAGTAGACTTTTGAAGATTTGGAACTATTTAGTTGAATTTTATGGTTGGAATAATAGTTTTTACATGAAAATTCCATGTTTTATTGTTTAAATATAATTTTTTAATATGAAAATATTCTTGTGAAATTACATATGGGTTTTTGAAATGGTTTTCATTTGTTGAAATGATTTTAACTTGATTTTATTTCAATGAATGAAAATAATGGTTTTAAAGGGACTTTGGCTTTGGGTTGAGGTGTCATCCTCAAAATGATTTATAAATGGGTATTTTAATGTATTTGAAATTGTTATTTGAAATGTTTGGGTGGTTTTATCATTTTTGGAACACCATGGAGGATTGTTTTAAATGGTTTTTTGGAAAATGGTTAGGCCTTTGGATTTGTTTGGTTTTCAAATAGGAAGACACTTGTTGATGGGTATCTTTGAAATTTTTTAAAAGAAAGTGGTGGTTTATTTTAACCTATTAAAATGTTTTATGTTTTATTTTTTGAAAATTGTGATAGAAATAAATGATTTTCCCATGTTATATAATTTCAAAGAAGGGATCCCTTATGTAGGGGAGACTTTAAAATGTTATAAATTATTACGTGTTTTCTATCATTTTACAAGTGGTGTTTGGAAATTATTTTATTTTGTACCCCTTATGTGGGTATGTGATCACTATGTGGTGGTTTTTTCGCCCCTTTTTGGAAATGTTCTTACTATATCGTATGTACATGTTATGTGTATGGGGAATTCCATAATTGTATTTTAGGGGTAAGGTTAGTTATGGTTATACCTTGTGGGTATACTTGGATATTTTCACTATGCCTCGCTTCCTTTATTTTTCATGAGATGTTAGGTACTAAATGGAAGATATAATTTATTCCTCTAGTTGGTTTACATGTAGCTAGTATCCCCTTAGTGTGAAATAGGGATATAACGACCCATACTTTACATACATTGTTACTACTTCAAAATTTAAGCACACTTATTACAACATATGACAAAACCACAAAGGACCTTATAGGTATAGTGTCTTTAGAAACTGGGAAACATAAACAAATGGTTCATAAATCTTCTACAGTGTCTCCCATTTATTTCATCATATCTAGGGTCCCTTTTAGCATATTCTACTTAATATCCATCTTCCTGACCTGGGGAAAAGAAAACATAAAAGGGTGAGCTCAAATGCTCAGCAAGGGCAAATAAAGCAAATAAAAAGCATATCATATCTTTTTGAAAATCAAAACCTGCAAAAGAGATCATAATATCTTATCATGGAATAAATCATAGAAGTGAAAATGAGATCCCCATAATCATAACATAAGACTTGAAACTTTGTGGCATGCACACATAATCATGGAAAATCATTTCTTGTTAGTCATGACTCATTGCCAAGACTATCTTAGTGGACAAAGTCCCTTTCTGAACCGAGTTCACTCCTCGTTTCAGTCCTGTATCACTGAACCGAAATAACCTTCCGTTCCAGCCATGTCTATCTCATGAGATATAAAATCTTTACCCAATGCATTGGAGGGAGATATAGGTCCCACCCATCTTATAATGAATCCTTTCTTATGTGTGCCACATAATCATAAAACATACATCATCGCATAACACATGTAACAAAAATGGGATTCTTGAAACATCATGACATCATAAATCAATTCATATAAGATAATGGAATCCATAAAAAATAATTCAATCACAACATGATCAAATCAATGTAATAATAGGGATAAAAACAGAACCCTTTATTATCTTAGATGGAAAATAATTTTGATAAAACACTTGAACTTCATTCTTGAGGAAAATATCCTTTCTTCTTCAAAAACATTTTTCCTTTCATAACATGTCATACAACTTTAAAATAAAAGAAGTTGATTAAAAATAAACTTGAAAATTTGTAAAGGAAGCTTCTTGGAAATAATGTTTTAAAAATCCATTCAAGCCGTATAAGTTAAAAAAAACATTCTTTGTACTTTTGTCATAAAAGTCAAAAAGTACCTCGTACGACAAAAGATTCCTTTCATACATATTACTAAAAACTCACCGACGGGTAAAAATGGATTTAAACAATTGTATGTGGATGGAAATAATATTACATTTTGATGAAACATGGATGTGGATGATAAAATACACCCCAGTAAATACTTACGAATAAACAATCTCGGATAAAAATGAGATTGTGATATTTCCATTACCTTAGGTCCGATTAGCTTTGTACGTGTCCGAAGCTCCTGTATAATGGTTTAAATAATGTTATTGACTTATTCCAGAATCATACATATTTATATGATATCATATATGGTCATATTATTAGCTTCGTGTTAGTAATATTTCATTGTTACTTGTTACTCGGGTCTTTATAACTTTTTGTTCTTATGCGTGTTTTGTCGAATAAATTCTTATTCTTATCTTTAGGTTATAGATAATTCATTTCCAGAATGGTATTAGTGTATTATATACCATATTCATTCATTCAATTCATTTATATAATCATTATGAAATGAAGATCATGTAGAACGAGTCGCATCACATCGTGGAGACGGTATTCCGTACGTACGCACGAGTGATGATATCATTCCTATGATCGTGGAATTGTATTGGAGTATATATATATATTATTTCAGTATCAATATTAATTCATAATAATCATATTTAGTTACTCATTACACCATTATAACCATCCTTGTAAGGTGATGGTGGAAAATAGATTACACCACGGCGTGGAGACGGTATTCCGTACGTACGCACGCGCGGTGATTTCATTTTTCCGTAGGATGGATAGAAGGTGAAATAGGGTTGTTTCATACTTATAATAACATATCAGTATATGAGTGATACTGATGTTATTACTTCATAATGAAACAACCTAAGAAGAAGAAGTGGAAGAAAAAATAAAGATGAAAGAATTGGTAACAGTAATTACCTCTTCTTTGAAGTGCCTCTTTGAGACCTCCTCTTAGGGCACTAAAATTGGTCTTTGAGGAAGACCAGAACCTCTAGGATGTTGCTAGAGAAGTGGATAGGAGAAATTGGCAGGGGTTGGCCGAGCTTGAGTGCTCAAATTGGTGTGAGGAGGAAGGGGAGGAGGTGTCCTTTTATAAGGGAGGAGAGGGGCACCTTAGGAATATCTCAAAATATTATTTTATATTAAAGTCAAAATCGGTTTATAATGGTTCCAAAGGGTCTTATTTCGAAGATAAAGTGGGTATGGGTCGAAATCCTATCAACCAATAGGATTTAGACAAGTTTAGGGTATTATTTTAACCTTATCAATTAGATTTAACTCTAAGTTAATTATTTTAACTTTTACCGTCTCTTTTTGTTTTCTTTCACTATATGGTTAATACACTTACTATAACATGCCAAACGAACCCCAAATTGTTTATTATTAATATATATATCCTTATCTAAGTCATTTGGCCGAACCTTAGATTTTTAGGAATTAAATAACAATTATTAATATAATATTTGATTTAAAAACTATTTTTTGTCAATTTTGACACTATTTGATATATGATTTTTGTGAAAGTCATAAAAGAATTATATATTCGAACCAAGTTGATTAAATCAACACTAATATATCATAGTAACCTATAAAATTAGTTGAATTCATAAAAAGTCTCAAATTACAATTATTTTGGTGTTTATAACATCAATTATGTCAATATTTCATTAATAAGATAATTACTGCATCATCTTTGTGTCATAAATAAATTAAATTATTTGATGTCTAAAAATTACAAATAAACTACCATCATGTAGGAAATAGTTTTAGCTTTCTAATGAATATTTACAATTGAATTTATCTTATGTATAACCCCATATTAAAAATGATTTACTTATTAAACTTTGATTTTAACTATTTTAACCCTTCTTTAAATAAATTAATAATAAATGTCCTAATCTAATCCAAGTGGGCCTAAATGGTCATATTTTATTCCTAAGTTTGTTTTTGGTCGAATTACACTTGTCCAATAGAATTAGGACATGTGTTAGGGTAATATTAATATCATATTTACCCTTAGTTACCCTATTTACTATTAACCGTGGTAAAAATAGTAAAAAGTTACTATTCACCAAAAAATTATTTTCATCTCATTGAACCACATTTTAGTCCTTGATATTAACCGTGTCTCTCGGATTTTTGAAATTCCATTCACAGAAGCGGTAAAATTAAGTTTTATGCAAAATTCGGTTTTTAACCTACCACTTAGTGGTTTCACTATTCATCAAAAATTGAAAGTTTTCAGAAAAATACCAAAATTTCACCCTAGGCTAATTTCGATATTCTAAGTCCAAAAATGAAGTCCATTTTGAAAAATAAAATTTATAAAATTTCAAAAGTGGTTATTACTATTCATAACGGCTAGTTTTAATAGCATATTGTTGTTTAGTGAAACTCGGTATTGCGTACGACGCAAGCTATCGAGGAAGGTCTCGATTGCGTGTAAAGCAAGCCAAGCAAGTGTTGTGTAGAAAAAGATTTATTTGATGATTTATATAACATAAAAGTCTCGGGTGTTACATTCTACCCCCCTTAAAAAGAATTTCGCCCTCGAAATTCGTCACTTTGCAACAAACAAATGAGGATACTTCTCCCTCATCATATCCTCAAGCTCCCATGTAGCTTCTTCAAGTTGGTGGTTTCTCCATAAAACTTTTACCAAGCGAGTAGTCTTGTTTCGTAGGACTTTTTCGCTACGATCCAGTATCTCTATCGGCTGTTCTTCATAAGAAAGATCTTGCTCCAGCGGTACAACTTCTGAGATGAGTACATGTGAAGGATCTGGTATGTACTTTCTCAGGAGAGATACATGGAACACATCGTGAACTTGAGAGAGATTCGGTGGAAGCGCCAATCGGTAAGCTACCTTCCCAACACGATCCAGTATTTCGAAAGGACCGATATATCTAGGGCTCAACTTCCCCTTCTTTCCAAATCTCATAACCCTCTTCCAGGGAGATATTCGTAAGAACACTTTATCACCCACTTCAAACTCTAGGTCTTTTCTTCGGTTGTCGGCATAACTTTTCTGTCGACTCTGAGCTGCTCTTATGTGTTGTTGAATAGATCTAACCTTTTCTACCATTTCATCAACGAGATCAGGTCCTAATAGCTTTCTTTCCCCAACTTCATCCCAGCAAGTTGGAGTCCTGCATTTCTTTCCATAGAGAGCTTCATAAGGAGCCATCTGAATACTGGAGTGAAAGCTATTATTATAAGAAAATTCTACCAAAGGTAGGTGTTGATCCCAACCTCCTTTGAAATCCATAGAGCAAGCTCTCAACATATCTTCTAGGGTTTGAATTGTTCTCTCAGACTGACCGTCTGTCTGGGGATGATAAGCAGTGCTGAAACTCAACTCTGTATCCAGAGTATGCTGAAGACTTTGCCAGAACTTCGAGGTAAATCTCAGATCTCGATCAGATATAATAGAAAGTGGTACTCCATGCAATCTTACCACTTCCTTTACATATATCCTGGCAAGCTGATCTAGAGAGAAATCCTCTCTAATAGCAATGAAGTGTGCAGACTTTGTAAGACGATCAACTATGACCCAGATAGCATTATTGCCTTTGGATGTTTTAGGAAGTCCTGTGACAAAGTCCATAGTGATGTTTTCCCATTTCCATTCGGGTATGGGTAATGGTTGTAACATCCCCTTAGACTTCTGTCTCTCAGCTTTAACTTGTTGACAAACCAAGCATCGAGAGACATATTCAGCAACATCTCTTTTCATGCCATCCCACCAGAAGTACTCTTTCAGGTCCCTATACATCTTCGTGCTTCCAGGATGAATAGAGAATGAAGAACTATGAGCCTCATCCAGCAGCTCTTTCTTTAATTTGGGGATGGGAGGAACACAAACCCGATTCCTGAACTTTATTATACCATCACAATCAAGGTTGAATTCAGGAACATTTCTCACCTTCTTTTGTAACTCGACATCTTCTTTCTGTGCCTCTTTAATCTTCACATGTATAGATGGTTGAATATTCATTTGAGAAAGATAAGATTTTTCCCCTTCCATTATAATTCCAAGATCCATCCTTTGTAAATCCATAAATATTGGATCTTTTGTGATCCTCATCATGGATAAACTAGCATGGTCTTGTCGACTTAATGCATCGGCCACCTTGTTTGCTTTCTCAGGGTGGTAATGGATTGAGCAGTCATAATCCTTAATCAGCTCCAACCATCTTCTTTGACGCATATTCAACTCCTTTTGTGTGAAAATATACTTTAAACTTTTATGATCAGTATAAATATCACACCTTTCACCATAAAGGTAATGCCTCCAAATCTTTAATGCAAAGATTACCGCAGCCAACTCCAAATCATGTGTTGGGTAATTTTGCTCATGGATTTTCAACTGTCGTGAGGCATAAGCTATCACCATATCATTTTGCATAAGAACACACCCCAATCCCTTCTTGGATGCATCACTGTAGATCACAAACCTTTCTCCACTACAAGGCAGTGTGAGCACAGGTGCACTGGATAACCTTCTTTTCAACTCCTTGAAATTCTCTTCACATTCCTCTGTCCAGACAAACTTAACTCCCTTCCGAGTCAACTTGGTGATTGGATTAGATAATCGTGAAAAATCTTTTACAAAACGTCGATAATATCCAGCCAAACCAAGAAAACTTCGGATCTCAGTTACTGTTGTTGGTCTCGACCATCTTTCGATAACCTCTGTTTTTGCTGGATCGACAGATATCCCCTCTTTTGAGATTATGTGACCCAAAAATGCAACTTTTTGAAGCCAAAATTCACACTTGGTAAATTTGGCATAAAGCTTCTCCTTTCTCAGGGTCTTCAATATAATTCTCAAGTGATCTTCATGTTCTTCCTTGCTCTTTGAATAGACAAGAATATCGTCTATAAAGACTACCACAAATTGATCAAGATAGTCTCTAAAGACTCTATTCATTAGATCCATGAAGATAGCAGGGGCATTAGTAAGACCAAATGGCATCACTATAAATTCATAGTGTCCATACCTTGTACGGAAAGCCGTCTTTGGTATATCCTCCCTTTTGACCCTTAATTGATGATACCCTGAACGAAGATCAATCTTGGAAAAGTATTGAGCTCCGCGTAGTTGGTCAAATAAGTCATCAATCCGTGGGAGAGGATATTTGTTCTTGATAGTGATCTTGTTAAGTTCTCGATAATCAATGCAGAGTCTCATTGATCCATCTTTCTTCTTAACAAATAGAACAGGTGCTCCCCAAGGTGACGCACTAGGGCGTATGAATCCCTTATCAAGATTCTCTTGGAGTTGCTTCTTCAATTCCTGCAACTCAATTGGGGCCATTCTATAAGGTGTCTTTGAAATAGGCAAAGCACCCGGTACGAGTTCTATTGAAAACTCAACTTCATGATTTGGTGGAAGACCCGGTAATTCCTCCGGAAAGACATCATCAAACTCCCTTACAATGGGCATATTCTTAATCGTGAGTTTCTCACCAACCATTTGAGATAAATAACCTTCATTTAGTGGAATCAATACCCATAAGATGGAAGAAATTTCTACTGGAAGGTTATGTTCATCCTTGCATTGGTATACGATCGTAGATTGATCTGGAATATGAAATGTGACTTCCCTTCTTTGGAAATTGATATGAGCTCCATGTAGAGAAAGCCAATCCATGCCAAGAATCACATCAAATTTCACTAAAGGAAGGATCACAAGATTTGCAGGAAGCACTTTCCCACAAACTTCGATCGGAGAAGAATTATAAACTTTTGATGCGATTGATGTGCCATTAGGTGTTGTCACAACTAACTCAACATCTAATTGTTGAGGTAATACGGTGATACCCTTAGAAAATTTTTCAGAAATAAAAGAGTGGGTGGATCCAGAATCAAATAAAACATTTGCTACTTTAGAGTGGATGGTAAGTGTACCTTTCACCACATCGTTATCGTACTCCACCTCGCTGATAGAAATTGCATGTGACTTTCCTTTGTCTTTAGCCTTAAGAGTTTGTTGACGTCGACCATCATCATCAACCCTTGGATTTGGGCATTGATTGGCATAATGCCCCATCTCCTTACACTTGAAACATTGAAGTGTAGCAGGTTCATTCTGTGTATCCCTTCCTTTGTTTTCATCATTAGACATCTTCTTCCCATTATCACGGCATTCAAATGCCCGATGACCTTCCTTTCCACATTTAAAACATTTACTTGTCCCTTTAAGACAACTCCCTCCATGTTTCTTTCCACACTTTGAGCATAAGGGAAAGTTCATCTTCTTTTCCGTGTGCTCTTTAGATTTTTCTTTGAATTCCATCTTCCTCTTCTTATCAAACCCATGTGACTGATGGGTTACTCCAATCTCCATCTCGACTTTGAGAGCACATCGAACGATTTCCTCGTAGCTATTGAAGTCCCTTATGGCTAACACCCTTCGAAGACTTGGTTTTAAGCCACTAAAGAATCGATCGATCTTACTCTCAGGTTGGATAATAATACCAGAAGCGTACCTTTCAAGTCTTGTAAAATTTGCTTCATAGGTACTAACAGATTCATCATCCCTTTGCTTCAGTTCAAGGAACTCTTTCACCATCTTTGTTCGGAGAATATGAGGGAAGTACTTATTGAAAAATAAGTTATTGAACTCGTCCCATTCCATAGACTCAATTTCATCCCTTTGCCTCGTATTCTTAACAAGATTCCACCATTGATCCGCATCTCCTTCCAAACGATACACTGCTAGGATGACTTTATCATGCTCAGAACATTGAAGAACTGAAAATATCTTTTCAGTAGTACTAATCCATTGTTCAGCAACTAATGGATCAGTAGACCCGCTGAAAGATGGTGGACGCTGCCTCATGAAGGATTCAGCAGAATTTTGCTCCCTCCTTTGTTCGTTTGGAAATCCTGCATGATTCATAGCTTGAGAAAGTTTTGTGAGCATGGCTACAAGATTTTGCATTCCAGCTCCCATATCGTTTGGTTGCTCAGGGGGACAATCATTGCATTGCCCATCGCATTCCGCATTAACACGGTTCCTTCGGGTTCCAGCCATTGACTAAAACCAAGAAGAATAGTGTGAGCAACACTAATTATAATAGGAAACCACATAATTCAAGAATAAAATTTTCATGCTTATGGTCTTATCCTAGGTTATTCAAGGCCATTTCTAAAACACTAAGATTGTGTACTATGCTTAGACTTATCCTTAGGGTTCTTGCTAAGGCTTTCACATCCTAGTTTCCAAAGGTTGACTATACCTTTCCTCTGATACCAACTATAACGACCCATACTTTACATACATTGTTACTACTTCAAAATTTAAGCACACTTATTACAACATATGACAAAACCACAAAGGACCGTATAGGTATAGTGTCTTTAGAAACTAGGAAACATAAACAACTGGTTCATAAATCTTCTACAGTGTCTCCCATTTATTTCATCATATCTAGGGTCCCTTTTAGCATATTCTACTTAATATCCATCTTCCTGACCTGGGGAAAAGAAAACATAAAAGGGTGAGCTCAAATGCTCAGCAAGGGAAAATAAAGGAAATAAAAATCATATCATATCTTTTTGAAAATCAAAACCTGCAAAAGAGATCATAATATCTTATCATGGAATAAATCATAGAAGTGAAAATGAGATCCCCATAATCATAACATAAGACTTGAAACTTTGTGGCATGCACACATAATCATGGAAAATCACTTCTTGTTAGTCATGACTCATTGCCAAGACTATCTTAGTGGACAAAGTCCCTTTCTGAACCGAGTTCACTCCTCGTTTCAGTCCTGTATCACTGAACCGAAATAACCTTCCGTTCCAGCCATGTCTATCTCATGAGATATAAAATCTTTACCCAATGCATTGGAGGGAGATATAGGTCCCACCCATCTTATAATGAATCCTTTCTTATGTGTGCCACATAATCATAAAACATACATCATCGCATAACACATGTAACAAAAATGGGATTCTTGAAACATCATGACATCATAAATCAATTCATATAAGATAATGGAATCCATAAAAAATAATTCAATCACAACATGATCAAATCAATGTAATAATAGGGATAAAAACAGAACCCTTTATTATCTTAGATGGAAAATAATTTTGATAAAACACTTGAACTTCATTCTTGAGGAAAATATCCTTTCTTCTTCAAAAACATTTTTCCTTTCATAACATGCCATACAACTTTAAAATAAAAGAAGTTGATTAAAAATAAACTTGAAAACTTGTAAAGGAAGCTTCTTGGAAATAATGTTTTAAAAATCCATTCAATCCGTATAAGTTAAAAAAAACATTCTTTGTACTTTTGTCATAAAAGTCAAAAAGTACCTCGTACGACAAAAGATTCCTTTCATACATATTACTAAAAACTCACCGACGGGTAAAAATGGATTTAAACAATTGTAGGTGGATGGAAATAATATTACATTTTGATGAAACATGGATGTGGATGATAAAATACACCCCAGTAAATACTTACGAATAAACAATCTCGGATAAAAATGAGATTGTGATATTTCCCTTACCTTAGGTCCGATTAGCTTTGTACGTGTCCGAAGCTCCTGTATAATGGTTTAAATAATGTTATTGACTTATTCCAGAATCATACATATTTATATGATATCATATATGGTCATATTATTAGCTTCTTGTTAGTAATATTTCATTGTTACTTGTTACTCGGGTCTTTATAACTTTTTGTTCTTATGCGTGTTTTGTCGAATAAATTCTTATTCTTATCTTTAGGTTATAGATAATTCATTTCCAGAATGGTATTAGTGTATTATATACCATATTCATTCATTCAATTCATTTATATAATCATTATGAAATGAAGATCATGTGGAACGAGTCGCATCACATCGTGGAGACGGTATTCCGTACGTACGCACGAGTGATGATATCATTCCTATGATCGTGGAATTGTATTGGAGTATATATATATTATTTCAGTATCAATATTAATTCATAATAATCATATTTAGTTACTCATTACACCATTATAACCATCCTTGTAAGGTGATGGTGGAAAATAGATTACACCACGGCGTGGAGACGGTATTCCGTACGTACGCACGCGCGGTGATTTCATTTTTCCGTAGGATGGATAGAAGGTGAAATAGGGTTGTTTCATACTTATAATAACATATCAGTATATGAGTGATACTGATGTTATTACTTCATAATGAAACAACCTAATAAGAAGAAGTGGAAGAAAAAATAAAGATGAAAGAATTGGTAACAGTAATTACCTCTTCTTTGAAGTGCCTCTTTGAGACCTCCTCTTAGGGCACTAAAATTGGTCTTTGAGGAAGACCAGAACCTCTAGGATGTTTCTAGAGAAGTGGAGAGGAGAAATTGGCAGGGGTTGGCCGAGCTTGAGTGCTCAAATTGGTGTGAGGAGGAAGGGGAGGAGGTGTCCTTTTATAAGGGAGGAGAGGGGCACCTTAGGAATATCTCAAAATATTATTTTATATTAAAGTCAAAATAGGTTTATAATGGTTCCAAAGGGTCTTATTTAGAAGATAAAGTGGGGATGGGTCGAAATCCTATCAACCAATAGGATTTAGACAAGTTTAGGGTATTATTTTAACCTTATCAATTAGATTTAACTCTAAGTTAATTATTTTAACTTTTACCGTGTCTTTTTGTTTTCTTTCACTATATGGTTAATACACTTACTATAACATGACAAAAGAACCCCAAATTGTTTATTATTAATATATATATCCTTATCTAAGTCATTTGGCCGAACCTTAGATTTTTAGGAATTAAATAACAATTATTAATATAATATTTGATTTAAAAACTATTTTTTGTCAATTTTGACACTATTTGATATATATTTTTGTGAAAGTCATAACAGAATTATATGTTCGAACCAAGTTGATTAAATCAACACTAATATATCATAGTAACCTATAAAATTAGTTGAATTCATAAAAAGTCTCAAATTACATTTATTTGGGTGTTTATAACATCAATTATGTCAATATTTCATTAATAAGATAATTACTGCATCATCTTTGTGTCATAAATAAATTAAATTATTTGATGTCTAAAAATTACAAATAAAATACCATCATGTAGGAAATCTTTTGATCTTTCTAATGAATATTTACAATTGAATTTATCTTATGTATAACCCCATATTAAAAATGATTTACTTATTAAACTTTGATTTTAACTATTTTAACCCTTCTTTAAATAAATTAATAATAAATGTCCTAATCTAATCCAAGTGGGCCTAAATGGTCATATTTTATTCCTAAGTCTGTTTTTGGTCGAATTACACTTGTCCAATAGAATTAGGACATGTGTTAGGGTAATATTAATATCATATTTACCCTTAGTTACCCTATTTACTATTAACCGTGGTAAAAATAGTAAAAAGTTACTATTCACCAAAAAATTATTTTCATCTCATTGAACCACATTTTAGTCCTTGATATTAACCGTGTTTCTCGGATTTTTGAAATTCCATTCACAGAAGCGGTAAAATTAAGTTTTATGCAAAATTCGGTTTTTAACCTACCACTTAGTGGTTTCACTATTCATCAAAAATTGAAAGTTTTCAGAAAAATACCAAAATTTCACCCTAGGCTAATTTCGATATTCTAAGTCCAAAAATGAAGTCCATTTTGAAAAATAAAATTTATAAAATTTCAAAAGTGGTTATTACTATTCATAACGGCTAGTTTTAATAGCATATTGTTGTTTAGTGAAACTCGGTATTGCGTACGACGCAAGCTATCGAGGAAGGTCGCGATTGCGTGTAAAGCAAGCCAAGCAAGTGTTGTGTAGAAAAAGATTCCTTTGATGATTTATATAACATAAAAGTCTCGGGTGTTACAAGGGATGAGTGGGGTTTTTCATTCTAATGATGCTTGTGTGGGATAATTTGATGATGGTATGGACTTATCATTTATTGGTATCTAGTTCTAGTGGTTATACCCATATACAATTAGATTATTGTAACATTAGTTACTTTTGGTAAGACCATGGAATACTAATATTCTCAATTAGTATATAATTGAGGGTAGTTTGATCTAGTGATTTATTATATCATTTTCCATGATTTATTTGATATGGAACCTTATTTGATTTTGTTTTATTTTTTTATATTTCTTTTGATACATATGTGGTTCTTAGTAATTGTGAATAACCCGAGTGAGTTCATTTGTTTCCTTTAAAAATGTCTTTTCAATTATTTTCTCAACATCCTATTGTTGAGTTTTTTAACAACTCTTTTGTGGGTGATTTAAACTGGGTTTCCAAATGGTTCTTGGTTTAATGATGGATTCCACTGATAATATGTTTAAAGAAACCTATTTCATTTGAATAAAACAAGTGATTTATTTTTTAGAATTAAAACATATACATCTGGATTCTGGAAATGCATTAGGTTGTTGGATTTTTTTGGAAACATATGTGCTTGTATTTTTTTTAAAAAAGAAAAACATTATAAAAGATTAAATTATGTAATTATTTTGTTTTTCATATATTTTATGTATTTAAATATTTATTTTTAGAGTTATCTTCAGAATATAATTAATTAATTTCCTTATAGAACATGTAACCTAGTTTCAGTGGGTTGTGGTGACCTAAAATGATTTTTAGCTCATGCCAGAAAACTTTTAGGTTCCATGTTCTTATTTGTATTCTTCTTGTTCTTAATGGTTTGTGTAGGGACAGTTGGGAAGTGGTGAGAAACTATAGTTTCTTGAGTTGGTTTTGGTCTCAACTCAAGTGGTTTTGATTATAATAGCTTTCTTTTGGTTAGTTTTGTTCTTTCCTTTCCATGAATTAATATATCTATTTTTTTAAGGATTATGTTTATGTATATGAAAATGGGTTGGATCATTGTAGTTGGTTATGAACTATTTGGCATTTTGTTTATTTATTTTCACTTTTTTATTATATTTCAACTATTTTATCTCTAATTATGTAAAATAATTTTCAAAATATTTCCTATAATTCCCATGTGATTCTCACCAGCCCCTAGAGATCTATAATGCCCTTTGAGCCTTATGAAGAATCAGGTAGGGTGTCGAGTAGGATATATTCCTAATATGGTTCATTAGAAAATGGTATCATATGAGGTTTGTGTTTTTATTTAGTAAAAAACTAAGATTTATATATAGCCATTTTGGGGGATGCCCTATTATAAGGGAGATTAAATTTGTCAGAGCTTGAGAGGTAAGGGTAGGGATATTATAGATAGCTCTCTCTTATCTTAAACCATAAACTATCATGGGTGTTGTGTTTCAAATGGTTGATTCAAGATTTATTTTATCAATTTCTATTGGTTTTTTATGTGATTGACATTTTTGGGTCCCCATTGAGAGTTGAGTGATATTGGGGACCACTCATTGGATTCAGGGTGGAAAGGAACATGAGGTCCATAATTGGATCACATAGTCATGGAAACTATGTGGTGCATGTGTGCTTTATTCTTCCTATTTTCAAGGTGTTTTTTGGGGTTTAAATATGGTCACCCAAACCATGGTGGTTAATGAATGAATAACACTATTTTTATCCAAATATATTTTCTAGAATCCCCATGATTTTGGATTTCTCTAAAAGTGGTTTTCATATTTTAGAGGTCGAATAATGAGTTTTTGTTTTACTTTTAGAATTTGTATTTGGTAATACTTGTCTGGATTCTTATGTAATGCTTATTTGTGTGTGTATTTTTTAAATCCTTATTTTTGAAAATAAAGGGATTTTATGAAAACCTTTATCACTATACATGGTTTTTTGAATAATGGTAAGTGTGAATTTCCCTGTTTTTATAAAATATTTTCTGTAATTAGTAGTTTATATTGTTTTATTCCAAAATAGAGGTGTTTCAAGGGAAATTTTTTTATGAAAAATGTATGGAAAGTGTTTTTAAAAGGCGTAATGTACTTTGAAAATATTTTTTTGGATTAATTTTTTATTGTGTAAATGATATTTTGCAATTAGTTTTATAGATTTTCTTGTTTAGGATATGGTTTTGTTTCACTAAGGTATTTTTTGTTTTAAATTTTGTGTTGTATTGGTTTTTTAATTACCACCTTAGTGGAATGCGGTTTTAAAATTACCTAGTGAAATTGTGTCTTTCAAAAGAAAAGTTTCTTTTGTTGTATTTTTTTAATTCCTTGTTTGAGGTTTGATGTAATGGTTTTGATTCATTTATTATGAAGGATTCATTTGGTTTTCACTTTGAGACATGACTCAAGGTAGTTCATGTAATTGCCAAAACGTCCTATAGAATGGTCAAAAGGTTTCCTCGGTTTTGGTTCCTATCCACACTTCAAATGGGGTTATGGATATAGAACCTTCTTTGTGAGAGTCACTGTGGGAATTCTTTCTAGTTGTAATCATGTTTTGTGGTAATCAATGGAGTTTCTTTGGGGACAACTATATTTTAGGTTTTAATCATTTCCTTGGATCATTTTCATTCCTGGTTGTCTTTTGGTGTGTGTTTCCCTATTCTGATATATTCCTTGTGGATATATTCCTTTTGGAGTGCTTTTATGGATGTTTTAAATGTTGTTTTATGTAAATTTTTCTACTCTTGAGTAATTCCCCCCTATCCCTCCCTCTTGGGTGTTTTTTGGGTAGGTTTTGAGTTTTATATCATTAAGCCTCGTTATTAGGGAAATCCCCACATGGTGATATTAGGTTGTGCCAATTATTTTGGATGAGCCTAGTAGTACTCCTTATTTTAGCTTGAGAGAGTAATTTTGGTATACAGTTAGGTAACTAGAGTGTTGGATGCACCATTTGAGTGTGGAATGCTAATTAGTGTGTGATGGTGGGCCTTTTTTTGATTTACCATGTGAGGGTGATCTGGTGTTTTACCCTACGTCATTCCCATGTATCATGACCCAAGGTGAGTTCTCTTTACGTTGTTTTGATTCTATTGTGTTCATTCATTATTTTCTTGAGTTTGGAACTTTTAATAGTTGAGTATGTGTTTCTCTCATGGTTGTTCATTGTTCAAGGATGCGTTCTTGATATTGGTTTATTTTTTAAACCATTTTAGATGAAATATAAATTTTGGGGAGACCATTTCAGAGAAATCCTAAATCCTATGGAGATAAAATTAAGTCTCTCAAAGGGTTTTCTATTTTAGGATCTTATTTAAATTCTAATTTGAGGTGTTTGGTTTTCTTTCAATTGATTATTTTCATCATATCTTAGGATCTTTTTTATTTAGTTTTATTTTATTCCTAGTTGAGTGGTTTATTTAGTTAGGTCCTTTTTAGATCTTCCATTTTATTTTGACTCTTGTTTTAACTAAAAATTATAGGGTCATAATGTGGCATGGTGTGGATTTTTTGACACCCCCATGTTATAGAGTTTTTATTTTCATGTTATTTTTATAATTAGATGTATGTAATCTATTTCCTTGTAGTTTTGACTCCGAACATGGAAATTTCTTTGGTTTTCATTATGTCCACATTTAAGGTGCACAATTAGTGGGAAACTGTGAGGCCTCCCTTTACAAGGAACCTTTTCAGTTCATTTATAAAAATGAGTGGTTTTTTATCATGGGATATGCATATTTAAGTCCAAACAATGCATCCTTAAGGAGAAACCATGTGTGGACCTTGGAGTGTCTATGGTGTGGTGCACAACTTTTACGTAGTTTGGTAAACCATTCAGAAAGTGTGCGGTTGTATTTTTAGTTTTTAAAGGAGTTATTTTCATGGCTTCCACAAGATTTTTCAAATAGTATAGGACACCCAAGGAGGTTGTGACAGGATTGGGTAGTCTTTAAGTGATTCATATTGTTGTTTTATATGTTTGGATTCCTAGGAGTAACTCTGCGCCTTAAGGTTCTTTGGGAGGTAGTGGCACTCACATGGTCGGTGCATGGTTTGCCTAATCGTGTATACAAACCAAGAGAGTTGATTGTGGGTTTTAAAAAAACATTAACTACCATTTTCCCTCCTTAATTAATAGGGATATCACCCATCTTCTATACCACGTGATTTGGTTGACCCTTGGCATCCCATGGGGGTGTTCCTCCTTCCTCATCCCTTGATTATTTCCCTTCAAATAGCATTTTCCAAGAGAATTGAGGTGAGTTTCTTCTCTCTTTACCTCCTTAATTATCCCTCTATTATCAATTATATTTATATTCCTGTATGTACCCTAGTAATCATGTGTTTTAATTTTTGAGTTCTAGGTGGATTTATTTGTGGGTATTTCAGTGTCCAGGTGTTTTAGACATTTTTTCCTCTCCCAATGGTGTGGTTTTTATTGAAGGTGATATGTTTTGGGACATTTCAACTTGTTTCTCACTTATTTGAGGAAGGTGTTAATATTAAATTGTTTCATCATGAAATTATAAGAATATTTGTGCTTTATATATTCTCTTTTAATGAAAATATAACTATATGTGGTATCATTTTGATGATTTTGAACCATTTCACTGAGCTTTATAATTTTAATTATTGGTTTTACATGTGATTTCTTTGTTTTATTGTTTAAAATTGAATGTTTTACTATGATAATATTCTTATTAAATGAATTTTGGATATTTTGAAAAAAAATCATGGGGAAAAAAGATTTAAACATGTTTTGGTTTTCTATGAGTGAAAACAATGGTTCTTTTGGTGATGAAATACATTCCACTGGAGAAATGTAAAAGGTCGTGGATAGTTCGAAGAAAATTGAGGCTCAAGAGACCACAAAATTCGTCCAAGAAGTAAACCTCATGAAGATCCATCACGGAGACCCCTCTCCACTACATGCGCAAAGGTGGATGATGGCACTTTTGTGAGTTTGACGATCTCTGCGGCATCATGAGTGTCTTTGACAGTACCTCAATGAGTCAAATAGATACACATCCCTTCACGGTGACTTTTCCCTTCATGGTTAAACCAATGAGAATTGCAAGCCTCTTAGACTATAAATATGTGCCTCTCTCCCACCTCTAGGCCATCGTTACCCTGACTTTTGAAATTCTAGTCTCCCATTTCATGTAACTCCCGAGCATCATGATCCTAACCCAAAAATGGATCTCCCAAGGTACTTGAGCTGTGTGATACATGGTTTCCTTTGTTCCTCATTTCCTCTACCAATGTTATGGATTCATTTCATGAAGGACTTCTCCCTTCATTAATGAGGGAGCCCCTTTGAGTTGCTCGAGGCTCTGCAAACCATTATTCATTCATGGAGAACTATTTTAATAATACAGGTTTCCATTATATTTTATGGGTCTAATGATTCACAAGTCCCTTTCCTTTGTGAATCCCATTTCCTTTACAAAGAACCTATGCTTCATGAAGTGCCTCTTGGAAATCCCACTGCTTCATGAGACCTTCTCTCATGTGTCCCTCTAGGCTAGTATGTAGTGAATTCTTGGTTCCTCGTGTGGTGTTCCATCTTCCGTTACCCTACCCAGTGATTCTTCATAAAGGTACGTTAATAGTTATTTCTTATTTATATATCTACACTAATGTTCACTCCTAGAGTGACCACTTATCCACCTTGCTCATGTCAAGCATTACTCATACCTTCCCTTCCCCAAGTGTGGGTGGGTATCAGTTATGTATGTCCAAGAAGTGAGGAGTGAGTCCTCCATGCCCCAACTACAGGATGTTAAACTACTAAGCACCATTGTCCTCAAGACATGATGTTAAACTATAGACTCACCCCATGAAATGTACATGGGGTGCCTCGCCTCGTTCATTTTTCATGCCCACTCCTCTCCATGGGAGTGAGATCTTCCTCACATGGAATGAGATCCTCCTATTATGGAATGGTATTTTCCTATAGTAAGTAGTACACTTTCTCCTCCTTTCCTCCTTTAGACACAAATACCAGAAGTGATATGGGCATATGGGACTCTCATACCCCATCCCTCTCACTTTGAGCTTTGTTGTCATGGGAAGCTTCTATGCGTAAGCCCCTCTCCGTCCCTCATTGATGCATATTTCATGATGCAGCCATCTATTCAATTTCTTCCACTCTTTTATCAAACTAATCATGACTCACATGGTCTTAGAGGTTAGTAGTGATTGTTACATCCTTTTTCTTAGAATCTCTCTTGGATTAAGCCCCATCTTGCACCATCATGGGCCACTAACCATGCATAATCCCTAGATCACTGTACTAAATGGATTCAGATCTATGTATTCTAAACTAGGTATGTTGGGAGCCTCCCTAAGGATCAATATTGACCATTGGTAAAACTTGGTGCCCTTCACATAGGGTTGCACCTCTTGGATCTCATTATCCACCATCATCCATTCTCGTCCCGATCTTTCCCACTAGCCACTATATCTCAGGAGGGTCATGCCCCACCGAGAGGTCACATCTTCTTTGGATCCACCAGGGAAGCTTCAATCCATACTCCCCACACCATATACTCGGGCTTCCTCTTTATTTGTAATCCACAATTCCCCTACCAAAACTATGTGGACATTGATTCCAAACCAACTAGGATATGGAGGAATGATCCCTGAGGTTCAAGCCTGAAACCAACATATTCACATCAGTTCACTCTCATCCTTACCATATGACATTAAACTACATGGGAAACCCAAAATCTGTGGACTTTGATTCCCAAGAAACTAGGATATATAGGAATCCACCTTGAGGTTCAATCCCTACATCCTCAACAACCCCTCAATTATATACATTTATCCAACATCATTCAAATCCATCTTGATTCTTATCTAGGCCGACACATCCTGGTGGGATTGATCCATTCATCCTTATGATCTATATCACTTTATAAGCCTCATTACACCATTAACTTATATGGTTCTTCTCATTACGTAAGACCCATTAACTCAAATCATTCATATGAAACATATCAGTGTGTAAGCCTCATTCACTCACATCATCCATATTGGTTGTCTTAGTGCATAAACCCCATTCATCCACATCATCACTGCTCCTAGTAGAATTAGGGTAGTCTTAGTCTGTAAACCCCACACAATCCAACCAAGAGTGATCCACTTGTGATGGGTAGTCATTGTGCGTAAGCCCCGCACCATCCAGTGAACTACTTGGTTTTTTATCTATTTCTTATAAACATGGTGTGTAGGAAGGCTCCATGAGGTTCAATATCATCCAATGGTAAACCTCAATGCTTCCCTCATTGAGGTCCACCTTCTTTAATCCACCCTCGGTGGTGTCTAGGCCAGCCTTCATGGTGTGAAACCTTCCCTTTAGGGGGCACAGCCCTATCAGGTCCATCCTCATAGGGTGATATAATCCGTCCATCTAGTAAACCTTTGTAGTGCTTCTTCCTAGGGATGTACCTATCTGATACACCTTCAAAAGTGTACTGATCATCCCATTACATATCCAAAATATGTTAAAATCATGACACACTCTATCTCTTCTAGATAATAAACTGACGGCATACCCCATGTTAAATATGGGATACCTAAGAAACACCATGTCAGACATTCCTCTAGCATAAAATGCCTTGTGATCAATGTGGGAAGACTATGGTTTATATGCCCATGAGAATCCCTCTAACAAGGAAGAATATAGGTGACCAATGTTCCTACATCTAGAAGTTCCACTGATGCCCACCCTGGACATTACTCTAACCGAAGGTTCCTACCCTGACCTGATATTTGGAATTTCCATAAATAAGAAGTGTAATTAACTTCCATCCACGAAGAGATGGAAACGAGAAGGAGTTTCATGAATAACATCTTAATATATAAGGGAGACTCGTACTAGGGAAAAAATTGAGGAGGAATCCATGTAATGAGGGACCACCATCCCATCATCCTATTTCGATCAAGGATAAAACATCTCTAAAGAATTGATGAATTCCATACACCTTTGGAATGTGGGAATGTAGAGTAAAATGCAACGTTAGGGAATGACAACACACCCAGGAATTGCACCCCAATGGAAAGCATTGGAAGTAAAATATTAAACCCAACATGAACTCTTCTCCTCAATGTGGGATTATTATCATTAGAGACATCAATAGACAAGTGTGTCACTGAATCCATCTATCTGGAAGAGTGTCCCACTAAGAAAACAGTGGGCCTGGAGTAACTCACCAAAAATTAGGTCAGTTAATCATTGGGATGTTTGGTTTGTGGCATCGTCAGAATAGATCTCTCCCTCCAACCATAAAAGAATGAAAATGTTGGGGCATTGGGAATTTATTTCCTATTATCTATACTAATAGCCGAATCTTCTTACTTTTAAAGACCTAATCCATAGAAAATTAATCTCCCCAACCCGTAGACACAAGTCTAAGAGGAACAACAATGCCACAATCCCAAACGATTCCACCTCTGCCACAAAGTCATCAATGTCCATGACTACTGGGTTTTCACGCCCCATATCACCATCAAAAATTTCTCAGAGAAGGGTGATTGTCATTATCTTTTTATGATATGAGCATGAGGGGTTCATTACCATAAGTTACATGTCCCACAAAGACCTGGAGGCTTTTGTGCCTCACCATCACTGCCGCCCCTAAGGGCTGTGTAGGGAGCCACTAATCCACACTCCGACTACCAACCACTTAGAGAGACTCTCTTAGGATCATTAATATGACTTGGTCTCTTATAGAAATGAGTTAAGGGATATCTGATTCATCCTAGCTAGGACTACTACACGGGAGCTAATAAGGATGGGTCCCACTATGAAAAATCAAAGCCACCAACTACTGGTACCTCAAGATGAAGAACAGTCTATCTACATCACTGCTCCACTATCCCTGGTCTAGATGACCCAACAACAATGTCAGGTGAAATATTAGGAAGAATACCATTAGAGGGAATCATCTTTTATAGATTTGGTGGCTTGTACTGCCCTTGGTGTAATCTATCAGGTCCCTATCATAGTTGAGTAGGGACTCACTATCATCTGATTGTGATCGAGACCTCATCCACCCCATGGGTAGGAAAGGTTGAATCTTCTGGTCACCAGCATAATAAGCATCCATTATGGTCTGACCCATGATGATGAGGTCCAGTATGGAGGTCTCCCCCATACCACCATCATCCATAGTGGAGTTCCTCCCAGCTCTTTCAGCCATTATAGAGGTTATCCCCATGTTACTAGAATTAGTCCAATGGGAGGTCCTCCTCGTCTTGTTGACATCTAGTACAGAGGTCCTCCCCATTTCTATGATTAAACAAATGGAGGACATCACTGTATCTTAGATCATCAATGCGAAGGTCCTCTCTGCATCATTCTCATCACAAGAATAGTTCCTCCTCGTAGCAGCATCGACTAGAGAGAAGGTCCTCCTCACTCCAGCACCCACTAACATGGAGTTCCTATTCATTTTCTGATCAACTCCAGTAAAGGTCCTCCCCACTGTGATAGGCATCAAAGTGGAGGCCATTCCCACTTCATCAATGTTAAACACGGAGGTCCTCCCCATGTCAAGTTAAATCAGTATGAAGTTCCTCATCATTCTTCCACTACCAACCAACATGGATTTCCTCCTCATGTTCCATTTGACATATGTATAGGTGCTCCTTGCATCTTAATTTTCTAAAGTAGAGGTCCTCCCTGTTCCAACAACAGTAGATAAGAAGTCTTTCCTCTGACCAATTCCAACTCCAAAGGATTTCCTCCCTTCTTTAGAACCAATTTTCAAGGAGTTGCTCTCTATGATGAAGAATTACCCTACTGTGAAGAGACTTCATGGTGTTTAAGGGTGAACCATTTCCACCAAAGGAAGAATTTTGAGAAGCACCATATCATTATCAATCTAGTCTGTTTCTAATATTATGAAGGGGAATGCTACTCAATGATGGATCCTTCACCTAGATCCTCTAAATTCGAGTGTAGAGTAGGAAACCAACATGTGAGCTTCATCATCCCTATTGGTGAAATGTATTAGATCCTTGAATCCCTCCACAGGTGAATGCCGAAAGAGAAATATTTTCCCCCCTTCCAGAGTACCACTATATATTTCTCTCTATTTTCTCCATTTTCCTTCTCTACCTTGACATGAGATCATGGAAAGTTATTTTGGGTAATTGTAGATGATGAGAACCAGATAGATTCACCACCGACAACCACTACTATCACACATGAAGCAATGGTAATACTTTCCTTGTATGTACATTATGATGCGACTAGAGTTCCCTTCGATAGAAGGTCTAGTGAGTGGTGTCCAGTCAGCTCCTACAACATTTTCTCCACTGGACTATCCATAACCACATTTTTCTTTCCCAGTGGGGATTCCAGTTCCTTACCAAGATGCAATTAAAGTAGGGGAAACTAATAGGAAAATCCTACTTCTGATTGGAGAATCTTGTGGGAAACCCTTTCCATAGACCAATTGTCTAAGATGTTTTGGCCAATTACAGTTCTAGACCTCACAGTCCCAGAATCCATCACCCAGGGCAAGGTCATGTGCTTCCTATGGGTCATTTGGGTGATGCATTTCTACCTCCCCAATCATAAGATTAATTACCTAAAGTGTGGGGATCACTTAGATGACATTGTCCAGTAGTTCCATATGATTGATCTAGTAGTGATTCCCATGGATCAGCACCCAGCTTCACTAGAGTATCTTTGGACCCCTCATCAATAATGCATTCAGAGATTCATTGTGATTTTTATAATTTTTTAAGATATATTCCTAGATGTCTAGATCCATGGATGGGACATTGTGTTTCTATTCAATTTAGTCCCATCCTACTCCAACTAAACATTATGGGTGATATCAAAGATATGATGCTAGGTATAGTCATGCTGAATATGCATGACTTTAATCGGCTCATGGAAAAGGATACTTAGAAATGTCTTAATGAATAAGAATCACTTCCCAGGGTAGAATAACACCACATAGATATTCATACGGGCATAATCAACCATTATAATAGTAAAATACTTGGCCTTAAAGAACTTTTGAGCCAATTTATTTCATTCAGGACTCCAATAAGGTTAAAGGATAGACTGGGACCTTTAATCCCTCTAACTCGTTTGGTTCAATGAAAAAGATGTATGTTGATACTGTTACGGATTCCTTGCTCTAGAAGCTTTAAGAATAGAAAATTTTCATTGAATAGCTTCTTGCTAATAGACTATTATAATGGATTATATACTATAGTGATACCCAATACAATCTTATCCCACCTCCACTAGGGTATTAGGGGAAACTGAAAGTTCTTATCGTAGAGTTTCCTTCTATTGATCTCAACAATCCCATTAATCCTGATAGATTGGAGAAAGGAACCTATGGAAAGAGACTATGGTACTTATCCCCAAATATGCCTAATTTATATGAAAATCATCCTTGAGAATCTACTTGGGTTATACCTCTATAAACTCCACAAGTTGTTCCTATAGTAGCTCCATAGTCCACTCTAGTAGCTCTATGAGTTCCTAAGACTTCCTATCATTTTTAAGAGCCTGCCAAAACACTGGTGGTTAGGAGTCCATTCCAAGAGAAGAATCCCCACTAGGAAGATCTGATGGATGCTCTCATCACTCACCTTAAGGCACTTTAAATGTGACAAGGGGTGATCCCACCTAATGTAAAGTCATATCCAGATTCGGTATATGACCTATAGGTACCCCCATATTTCGGTAATCCTACCACCTCCCCCTTCAATGGGATAGGTGATCTATTGTAGCATCTAACCTACTTTATTTCATGGTGTGGACCCATGTTGGGAACTCCATCACAACAGGAAGCTACCAAGCTCCGGTGTTTTGTATAGAAAATGGAAGGGCCCACGTTCGTCTAGTACAACCAGTTACCCATCAGGTCTATTACTGGTTGGAAAAATATTCATAGTTAGTTTCTTTATCCGTTTTTCTCCACCATATGTAAGATGATTATTTATTACCTCTTCAAGTGCAAAAAATGGATAGTTGATCAAGATGTAGAATTTTTTCCCATGTAGAAAGCCCTCACGTATTCACTCCACATTCCTCTGACTCAAGAACAACTTCTAACAATTTTTGTAGGGAATGAAATTACAGAATCAGTTCCCTCCTTAATAACTAATAATTTCCCAAGTGGATTCAGAGATTTCTATGATGAAGATCATCACCTGTAGGAGGCCTTGTATCAAGATAAACATGCATGCCCATTACCTCCCACACCTCCTTTAAAAAGAGATTCCAAGGAAGAAAGCATTGTTGTTTCATAGATAGAGACCCCTATACTACTATAATTGTTAATGTAAGAGCCTCATATGCATCCTTTCCAAGTAAAATAACCTCAATCCCAGCCTTAGGCTCATCATATTCCACTGAATAGTTAGCAGGAACCATCCCAACTAGCACTGTTTCCTAGGAAAGACAATCATGCTCTATACCCCGGTCAGGCTCCAGCCTCTTTTCAAGGTCAGGCTCCCATAGTTTCTTTTCTTGACATGAGAAACCAGACCTACTCATTTGATTAATCCTTGGTTCCCAGTTATTTATGAAGTTCTTTGGATTAAGGAATTCTGAAGTTTCCAAAAATATAGGAAGCCCTAGGAGGTTTATCTCACTATTATCCTTGATTACTTCCCTTATCATTGAATCCACATAGATAGCATCAAATGATACTATGTGTTCAAAGATTGGCTCTAGGACTAGGTTGATAAAAATGTGTAAAAATTAGTTCATTCCTTGGAATAGGTGATGTGTATTTCTACAAAGCCTGATAATGACTACGAAGGTGGATGGTAGAAAGGCTCAAGTTGTGGGTCTCAGAAGTATGATGATTGGAAAGTCCAAAGAGAAATCTCTCCCACCCATGGTATCATTAATGACCATTTGAATCTGAACAAGTCTCATAAATCCTCCATTCCTCTTCTATTTGTTGTTTACACATCCACCAACCATCCTTCTACTTCTCAGAAAAGAAAGCACCGACAACATAAGGGAAAGAAAATCCCCCCGCTGGTGTCAGAACTATCTTACACTCTCAGTGACTTCATGACCCCATAGATGGGAATCAATGCCAGAATTCACATATAATTAGACGATTTCTCAGGTAATGATTAGGATTATTCCTCAATGAATACCATTGAGCTAGTGGACCCTTACATGGTTCTCGGTGATGAGAACTGCCAGCCATTTCCCCCGAATATTCCTGGTTGATGCCACCATCGACGATGCCGTGAATATGTGAATCATCGGAATGATAAGGCTTTCACTTATATACAACCCATGAATTCTACATAGACCATATGGTAGGCTCAGTGCAATTCTCATAATGTATATTCCTCTCATCCCATCTCCTCAGATTAACTACCACTATCATTTGTGCTACTCGAATAGGAAGTTCTTCCATGACCATGTCATGATTAGACATTTCCAATTATGGACAATTATCAGCAATCTAATAGTCATCTTGTTGTACTTTTTTGAGGGTCATCTAGTGAGAAATAGGAAATTCCTAACACTATCCATAATCCTTCAGTCTGACTGGAAACACTCATTATATCTCTGGCCACTAGAAATGTGTGATTAGAAAAGTAGTATGATGTGATTAATCATTTTTCCATCACTCTTGAAATATATCAATCCTTGAGACCCTCCTCATATTAAAAGATATTTTTGAATTCCAAAAATTCCATAAAAATCCCCCTACAGTTCGAGATAGAGGTATCGACCACATATGTCTTCCAGGCCGAGAAAGTAGAGTGATTAAAATATTAATCCATCGTCTCATTCTAAAGATAAGATAATGGATCCCTTGTACATTGAAATATCCTTATGATGTACATTATATTCCAGTTCATTGGCATGGAAGTCCGCCTTTGTCTTTTTGACATAGGTTATGGGATCAACCATATCTTGACCCCATACGTTCTTCAAGATAGCACTATCTAAAGTTGATCTGAGTCCCTCTGACCTGGATATTCAGGGTTATGACATGACTAGGCAAAGATCATGTGGTAGGATTTTCCTAAAGACCCAGTTCAGTGGCCTGATTACAAACACCAAATTCATGTTTGTATCGTAGGATAACACCTACAATGAACTGATGTATAGACCATAGATCCATCTACCTATAGAAGTTCCCTCCTCATATCACAAATGTCTCAAGTACTCCCTCAATGGTTGAGTGGGAGTTCTCCAAGGTGATGCATCTCCATTTTCATCTTGTGAAGCCCAATATTTAGATACTGATTATTACAAGATAAATGAAAAATGGATTCAAAGCAATGACATTGAGCACACTACTACTATGACCGACCTGTGGGAAGACTTAGATGATTTCTACATCCTCCTGATTCACCTATTAGAGGCCAAAAACCCAGACTTGGGACACCACTTCTTCATTTCTGAGACAAGGTGAAGATTCATTCCTAGAAGAAAGGAACGTCATAAGATTACTTTGTACCAATATACAAGTCCGGATCAGGTGATACTAGAACCCCTACCCCTACTAGGTATCGAGACATTCACCCTATGGCTATATATGTTTTTCATACTTTCTTATTCTATATAGTTGTGTGGAATCAGAACAAGCCAACCTAACATCACTTCTTTGATATCATCAAGCATTGGCCCCTCGGTTGAATTCCTGATGGAATTGGGTCAATAGGATTTGTTTACATGGTTTCAATGGTGAAAGATTCTCCCATTGAATATTTCACATCTTACCAAGAGGGCATCAGTGTTCCCCTTAGATTTATTGTCTTGGATTAACCACCTCCTCACATTGATTCTTCTATCTTAGATAATGAATAATCCCTGGTGGGTGATCCTCACACATTAGAATAGGGTGCCTCCACCACCATCGATGAGTTGGTACATGTGAATATTGGTAATAAGATAGATATGATGATAAAATTGATCATCCCATCTATGATTGCAGAAGACTTGTAGTAGTATGTGGATTCCCTGAAGAAGCATCATGATGCATTTTCCTAGATTTGTGTTGAGATGCCAAGACTAGACCCTCAGGTCACTTTCCATCACCTTGGCCTCCTAGTAAGTCATCACAAGTTCAATCAACCTTCCAGGAAGATGCACCCCTCTCATAGTTCCATGTTCTAGGCCGAAGTTGATAATAATATAAAAGAAGACTTCATCAAGGAATTATAGTACCCCATATGGTTATCTAAAATCATTCCCATTTGGAATAATAAAGGACGTATTCGAGCCTACATCTACTTTTGAGATCTCAACTGTCACTTTCTGGAGTATTTTTTCCCCTTCTTATGATAGATTTGTGGATTGATTCCACTATTGGGTTCTATGATCTCATCTTCATAGATAGTTATTCTGGGTATGGGTAAAATCAGATATGAATATCCCCCAAAGTTGAATATTCCACTACAATTAGGGAACCAAAAGGGATATTTTTCTATTAGGTAATTCCCTTCGGTTTGAAGAATTCAAGAGCAACCTGTTAGTGTGTTATGCACAGAATATTCAAACCTATTCTTGAGATGATAATGGAGTGCTATGTGGAAACTTTGGTGATCAAATACCTCTAGGTTCAATACCATATCATATATCTTGTGATTTTTTTCGGCTTCCTCTACTCCTACCCTTTGAAGAAAAACACCTTGAAGTGTGCCTTCAAGTTTACCTCTATGAAGTTTCTCAGTTTTGTCATTATATATATGGTAATTGAGATCAACCCAGAGAAGATCATGGACATCAATCAAATGTCACCTTAGAGAAACCTTCAATAGATCTAAAGATTTTAGGTAAACTTAGACTATATACGTTGATTCATCTCAAATCTGACCAAAAAACGTAATCCATTTCTGAGACTCGTGAAGAAAGGTGTTGTCCACCAGTGGGATGAAGAGTTCCAGACCGTGTTTGATGAAATTAAGAATTATCTACAATAATCATTAGTTCTAATTCCACCCATCTCTAGAAATCCATTCGTCCTATATGTGACTACCCTAGAATAATCCCTCAGTGGCCTTCTATCCCAAAAGAACAATGAAGTGATAGAGAATAGTTTTTACTATCTTAGTCACATTCTCCACAACACAGTGTCTAGATACTCTCTTATCAAAAAGAGATTCCTCTAATTGGTTTTTAAAGTTAATAATTTGATGCATTATCTATATCATCATGAGATACAACTAGTGTCTCGCGTGGATCTACTAAAGTATATTATAGACTAACCTATAATGATAGTACTTCTAGCTAGGCGTGTAGTGATCCTTAAGTAATTTGGCATTAGGTTCATCTCATAGAAGGTAGTCAAGGGTAAGGTGATGGAAGACTTTTTGTCTTCCCATCTGGCCCCCACAGAGTATTCTATTGATATTGATTTTCAAGATAATTCCATTATATTAGTGGATCAAGATATACCATGTTTTTATATACATTTTGATGGTGTCTCCCGAAGTCCAACTGGTATAAGGCTCAATGATCCTAGAATCAACAAAGTAGGTCTAGAATTATCCCCATCATGCCTACACAAGCTGTCTTTCCCTGTTAATTCATGTTTTTAGAAGGTTGCACCAAAAATGAGTTAGAGCATCAAGTTCTCAAAAATGGTCTCAAGATGGATCTCATGATTGATATTACACACATATATGTGAAGGGGGACTTCGAGTTAGTCATCTAGAAGATCAATAGTGACTATCTAGTTTGGAAGCATGAGCTTGTTCCCCAATTAGAGTTCACCCAAAAACGGATGGCTCAGTTTCCTTCTCCACCGGAGGTCAATCATGTACCTCGGTCATAGAATGGTCATGTTAATGCTTTGATAGTTTGGCCTCTTCTATTGTAGATCATGATCTGTAATATTTGGTCATCCAAATAGTGTATCAAAGAGTCATTACCCCTGTCAGTCTAAATGATGCTGGAAACCAGATGGTAAGTCGTCTTACCATAGGTACTTCCACATCAGGACCACCAGATCCCCCTACCTTGGTTGAAGATACCTCTGATTAGACAAATCCATTTTTTGAGTATCTTCAACATGAAAATATATTGATAGATAAAGATAAATGTGTGCAATTCTATCAACATGTAGTACATTTTACCCTAAAGATCAATCACATCCTTGAGAAGATCACCTATAAGTGTGGGTTTGATGGAATTATTCTCCATTACATTCAAATAGGTGAGATTCCCCAAGTTATATTGGAATTTTATACTAATTATTGTGGAGCTCATCAGGTATAGTTGAAGCTCTCACACCAGATTCAAAGGTTGGGATACTTTTGGCCCACTATTGTACATGACTATTTCGAGTTCACCAAGAGGTTCCAAGCGTGTCACATAAATGCCAAATTCGTTTATTGACTTCTCAATCCACTCTATACAACCAAGTACTCTTGGACCTTTCCAGTTTCGGGGATCAATGTCATGGGAACTTATCCACAAGAAACAGCTCACCAGTGCCCGTTTATCCTTACCACAACATATTTATTCTCTAAGTGGGAAGAGGTGATTCTGATCAAGAAGGTCAAGGAACATTTTATTCTTGAGGTCATGTGCTCCAACACCAGCCATCGATTCATAGTCCCTCATGTTATTCTCACCAATAACGTATCCAACTTCTGAGAAACTAAGATGATGAAATTATATTCCAAGAACAACATCTGGTCCAACCAAACTAATCTCTACCTTGCACAAGCAAATGGATAGATCGTGGAATTCAACATGAACATATCTAATATTCTATATAAGATATTGGGTTAAAACAATAAGTTCTCCAAAAATCTTCCCAACACTCTATGGGATTATAAGATGATGACTTGTAATTCCACCTAGGTGACCCCGTATTCCCTAGTATATGGAACAGAGGTTGTCTTTACCATCTAGATTAAGTTCCCATCACTCTTTATAGCTATATACAATCGGAAGATGTTATAAATTGTACCATAAGTCTATATAGAAAAAATAGAATCCCTCGATGATAATAGGATTAGAGTCTTGCATAATCTTGAGAGGCACCAGAATAATATTTCTAGATCTTTCAACAAGAAATTGCATCTCTTATCCTTCCTTCAAGGTGATACAGAATTGTTCCTCCAAACATCAATGATACCTAGAAAGAACCCACAAATGTTGTAACCCAAATGGAAGGGACCCTACATCATCCACAAGTTCTATCCCAATGTTGTATACACTTTTATCACCATAGATGGTGAGCGAATCACCCCCCCCCCCACACACACACACTAATGCCATGTTCCTCAAATGGTACTTCTCCTAAGTGTGTTCCTAATCCAACATAAAATTAAATTATCACAAGGTCCAAACTCTATGACCTTAAAATATGGTTTTACATCCTAGTAATATGATGTTAAAATAGGTGCTCGGGCCTAGACATCATGACATTAAACTATATGTAGTAGCATCTTGCATGACATTAAACTGTTGTTTCCTACCTGCAAGACATTTAACTGCATAGAATTTATGTTCTTTTATGTATGATTGAAAAACGAAATTTCCCCTTTGTCCTGCATAATTCTTAAAATCTCCTTCCTTCATGAAATTAAATCCCCCCCCATCCTTAGTGCTTAACATTAAACTGAATGGAATTTCATAACTAAGTATGGATTGATTTCCATCATTATGTGATACATAGAAACACCCGGACATTTCTTATATAGGTTCATACATAAACTCTCCCAAACATTTTTTCTCTCTCTCTTCCCCTGTGATGTTAAACCATCTGTGATTTCTTCTTAAGAATGTTTCGTGCGGTGTTGGGCCTCTTCCGTCCCCATTCACATCGGGTTGCTTCATGGCATCACACTATATATCTCCAATTTAGAAGCCTTATCCTATGGTTGGATCTATGTGACCTTTAAATAATACCTCCTGTATCTTGATTTCATGAAGGCAAACTGCATAATGACCCTCTTCCTAATCACATGAATATAAACAATAAAATGTATCTTTCTAGTTTCGTGATGTTAAACTGTGTAACAACTTCCTTCCTAGCAACATGATGATAAAATCCACAACACCCTAATTTCCTCACCTGAGAGGGAATTGCCTTTGGAATTGGTCACTCACCATACCATTCTCAAGAACTACATATAGATTTATTCCCATTCTTTTTAGATATTTATGAATTCATAGAGAATCCTTCAATGGTCCAGTAATAAATTTATTCAAATTCTTATCCTGTGTTTATACTGTGAGTGAATGGTATGGTATGGACTTCCATGGTCCTCATTCCCATTGTGTTATAATGGGTTCACCATGTCCCTCCATCAGGAATAAACCTCTATAGCATCATCCTTACCGTATGACGTTAAACTGCATGGAAGTTGAGAACTACATATGGCTTTATTCACATCCTTATGGGATACATAGGAATTCCCAGGAATTCAGTTTTTTAGACCAGTCATAATTTCATACCATTGTCCCCTTGGACCAAGTATCATTTAGGAGTGTGTTTTGTGGTGTGGACCTTTTTTCCCTATTCACATTAGGTTGCCTCAGGGAGCCGCATTGCACATCTCTACTTAAATCATTCCAAACTCTATGAACGTAAAGTAATATTTTAAGTGTCCAAGATTTCATGATAGTAAACTGCATAAAAACTACAATTTTCTTATTTGACAGGATATCGCCCTTTTTGTAACTGTCCATTTACCATGCCATCTTTAAGAACTATGTACAGATTGATTCCTTCCCTTTCAAGATACATAGAGACACACAATAATTTTGTCTCTATGCCTAGTTGCAGAATCATAAATTCACCATTTCGGCCATTTGGCTTGGATTCCCCCTTTGAGAGTGTTTAGTGTGGTGTGGATCTATTTTGTCCCAATTCACATCAGATTATTTTCTTCAACATGCTCTCCTCCTTTAGGACGAATCTTTCTCTTGAAAAATTTCTTCATTTCATGATGATAAATAGTGTAAAATTTTCATCCTTATTGCATGAAATTAAACTTCATGGTTGCATCACAGGAAAACGACGTTAAACTTGGACCTTATAGTACAAGATATATGACTCTAAATCGTACAGTGATTTTGGTTCGAGCAACATGACCTTAAAAAGTTCATGACATCAGGGAAATTTACCTTGAGTTCCATATTTTCCTTTGCCCCCCTCAGGAACCTGATCCCGTAGAATAGATCTGATCACTCCTATAGATGTTCCACACCAACACATTAGAATGTGCGGTGGTACGAGACATAGAGTGTTGGATCCCACAGGGCAATTCCCCCAATCCATCTCCATGCTTCACGTGTCCCTTTACTTAAATCCACATCCTCTTTCACATCGGAAGGGACCCCCTAATAGTATGGTGCCTATCCAGAAGGATCACCTACCATTCTGAGTCAATGCATAGGATGACTTTGGATGAAATTTTGAGACAAGTCCCACATTTCAAATATGGAAAGCAGTTGACCATCATTTGTCTTTCCCCAACCTCAGTAACATGATATTGATGTTGTGTTTCAAACAATTTCTGCAGTTATCCTCCATCATCACACCACCCTTTTTTCTAGATATTGGGTACCATGATAAACACTTTTCACCCCTTTATGTTTGGTGGATCTCCAACTCCCTTGGTGTTGTCCCTCTGTGCATTCACACGCATTGAGTGGGAATGCTAGTGTGGTTGGGACTTTCACACCAGACATTTCCTTTCTATTTTTATGTCTCCCATGTGATAGGGAAATCCTAAAATCACTCCTTGTTTCCCACACCGATAATGGATCACATGGGATTAGGGGTCTTATTAGGGTTATAATCAGATAAATATGTTGTGAAACCTTATGGTCCAATCTCTATGACCTTAAACTATTAGCCTCATGATGGTTCTATCATGAGTGTGTGGTGTGGTGTGCAACTCTTTTTTCTATAATCACATCAGGTATCCCACATCCATGCCATGAACATCCCTTTTGAGACACCTCCTACAACATCCTTGCTGCATGATGTTAAAATGCACGGACCAGTCCTGTCATATGATCTGAAACTATGGTATTATCTTCCTAGATACATAAAAAAACAACACAACATTGTGGTGTTCTCGCATGAGAGGATTTCACCCTCAAAATTGGTCCCTTACTATTCCATCTTAAATATCTACCTATGGATTCATTACCATCCTCATGGGATATATAGTGATGCCTGGACATTTTTTCTTCAAGTCCAACACTAGGTTAATCAATTTTTTTGGCCCTTTGTCCATGCTATAGTCTGAACTATATTACCTTAAACAATGGATTCAATTCCAAACATCATAACTTGAAACTATATCCATGTATCCCTAGGAAAATGTGGTATGATGATGGGCCTCCTTGGCCCTCATTCACATTGGGTTCATCACCCCACCTTATTACATATATCCACGGTAAAAGCACCTAATGGTCCAATAATTATGACTTTAAACAATGTGTGATCCCTTCTTAGGAATTTTTGATGCGATGTAGGTCCTCCTTGGTCCTCATTCACATCGGATTTCCATAGATATTCACTAAAAATCCACTTGAGCTACCCTCTCTAGTCCAAACTCTATGAACATGAACTAAGAGATGATGTATTCCTCATGAAATTAAACTAATACCCTAGACAACTTCATGATGCCACATGATAATCCTAGGATTTTTCAGCTTCCTCGTTATGAAGGGTTGCTCCCACTAGTGTTGGTCTTTTACTACGTTGTGATTTAATAACTATGTATTGATTTATTCCTATCCTTATGGGATACATAGTGATTCCTGAAATTTTTTTCTTTGGGCCCAACAATAGGATAATTATTCCATTATCCCCTTAGTCTTGTTCATATTACAATCATTACAAACTTAGACTAAAAAATCACTATGATTTCACCCCTTTCCACATCACATGATCCTATTTACTGTCTATTTCATGATACTTGTATAGTGAGGAATCCTCCTTTGTCTTTTTCCCATTGGTTTTATTTCCTCTATTCCATGAAAATATTCTAGAGATATAAATTTACACATTCCATGCAACATGACTCTAAACTATTTAACATGGTCCATGAAATGTGACTTTAAACTGTGTGCAACATCCTCATTTCATGACATTAAATTACAGGATGTGTCTTGATCATACGATGATAACTTTTTTCATGTATCATACTCACCTATATTACATGAAACTTAAAAGAATCATAGGACCTTTCTAGAGTGTTCCTTACAGGAAAATAGGGTTTCTCTTTGTTCATATCGCTACACTCACACCAGTGTGCTCTCAATCGTGGTTGTGTAACTTCAAGAGTGCCAAAATCTTTTAAAACATTACCTAACTCCACTCCACGATTCATATTACCCTTTATTCAAATCCTCATCCTCTTTCATATTTTAAGGGACCCCCTAATTTCCTAGTCCCATGCCTCTTCATCTCACCTACCGTTCTGGGATGACGCCCAGGAAGACTTTGGATGACATTTTGAGATAGGTCATCATGTTGCGAACATAGTCAGCAGTCATGCTACTTTTACCCCCATTTCTGTATACCTTTACGGATACTATGTTTTGAACATGGTCAGCAGTTATCTTGTACTAGCATTCCCGCATCATTATGTTTCGAATTTTGGGTATTTTGATTCATGATTTTTATTTCCCTTTGTTTGGATTGATTCTAACATCCTTTGCTCTATCCATCTCGTGCACTAGCACACTTTGGGGAAAGTGAATTGGTAGTAATGAGAGCTCCTTTATCTTCTTGAAACCTCTCTCAACCTAAGTAATATGGGTGTTTAGTCAACAGTATTAGACCCCAAGTCTTTGATGATAATCCTACACTCTCATATAAAGTGAACAGTTATGTGGTCATCCCTTATTGCTAACACCGGGCATGACACATGTGATCTTAGGGATTGGTCCTTGGTAATTTGATATAAATGTTAATGTTTGATAATTTAAATGATAAAATAATGTGTCCATGCATTAATCAAAAATATACAATCAAGAATGTATGTTTCAGAAGTTTGGAAAAACATAGACCTTATGTATCTTCCCCTTCGATGGAGCACTTCAGCTCCTCCACCCTCTAGCATGTGGAATACAAGGCCTTTAATTTTCTTCTAAGTTACCTTCATTCATAAATATAATTGGAAAAAATATCATTCACCCTAATTTGTGCCCATTCCCTCTCAATCCTTATATCGGCTACTTGGCACGATGATTGCCTCATCTGCTCTTGGGTTTCCGCTAGTTGATCCTTTAGTTGCACAGTGAGATTTTTTTGGGTATAAGTGAAGTAGAAATTATCCTATAGATATTCCTCTAGGAATTTGATCTCTTGTTCATCCACATGAAGATTCTAAGTGTTTATTTACTTCTATTTATTTCATTCAACATCCATATGGTGACTGGTTTCCCACATTTCCTCAATGAGGTAGTCATAGATCAACATATGTGTACCTTAGGTGTTAGCCCGTCCACCAAAAAAAATACATAGCCAATGGTTAATTTATCCCATTTGGTTTGTCCACTCTGACTCTGAAGTTTTTTTAGGGAAGCGTTTGATTAAATTCCATGCTCTTCTTCGGGTGGCCCAACTTTCCTCGACTACATCAAAATCAGACTCATCTAGCTCCACCAAATCTGTTGGTTCGTACTCTTAAAATATGGATAGGATTAAAGCAGTATAATCCTCTTATGTCCTCATGTCCAATGGTTTTGGATCCATATCATCAGTTTGATACTCATAACTTGATCCTATCTTGATAAGGTTGTCCCTATCAACTCTAGGTCTTGCCCTGCCGGTGACATCACATGTGATCACAGTTGATTGCTCATTGGAAACCATGGCCTAGTTAAATCAGATACTTAGAATCGTATGGACTAGTGCCCCTATCAGAAAAGGATACTTGGGTTCTATGACCATTATTATAATTAGGGAATGTTCTATCCCCAGGACGTCAAACATAGATCATATTAGTCAATATGGTCAAATAAGCAACAAGTATGACTCTATGAAGAGGGAAAATTAAAAAGGTCGAGTGATGGTTTCTCATGCCCTCGGGTTGTCATTTTTGGGATACCAAGGAATGTTCCCCTATACATGATGGAGGGATCTAAGGTATCTGGGTAGGATGTTCCAACCTCATCAACTCCATCTAGTCTACCAGCTTCTCCTACTTCGAGTACAAACCTTGAAACTCGCCTCCCTTTATTGGTTGCATCGTCAACCCCAAGAGAGGGGGTTTCCAGTACAAGTTTCTCTTATATGGAACAAATTTTAGTCTAGAATCCCGATAAATCATGAGGGAGATGATAAAATAGGGAAGTGTGTTGACACTTACTTAGAGGGTTTCAGCAAACTTTTCCAAGGAAGCTTCCTCTGAGGAAACTATCTCACCTTCCTCCAGAGAGGCTTCCCTTGAATTTTAGTCATTATCATCATCCTAGAGTTTATATTCATTGAATTTACCCCCCCATGATCCATGTGATTTTTTATACAAGGGAAAGTGTTATTACAACTGAGATTCAAACTGCATCGGGGGATAACTCATGTCTAGTATCACCTGCACTCGATTTTTCATTGGATGCACAATGCCTTGGGAATGCACTACATCCTATAATTATGTTACAAATCCCTCCTCCTATACATGGGGTGTGTTCAAGTTTCCTTTATAAAAGATGATTCCTTCCAATTACATCCCATACTTGTTCATATTACCCCTTAGGTTATCGGTATTGAGGAACTATCTGCAGGTATCACAAACTCTCCGCACCTCAGGAAAGACAATTTCATGAGGAAGATACACATGGAATAATTTATTCCCAGGATCCTAAGTGGATGTCATGTGAAACCCCTATATGTATCCTCTTTCTCTCAGTTCTACTTGGCTGGGACCACTTGATCTGGTACTATATATCATCTCCCTTCATCTCTGGGCAGTGTTGGTCCATGGACCGCCACCCTTGCAACTGTAGCCATGTAATCATGATTTGTGTCAGCACCACCCCTATAATGCTTCATTACTACCACTCAACCATGACCTTGAGGTGGAGGGGCCACTCCTTCACTGGCTCATAATTTCTATTGCTTCAGCATTTTTTATAGATAGGCAGCTTCCAAGCTCTGTGCGTATGCATGGACTAGCATGAATACAGTAGTGGATAGTAGTATCTCATTCTACCTATTTCAATCTTTGTGTCTGTACATGAGTCATAACTAACTCATCATGCATGGGTGATCTCCATTATATATTCCTAGTTACACCCTTGGTTTCATCTTCTGCAGACACCGAAACTACCTCGAAAATCGGGGAGGGGTGTACGGTTTTCATATCGGCTCGCAGCCCACTCGTGACACCTGCACTCAACCTCGAAAGGCTAGTTGATACGAACACCTCTCTACAATTCTTATGTAACTTCTCAAATTTTCCATGTATTAATTTCTAAATATTATATGGATTAATTTCAATACTTTGAACTGGGAGGACGTACAATTCTGGGGACCAATGTTCTCGGAATAAATGTTTGAAAAATATTAAAATATTAAATAGCACGCATGCACAATTTTCTTATAAGAGTGGAATATGTTATAAAAAATTCCCAGGTCATAATTCTATGGTCACTATTGAGTTTAGAATGTGTTTTTTACCCTATTTGTGACCTAACATTGGTTGGTGCATTCTGTTTGTTGAAAATACATTGTATGTAACACCCCAAGCTTCTACGGTACGCTTCTCTTTGAATAATGTGATAGCGTGTGTTGTACGCAACACCGAGTTCTAACACACCATAACTAATCAAACTAGCCGTTATGAATAGTAATACCTACTTTTTGAAATTATATATATATATTATATTTGAAAATGGACTTCATTTTTGGATTCGGAATATCGAATTTAGCCTAAGGTGAAATTTTGGTACATTTCGGATAACTTTCATATTTTGATGAATAGTGAAAATTACTAAGTTTTAATTAAAAACAACTTTTTTAATCAAAATAATTAATAGTGATAAATTATGAATTTGAGTGGTTTTAAAGTATATTTAGAATATATTTTTACCATTTAATATAATGTTGGTCATTGGACATAATTTTACAATTAAACCGAACATAAACGAGTGTCAATCTTTTGATAGTTATTATCTCTTAAAAACACGCTTTTTGTTTTGACAGCGGGATTTAATTTTAAATTAATTTCTGCCACTTCTGTGTTTTGAATTTAGGAAAATGGATTCGATATTTGGAATCTGGATGTTCAAATTGTGTAAATAGGTAACTTTTATTTTTAGACATTTTGAATAATTACTGCGGTAAATATTTTATTTACCATGGTTAAGGGTAAATCCGGTAAATAAGGGTTAAAAAATAATATTATAATAATACTAAATTACCCTAAAACGTGTCTTAACCCTATTGGTTGATACATGGTCGACCATGGGAATCTTTGGGTCTATTTTGGGACCCCATGGATCCACTTGTAAGTGATAATGACACTTTATTTTAATTAAGTTAAAATGAATACAAAAATGACACAAGCATATATCTTTTAGAACAACAATTGTTACATAGGGTTATATATGTTGGATTTTAGATTATAAATATTCATTAGAAAGATAAAACGATTTCCTACATAATGATATTTTATTTATAATTTTTAGACATTAAATAATTTATTTTATATATGACACAATGATGATGCAGTAATTACTATAATAGTGAAAAATTAAAATAATTGATATTATAAATACCCAAATAAATATAATATTAAACTTTTAATGAATTAAACTAATTTTCTAGGATAATATGATATATTAGGATTGATTTAATTGACTTTTTACGAAGTAATCAATCTGTTATGAGTTTCAAAAAAATCAACTATTGAATAGTGTCAAAATTGACATAAAAGAGTTCTTAAAACAAATATTATATTATTAATTGATATTAAATTCCTAAAAATCTAAGGTTCGGCCAAGAGACTTATATCATGATAGGTTCATCATTAATTTACCACTTGGGGGTCGCTTGGATGTATATAGTAAGTTTATTAACCATATTATATAAAAATACAAAGATACATTGTAAAAGTGAAACTAATTAACTTAGAGTTAATACATAAAGATAAGGTTAATATAAGTACCAAAACCTGTCTAAATTATATTGGTTGAGTGGTTTTCGACCTATACCCACCTTAACCTTTGAATAATAAACTTTGGAGCCTTTAGAAACCGAATATGAATTTATTATAAATTAATATTTCTAACTTTTCCAAAGGTGCCCCTCACCCCTCTTATAAAAGGGCACTCCTCCTTCTCATTTCTTCACACCTTCAAAGCCTTTTGGTTTGGCCAAACTCTGCCAAAATACTCTCCCAACATCCCTCAATACAACCTAGAGTCCTTAGTTTGATCCGAAAGCCAACCTAAGGAGCCCTTTTGATCAAATCAAAAGGAAGAACCCGAAGAAGAGGTAATGATTTCACCACCCTTTTCTAAGTTCATTTCTTCTTCCACTTCTTCTTCCTTTGTTCTTACCATTCTAAAATAATAACTCCAGTATATCACATATACTGTGATGTTATTATAAGTATGGTACAACCATATTCAGTATTCTATCCACCCTTTGAATAACATGTCACCATACGTGCGTACGTACGGCTTACCGTCTCCACGTCATGGTGTAATTGTTATTCAATATAATATTATTTGGATGGGTATAATAATGATGTGTAACTCATGTAAATAATAAATATAACATGTTAATGATTCTGTATATATGATATACCATTCATTTATATATTATTTTAATATCAAAAGAATGATATTGTCGCTCGTGCGTACGTACGGACTACCGTCTCCACGAACGCGATGAGATTCATTCTCCATCGTAACCATTCAAGTATAATTATCATTTGATTATTTAAAAATGATGTTTAAGGACTAGATATCATTCTGGATATGAATAAGATACAACAACCATGGATTATGTAACAAAACATATAAAGAAAATGAGTAAGTTAACACCCGAAACGACGATAATTCTAAGATATTATTAACAAATCAATGTTAAAAGATCATATATGATATCATATTAATATATATGATTCTTGTATAATTTAATAACAATTATTTCACCATTATACAGGAGGTTAACCAACCCCAACCAAGGAAAAGTAAAGGTAAGGGTTTACTTTACAACCTCTTCATTATCCAAGGTTGTTTATACGTAATAATCTACTGGGATCTCTTTATCATCCACATCCATGTTTCTTAAAAATGCATTTCAAAACATTTTTACTATTTACTAGAATATGAGGTAAAGTCATTTATACCCTTTTTGACTTTTATAAGTGGTTTATAAAGGAATCTTTCGGTCGTTTTCAAAACAAGGTCCTTTTTAACCTTTTCGACAGAATTAAGGTAAGAATGTTTTTTTTAACTTATACGGTGGGTGCGGCTATTTTCTGCCGTTATAAAATATTCAATGCTTCCCTTACAAGCTTATAAGAATATTTTCAAGGAAAATGTTTTATTTTATATGGATCTTAAATTATTTCAAAATAAAAGGAGATATTTCTTTAAAATGAATTTTAATTTCATCTATGTCAACATCCTTTGATGGATTTTAAGATTATTTGAAGTTGATTTATTATGATACAAAACTTCTATATTGTATTGAAGGTTTTGTGATATGTTTGACTGTGGATGTGCTATTTTTATACCATTCATAGTTTATGGTGAAAGTATTGACATTTCGTATGCTAGTTTTAATACGAATGTTTATGTTATGTTTAAACCTTTTCATATGGGAATGCATTGGACTTAATATGTGACGGGTGGAGCCCGCTATAGCTCCTCGATGCATCGGTAGGTCTCATGAGACAAACTAGTGTCTTGGCACAAGGCCTTGACAAAATCTTATTTGTAGTCTTGGCACGAGGCCTTGGCTATGTGGTTATGATAGTCTGGCATTATGCATTCCAATATTATGAAAGTGGTTATTGATTTTTGCATGTGATTATTCGATTAGTAGAATATCCATGTGAATAAGTAAATGGAATTATTTCATTTTATTTATGCCATACCATGTTGAAATTCAAGTTTAAAAGGCTTTTGTTTTAGTTATACATTGCCTTAAATGTTTATTCTTATTTATGAAAGTTTCCGCTATATTGTTATCCTTACTGGGCATTTGAGCTCACCCCTTTTCTATGTTTTATTTTTCCCAGGAAGTGAAGAAGTAAATTATAAATGACCTGCCGGGATATTTTGTGGGGATATGAGTGTGGATTATGGAGACATTATGTTGTTGTAGTAGTTTTTCATTTTATGATGTAATGTAAAACTTATGAATATATCTAGTGTTTCCAAGGCTACTAAACCAATCGGTCTTTCGAGATTTGATCTTTCTTGTGATCATGCCAATGTTATGTAATAATGCACCGACTCTGGGTAGCTGGGGTCGGGGCGTTACAGTTGGTATCAGAGGAAGTTTAGTACAAACCTTGGAAACTAGATTTAGATAAACTCTGATTAGAGCACGTAGACCTAAGATGAACTTTGAGGATTAGTATAGAAGAACTTCCTAGAATTTTGGTATTGTAGAGATTTTGTGAGTTTTCCGAGCAATACATCCCTGTCTGGATACGAGCAGGTAGAGGCGGCTCTGGCACAGATGTACCTAGGGGTAAAACCCGAAAACACCGCTTTGAGCTAGACTCGAACGGGAACTGGTGCACGACAACGGGCCTTGCTGCACTCTTGGTTACGACACTCTCGGGGGATATGCTTAGAATAACTCTCATTATCTTTACAAATCATTATGAAGGGTTTATGAGTATATACTTCCTCAAAGAAAACATTTTTATGATTATGGATTATATCCATAAATAGTTCAATTTATGTTAAGTGTTTTATAAGTATGGGATTATGTATTTTGATTCATAAAATGATCTAGTTTATTCCATTGTTTAGAAATGGCGCCTAGTGGAAGAAATGGAAACCGTATCAATGCACGCACTCCATGTAGGGATTGCCCTCCTGCTCAAGATAATTATAGTGGGGATGGTGATGCAACTGGTGCTGATCAGCTAATCACCATACTGGGACAACTTACTCAGGTTATGAATAATAACCTTACCCGTATGGAGCACCCTGATCCGCAGCGTGGAGGATCAATGTTAGATCGATTCATGAGGCAACAACCACCAACGTTCAATGGGAATACAAATCCCTTAGTAGCTGAGCAATAGATATTTTCCCTAGAGAAAATATTTCAGGCTTTGGGGAGCAGTGAAAGGGAAAAAGTTATCATGGCAGTTTACCGCCTCACTGGAGATGCTGATCAATGGTGGTCATTGATTCAGAACATGAAGGAAGATGATGAAGTATCAAATATGGAATGGAGGGAGTTCAAAGATCTGTTTTTAGAAAAATACTTTCCTCGCGACCATCGAGCAGATATGGAAAGACAATTTATGAGTCTGAGATAAAAGGAGGATGAGAATGTCACAAAGTATGAGGCTAACTTTACAAGGTTAGCGAGGTATGCTGGAGATTATATTCGCAACCCAAGAAGTAAGATTGATCGTTTCTTTGATGGGTTAAAACCATTTCTCCGTCAAGCAATAGTCTCACAATCCTTTTCATCGTACGAAGACATTGTCTCATGTGCTATCAAGACCGAAAAGGAATTCTCTAAGTCTTATGACTTTAAAGCAAAGCAAGAGAAGAAGAGACCTTCTGATCAATCTGGGAATGGAAATCAGGGGAAGAAGGGAAAGGTTGAATATCCATATTGTGGTAAATGCGGGAAGAAGCATCCCGGTACTTTCTTGAAGGGAATGAGAGTCTGTTACAAGTGTGGTGAAAAAGGCCACCAAGCTCATGATTGCAAGGGGAAGAAGGAAGATACCAACGTTCAGTGCTACAATTGCAGGGAGATGGGGCATTATGCAAATGCATGCCCTAAGCGTCAGGAGAACTTACCTCAGAAAAGGCAAAGGGATCAAGGCCAGGCTTATGCTATCACTACTGCTGAGGTAGAAGCTCCGAAAGACGTGGTGGCAGGTAATTTAATGGTTTCCTCAAGTTTAGCAAATGCATTATTTGATTCTGGATCATCGCATTGTTTCATATCTTCCCAGTTTGCTAAGAAAATTAGATATTTCCAATTTGATTTAATAAGGGAGTTGTCAGTTAAAACTACTAAGGGAAGTATCATTGCAATAAAGTTTTGTGAATCAGTCCCCATTAGAGCACATAAATTTTCTTTATCTGCTGATCTCATCGTCATACCTATGATTGAGTTTGATATAATCCTCGGTATGGACTGGCTTTCGGACTATGATGCGAAGATTTATTGTAAGAAGAAAGAGGTTACGATTCTTGATGATAATGATAAGGAGCACCTTATTTTTAGAGCAGAATCGTCACCACCTAATTCTTATTTAGATCCACCCCCAGTAGCTCAACTTAATTCAATTATTGGGGAGGAAGAGAATGAAATAACTGTCGGTGAGGAAAGGAATGTTCAAATAGAGGATGTACCTGTTGTGAAAGAATTTGTAGATGTATTTCCGGAAGATTTACCTGGACATCCTCCAGAACGAGAAGTTGAGTTTTCTATTGATTTGATTCCTGGATCAAGGCCTATATCGAAGACCCCTTATAGAATGGCCACTGTAGAGTTAGTCGAACTAAAGAAACAACTAGAGGAATTGAGTAATAAGGGATTTATTCGCCCTAGTGTTTCTCCATGGGGAGCCCCTGTTCTTTTTGTTAAAAAGAAAGATGGATCTATGAGGTTATGTATCGACTACAGGGAGATCAATGCTATAACAATAAAGAACAAGTATCCCCTACCTCGTATTGATGATTTATTTGACCAACTGCATGGAGCTCAATACTTTTCAAAGATTGACCTTCGATCTGGATACCATCAGTTGTGTGTGAAGAAGGAAGACATTCCGAAAACAGCATTTCGAACCAGGTATGGGCATTACGAGTTTACTGTAATGCCGTTTGGATTGACTAATGCACCCTCTGTATTCATGGATCTGATGAATAGAGTTTTCAAGGAGTATCTCGATGAATTTTTGGTGGTATTTATTGATGATATTCTGGTATACTCCAAAACCTACGAAGATCATGAAAATCACTTGCTCATTATCTTGAAGACTCTGAGGAGGCATGAATTATATGGGAAGTTTAGCAAGTGTGAATTCTGGCTTCAGGAGATTTCTTTTCTTGGCCATATTGTCTCTAAAGATGGAATCTCTGTTGATCCTTCTAAGACCAAGGCAATCCAAGAATGGCCAGCACCTATGAGTATAACTGAGGTACGTAGTTTTATTGGTTTGGCAGGTTATTATCGACGTTTCGTCCAGAATTTTGCCCGATTGGCTAACCCATTAACGAAGCTCACACGTAAAGGGGTTAAATTTGTTTGGACAAAAGAGTGTGAAGAATGTTTCGAAGAACTGAAGAGAAGATTAGTCAATGCTCCTATATTGACTCTACCATCGGGGAATGATGGGTTCGTTATTTATAGTGATGCATCGAAGAAAGGACTTGGTTGTGTCCTTATGCAGAATGATAGAGTTATTGCCTATGCATCACGACAGTTGAAAATTCATGAACAAAACTATCCTACTCATGATCTCAAGTTAGCAGCAGTGATCTTTGCTTTGAAGATATGGAGGCACTACCTCTATGGTGAAAAATGTGAGATTTATACTGATCACAAGAGTTTGAAGTATATTTTCTCACAAAAAGAACTCAACATGAGGCAAAGGAGATGGCTTGAATTACTCAAGGATTATGATTGTACGATACACTACCACCCAGGGAAGGCAAACAAGGTGGCAGATGCTTTGAGTAGAAAAGACCATGGAGTTTTGAACAATATGAGAATTGAAAGGGATCCAATTTTCATGGATCTAGTGAAGATGGACATGGGAATAACCAGGGAAGGTGAAACATCAATGCTTTTTAAAATGGTTGCCAAACCATCTTTACTATAAAGGATTAAGAGTTCTGAGACCGATGATGAAGAATTCCAAAAGAAGATTAAAGTTGTGAATGATGGGAGATTGAGAGACTTTGTGTATGAAGATGGAATTTTGAAATTCGGGAAGAGACTTTGTGTTCCCAATATACCTGATCTAAAAAGGGAATTGCTGGATGATGCTCATAGTTCCAATTTCTCTATACACCCTGGGAGCACCAAAATGTATAGAGATTTGAAGGAACATTTTTGGTGGGACAACATGAAGAGGGAGATTGCTGATTTTGTGTCAAGATGTATGGTTTGTCAACAAGTGAAAGCTGGAAGGCAACAGCCTGGAGGAGTCATGCAACCTCTTCCCATACCAGAGTGGAAATGGGACAATGTTACGATGGACTTTGTCATGGGGCTACCAAAGACTCCTAGAAGGAACGATGCAATATGGGTTATTGTCGATCGTCTTACCAAGTCAGCACATTTTCTTGCTATAAGAGAAGATCTACCCCTGGAACGTCTAGCAAGACTATATATTAATGAAGTTGTGAGACTTCATGGAGTACCCTTATCAATTGTTTCTGATCGTGATCCCCGTTTTACTTCAAGATTTTGGAAAAGTTTTCAGAAATCCCTGGATACTGAACTTCATTTGATCACTGCTTACCACCCTCAGACAGACGGACAATCAGAACGGACTATTCAGACCTTAGAAGACATGTTGAGATCTTGCTCACTTGATTTTCAGGGTATGTGGGATCAATATTTACCACTGGTAGAATTTTCTTATAACAATAGCTTCCATTCGAGTATCCAAATGGCACCATATGAAGCGTTATACGGAAAGAGATGTCGTACACCAACCTGTTGGGATGACGTTGGTGAAAGAAAACTTGTAGGCCCAGAACTGGTGGAGGAAACGGTGGAAAAGGTGAAGGTAATCCAAAATCACATTAAATCAGCTCAAAGTAGGCAGAAGAGCTATGCCGATAATCGAAGGAATGATTTGGAATTTCAAGTCGGTGATCATGTTTTCCTGAAGGTATCTCCGTGGAAGGGAGTCATACGTTTTGGTAAGAAAGGTAAATTGAGTCCCAGATACATCGGACCTTTCGAAATTCTAGAACGAATTGGGGCTGTAGCTTACCGATTGGCAATGCCGCCAAGTCTCTCCAAAGTTCACGATGTGTTCCACGTATCTCTGTTGAGGAAATACATGCCTGACCCAACGCATGTACTCACCTATGAAGATTTAGAACTGGAACCCGATCTGTCTTATTGCGAAGAGCCCATCAATATTCTTGATACGAGAGAACAAGTACTGAGAAACCGGACGACGCGTCTGGTAAAAGTTTTGTGGAGAAATCATAAGATGGAAGAGGCAACGTGGGAACCCGAGGAACTTATGATGAAGAACCACCCGAGTCTTTTTATGTAGTAATACCCTAGAAATTGCGAGGACGCAATTATTTGAAGGAGGGGAGAATGTAACACCCCAAGCTTCTACGGTACGCTTCTCTTTGAATAATGTGATAGCGTGTGTTGTACGCAACACCGAGTTCTAACACACCATAACTAAACAAACTAGCCGTTATGAATAGTAATACCTACTTTTTGAAATTATATATATATATTATATTTGAAAATGGACTTCATTTTTGGATTCGGAATATCGAATTTATCCTAAGGTGAAATTTTGGTACATTTCGGATAACTTTCATATTTTGATGAATAGTGAAAATTACTAAGTTTTAATTAAAAACAACTTTTTTAATCAAAATAATTATTAGTGATAAATTATGAATTTGAGTGGTTTTAAAGTATATTTAGAATATATTTTTACCATTTAATATAATATTGGTCATTGGACATAATTTTACAATTAAACCGAACATAAACGAGTGTCAATCTTTTGATAGTTATTATCTCTTAAAAACACGCTTTTTGTTTTGACAGCGGGATTTAATTTTAAATTAATTTCTGCCACTTCTGTGTTTTGAATTTAGGAAAATGGATTCGATATTTGGAATCTGGATGTTCAAATTGTGTAAATAGGTAACTTTTATTTTTAGACATTTTGAATAATTACTGCGGTAAATATTTTATTTACCATGGTTAAGGGTAAATCCGGTAAATAAGGGTTAAAAAATAATATTATAATAATACTAAATTACCCTAAAACGTGTCTTAACCCTATTGGTTGATACATGGTCGACCATGGGAATCTTTGGGTCTATTTTGGGACCCCATGGATCCACTTGTAAGTGATAATGACACTTTATTTTAATTAAGTTAAAATGAATACAAAAATGACACAAGCATATATCTTTTAGAACAACAATTGTTACATAGGGTTATATATGTTGGATTTTAGATTATAAATATTCATTAGAAATATAAAAAGATTTCCTACATAATGATATTTTATTTATAATTTTTAGACATTAAATAATTTATTTTATATATGACACAATGATGATGCAGTAATTACTATAATAGTGAAAAATTAAAATAATTGATATTATAAATACCCAAATAAATATAATATGAAACTTTTAATGAATTAAACTAATTTTCTAGGATAATATGATATCTTAGGATTTATTTAATTGACTTTCTTCGAAGTAATCAATCTGTTATGAGTTTCAAAAAAATCAACTATTGAATAGTGTCAAAATTGACATAAAAGAGTTCTTAAAACAAATATTATATTATTAATTGATATTAAATTCCTAAAAATCTAAGGTTCGGCCAAGAGACTTATATCATGATAGGTTCATCATTAATGTACCACTTGGGGGTCTCTTGGATGTATATAGTAAGTTTATTAACCATATTATATAAAAATACAAAGAGACATTGTAAAAGTGAAACTAATTAACTTAGAGTTAATACATAAAGATAAGGTTAATATAAGTACCCAAACCTGTCTAAATTCTATTGGTTGAGTGGTTTTCGACCTATACCCACCTTAACCTTTTAATAATCAACTTTGGAGCCTTTAGAAACCGAATATGAATTTATTATAAATTAATATTTCTAACTTTTCCAAAGGTGCCCCTCACCCCTCTTATAAAAGGGCACTCCTCCTTCTCATTTCTTCACACCTTAAAAGCCTTTTGGTTCGGCCAAACTCTGCCCAAATACTCTCCCAACATCCCTCACTACAACCTAGAGGCCTTAGTTTGATCCGAAAGCCAACCTAAGGAGCCCTTTTGATCAAATCAAAAGGAAGAACCCGAAGAAGAGGTAATGATTTCACCACCCTTTTCTAAGTTCATTTCTTCTTCCACTTATTCTTCCTTTGTTCTTACCATTCTAAAATAATAACTCCAGTATCTCACATATAATGTGATGTTATTATAAGTATGGTACAACCATATTCAGTATTCTATCCACCCTTTGAATAACATGTCACCATACGTGCGTACGTACGGCTTACCATCTCCACGTCGTGGTGTAATGGTTATTCAATATAATATTATTTGGATGGGTATAATAATGATGTGTAACTCATGTAAATAATAAATATAACATGTTAATGATTCTGTATATATGATATACCATTCATTTATATATTATTTTAATATCAAAAGAATGATATTGTCGCTCGTGCGTACGTACGGACTACCGTCTCCACGAACGCGATGAGATTCATTCTCCATCGTAACCATTCAAGTATAATTATCATTTGATGATTTAAAAATGATGTTTAAGGACTAGATATCATTCTGGATATGAATAAGATACAACAACCATGGCTTATGTAACAAAACATATAAAGAAAATGAATAAGTTAACACCCGAAACGACGATAATTCTAAGATATTATTAACAAATCAATGTTAAAAGATCATATATGATATCATATTAATATATATGATTATTGTATAATTTAATAACAATTATTTCACCATTATACAGGAGGTTAACCTACCCCAACCAAGGAAAAGTACAAGGTAAGGGTTTACTTTACAACCTCTTCATTATCCAAGGTTGTTTATACGTAATAATCTACTGGGATCTCTTTATCATCCACATCCATGTTTCTTAAAAATGCATTTCAAAACATTTTTATAATTTACTAGAATATGAGTTAAAGTAATTTATACCCTTTTTGACTTTTATAAGTGGTTTATAAAGGAATCTTTCGGTCGTTTTCAAAACAAGTTCCTTTTTAACCTTTTCGACAGAATTAAGGTAAGAATGTTTTTTTTAACTTATACGGCGGGTGCGGCTATTTTCCGCCGTTATAAAATCTTCAAAGCTTCCCTTACAAGCTTATAAGAATATTTTCAAGGAAAATGTTTTATTTTATATGGATCTTAAATTATTTCAAAATAAAAGGAGATATTTCTTTAAAATGAATTTTGATTTCATCTATGTCAACATCCTTTGATGGATTTTAAGATTATTTGAAGTTGATTTATTATGATACAAAACTTCTATATTGTATTGAAGGTTTTGTGATATGTTTGACTGTGGATGTGCTAATTTTATACCATTCATAGTTTATGGTGAAAGTATTGACATTTCGTATGCTAGTTTTAATACGAATGTTTATGTTATGTTTAAACCTTTTCATATGGGAATGCATTGGACTTAATATGTGACGGGTGGAGCCCGCTATAGCTCCTCGATGCATCAGTAGGTATCATGAGACAAACTAGTGTCTTGGCACAAGGCCTTGACAAAATCTTATTTGTAGTCTTGGCACGAGGCCTTGGCTATGTGGTTATGATAGTCTGGCATTATGCATTCCAACATTATGAAAGTGGTTATTGATTTTGGCATGTGATTATTCGATTAGTAGAATATCCATGTGAATAAGTAAATGGAATTATTTCATTTTATTTATGCCATACCATGTTGAAATTCAAGTTTAGAAGGCTTTTGTTTTAGTTATACATTGCCTTAAATGTTTATTCTTATTTATGAAAGTTTCCGCTATATTGTTATCCTTACTAGGCATTTGAGCTCACCCCTTTTCTATGTTTTATTTTTCCCAGGAAGTGAAGAAGTAAATTATAAATGACCTGCAGGGATATTTTGTGGGGATATGAGTGTGGATTATGGAGACATTATGTTGTTGTAGTAGTTTTTCATTTTATGATGTAATGTAAAACTTATGAATATATCTAGTGTTTCCAAGGCTACTAAACCAATCGGTCTTTCGAGATTTGATCTTTCTTGTGATCATGCCAATGTAATGTAATAATGCACCGACTCTGGGTAGCTGGGGTCGGGGCGTTATAGTTGGTATCAGAGGAAGTTTAATACAAACCTTGGAAACTAGATTTAGATAAACTCTGATTAGAGCACGTAGACCTAAGATGAACTTTGAGGATTAGTATAGAAGAACTTCCTAGAATTTTGGTATTGTAGAGATTTTGTGAGTTTTCCGAGCAATACATCCCTGTCTGGATACGAGCAGGTAGAGGCGGCTCTGGCACAGATGTACCTAGGGGTAAAACCCGAAAACTCCGCTCTGAGCTAGACTCGAACGGGAACTGGTGCACGACAACGGGCCTTGCTGCACTCTTGGTTACGACACTCTCGGGGGATATGCTTAGAATAACTCTCATTATCTTTACAAATCATTATGAAGGGTTTATGAGTATATACTTCCTCAAAGAAAACATTTTTATGATTATGGATTATATCCATAAATAGTTCAATTTATGTTAAGTGTTTTATAACTATGGGATTATGTATTTTGATTCATAAACTGATCTAGTTTATGCCATTGTTTAGAAATGGCGCCTAGTGGAAGAAATGGAAACTGTATCAATGCACGCACTCCATGTAGGGATTGCCCTCCTGCTCAAGATAATTATAGTGGGGCTGGTGATGCAACTGGTGCTGATCAGCTAATCACCATACTGGGACAACTTACTCAGGTTATGAATAATAACCTTACCCGTATGGAGCACCCTGATCCGCAGCGTGGAGGATCAATGTTAGATCGATTCATGAGGCAACAACCACCAACGTTCAATGGGAATACAAATCCCTTAGTAGCTGAGCAATGGATATTTTCCCTAGAGAAAATATTTCAGGCTTTGGGGAGCAGTGAAAGGGAAAAAGTTATCATGGCAGTTTACCGCCTCACTGGAGATGCTGATCAATGGTGGTCATTGATTCAGAACATGAAGGAAGATGATGAAGTATCAAATATGGAATGGAGGGAGTTCAAAGATCTGTTTTTAGAAAAATACTTTCCTCGCGACCATCGAGCAGATATGGAAAGACAATTTCTGAGTCTGAGACAAAAGGAGGATGAGAATGTCACAAAGTATGAGGCTAACTTTACAAGGTTAGAGAGGTATGCTGGAGATTATATTCGCAACCCAAGAAGTAAGATTGATCGTTTCTTTGATGGGTTAAAACCATTTCTCCGTCAAGCATTAGTCTCACAATCCTTTTCATCGTACGAAGACATTGTCTCATGTGCTATCAAGACCGAAAAGGAATTCTCTAAGTCTTATGACTTTAAAGAAAAGCAAGAGAAGAAGAGACCTTCTGATCAATCTGGGAATGGAAATAAGGGGAAGAAGGGAAAGGTTGAATATCCATCTTGTGGTAAATGCGGGAAGAAACATCCTGGTACTTGCTTGAAGGGAATGAGAGTCTGTTACAAGTGTGGTGAAAAAGGCCACCAAGCTCATGATTGCAAGGGGAAGAAGGAAGCTACCAACGTTCAGTGCTACAATTGCAGGGAGATGGGGCATTATGCAAATGCATTCCCTAAGCGTCAGGAGAACTTACCTCAGAAAAGGCCAAGGGATCAAGGCCAGGCTTATGCTATCACTACTGCTGAGGTAGAAGCTCCGAAAGACGTGGTGGCAGGTAATTTAATGGTTTCCTCAAGTTTAGCAAATGCATTATTTGATTCTGGATCATCGCATTGTTTCATATCTTCCCAGTTTGCTAAGAAAATTAGATATTTACAATTTGATTTAATAAGGGAGTTGTCAGTTAAAACTCCTAAGGGAAGTATCATTGCAACAAAGTTTTGTGAATCAGTCCCCATTAGAGCACATAAATTTTCTTTATCTGCTGATCTCATCGTCATACCTATGATTGAGTTTGATATAATCCTCGGTATGGACTGGCTTTCGGACTATGATGCGAAGATTTATTGTAAGAAGAAAGAGGTTACGATTCTTGATGATAATGATAAGGAGCACCTTATTTTTAGAGCAGAATCATCACCACCTAATTCTTATTTAGATCCACCCCCAGTAGCTCAACTTAATTCAATTATTGGGGAGGAAGAGAATGAAATAACTGTCGGTGAGGAAAGGAATGTTCAAATAGAGGATGTACCTGTTGTGAAAGAATTTGTAGATGTATTTCCGGAAGATTTACCTGGACGTCCTCCAGAACGAGAAGTTGAGTTTTCTATTGATTTGATTCCTGGATCAAGGCCTATATCGAATACCCCTTATAGAATGGCCACTGTAGAGTTAGTCGAACTAAAGAAACAACTAGAGGAATTGAGTAATAAGGGATTTATTCACCCTAGTGTTTCTCCATGGGGAGCCCCTGTTCTTTTTGTTAAAAAGAAAGATTGATCTATGAGGTTATGTATCGACTACAGGGAGATCAATGCTATAACAATAAAGAACAAGTATCCCCTACCTCGTATTGATGATTTATTTGACCAACTGCATGGAGCTCAATACTTTTCAAAGATTGACCTTCAATCTGGATACCATCAGTTGTGTGTGAAGAAGGAAGACATTCCGAAAACAGCATTTCGAACCAGGTACGGGCATTACGAGTTTACTGTAATGCCGTTTTGATTGACTAATGCACCCTCTGTATTCATGGATCTGATGAATAGAGTTTTCAAGGAGTATCTCGATGAATTTGTGGTGGTATTTATAGATGATATTCTGGTATACTCCAAAACCTACGAAGATCATGAAAATCACTTGCGCATTATCTTGAAGACTCTGAGGAGGCATGAATTATATGGGAAGTTTATCAAGTGTGAATTATGGCTTCAGGAGATTTCTTTTCTTGGCCATATTGTCTCTAAAGATGGAATCTCTGTTGATCCTTCTAAGACCAAGGCAATCCAAGAATGGCCAGCACCTATGAGTATAACTGAGGTACGTAGTTTTATTGGTTTGGCAGGTTATTATCGACGTTTCGTCCAGAATTTTGCCCGATTGGCTAACCCATTAACGAAGCTCACACGTAAAGGGGTTAAATTTGTTTGGACAAAAGAGTGTGAAGAATGTTTTGAAGAACTGAAGAGAAGATTAGTCAATGCTCCTATATTGACTCTACCATCGGGGAATGATGGGTTCGTTATTTATAGTGATGCATCGAAGAAAGGACTTGGCTGTGTCCTTATGCAGAATGATAGAGTTATTGCCTATGCATCACGACAGTTGAAAATTCATGAACAAAACTATCCTACTCATGATCTCGAGTTAGCAGCAGTGATCTTTGCTTTGAAGATATGGAGGCACTACCTCTATGGTGAAAAATGTGAGATTTATATTGATCACAAGAGTTTGAAGTATATTTTCTCACAAAAAGAACTCAACATGAGGAAAAGGAGATGGCTTGAATTACTCAAGGATTATGATTGTACGATACACTACCACCCAGGGAAGGCAAACAAGGTGGCGGATGCTTTGAGTAGAAAAGACCATGGAGTTTTGAACAATTTGAGAATTGAAAGGGATCCAATTTTCATGGATCTAGTGAAGATGGACATGGGAATAACCAGGGAAGGTGAAACATCAATGCTTTTTCAAATGGTTGCCAAACCATCTTTACTAGAAAGGATTAAGAGTTCTCAGACCGATGATGAAGAATTCCAAAAGAAGATTAAAGTTGTGAATGATGGGAGATTGAGAGACTTTGTGTATGAAGATGGAATTTTGAAATTCGGGAAGAGACTTTGTGTTCCCAATATACCTGATCTAAAAAGGGAATTGCTGGATGATGCTCATAGTTCCAATTTCTCTATACACCCTGGGAGCACCAAAATGTATAGAGATTTGAAGGAACATTTTTGGTGGGACAACATGAAGAGGGAGATTGCTGATTTTGTGTCAAGATGTATGGTTTGTCAACAAGTGAAAGCTGGAAGGCAACAGCCTGGAGGAGTCATGCAACCTCTTCCCATACCAGAGTGGAAATGGGACAATGTTACGATGGACTTTGTCATGGGGCTACCAAAGACTCCTAGAAGGAACGATGAAATATGGGTTATTGTCGATCGTCTTACCAAGTCAGCACATTTTCTTGCTATAAGAGAAGATCTACCCCTGGAACGTCTAGCAAGACTATATATTAATGAAGTTGTGAGACTTCATGGAGTACCCTTATCAATTGTTTCTGATCGTGATCCCCGTTTTACTTCAAGATTTTGGAAAAGTTTTCAGAAATCCCTGGATACTGAACTTCATTTGAGCACTGCTTACCACCCTCAGACAGACGGACAATCAGAACGGACTATTCAGACCTTAGAAGACATGTTGAGATCTTGCTCACTTGATTTTCAGGGTATGTGGGATCAATATTTACCACTGGTAGAATTTTCTTATAACAATAGCTTCCATTCGAGTATCCAGATGGCACCATATGAAGCGTTATACAGAAAGAGATGTCGTACACCAACCTGTTGGGATGACGTTGGTGAAAGAAAACTTGTAGGTCCAGAACTGGTGGAGGAAATGGTGGAAAAGGTGAAGGTAATCCAAAATCACATTAAATCAGCTCAAAGTAGGCAGAAGAGCTATGCCGATAATCGAAGGAATGATTTGGAATTTCAAGTCGGTGATCATGTTTTCCTGAAGGTATCTCCGTGGAAGGGAGTCATACGTTATGGTAAGAAAGGTAAATTGAGTCCCAGATACATCGGACCTTTCGAAATTCTAGAACGAATTGGGGCTGTAGCTTACCGATTGGCAATGCCGCCAAGTCTCTCCAAAGTTCACGATGTGTTCCACGTATCTCTGTTGAGGAAATACATGCCTGACCCAACGCATGTACTCACCTATGAAGATTTAGAACTGGAACCCGATCTGTCTTATTGCGAAGAGCCCATCAATATTCTTGATACGAGAGAACAAGTGCTGAGAAACCGGACGACGCATCTGGTAAAAGTTTTGTGGAGAAATCATAAGATGGAAGAGGCAACGTGGGAACCCGAGGAACTTATGATGAAGAACCACCCGAGTCTTTTTATGCAGTAATACCCTAGAAATTACGAGGACGCAATTATTTGAAGGAGGGGAGAATGTAACACCCCAAGCTTCTACGGTACGCTTCTCTTTGAATAATGTGATAGCGTGTGTTGTACGCAACACCGAGTTCTAACACACCATAACTAATCAAACTAGCCGTTATGAATAGTAATACCTACTTTTTGAAATTATATATATATATTATATTTGAAAATGGACTTCATTTTTGGATTCGGAATATCGAATTTAGCCTAAGGTGAAATTTTGGTACATTTCGGATAACTTTCATATTTTGATGAATAGTGAAAATTACTAAGTTTTAATTAAAAACAACTTTTTTAATCAAAATAATTAATAGTGATAAATTATGAATTTGAGTGGTTTTAAAGTATATTTAGAATATATTTTTACCATTTAATATAATGTTGGTCATTGGACATAATTTTACAATTAAACCGAACATAAACGAGTGTCAATCTTTTGATAATTATTATCTCTTAAAAACACGCTTTTTGTTTTGACAGCGGGATTTAATTTTAAATTAATTTCTGCCACTTCTGTGTTTTGAATTTAGGAAAATGGATTCGATATTTGGAATCTGGATGTTCAAATTGTGTAAATAGGTAACTTTTATTTTTAGACATTTTGAATAATTACTGCGGTAAATATTTTATTTACCATGGTTAAGGGTAAATCCGGTAAATAAGGGTTAAACAATAATATTATAATAATACTAAATTACCCTAAAACGTGTCTTAACCCTATTGGTTGATACATGGTCGACCATGGGAATCTTTGGGTCTATTTTGGGACCTCATGGATCCACTTGTAAGTGATAATGACACTTTATTTTAATTAAGTTAAAATGAATACAAAAATGACACAAGCATATATCTTTTAGAACAACAATTATTACATAGGGTTATATATGTTGGATTTTAGATTATAAATATTCATTAGAAAGACAACAAGATTTACTATATAATTATATTTTATTTATAATTTTTAGACATTAAATAATTTATTTTATATATGACACAATGATGATGCAGTAATTACTATAATAGTGAAAAATTAAAATAATTGATATTATAAATACCCAAATAATTATAATATGAAACTTTTAATGAATTAAACTAATTTTATAGGATAATATGATATATTAGGACTGATTTAATTGACTTTTTTCGAAGTAATCAATCTGTTATGAGTTTCAAAAAAATCAACTATTGAATAGTGTCAAAATTGACATAAAAGAGTTCTTAAAACAAATATTATATTATTAATTGATCTTAATTTCCTAAAAATCTAAGGTTCGGAAAAGAGACTTATATCATGATAGTTTCATCATTAATGTACCACTTGGGGGTCGCTTGGATGTATATAGTAAGTTTATTAACCATATTATATAAAAATACAAAGATACATTGTAAAAGTGAAACTAATTAACTTAGAGTTAATACATAAAGATAAGGTTAATATAAGTACCCAAACCTGTCTAAATTCTATTGGTTGAGTGGTTTTCGACCTATCCCCACCTTAACCTTTTAATAATAAACTTTGGAGCCTTTAGAAACCGAATATGAATTTATTATAAATTAATATTTCTAACTTTTCCAAAGGTGCCCCTCACCCCTCTTATAAAAGGGCACTCCTCCTTCTCATTTCTTCACACCTTAAAAGCCTTTTGGTTCGGCCAAACTCTGCCCAAATACTCTCCCAACATCCCTCACTACAACCTAGAGGCCTTAGTTTGATCCTAAAGCCAACCTAAGGAGCCCTTTTGATCAAATCAAAAGGAAGAACCCGAAGAAGAGGTAATGATTTCACCACCCTTTTCTAAGTTCATTTCTTCTTCCACTTCTTCTTCCTTTGTTCTTACCATTCTAAAATAATAACTCCAGTATATCACATATACTTTTATGTTATTATAAGTATGGTACAACCATATTCAGTATTCTATCCACCCTTTGAATAACATGTCACCATACGTGCGTACGTACGGCTTACCGTCTCCACGTCGTGGTGTAATTGTTATTCAATATAATATTATTTGGATGGGTATAATAATGATGTGTAACTCATGTAAATAATAAATATAACATGTTAATGATTCTGTATATATTATATACCATTCATTTATATATTATTTTAATATCAAAAGAATGATATTGTCGCTCGTGCGTACGTACGGACTACCGTCTCCACGAACGCGATGAGATTCATTCTCCATCGTAACCATTCAAGTATAATTATCATTTGATTATTTAAAAATGATGTTTAAGGACTAGATATCATTCTTGATATGAATAAGATACAACAACCATGGCTTATGTAACAAAACATATAAAGAAAATGAGTAAGTTAACACCCGAAACGACGATAATTCTAAGATATTATTAACAAATCAATGTTAAAAGATCATATATGATATCATATTAATATATATGATTCTTGTATAATTTAATAACAATTATTTCACCATTATACAGGAGGTTAACCTACCCCAACCAAGGAAAAGTACAAGCTAAGGGTTTACTTTACAACCTCTTCATTATCCAAGGTTGTTTATACGTAATAATCTACTGGGATCTCTTTATCATCCACATCCATGTTTCTTAAAAATGCATTTCAAAACATTTTTACTATTTACTAGAATATGAGTTAAAGTCATTTATACCCTTTTTGACTTTTATAAGTGGTTTATAAAGGAATCTTTCAGTCGTTTTCAAAACAAGGTCCTTTTTAACCTTTTCGACAGAATTAAGGTAAGAATGTTTTTTTTAACTTATACGGCGGGTGCGGCTATTTTCCGCCGTTATAAAATCTTCAAAGATTCCCTTACAAGCTTATAAGAATATTTTCAAGGAAAATGTTTTATTTTATATGGATCTTAAATTATTTCAAAATAAAAGGAGATATTTCTTTAAAAAGAATTTTGATTTCATCTATGTCAACATCCTTTGATGGATTTTAAGATTATTTGAAGTTGATTTATTATGATACAAAACTTCTATATTGTATTGAAGGTTTTGTGATATGTTTGACTGTGGATGTGCTATTTTTATACCATTCATAGTTTATGGTGAAAGTATTGACATTTCGTATGCTAGGTTTAATACGAATGTTTATGTTATGTTTAAACCTTTTCATATGGGAATGCATTGGACTTAATATGTGACGGGTGGAGCCCGCTATAGCTCCTCGATGCATCGGTAGGTCTCATGAGACAAACTAGTGTCTTGGCACAAGGCCTTGACAAAATCTTATTTGTAGTCTTGGCACGAGGCCTTGGCTATGTGGTTATGATAGTCTGGCATTATGCATTCCAACATTATGAAAGTGGTTATTGATTTTTTCATGTGATTATTCGATTAGTAGAATATCCATGTGAATAAGTAAATGGCATTATTTCATTTTATTTATGCCATACCATGTTGAAATTCAAGTTTAAAAGGCTTTTGTTTTAGTTATACATTGCCTTAAATGTTTATTCTTATTTATGAAAGTTTCCGCTATATTGTTATCCTTACTGGGCATTTGAGCTCACCCCTTTTCTATGTTTTATTTTTCCCAGGAAGTGAAGAAGTAAATTATAAATGACCTGTAGGGATATTTTGTGGGGATATGAGTGTGGATTATGGAGACATTATGTTGTTGTAGTAGTTTTTCATTTTATTATGTAATGTAAAACTTATGAATATATCTAGTGTTTCCAAGGCTACTAAACCAATCGGTCTTTCGAGATTTGATCTTTCTTGTGATCATGCCAATGTTATGTAATAATGCACCGACTCTGGGTAGCTGGGGTCGGGGCGTTACATTGTAAGCATGTAAATTAATAAAATTATTTTAATAAAATTATTTTTGTTCATTTAACAATGCATAGGATGTTTAGTATTTAAATAGAATTTTATTTCATAATTCAAGGGTTGTCCACATAAACCTAGAGTCCTATTTAGGGTCATTAGAGATAGATCTATAGAATCCTTCCTAACAAATGACAACAGAATCACAGATCGATGATCAAAACATACATATTTTGAAGTATCTCGCCAATGAATGAAACACAACTTCATTATTCACCATATTTTGATCCAAATTGTGGTAGGTCATTTGATTTTTATTTTATTTTATTTATTATTTAATTCCATGACAAACATGGAACAATCAACAAACAGATTGCCTCACGGATCGATCGTTATGTGAGATGGGTGTGATTTCGAGGTTTATTGGGAGATTTCAATACTTGTGATTAAAAAGAACTTTGATTCATTTATTGTTCTAATGGTAAAAACCAAGATCAACTTGAACATTGATTGATGTTCATCCTTCTTAGTTTGGTTTTGGATTTTCTACCCAGATTCACTGTTCTTCATAGTGTTCTTTGTTTTCCCTACGACTCGACCTTTCTTCGAATTATAATTCATTACACATTCTATTTTTGGTGAAATTTTCCGAAAACATAGATCTGGCATCGATATGACTTGATGGAGGTGTGACATGGCTATAGAAGCAGATAAAATGATGGTTGGTGTTCATTTCTCATTATTTGGTGCGTAACAAAGAATGGTGAAGATCTTGTTTTCTAAGTCAATTGAAGGCCCAGATCTTACCAATTTTTTGATGGAATGATCGAATGACCTCAGATCTAGACTTTCATGGAAAACTGACCACTGAAATGAATGTTGGATGATTGACCAGAGTGTGTGGGAGGAAGAAGAAGGATTCTGGAAAACCCTGATACACACGGCGTGTATTCCTTGAATACACGACATGTATTCCCCTTGAACGACTTGACATATACATGAAGGATTACAAAGACATGGGGTGGATTACATGGGTTTTCTACATGGAATGTACTTCCACACAAACATAGCATGGCATGTACCATGTACATGGGCTACTCCATGTATTGGTACACGAGCATGGATACACGGGCGGACGCCTTGTATAGGCACAAAGTTGGAGTACATGGGAAAACCCCAGATATAGATACATGATGTGTCACCTTTCTACATGACGTGTAATCTTATACACAACATGATTTGAATGAAATAGGCCATTCTACAAGGATAGTACCCAAGGTCAAGTGACACAGCGAGTTCCCATACTACACACTATGTACCCCTTTCTACATGGATTGATTCTCTTTTCCTCTGTATCTTGGACATGTTTTTTTAGGTTTCATTCCCATTATCATTTCCTTATAGGTTTTTGGGAACCGTTTCCTACTCCTTGGACTACGATCCTTTCACCATAACTTCTTATATAGAGTTTTTGGAATCCCCCCAAGAGGTTCGAAGTGGGATCCTCTATTCATCTTCATGCACAGGGTGGAGTTCTTGGTATCTATGTGACCAACTCGATGTGGGCATTGATCCTCTACTTAGCAGGTGTATCCATATTGAGTTGTTGGTATCACCCCATGTACCTAGATTTGATCCTCATCTAAGTATCATATTTCTCTTTAGACTATCAATATATCTTTCACATGGCAAGACTCATTGAGAAAAACCTCTCAGAAGGACATCATCAGTGCTATCTAACACAGTAGTGTGTTCTCTCAAATGAGTGATTCGTGGAATATTCATACTAGAATCAGAAGTTTGGGGTACTATGGTTGTGGTTTACCCCTAAACTATGTGTCTTAGATTGATTATATCTGTATATTCTTGTTATAAGTAATATAGACATATGCATGGGAATATCTAACAATATTTTCCTTTGTTATGTTGATTTGTGGTTTTAGGGTGTCTTATAGACTATTGTTATACTCACCCCTACCTGGGATTTTCCCACATGTTTTTTTCTTGTGAAAATAATCGACCTTTTGATAGAGTCCAAGGAGTACTAGGGACAGATTGTCGTTTCTGAGACCAGACAGACTGAGGTGTGTTCATGTGGCTTCAAAAATTAGTCCAAGTACCTTTACTTTTAGTTTGGACTTCTGTTTAAAGACCCTTTATGGTGGGATTTTATTTTTCCCTACTTTACTTTAATTTACTTCTTATTTTACTATGGTTGTGGGATATAGATGTATAAATGAATTGGTTTCGTAGTGGTTTTTACATTTCATTATTTTTGGTCTTTGAGATGTGTGTGTGTGTGTGTGTAGAGGTACATAGGCAATGCCACCCATGTTAGTGATATGCCTACTATGTTCTAGTCACCATCCCCTTGACCTATTGGAGGTGAGATTGGGGAGTCATAGCTTGGGACCCACTAAAATAGGTCGTGACATAGAGGTACTAGAGTGGTCGGTTCTACTTTAGGACTGCGAGCCTGTGAGCTTGGTTTTGGGAAACAATGTTAAGTGTTTAGAGTTCATATTTCATTCCAGGGACTCCAATGTTGGTGTGATGGGTGACGTATTTATACATTATGACTCTGAACACTTGGTTTTTGACTTAATACATAAGAACATTAGTTTCAGGTAAAATTATGGTACATGTATAATATAGTAATGGGTTGCAGTTTCCATGTCCTTCTTGATTTATCTCTCTTGATATACTCATTGATCCTGGTAAATATTCTTTACTTTCAATATGAATCCACAATGTATTCTAGCTGGGATTCAGAAGATTGATCATAAAGATGAACCCCTCAGTGATGAGGCTTCGATGCTGGGACTAGTTCCCAAGATGTCACATCTAGAAAGTGCACCAACCATACCACCACCTGTATAAAAGAACATGGTACCAAGAGTACCAGTAGATGAACTTAGTAGTCTGACCCTACTTTATTAGTTTTAGCAGCAGATAAACCTTAGGTTTCTGGGTTATCCTAAACCAATTGTGGCTTAAGACTATCATGAGGTGGTGACCCAAGTTTTCTATCTAGTCACGACCCCAGTAAATAATAGGGTGGCTATGGAAGTGAGCCTTCTTCATAATTTTAGTTACCCATACTTATAATGAGGTGTCTCTTTCATGGAAAGAGTTCGAGAAACTATTTAGATAGAAGTTTTCAATTGATACACTAAGGTTTGTGCATATCCAGGAGCTTCTTTATCTCCATAAGGTAAACATGTTAGTGGATGATTATTCATTGAGGTTTACAAACCTTTCCAAGGACTTTATGGATATGGTTCGAGATCAGTAATTTAGGGCTCATAACTTTGAGAGATGTCTGCATAGGGATATTTGATCTAGTGTTATCCCTCTGTTAATTCCTACTTATATTGGAGTGAATTAGTAGGATTTGGTGGTTGAAAGCTTTTTAACTGAGTTTATACAGCCGATGAATGTCAGTAGTGGGCAAGAACGAGTAGAGACCTTGACAGTAGGTATTTGATGTCATTATCAGGGACCTGGACATGTGATACAATTTAAAAGGAGGTTCTAGGATAGTAGATCTAAATTTCAAGGCTCATAGGTTGAATCCAGTCATCCTTGAGATATGTGGTGCTACTTAGGTGACGGTAGGATACATCTCACTCTAGATTATCTGACCCGTTGTATAGTTGACAGGAAGTCTATGGATGAACCATCGAGGTAGAGATAGTAGTAGGGGTAGGAAGATATGTAGGGTTAAGGAAATGGAAGAGGATATAGGAGAGAAGTATGAGGTGTTATATGTTTCAATATGTTACCACCACCACCCCCAGGTGGTCCATGCTAGTATTGGGGATCTAGAGGATAGGGGTGGGGAAAGCTGCAAGAAGTTGAGGCTTATGACCTAGGGGCACCATGAATGATTCGAGGTATGATCTATGTAATTTCTACTTTATCTATAGTACTAATAGACATAAGATAAATCCATTCCTTTATTTCTACACACCTTTCATGAGACTTAAAGATTTTGGTTGAATCGTTGACTCTACCCTTACGAATGGAGACTCTTACTTGATAAGACTCAGAGATCACACACTTATGCCAATAGTGTGACCTGTCTCTTGGAGTTGATAGTTTTTTTTGAATCTTGTTGTATAATTCTTGTCGCCTTATGAATTCATTCTTGGCATGGATTGGTTATCTACAGTTCAAGATCATATTGAAAATTCCGGGTGAAGGGTATCGTGTGTCCGTAGTGACAGAACCGAATTTTTCTTTTTCTATGAAAAGGAAACTCAGGAAGCATAATATGGACTCATGTGTAGTAGGTTTCATCCCATTAATCATAATTTGGATATCCTAACCGTTGGTGTGGTGAATTTTTTGTGTTCCCAATTTCCTACAGTTTTGGAAGAGTATGAGGAAATCTTTTTTGAATATGTTTGAGGTTTACCTCCCCGTCAAGAGATAGACTTCTACATTGATATACACCCTAATATGGAACTGATATCTTCTCCATCATATCATATGGATCCCACATAGCTTCATGTTCTAAGGGATAAGTTGGAGGACTTGTTGAAAAAGGGCTTCAGGAGAACCAGTGTTTAACCCTACACATCCCTAGTTTTGTTTTCTAAAAATATTGATGGGATCTTGAGGTTGAGTTCAGACTATCAACACTTGAACCAGGAGACCATGAAGAACATGTATCCACTACTTATGGTATATTTCCTCTTTGATTATTAGAGGGGTGGCATGATTTTTATTCAATGTTGACCTCAAATCAGGATATCACTAGTTGCGAGTACATGATGAGGATATACCGAAAATAGAATATTGATTTCGATGTGGTCACTATGATTACTTGGTAATGATATTTTCCTTGAACAATTCCCTATATTTGTTCATGGAAATCAGTAACTAGATCTTTTAGCCTTAATTATACCATTTTTTGGTAGTATTCATTGATGATATCCTTATATATTCAGCATCCAAGGAGGAGAACATGTGACACTTAAGGATAGTTCTAGACTTACTCTAAGAGCACCATCTTTACAAAAATCTCTCTAATTGCAAGTTATGGATTCGGGTAGCCACTTTTTTGGGAAATGTTATCTCAATAGATGGAGTGGAAGTGGACCTGGCCAAGGTTAAGGTAGTGTTATAAGGGCAGCCACCTAAGAGCATGATGGAGGTGAGAAGCTTCCTTGGGTTGAAAGGATTTTACTAGATATTTATACATAATTTCCCAAAGATATCAGCATCCATGAAAGCTTTGACTTGAAAGGAGAAGGATTTCATGTGGACAAAAATGTTCTATAAATATTTTCAGTAGTTGAGGTTGAGTTTGATGAGTTCACCCATTTTGAGATTTCTAAATGAAGGTATGGATTATGTAGTGTTTAGTGATGAATTAAGAACCAATATTGGTTGTGTTATGATGTAGTGGTAAGAACTGATTGCCTATGGTTCATGCCAGTTGAGACCACATGAGCAGAACTACATGGCCCATGATATTAAGTTAGCAGTGGTAGCCTTCACATTTATTATGTGGAGACACTATATGATGGGAGAGGGGTTTATCATCTACTCTAATCACAAGATTATAAATTATATCTTCTCTCAGAAGGGTATCAAATTGAGACAGAGGTCATGGATATAATTCCTACAAGATTTTGACCTTGAAATTATCCATACTCTTATGAAGGGGAATGTGGTAGTATATTCTCTTAGTATGTGATCTTGTTTATTGTTTCTGGACCAGGTGTCGGAGTAGTTATCCTCATTTTGGTTATCTGGTGTTAATGGAGATGGAGAGGATTACCTCCAACCGATGGTTGTCACCCCTACACTCTTACAATGATTCAGGGAGGAATAACTTGTGGATACAAACTATGAGACCCTACATGCTCAGATATCTATAGGGAATTATCCTTTTGTATTTTATAAAGGTTTGGAGTATGTCATTCTTTTAATAGGACATATTATGTTACTAGTAACTTTGTGGGAGGTGGTTTTGAGGGAGTTTCATGTGTCCCCTTTTTCGGTACATCTAGGTATGTCAAAGATGTAGCAAGACCTCCGACATCAGTTTTGGTGTCTAGGTATAATGAATGGAGTTGAAAATTTTGTCTCTCAATGCCTTACTTTCAGCATGTGAAGGTTGATCACAAAGTTTCAGTGGGTTTAGCTCAACCCATAGAGGTTCTAGAATGAAAGTAGGATGGTATATCTATAGACTTCATGATAGTCTTACCATTTACATCTAGGAGATATGATACCATCTAGGTGATCGTTGATAGACTCACCAACCTAGCCCACTTCCAAGCTATCTGAGAGTAGAGTTCATTAGAGATCTTGGAATGCCTATAAATTCATAACATAGTTCGACTCCATGTATTTCCATAAATGATTGTTTTTTATCATGATTATCATTTTACATCCCAGTTATGGAAGGGATTACAGGGGGAATTTGGGATCTAGTTATGCTTGAGCACAGCATTTCACCCAAAAACTGATGGAAATAAAGATAAGACTATTTAGGTTCTGGATTACATGTTTGTGATATTTCATTCTAGACATTGGTCATAGTTGTGGGGATCACCAACTGTTGGTGGATTTTTTTCATACAACAACAACTACCATTACACCATTGTTATGGAAGAATTTGAGGCTTTTTACGAGTGACCCTATAGGTTTCCACTTTACTGGACTGACCTATGAGAGTTAGCAATCCTAGACCTAGAGTTTGTACAATCTACAACAGAGAAGCTGCGGATCATCTAGGAGTGGATGAAGACTGCACAGAGCCATCATAATTCTTATGCTAACAGGTGATGGAGGCCTTTTAAGTTTGAGGAAGTAGCCATGTCTTTCTAAGGGTCTCGCCTCTAATGTTCATTTTGGATATTTGGACGATGCAAAGAAGTTATCTTCAATGATCATCGGCCTGATTCAGATACAATGTAGATTTGGTGAGGTGACGTACCACTTAGCTATACTTCCACAGTTAGACTGGGTACAATATGTATTTCATTTGTTGTAGATAAGGAGGTACATGCATGACCAATCACATGTTATCAATTGGGGGGAGCTGAACATAGAGTATGGAGTGAACTTTTCACAGTACCCAGTAAATATTGAGGATCAGCATAAGAGGATCTTTCATGGGTGATCGATTCCTTTGTTGTGTATCTGGTGACAGGACGGGAATCTTTTGGAGATCACTTAGGAGTGGGAGGCTCATATTCATGCCCAATACCCACATATTTTTTAGTATCCTTTGTTTGGGAATTTTGGGGATGTAAACCCAAAGTAGGGGAGAATGAAATATCTTGGATTTTCCATGTATTAATTTTTAAATATTATATAGATTAATTTTGAGACCAGGCGCGGATTCGGCATGTGATTCCAGGGCTCGATCTACCCAAAATAAATATTTAAAAAATATTAAAATATTAAATAGCATTCACATATGTTTTTTCTATAAAAGTGATATATCCTCTAAATGGGTTCTAAAATCAAAAATATGATGGAACCATTGAGTTTAAGATGGTGTTTTTAGCTTTGGAATGACCAAACATTGGTCGGAATGTCCCTTTTTTAGAAAATTCATTGCGATCCTAAAAACAGAAAAAATTATTTTATTTTGTTTAAATAAATAGTTGTTATTTAGTCTTTTAATATAATATTTTCTCATAATTATAGGGATAGATGCCTAATCCTAGAATACTGTGCAGATTTGTTAGAGAGTGATCTGCAGAATCCTTCTTGATGAATGACGATGGAATCACGAATCGATGATTGGCACACATTGATTTTTTATGGATCTCACCATCAAATGCAACACAGATTCATTATTCACTAGTGATCAATACAAATTCAGGTAGTTCATGTGATTTTGATTTTATTATCCCCATTCTTGAATTCCATTATGAATGCAGACCAATCAAAAAATAGATTCTCCTACAGATCGATCATTATGCAGGATGGGTATGATTTCGGAGTTTTTTTTGGAGATTCTAATACTTATGATTAAAAATGTTTATTCATTCATTTATCATTATAACGGTAAATAATTAGGATCTACACAAACATATATCAACATTTTTTCCCTTGATTTGGTCCGTTCTATTCTCCCTTGATTCACTGATATTCCTGGTGTTCTTCATTTTCCCCACGGTTTGATTTTTCACTGAATGATCAATCATTGCTCATTTTATTCTGAGAAAAATGATCTGAAAATGTGTATTTGGAATTCATACGACACAATATAAGTGAAACGATGGTTTCAATAATAGATAAAATGATGGATGGTTCCAATTTCATGTTCTTCGGCATGTAGTGAAAAATAGTGATCATATCATTTTTTGAGATGACTGAAGGTCTAAATCATACAGATTTGGTGATGACATGACTGAATGACCTCAAATCTAGAGTTTCATGGAAATATGACCATGGGAACAGAATTTGTAAGATCGACCAAAATGATTTTGAGGAAGAAGACGAGTTTTGGAAAACTCGATACACACGTTGTATAGTCCTTGACTACACAGTGTGTAGCCCCCTTGAATGACTCAGTGTGTACCTGAAGGAGTACAAATACATGGGGTGGATTACATAGTTTTTCAACAAGGCATGTACTCCACTCCCCCCCCCCCACCACCACCACCACACATCATGTACTAGACCATGTACACAGGATACTTAACGTATTGTTACACATGCACGAATATGCAGGCTGACGCCATGTATAGGCACACAGCCAAAGTACACGAGTAGGCCCCAGATATAGAGACATGATGTGTAATCCTTCCACATTTCATGTACTCTTATACATGGAATGGGTTGAATTTCTTGGTCCATCCTACTAGGGTAGTACTCGGGGTCAAGGGAAAAATGTTTCCCCCAGCTACATGTCTTATACCCCTTTCTATGTGGATTGATTCTCTTTTCCTGTGTTTCTTGGACAATTTCTGTTAGGGTTCATTCTATTTATTATTTCCCTGATGGTTGGTGTGAATTGTTTCATACTCATATGACTAAAATCCATTCTGCACGACTTCTGGGATAGAGTTTTCGGAATCCCCTCAAGAGGTGTGGGATCCTCTATTCATCTTCATTCCCTATGTAGATTTCTTAGTATCAACATGACCAACAATACACAGGTTCTAATCCTCTATATAGCGGGTTAATCTATATTGAGGTATTAATATCGCCCCATGTACTTGGATATGATCATAATTTTTGTATCATATTTCTCTTCAGACTATCAATGTATCATTCTCATGGTGAGACTTGATGAGAAGCACCTCTCATATGAACATCATCAGTGCTATCGGACTCCGGAGTGTGTTCTCCTGAATGAGTGTTTCATAGAATCTTTGAATTGGAATCCTATGGATGGTTTACTATGGTTTTGGATTACCCCTATATTATGTGTCTTTTATTGATTATATTTGTATATTCTTGTTATATATGTTGTAGACATATACCTATAAAGATATGACTGTAATTTCCTTTATTATATTTCTTTGTGGTTTGGGGTGTCTTTCATAGTATTGTATACTCACCCCTAAAATGGATTTTCCAACATGTGTCATGTATTTTGAATATGATCAACCTTTTCATAGACCAGGACCAGACGGTGCTTTGTGAGACTGGACAGACCAAGGTGTGTTCTTATGTCATCAGAAAGCAGTCCCCGTAACTTTACATATAGGATAGACTTGTGTTTACAGACTCTTTTTGGTGAGATTATATTTTACCATGGTTCACTTTACTTTAATCCCTATTGTACTCTAGTTGTAGGATATATATGTATGCATGCATTGGTTTCTTATTAGTTTTTACATTTCACTATTTAGTGGGCTTGGAGATGTGTTCATGTGTACAGGTACATAGACAATGCCTCTCATGTTAGTGATATGCCTACTTAGTACTAGTCATTAACCCTTGACCTATTAGAGGTGGGATAGGGTAGTCATGGCACGGTCCCCACTGGGATGGTTCATGACATCATGTCCCATCATCGGTTATTACCCCCCGTCAGCAGAGGGAATGGGTGATAGATGAACTAGTCTATTGGCCCAATCTTGCTCAGTAATTCAACAAGGCATAGATTGAGTGAAAAAAACCCCCAAAATGTTCATAATTTTTGGTCAAAAGTTTTTTTGATGAGGGGATATGGGATTTACATATTCATATCCTCTCATTTATGCTGATATCCAACTATATAGAAAGTGAAATGGCCAGCACATGCACAATGGCTTCTTTCGATCGATTATATACTAGAGTTCCTTATATAACTTCTCCAGCACTAGGATCCCCTTATTGATTCTCTAGCTAGTGGAAAACATAACCTCCATGATTAATGTTCTTTTTCGTGCTCCCATATGCGCATCTCTCACCTTCCAGCTCCACCTGCAAATGAGTGTTAAAATAAATATAGCTATCCTAACTATTGGTCGTTGCTCATCCCTGATGTTGTACCCCCACAACTCTCACTGGTTATCCTTTAGTATCCACCAGTAAGAGTCGTATTATCCTCTCTAGGTACCTCTTGAATAGGTACTAGTACTTTTTGGTATCTTCTTGGGTCCTTCCCCACATTTAGAGAAGTTTAGAAAATAGCTAAACAATATCTTAAAATGGATGTCCCTTGTCATCTGATTGTCATTATTCATGACTGGTACCAGATTTAGTGGAGACTTCACCAGACATGGAATATGGTCTTCATACTCATAATCACTTTCAGTAGGGAGAAACTCGTTGTACATGTCCCCCCAAATCGGGATTCCAAAAATCTGATGGAGATCCCAAAGGATGATACCAACCTCCCCTTGGTGAAGATGAAATGTGTTGGTGTCTGGTTACCATTTACTTAATAGTTAAGGCATGATGTAATTTGATTGAGAGATGTGGTATTGGGAATCTCATGCCGCTTTATACAAGCCCACTCACCTTAGCACCATCCCGAACTCTGTACAAGATGCACACACCCAGAAGACTCAGGCCCACTCATCTGTGAAGTTTCCACTCAGGCACAGATCCCAACAATCAATCCATCCCTTATTCATGTTCCATATCCCCTCTATGATGATTTTTTTATATTGTGGTAGAGACACTTCTTTCTACAAAATTTTCTTGTCATTGTTGTTTTGGTGGTTGTAGAAGTATTCAGTAGTTATGGCCATCTAATCCATCATGACGTGGACTTCAATTTCCATGTACCGCTACTGTTTTCCTAGTGTTCCCCTAAACCAGTAGGCGAGTACGTCACATATTTACTATAGTATGGGGACATAATACCTCAAGCCAAATCCATAAAATGGAATCATTTTTCACAAAGAATAGTCTTTCTGAGCATCCAACGTCAGGTCAACCAGATATTCATTATCTGAATGGATAAGAACATAGTCCCCAATCATGAAATAGTTCACCATTTCTTCTCATTGGGAATCATCTACATAGACCTCCTCAATAGATTCTTGAGTAGCCATCTAATAAAATACTTAGTAAATCTTATGGAACTGTTTGTGAAGGTCACTCATAAAGGGAGATCATGAAGATTTGGATTATGAATCAACCTTCCGCTCTATAAGAAATGTGAAGTAGTAGGGGATCATGATGCCCCGGTTAACCGAATGGTAATTAGTTAGGTAAAGGACCAAAAACCCTATTTTTTATAGATGAGTTTTCAGGGTGGAAGGATTCAAAAAAAATATAGATCCGGAATATGCATTCATGAAGATATGGTATGGAATATGGGTCCATGACACCCTATATATAGGCAATGGAAAATCGAGCATCATGGCAGATTCGGTGTACATGAACTTCATGGAGAACTCATGTATGTATGGTTTTTTACCCATCCACACAATCCAACTCCACACCATACCTGATCTTCGGTGATTGACCCTTAGAATTTGACCCTACTATATTCTGTTGGCTCCCATTCTGAGGGGGGGAATCTATTAGTTTGAAAATATGTTTCAATGGAGAAATGGAAATGTTCACAGCCAGTTTGACACCAATTGAAGCTCAAATTTCCCCAAAATTCATCTAAGGAGTCTACCTCATGAAGCTCCTTCACAGAGACCCCTCTACACCGCATGCATAAAGGCAACTGAATGTACTTATGTGATTCCGACAAGCTTTGTGATAGTGAGAATGTCTTTTACAGTACCTCACTGAGTCCAATGGAACCCCACCCCTTCATGATACCTTTTCCCTTTGTGGAGTTCCCTGTGAGCATCATGATACTGTTAGACTATAAATATGCAGCTCTCCCCCACCACTAAACCATTGTTACACTAACCATTCAACTTCTGGTCTCCCATTTTGCGTAACTCCTGGGCACTATGAGAATGACCCAAAAATGGATCACCCATATTACTTGATCATCACAATACATGCATTCCTTTATTCTTAATAGAATCTATATATGGTAGGAATACCATTCATTAAGAGGTTCACCCTTCATGAAGGATAAAGCCCCTTCGGGTTGATCAAAGCTCCGCGAAGCATTAAACCTTCATGGAGAACTCTTTTAATAAGTCGTGATTCTATGCTAAGGAAAGGGTCCCACACTTCATGAGGCCCTTTCCTTTGAGAATCCCCTTCATGAATATCCTGAGCTTCGCGAAGCACCTATTATCAAGGACCTCTACTTCATGAGACCTTCTCCCATGAGACCCTCAAGTCTAATAAGTAGTGATTTCTTGGTCCCTCATGTGGAATTCCATGTTTCATTTCCCTACCTTATTCTTATTCACATAGGTACACAAATAGATATTTCTTCTTCGCATAGCTATGCTAATGTGCACCCCTCGAGTGACCACTCCTCCACCTTGATCCTCTCAATAATTTTTGGTTCTTTCCCATCCCCAAGTGTGGGTGGGTATGAGTTATATATGTTGAAGGAGTGGGGTGTGAGTCCTCCACGTCTGATTTTTAGGGTGTAAAACATCCATGCACCATAATCCTCAACATATTATGCTAAACAATAGCCTCACCCAGTGCAATGCACATGGGGTGCCCCACCTCAAGAATTTTTCACACCCACTCATCTCCACGGGAGTGAGATCCTCCTTACATGGAATGATATCATCCTCACATGGAATGAAATTTTCCTGTGGGGAAGTTTAACCATCCTAGTGAAATCCATTGTCCTTTCTTGCATGAGGTAGTACTATTTCTCCTCCTTGTGTCCATCAGACACAAATACCAGAGGTGAAATGGGCATAGGGGACTCTCAATACATCATCTCTATCCCTTTTAAGATTGTCACTATGGGTTACTTCTATGCATAAGACCCACTCTATACCTTGTTGATGCATATTTCGTGATGTGATTTTTCAGTCTATTTCTTCCGCTTATTAATTATAAATAGTGTGAATCATATGGTCTTAGAGGTTAGTAGTGACTATAACATCCTTCTTTTAAGAATCCCTCCAAGAGTAAGCTCGATATTTCACCTTCATGGGCAGTTAACCATGGAGAATCCTTGGATCATAGAACTATGTGTGTTTTTATCCATGTCTTCTAAATAAATTTTCAATAAGCCTCCATAATGTTCAATCCTGACCATTGGAAAACATTTATTCCATAATCCTAGGGGTAAACCTCTTGGATCTCAGTATCCACCATTATCCATTTCTATCTTGATATTTCCCTCAATCTATTATATCTCAAGAAGGTAATTCCCCACCTGAAGGCCACATATCCTTATGGTCCACCTAGAAAGCTTCAATGTATAAACCCCACAACACATTATTGTCACACATCTTCATGCGTAAGCCCCAACGACACTACCAAAACATTGTGTAAATTCATTCCTAACCAATTGGGATATGTAGAAAACCTCCCTGAGGTTTAAGCATGAAACTATCATATTCACATTGGTTCACTCTCATCCTTACCATATGATATTAAACTTCATGGGATACCAGAACTACATGGACTTCTTTTTCCAAAAAATCAGTATATATAGGAACCCTACCCAAGGTTCAAGACCCACGTCCTCAACAACCCATCCATTTCATACATTTCTCTCACTTAATTCATATCTATCCTGATTATTACCCAAGTCTCCACATCCTGGTGGGATCATTCCAGTCATCCATATGGGTTATCTTAGTGCATAATCCATATTTATTCTATTCATCCATATAGGTCATCTCAGGGAAGAATCCCCATTCACTCACATCATCCATATTATATTTCTCAGTACGTAATCCCCATTCACTCAAATCATCCATATGGGTTGTCTCAGTGCATAATAATCATTCATTTACATCATCATTGCTCCTAGTATCATCTGATAATTCTTAATGCGTAATTCACACATAATCCAACCACAGGAGATCCTCTTACAACAGGTAGTATTAGAACTTAATCCCCACTCCATCCAATTAACTACATGGATTTTGATCTCTATCTTCTAAACTTGGTACATAGGATGCCTCCACACAGTGCAATCCCTACCATTAGTAAACCTTGGTGTCCCCCTCATTGGGTTCTACCTTCCTTGATCCACCCTCAATGGTGTCTACGTTAGACTTCATGGTGTGAAACCTTCCCTTTATGGGACACACCGCTCTAAGGTCCATCCATATTGGGGTACATGATCCATCTATCCATTATACCCTATAGAGGCTCCCTACTAGTGATGTACCTATCTAATCCACCTTCACAACTGTTATGATGAGTCTATTCTATCTCCTCAACATGTTAAACTCGTGACACGCTATATCTCCACTAGACGTTAAACTCACAACATACCTCATGTTAAATATGGGATTTTTGGGAAGAATCTAATAATAAATTCCTCTATAATAAGATATCCCATGATTGATGTGGTAATCCTTAGGTTTCAGCACCCTTGAGAAACCCTCTGATGAGGAAGAATGCATGTGATCAATGTTCCAACGTCCAGACATTCCACTGACTCCCAATGTGACTACTTCGCTGACCGAAGGTTGTTGCCCTGACTTGACAATTTGGAATTTTCTGAAATAAGAAATTTAATTAAATGGAATCTACAAATATATAGAACTGGTAAGGATTTTCACAAATAACTTCTTAATCTATACAGGATACCTAGACTAAGAGACAAATCCTGAGGATGAATCCACATATGGATGGACCGACACCCCATCATCCTATTTCAATGAAGGATCAAACATCTCTAAAGAAGTGATTAATGTCACATGCCTTTACAAAGTGGGAATGTGGGGTAAAATGCACTGTCGTTGAACCTCAACATGCCCAGGAAGCATGCCCTGGAAAAAAGTGTCAAAATCTTGTTTTAAAGTGAATTTTGTTTTGAATTGATGTGTGGACCTCAAAATGTATTTTAAATTGCTGTTTTAATGTATTCAATATGGTTATTTAAAATGTTTGGGACGTTTTCACTTTTTTGGAATGCCATGGAATTTTATTTTTAATGGTTTTAGGGAAAATGGTTGGCTCTTTAGCCTTATTTTGGTTTTCAAAGAGGAAGACCCTTGTTTAAGGGTATCTTTGAAATTATTTAAAAGAAATTGTGGTTTCATCAAAACTATTAACATTTTTAACTATTTTTTGTGAAAATCATGGTGTGAATATTGGATTTGGCCATGTTTTATGATTTTAAAGAAGATATCCCTTGTGTAGAGGCTAATTTGAAATGTTTTAAATTCTTGGGTGTTTTACATTGTTTTCAAAATTTTGTTTGGAAAGTATTTTATAAAATGTGGAAGGTATTAAAAATACAAGATATTATTTGGTGTTAAAGGACCATACCCAAATTTTGTTTTAAATGGTGTATGTGGATGGAGCCCTTGATTTTCACTTACTTATGTACCCCTTGTGTGGTTTTTTGATCACTATGTGATTCTTTTTTCTCCCCTTGTGTGGTAATGTGTATATTATACAATATGTTCATGTTATATGTATGGGAGATTTCCATTATTGAGTGTTAGGGGTGAGTGTATTTGTGGTTATTCCTTCAATATAGACTTTTCATGATGCACTATGCCTCACTTCCTTTATTGGTCATGGGATGTCGGGTTCTAATTGGAATGTCTAATTTATTCCTCTAGTTGGTTCACACACTATCAGTGGCCCCTTAGCATGAAATAGGGATAAGTGGGTTTTTTCATTCTAATGTTTCTTGTGTGGGATAATTAGATAATGGTATATAGTTAGTATATGTCAGTAACTAGTTCAAGTGGTTATACCCATTTACGTTTAAGTTTTATTTTCAAACAATGATTAATGAAATGCCTTATTAAATGAGTTTCATAGTTTTATAGGGTTTTGATGACCTACTCGAATTTTTTTTATGCTTACAAAATTTTAAGTTCCAAGTTCTCATTTGGATCCTTCTTTCACTTTATAGATAATGTAGGGTGAGTTGGGTGATGGTAAGAAACTGGATTTTGTCTATAGTTGGTTTCATGCTCAGCTCAATTGGGTTGGTTTGTAGTAGATTTCCTTTGGTTATTTGTGTTCTCATTTTGTCATTACATCTTGTATATCTATTTTTATGGATGTATTTTATGTATATTAAAATGGTTTGGATCATGGTAGTTGGTTATGACCTATATTAGAAAGTTGTTTATTTATTTTTTATTATTAATACTATTTTTCTATTATTGTATCATGGATTTTGGGGAAAAAATCTCAATGGAGTTCTGGTGATTCCCATGTTCTTGTTACCACCCCTAGTGATAAATAATTCTATTTGGGCCTTGTAATGAATCAAGTAAAGTTCCTAGTAATATTGAATCTTGATCCGGTTTATTATAGAATAAATACACCCCTATTTTAAGATTAAATCCTAAAAAATATCAACAAATTGATTATGAAATAATTCTACCAAATAAGTTGTTGGTTTTATTTTCTAAACTTTAACTATCTCAAGAATAAAAAATTCCATTTGAGAAATGTTCACCCAAATATTACTTTGATCCAGTCTAAGTCAACTCACATTAAATTTCCATTCACTTATAATATTTTACCAAATACTACTCAAAGATTAAAAGGTAACCCTCCTCTTATTGGGATTGGTATTGTCTTTGAACTGGTTTAAAAAGTTATTCCAAGAATAATATCAAATATCATCATGTCATGGGTAAAAAAATCATAGAGGTTCCCAAAAAATCCAACCATGATTGGGAATGAGTGACATCTCTTACTCTTCACTTTTCATTTTCCTAATAAAGTGTCAAAACTCATGATTTTATGATATATATCTACTCCTAATCCTGAGTGTGATATATGTCGATTATATATTAATGAATGAGATACTCTTGTATCAAAAAGATCATAATTAATTGTATAGGATATTATTCTCTCTGCGGAGAGCAATATCTGCACTCGACTCTAGGGTTTCTAAGCCCTTTATCAGATTCTCCCATTCAATTTTTTCATCACACTTGGCTCATGGATTCTCCCATCTGTTTTTGGCTTCGTACACTTCTTTGGCGCTCTCCGTTGTGGGATTTCTTTGTGTATTTTTATTTTTTGAACAAGGTACGTTCTATGTATTTCATTTGTCATTGTACCCTGTTCTGGTCTCAAGTTGCTCTGTTCCTCTCCTGGGTAGAATTGGGGCAGTGTTAACATTGATGCTTTGGGATTTTCAGTGTAGTGGATGGTGGATTACTCACGCTACCAGAGTTGGTCATGTTTTTCAATCTGTTTTGGTCCAGGCCTCCCAAACTAGCTTGGACCCAGAGTTTCACCACTTTTTTCTAGGTTAGAGTTGTAGTGATTGTTACACAGGGGTTTTAGTCCAACAGTTATACGGTTGTGATGTATCCTTTTGGGGTTTCATCCTCGGTTCTATTTCTTCTTTTTTGGTCATCTATCATGTTGGAGGTGTCTGTTCTAGTTGGAAGTTTGACCTCTAGTTTTGTCATTTTTAGAGTGAAGGTGAGTCAGTGGAGTCAGATGGTGTTGTTTATGGGTTTTATGTTCTGTTTGGGTTGTTTGATCAGAGATGTTGTGGCTATTTGTCTGGATCTGGTGGCAATTTTTGATGAAGTCGATGACGATGGTGTTGAATAGATGAGGATGGGGATGATGGTTTTAGATTGGTTTTTTCGGTGACCGACATGATGTTGGGACGGTGACAGAGGTGGTGGTCTAGACGACATCGATGGTGGTGCATTTCTTCTACAGCAGTGAGGTCAATGATGATGATGACATTGGCGGATGGCAGTGACATGACGGGCTCCCTTGTGATGGATAATGGTTCGTGGTTTGTGGTGTGAAGTGGGTTAACTCATGTTTCAAGGTGGATATGATGGGTTTTTGAATTTTTCATTTTAAAATTTGAAGGTTGGATTTTTGAATTCTGAATGTGTGTGTTGTGGTATAAGTGGACCTTAGATATGCTTGTACTGGTGGTGGATCCCTTTGTTTGGTTCCCACTTACCCAAAAGTGGATTTAAAACAAAAAAATGGATTTTTGTGGTAGTAAGTGTATAGGATATTAGAATATTACATTTAACTATAAAATGACTATCTCTCCAACATCCTTCATAGACTGATCAACAGAAAAAGACTATTCTTGTGCTATAATGATGAATTTATGGCAAAAAAAACATCCTAAAAGGAGTTAACACTAATTATTGACTCTATCATTCTAATATATTTCCGCGATATGGAATACATAAATTATTTTGATTCCCTACAATCACATATCCACCAAAATAAATATTTAATGTCTACATATATTGAGGCCTATTTCATATACTCTCTAAAGTGGTGGACATGAATAATATATAGAGGTGACCATATCAACCACACAAATAGAATTTCTTTGTCTCATAGGAATAATATATCTTAGTTTGTGTATAATGAAAACGCTAAAATCAAAAAACCTAAGATCTCCCCAAGCATGGAGGAATATAATCACTCCCACCTTATCTACCATGTTCATATCCACCTTGGTGTATCTCTTACCTAGGCTACTTATATTCAAAATATGATCCTATACTAGTGCTTCAGCCTAAAGGTAATCCACAAAAAACCTAACATCCATTTAAACCTATCTCATCCAACACTACCTTTTTATCCATATAATATAAATTATAGAGATTAAATAACAGATCTTGATTATGAAGAGGCGTTGTTAACCCCATTTCAAAGTGTTTGGACTTTGACTCCTCACCCCCACTCAGATAGGGTATAAAATGGAATATATCTATAAACCTTTTAGTGTACTCCATAGCCATAATCATCCCCTATCTGAGTTATATTAAATTATAATATTTAACCCAATAAATAGTGTTAGGTTATAATTATTCAAAAAAAACTCCTAAAATACCAATTAGGTCAAACCTTAATCTTTCACTATTGATATTATCACTACCCACCATCAATAATTATACAATATTGTTGAGTCAATAAGGTTTTCCTTGTGAATTTTTCAATCCTTCATAATTGGGGAGATTGTTGAGTCATTAAGGTTTCCTTATGACTTTACCACTCCTCTTGTTTTTAAAATCTCAAACACCTTATCTCAAGGAAAATCTATTTTTACCCTATGTTTTACTTCTATAAGGAAGAATTTCCTTCCCCAATGAAAATTATCCTTACCATATTTCATTGTCCATATCATAATTTTTCTAAGTGTAAAATTAGGTTTGAAACCAAAACCTCATATCTATATAAATACCTAGATATGAAGCATTCTGTTTTAGGATCCGAATTCTAATTATTAATTATGGATACGGACCCTTTTGAGTTCTGAATCTGAATTCTGATTACAAATTCTGGATACGAACTTTCTGAGTTCTAACTCCGAATTCTGAATACGAATTCTGGTTACGAACTTTCTGAGTTCTGACTCTGAATTCTGAATATGAATTCTGGTTACAAACTTTTCTAAGTTCTGACTCCGAGTTCTCTGAATTTAGACTCTGAACTCTTATGAGATCTGACTCCGAATTCTCATGAACTGTGACTCCAAACTTTATAAGTTCTGGTTCCGAATTCCTGAGAATCCAGATTCTGAATTTCCTTTAAATTCATACTCCGGAATTCTATAGAATTCAGGTTCCGAATTCCTTGAAAATGGAATTTGAATATCCTTGTATTATAGACACCAAATTCATTTTTGGTTAGACTCTAAACTTTCATATTTTCTTACATTATGAACTTTGGTTTTTAGTTATGTAACCATTTTTTTCTTACACTTGTTTTAAAACGATGTTGTGATTTCAGTTACTAACCGTTGTTTGAGTGACACGTGTACAGGTCCCTCCGAAATTCAAGGAAAAATATGACTGTGGGAGGAGGGAGCCGACCGTTGAATCCATGCCTATAAATAGAAGCTCATTTAAAATAGCCTACTACAAGTTGATAAATCTAGAGATTACATGCTCCTGAAGTGATTTCTATAGAGGGAGACTTTAAGGATTTGTGTGTACTGAACTTCTTTTTCAGATTTTCTTTGTGCGACTCTGATTGTTGTTTTGTACAATCAAGGGATTTCTGGGATAAGAAGACATAGGTGTCGACTACCTTGAAGTCGAGGGCTTCCACGCTGAGGAAGAAATAGGTTCCGACTACCTTAAAGTTGAGGTCTTGCGGGGATAGCAAGGAAGACTTTGATCTTCGTATCGAGGGCTTACCCTGGTGTGGGAAAGATAGACTTTCTTGAAAGTATATATCAAAGGACCTTTATCCAAGGTTATTGGATACCCTTATCTTAAGGTTAAAAGACTTTATATTGTTTCTTGTTTTGTTACAAGTTTTTCGCTACATTTGTATTGTTGAGGAAAGTATAATTATCTTATACTTTATTATACCTGTACTCTGATTTAGTTAGATTCTATACGCTTTAAGGTAGAATCTTCATCTTTGTAAACTTTAATTAAGTTTCACTTTCCGGAACCATCTTTCTAGATTCACTTTCTCGGAATCATATTTTCTGATTCAAGCTAGTGTGTAGAACTAGAGGTTTTTGAATTACCTTGTTTAAACTTGCTAAACATAACCATCTTTAAAAGTTCCAAAGGAATTTTGAAAAGTATACAATTCACCCCCCCCCCCCACACACACACACACTTTTATTTTGAGCATCAATAGACACTAAATACAGTATCTGAGTTATTTCGATCCTACATTTGGTATTATAGAGTATATCATACTCACATACCATCTTAACAATTGGTATCAAAGGAGGTGACCATCAATTTTGAACCAATCTAACAATTGGATTCAGAATTTTGGTTCAACCTGAATTAATCTCATGATTAGATTTAGAAGAGAATTCATCTTCTTCTTATATTTTTTCAAAATCATATTTTCCAGAATTATTTTTTCGGATTTATATAGTTCGGATTCGTTTTCTCTTAGAGATACTATGGTTCTTTATTATCCTTGCTTAGTAATATTTTCCTTTTTTACAAACTTTTTCTATTAATAAGTTTTGTGTGGAAAGAAATTTTCTTTAAGATGGAAGGAATCAATGTTGGTTCCATAGATAATATCAATCCAACAAGACCACCTATATTTGATGGAAATGACTACGAGTATTGGAGAGATCATATGAAGACTTTCATTATCAATACTGGTTTTGATAATTTTGTTATTCTTACTAGAGGATATAAAATCCCTAACAAGGAAGTTAGTACCTTTACCAATCAAGAAAAACATGAATATCAACTGAATTATAAGGTATGCAATACTTTACTTTGTTCTATGACTAGAAATATATATATCCTAATTTCATCTTGTGAAGAAGAAAATTCTATATGTAAGAAACATGAAGTTACTCACTTTGTAACTTCCAAAGTTATTGATACAAGAAGATCCATGCTTAGAGATGAATATCATGGTTTTTTCTTTCCTTATTGATAACCCATATGTAAGGTGAAACAAAGATTCATGACTATTGTGAATAGTTTACAATCAATGGGTGAGAAAGGATTAGATGATGAAGCTCTTGTTGATAAGATCATAGACATCATGTCGAATGAGTAAGAATCCAAGAGGACAGCTATATAGGAGAATAGAAAGGTTACTCAGATTACTTTTGATGAACTATTTGGAACTCTACTTCAACATGAGACTAGAATGAATAGAGATGCTGACAACATAAAGAAGAAAATGGGAATGGAAGTGTTGCTTTTACTATTACTTCAAATCATATGAAAGCTAATACTCATGAGAGAGTTACCAAATCCAAATCTAAGAAAGTTGTTATCCAATATGAATCAAGTGCAAGTTAATACTCAAAGAATGAATTAAAAAATATTACTTGAAGAATGAACAAGATAGCTAGACAGGGGAACTTTCAATCTAGATATAAGAAAAATGAAGGGAAGGATAAGAAATATTCACAAGTCACATGTTATGAATGCAAGAGAGATGGACATATAAGGCCTGATTTACCCATTCTTAAAAGAAAAGAAAGATAGGAAATAATTATGAGGGAAACAGAAATAAGTATTACAAGGCTAAACTAATAATGTCTTGAAAGCTAATGACACCTGGAGTGCCAGTGGTGGTGACTCTTTAGATGAATCTTCATATTATGAATCTTCTGGACAGAAGAATCTTGGTCTAATATCCAGACTACCTATTGACAATCATTGTTTAATGGCTAAGATACACAATGCTGAATCTATGACCAATATATCTTTAAATGCTAATGATAGTAAATATTATAACTCTTCTGATGATGAATCCTTATCTGATGAAGATAATACATTACCTACCTATGAAGAAATTTTTAGGTTTTCCAAACTTCTTGAGATTGAGAATTCAAAACTCATTAAAAATCTTGATAAGTAAAATTCTATGAATAATATTCTTACTAAGGAGATATCAGATCTTTCTAAAGATCTTGAGAAGAAAAATGATGATTTTTAAAGTATTTCAAAAAATCATGAGGAAGTAAATTATGAGAAGAATAAACTTTCTAAAGATCTAGAAAACGTAATTTCTAAGAAAAATGTTTTCGAGCCAAACTCTAGTTCAAAATCAAATTTTTTTGAAGACAAGAACTTGGTTATCAAACTCAAATCTGAAATGTTTTCCTTGAGAAAGTGTTTGTCAAACTTTACCTTAGGTAAAGAAAATTTTGATAAAATGAATTCCCAAATCCGACCTCTATGGAATAGTTCTAGTTTTCGTTATACTTGTTCTAAACCTGTTTTTAGTAACAAATATTTTGTTCCAAAAAGTGATCCTTTTTGCACTAAGTGTCAGTGTGGTGGACACTAGGAAAAAAATTGTTCTCTAAACCAAACCCAATCTTTATGATTTCATAAGGCCTATTTTTCTAAAAATATGTGAGTGCCAAAAATTTTGCTTTCTAAAAATTCTAGATCCAAGCAAGTTTGGATTCCGAAAATCTAACTTTTTCTTATTTTCAAAAAATAGGGAAGGTACCAATATGAATACATGGTACAAGGATAGTGGATGTTCCTGGAATATTATTGGTAACAAAAACTATTTTGAAAATATTATCAAGACTAAGGGAAGAAAAGTAACTTTCGGAGATAATGATCAAGGAGAAATTATTGGTATAGGTAACATTGTTCCTCTTGGAAAAACATTGATTTCAAATGTCTTATTTGTTAAAGGTCTTAAGAAAAACCTCATTAGCATAATCCAACTATGTGATGAATGTTACCTTGTGAATTTTAGTAATTACAAGTTCTTAGTACACAATTCAAAGGAAGAGTTTATTCTTTCTACCCATATGCAAGAGAATATGTACACACACTCACAAACTATGGTATGAGTTTTACCAAAACAAAAATTTTGTGTGATAATACAAGTGTTATTTCCCTTATTAAAAACCCTTCACATCACTCTCTTGCAAAGAACATAGATATTAGGTATCACTTTCTTAAGGATCACACACAAAAAGTAGATATCATTCTTTAATTTATTGGAACACAAGACCAACTTGCTAATATTTTCACAAAATATTTACCCTCCGATAGATTTGAATACATTAAACAGAAGTTAAGAATGATAACCATAAGGTAATCCTCCTCATTAACTTCATGTTGAACCAATATCCTTACAGTAATTAACTCCTTTTCATAGGGGAAGAACATTTTTTTGAAGTTTTCAAAAAATTTCGTAATGAAGTTTTCAAAAAAATTCGTAATGAAGTTTTCAAAATATTTCATAATGAAGTTTTCAAAAAATTTCATAATGAATTTATCAATATTTTTCTCAATGAAGTTTTCAAAAATTTTCATAATGAAGTTTTCAATATTTTTTGTAATGATGTTTTCAAAAAAATTCGTAATGAAGTTTTCAAATTTTTCATAGTGAAGTCTTTCATATTTTTCGTAATGAAGTCTTCCATATTTTTCGTAATGAAATATTTTTTTTGTACTTGAGCTTTTCGTAATAATGATTTTTGTAATGAAAATTTTCCTAATGAAGATCTGAGTACTCAATTATTTTTCATAATCAATTTTTATTTCAGAATCTAAAGACCTTAAAGAAGAATTTTCCTAAATACGAATAATTATCTTGAAAATCTGAAAGGTATGATTCTTTCTTGAGTTTTTGTAATTAAATTTTACTTGTCGGTAGTTTCTTTTTTTTTAATTTCTTGGATTCTAGTTTCCTTAAATCTGAATGTTTTCTTTTAAAAACCTCAAAAGATTGGATCCTACCAAATTTTCCTTTCAGCTATTATTTCAACCGTCAGATTAGATTAGAAGGATTCTCAGCCATTGGATTCAGATAGGAAGATGATCCATAGCTTCAACACCTATAAAAAGGGGACCCCTGATAGTTGTCCCACATCGGTTTTTAAAGAATATGTGTGTCAAAGCTCTGCCCAACTTCAAATTCCCATTCTGGATTTTCAGATTTTTCACAAGTCCGAATGTCTGCTGAAATTCCTTCTCAAGAAATGTCTTATGTCAAGATGATTTCAGAGTGGAAAATTTATAAGGAGAGGTTGGTACATCCGAACTTCTTCAATAAGTATGACTCTATTATCTCAAAGAATATCTGGCTTAATGGGTGGAAGAGTATATCCATTTCAAATAAAGGAGCTCAGGATGTTGTGTATCCAGATCTACTTATAGAATTTTATGAATCAGTTATATTTTTTAAAGAAGATTGCAGAGAAAAATTTTCCTTCAAGAGTTATGGAAAAACATATGCACTCTCTTACAATAAGGCTGTTAGCTTGGAGGGGCTATCATATGAAGGGGGAGCCGAGTTTTTCTCCCACAATTTGTCGGATGTTCAAGGTAGTTTTGTAAAGGTTAAGGATATAGAATTCCTTAGACTTACTGATGCCAAGACCACAAAGATTTCCCATCTTTCTACCAACAATTGGATCCTACAGTTATGGGTTCAGGGCCTTATCGTATTAAGAAAGGGTGACAAGGACACTTTTAATAAAAGTGATATGTATATCTTAGATTTTTTGGTAAATCTAAGGAAAATAAATACGATGAAGCATATTCTCATTACAATAGATAATATCAAGAATGGGAATCTTAGAGCACAGATAATCATGTATCCTTCCCTACTCTCCAAACTGATAGTTAAGTACCTTGAATCTTTCAAGATCCCCTGTTGTTCCAAGCTGAGGAATTTCAAAGTAATGATAATCAGTGATGATACCCTCAAGAGGATAAAAGTAGGTTTTTCTATGGAGATAGGTTAGTTTTATGATCTACCTAAGGATGATTCAGAAACCATTCCAAAAAATGTTGAAGAAGCTTAACCTTCAAAGAAGGCTGGAAAGAAGAGGAAACTAAAGGAAGTGTAAGAAACAGAGAAAAACCCTAAGGCCAAAAAATCTCAATCTTCACCTATAAAGCCCATGAAACAGAAAGCATATCCAGATGAGGTAGTATCCAAATGGAGGGAGGATAAAACGAATAGAAAGGAAGGGGAGCCACAATTTGGTCTATACCCTACTAAGGCCAAGGAATTGAAAGAAAAAACAGTTGATGATCTTGAGAATCAATCCAAAAAAAATAAGATTAAGAAGAATATGTTTGAGGCAGATATTGTCCAGTATCTTTTGAAGGCTATTGAAGTTGCATCCGAGAACATTCCCGTACCAAAAACCTTATTAGTTGAACCAATACCTGAGACACCGGGGGAAAATTTCATGAATCCGCGAAAATCCCAAGAGAAGGATGTTGAAAAGGAAGTTGTGGAAGAATTTTAGGAAGCTCAAAGCACTGAAGAGACAACTTATCTAATAAAGAAAGTAGAATACTTTCATGAAAAGGAAAGTGCTTCCGAAAAGTTGTCAATTCGGACTTCTCAAGCCGGATATTCAAAACTTGCTACTCCTGGAACAGATGAGAAGGGTGAAGAGGAAGTAAAAAAGTTATATGAGGAAGAGATTCATAATCCTGACATTATTCTTCCTGGATACATTGAGGCAGGAGATGAAAAAGAGAATATTGATGAAGATAAGATAGTATAGTTGTCTGGAATTGAGCATGAATCTCTCGATGAAGAAGTTATTCCGAGAACCAATAAGGGTAAACAAGTGGTTGTTGATACCCCAACCAAAGATTTTTTGAGGAAGAAGGAAGCTGGAGGATCCTCTAAGAATAATCTAGTAGAGCTAAAGGAAGAACCATCTCCAAGAAAAATGTCATATTCTGAGTCATCATCTTTAGGACATTATTTTGTTGTTCAGTCCCTGAAGAAGCTAGTGGACACCATTCCGATCTTTCCAAAAATTGACTCTAGATTCCAGATGCTCTAGCTTATCATGAATCAAAAATTGGATTCTGTATCCATGGTGATGGATAGGTGTATAAAGTTTGAGGCTGATCACAAGAATTTCCTTATCAACTATGAAGCACACAGAAAATCTTGCAAGAAAATGGTGAGCTGGTCAAAGAATATAGTCGAAGATCTGAGAGAGATTGATGACTTCCAAAATGATGTTAAGGATTCCTTTGACACTCAAGATAGAAAAATCAAAGATCTTAAAAATAGATTTTAGGAAAAGATAAATCTTGAACACAATTCAGAGATTCCGGATGTCAAAGATCTGAATGGGAAGCTTAGTTATATTGTCCAAAGTTGTAAAATAGAAAAGGATCTCCGGATTGAGATTCAAGAGAAGCTAGTGAAGCAAGATGGCTTGCTAAAGGCTCAGGCATAGGCTATGAAGGCTCATGAATATAGGATCAATGCATTAGAAAGGCAAGCAGAGGAGGTTCACAAAGAGATAAAGAAGTTGAAAACCATCGTGAAGAAGCTCATGCCCAAGTAAAAAGAAGAAAAATAGATCCAAATCTGATCTTTTGTTGTATCTATTTTTCATTGTACAAATTCTTCCAATCTTTGTAAAATTGTAGTTGCTTGTTTTTTTTTGGATTCTTGTACTAATATTTTCAGGTATCATATTTTTTTCCATTCCCTCAAAATCTTTTTGAAAATCACAAAGGGGGAGAAGGAAAAATAATTTCAAGTAAAGAAGAAATATCCCTAAGTAAGTGGGAGTTTATCTAAGAGGGAGTTCTCATTACAAATATTTCCATACTCAAGATAATGAAATTTTTCATTCCAAAAATATATAACACGATCCTTAGTGTTCCAAAACCTAAGGGTGAGTTAGTCGTATTCATCGTTGACCATGATTAAATGGAGATAAGTTTTATTTGCAATGTCTAGAAAAATATTTTTTAATTCCTTTTATTCTTTTTTGTAAGGATGTTTGTGATTTCAAAAAAGGGAGATATTTTTGTGTCAATAATGTTTTCCTTATGACTTTTCCATTCCTTCATACTTGGGGAGATTGTTGACTCATTAAGGTTTCTTTATGACATTACCATTCCTCTTTTTTTTTAAATCATAAACACCTTATCTCAAGGGAAATCTATTTTTACCCTGTTTTTTACTTCTATAAAGAAGAATTTCCTTCCCCAAGGAAATTTATCCTTACCATGTTTCATTGTCCATATCATAATTTTTCAAACTTTAAAATTAGGTTTAAAACCAAAACCTCGGATCTATATAAATACCTAGATATGAAGCATTCTATTTTAGGATCCGAATTCTAATTACGAATTCTGGATACAAACTCTTCTGATTTCTGAATCCGAATTCTGATTACAAATTATGGATATGAATTTTCTGAGTTCTGAGAATGAATTATGAATACAAATTCTGGTTACGAACTTTCTGAGTTCTAAATCTGAATTCTGAATATGAATTATGGTTACGAACTCTTCTAAGTTATGACTCCGAGTTCTCTGAATTTAGACTTCGATCTCTTATGAGTTCTGACTCTGAATTATCATGAACTCAGACTTCGAACTTTTTAAGTTCTGGTTCCAAATTCCTGAGAATCCAGATTATGAATTTCCTTGAAATTCAGACTCTGGAATTCTATAGAATTCAGGTTCTGAATTCCTTGAAAATAGAATCTGAATATCCTTGTATTATAGACTCCGAATTCATTTTTTGTTAGAATCCAAACTTTCATATTTTCTTACATTCTGAATTTTGGTTTTTAGTTATGTAACCATTTTTTTCTTACACTTTTTTTAAAACGATGTCGTTCTTTCAGTTACTAACTAACCGTTGTTTGAGTGACACGTGTACAGGTACCTCTGAAATTCAAGGAAAATATGATCTTTGGAGGAGGGATCCGACCGTTGAAGCTATGCCTATAAATAAGAGATCATTTTAAAGAGCCTAATACAAGTTGATCAATCTAGAGATTACATACTGCTAAAGTGATTTCTAGAGATAGAGACTTTAATGCTTTGTGCATACTAAACATCTTGTTCAGATTTTCTTTATGCGACTCTAATTCTTACTGTGTACAATCGAGGGCTTACAGGGATAGGAAGATAGAGGTGTCAACTACCTTGAAGTTGAGGGCTTCCTTGCTGAGGAATACAGAGGTTCTGAGTACCTTAAAGTTGAGGGCTTGCAGGGATAGCAAGACAGACTCCGATCCTCGTATTGAGGGATTACCCTAGTGTGGGTAAGATAGACTTTCTTGACAGTATAAATCAAGGGTCCTTTATCCAAGTTCATTGGATACCCTTTTCTTTGGGTTAAAATACTTTCTATTATTACTTGTTTTGTTACAAGTTTTCTTATGAATTTGTATTCTTGAGGAAAGTATAATTATCTTATACTTCCTTATACATGTACTCTGATTTAGTTCGATTCTATACGCTTTAAGGTAGAATCTTCATCTTTGTAAACTTTTATTAAGTTTCACTTTCCGGAACCATCTTTCCATATTTACTTTCTCGGAATCATATTTCCTGATTCAAGCTACTGTGTAGAACTAGAGGTTTTGTGAATTTCCTTTTTTAACCTTGTTAAACAAAACCCTCTTTAAAAGTTCCAAAGTAATTTTTAAAAGAATACAATTCACCCCCCCCCCTCTTGTATTTTTAGCATTAATAGATACTACATACAATATCTTAGTTTTTTCGATCCAACATTTGGTATTATAGAGTATATCATACTCACATACCATCTCAACACGTCTGAGAATGAATATTTATAATATCATACTATGGTACTTAGGGTTATTTGGGATATTGAAAATTAGATTATTATGATTTCATTATTCCTATAAAAAATATGGGGAAACATCACCCTAAAAATTTAGAGGATGATGGAACTAAAAATCTCATATCACATTGGTAGCCATTAGTTTATAAAAAGTTACTTCATGCCTCATAGATTGTTATATTTAATAGAGTCCTTATAATAATTTTATCTCAATCATAGTCTTAATAGGATGATTATTCTCACTTAAACCTTCCTAGAAACCATCATATGGTCATTAGATGGTATATTTATTCATTTAAATAGATTCTTATATCAAACTCTCCTTCCTAGAAAAAATATCTTTATTAACTTTTGGAACAACATAATAATTTTCAAGATAAAACCTCATATCCTCTCCATTATTATTAAATTTATGATGCCTTGCTAAAAAATTAATAATAAATATAATGGTTTTAGCAAATAGTACCCTGATATAACCAAAAATATACATCTAACAAGAAAAATAAAACAAATCACTTGATGATTTTATATTAATCTTTTTATAACCAATAAATAATTTGAAATACATTATTTATTTATTATTGAGTTTCAATTAATATAATCATCTAAAATATTTTATCCATGCACTAACCAAATACACACAACCACATGATATGTCACGCCACCCTATATGTGCATACCTTTAAAGACACACTCATGATTCATATGCTAAAAAAGAATAATTTCAGTCAAAAAAGACTAACTCAACCCCATACTTCCCATAGTAATTCAATATTCCACCATAATTATGTTTGAAAAACATATTAATGGGATAATTATTGATTCCTAGAAGACATATCTCTTAGATACTTTTAATCCCAATTCTCTAAACCATGCTATGATACCATTTGTTTAAGGAATCAACCAAGGATAGCTGAACACTACTTGAGTTATATAACCACAAGACCATAGGAACACTTCCCAATCACTAGAGGTTAGAAAAAACATTGAGGATCATTGAGAACAAATATTTAGAATCAATTTTTCCCCATAGGTAATCAATTAAAACATAAATAATACCTACTAAAATTTCTGCATGAATTATTTATAAATGAGACATAAAAAATAAAATTGACCTCTATGAATAAGAAAAGAACCTATACAACAATGGGGTACCAGTGTAACCCATAAAACTATATAACATATCTTATATTTTTATTCAACAGTATATAGATATTAAATATGAGATATATACAAAGCAGTAACCAAAAAACATAATTATATCTCATAATAAATACATTATATAAAAATAAAATAGAAAACTACACTAGATTTAAGTGTATCATATCCCAATATGTGTCTTAAAAAAATCATTGGAAGAAACCTTAAATAATCCCTAAACATCAACCACTCCAAATCATCATGACTCTAGACCCTTGTATCCATCATTTCTTATGAAGAGATACATTTCCTTTACTTGTATCACTTTAAAAATATCTATACACATTGTAAGGGATCATATATAGGTTTCCAGTACATCATACCCAAAATAATATCACCATACCACCCCTTCTTATCTATCATAAAACAAAGTGTATGTAGAAAAAATATAATGTAGTTAAAGATTAATGAAAATAAGGAGCAATTTATCAACTAAAGTTATTAGTAATTAAGTCAATTATGTTTTAGTATTATTTTTTCCCATCACATGCCTATTTGGTTTGATTTTATGAGGAATACGTGTTGAAATAAAGAATATGGGAGGTTGGATCATCCCATAAATTATATTATTTTCTATTCTAGAACATTATTATAGATTTTAAATTGTGTTTATGAAATCCTTCCTAATAATAAAAGTAGTTACACATTTTTTTAAAAGTGATTGACTAGTACCATGAATTTATAATGACATTATGTGATTGAATTATGTTATATCATAATTAATCCATGTTTTTAATTACTCTATAGTTTAAATCAACATATAATGGAACAATAATATCTAAATTCACCTAAAGAGTCATGAATACCCATGAAAGGATGAAAAAGGTTTCATGATGTAGTGATTGGGCCTATGTAAGGGTATTTAGATATATCCCTATAAATGGAATCAAAACCCATGTAGTATAGTTTCATTTAATGACATACATAATACCTGTTAAAGCCCTATAACTAGGAAAAAATGTGGTACATTATAAGGTTATATATTTATGATGATTGATGTACCTTTTAAGTTCATACACTAAGACCACTGGTGTACCTTTTAATTTCATACAACTATGACCATTTTCAACCAGTTTAATGTCATGAAGAGAGGAATACTATATGAAAGGAACTAAGAAACATGTTGGAATATGACATATACATGAGGTGATGTTTCTAGTTTACCCTGACATATAATTCAGATGAAGGTATGGAGGGACCTACACTAGGATTGTATCCTAGTTTTACCTATAGAACATTAATTGAACACAAGGATAATGACCAGAGGCTTGGTGGACATGTAACTAGTTCAAAACAACCAACATGTTGAGCCCAAGATAGGAGGGATACCTCTATTTTTCTTAAGATAAGTAATCCACATTATCAAATTAATACATAATTTTCTATAATATTAGGACCCATAATTTGGGAGCATAAATAAGTTATAATTTATTCTAGATGAAAGACTCATGTTATTAAAATAATACATGATCGTAATTACTATATAAATTTAGAAAATGACACAATCATGTATATCGGGTGGTTAAGGTTCGGTCTTGGTTAAATTAGTATTTTTTAGGGGTAAACCTAAAAAGGTATTTAAATGAGGTCTTATAATTTAAGAGGGTGAAATGGTGTAACATATCCCAGGTGAGTTACTTGGGTGAGTGAAGCATCCAAGTTGGACATTGAAATCTTATCATAGTCACCTAAGAATATAGAATCTTGGGCACCATTATGAGTCTCCCTTAGAGGCTAAGTGTGGCTCTAATTAGTGGAACCCTAGGTGAATGTGGTTCCCTCTTTAACCCTTATGTTTTAGGAAATTCTCTTTTTGGGGTAGGCTAAGGATCCACCAAATGTTTCCCTTCTTTCTTATGGACTCTTCTAAGAAAGGTTAATTTACCCTAGTCTAGGTGTAGGCTTGGGAAAAAGTTTTACTTCATGTGGATTAAAATTATGAAGCGATTATATAACCCAAATACACATCGTTATTATTATTATTTTATTGGTTTTGATATAAAAATAAGTTGATGGAGAGTTATGGAAGGATTTAGTGTATAGAATGATGTTACAGGCACTCAAGTGCTTATGTTTCATCCTTATATAGATGTTTGAGGTCAAGAGGATATTTTATAGAAAACCCTAATAAGGTATATTATCCTTATAAATTAATAACCAATTGAACCCAAGTGATACCCAAGGTATGTTTATGGTATTTGTAGGGTTTATGCAATGTTGTAGGGAATGATGGATTGACATTATTTCAACTTTATAATTTAATTACTTCTTACTAAACATCAGGGGGTATCTTGAAAAAAATTAAACAAAAAAAATACCCCCTCATAATTAAATATGTTTAGGATGAAAATTATCAAATTTTAAGAAAATATAGATTAGTTATAAATTAAGGGTTACACCCATGTTTGAGGGATGGCACATGATATGGTGAAATTTTTTGTTTGTTCTACTGAAGAAGTGGGTGTGTGAGCTAGTTATGAAAGAGATTTTCATGCTTTTGATGATATAGGTATTAATGTGGTGCATGGTGCTCTTGGAAAAGGAACTTCTATAGGGTATAATAATCACGTGGGATAATTCTTTAGACAAATCTCTCTCTTTTTCCTTAGTGAGGCACATCATGAACTCCAATTTCATAATTCTAGAACCATTATTAATTTAAACCCTCATCACATTTAGTTGAGAACTAAGTTAGTCATTTTATACTGGGCATAATGTGTGAGTGATCTAGGAAATGAATACTTGGTGAACGGACTAAGTGCATAGGTCTAGGAAAAATAATTTGGGTGAAATTTTTTACTTTTAAACAATTTCTTCTACTTTCTCACATGTTCTAATTCATGCTTCTTTATTTTAGACTTATATAATATTTACCTATTTTATGATAATATATATAATTATTTTATAATTATTTTTGCAAGAAATGGTTAAACTAGGGAACACTAACTATAATTAATCCCCATAAACCTATATTTAGTTTATCATCGATGATATTAAACATAATTCATGGAACTATATTTCACAATTTCACAATGCTGGATCAAGATTCCTAGGATAGTCTCTACTCAATTACGCATTATTGAATAGGATTCCTTTATATGAATTTATTCTCCTTAATGATTCCCCAATTCCAAATTTAAATGATAACCTCCCTTCTATATGGTTTACATCATTAATAACTCATACTCATAAACACATCAATTTTTATGTGTATATCACTTATGAGAGTAGTCACAATTAATTGTATAGTTAATCACATTCTCTAATGAAAATTCATAACTAATCCCAAATACATAGGTCGGTATTTTTGGAATAATCTACAATCATGTTATCCTCTACATCGGATCATAAAGAGGAAAGTATCCTCTAATGTGATCAGTATACTACAGTTATTTGAAGTTTGGTCATGGATGTTTTGGGTAAATTGAAGTTACAATGAATTTAAGTCTCAATTAAAAGTTATCAGTATGTTTTAGGCTATCTACATTTCAAAAAAAATAGTTCAATAGCACGATAATCTCATACCAAAGTTGATTATTTGGAGTTTCTTAGAAACAAATACTTTCTATTTACTATATAGATAAGTGAGAGTAAGTTTTTGGGACATCTCTAAAATCAATGTAATTCACATACTTAGTAAATTTATGATAATTACATCCCCATCCATAACACTTGAATTGATACTGAGAAACTCATGTTTCAAAAAACAATTCAATAGAGTTGGTAGAGAGTAATCTTAGAAAGAATGTATATCCTCTCTCTAACATTCCTTTAAACTCTTGGATTAATATCTTTTAATGGTCTTGTAAATTGAGAACAAAGTAAAATTGTCCAAATACCTCCTCAACCCAACATGATTATAAGTCCCAAAACACTTATTGGTATATTGTAGAGATACTTCAATACATTATGTGGGTATATCATGTAATATATTAATTATACATTGGTCTTTGATTAATAGTAATTTTGGTGATGTTTCTTAATGGATGGATACTTAAAAATTGTGATGCTTTCATATGAGGGAGGGAGGACACTTTTTATGGCCATATAACTAGTGTATGAAAAATAGATAAATTGTTGTGTTCATCCACGGAAAAAGTTTACCAAAATTTTATCCAAGATCAATGAGGTGAGGATTCACATAAAACTTATATCCCAATCTAACTAATGTATATTTTAACAGAAATTAACCACAGTGATTATGTTCTGATGAATACCATACTACTGCCCTATTTTAAATTTAGACTTCTATTAATGAGTATTGAAGGAATATAAACAATAACCCTGAATTCCCCAGATCTGGTCAAAGCACTCAGACATTATTTTCAATTTTAATTCACTCCCTATGAAACTCCCATAGGAGTGATAATAAATGATGCCACCAGAATTGTTGACAAATGTTCTTATATAATCTCATTATAGAATTTTGGTACTCATAGCTCAAGTTAAGGGAGTTTCAATTTTTAACCACAAACACTAATCAAGTAGAATTAAAAATCACATGTGTCTATAAATTTAACCCATATCTTTTAGTGGATTACATGGAGAGAAAAACTCTATGATCTATAGATCCTAATGATGTATTGAACAATGAGGGTGGGAGTGAATCAATGGTTTACTTTTTATGAATTATTTCCTTTTAATTCAATGACTTTAATGTGTTTTGGTTATCAATTCACTCATATATATCTCATAGTCTCACCTCATATGTAGAAATAAAATAATTGAGCATAGTACATGGTATTTATAAGGTTCAGTACAAAGACCTACTCTTTTCCAAGTTGGTTAGACTCACCCCCCCCCCACACCCATTTTGACTCTCTACTATGATCTTATTGTCAATTATAATGTTTTAGGAAGCAACTAGTTATACATAATTGTATTTTATCCTCCAATTGATCCTAGTTTTACCCCCTTACAATCAAAAACGTCTACCTCATTTTGTTAGACTCTTCAACTGACTTCTCTTATCCTTGATTGGTTAGACACCCCATCCTTGAGCCTCTTCAAAAACTTTTTATTCCCCCAGTCATAAGCTATTTATTCTTTTAGTTTTTATCCTTTAATAGAAATATCTTATGCACCCATTCACTCCTACACCAATGAATTTTAATCCTCTTCCACAATATTTAAATATCAACTATTTAACTTTTGTACACTTCAAGAGCCTTTTTATATTATGACCTAGTTTGCTATCCTTAGTAATGTTATTTTGATTTTCAGTAAACAATCAGGTCATCCTCAATCAATCAAAATTCTCAGGTAATAATTATTCATTTTTTCTAATGAATTCTTGACCTCAATAAAATGTGTTAAATTTATGAACATAGTATCTTAAAAATCATTTTTATGTAACCATTTACTGACACTACTCAAAATGATTCTTCTTTGAGTTCTCAACTTAATTTAGGCATGCATAAAATCTATAAAAATATATTTTTTGTTCTCCTTCACATAATGGAATGCACAATATCATCATTTCATTCTCACAATTGATGCATATAAGCGATGTATATTGTTTTCTTCAGGATCACTATCTTTGAAAAATAGGTAAGTGGTATTTCTAGTAATCGATACTCTTTCACGTGACTAGGTATGGTTTTCATGGTCCTTATCTTTCATTTATTTAGCCTTGAAGGTTCACAGATGCTCCACTTTTACATGAATAGATCACACAAGGTCCTTCTCCTTCAGGTGAATAAATCACACAGAATCCTTCCATTTTTTGTAGGATAAAATTAAATGTATTCACTATTTCATGGAGAAACAAGATCTCCCTTGGAATTTCAAAACATCAGCTCAAACCTCAGCTCATCCTCTATATTTATAGTAATATTTATACCACCTCTATTTTAGTATTTAAGGAAAGTCAAGGCCTATTCAATGCTATGAAAATATTACGATATCATTCTCTTTTTAATTTATAATATTTTGGTCACTTCGTGTGATGTTGAGTTGAACATATGATTGTATTATTTATTTTGATGATAATATGAAACCTTGGTGGACACACCATTAATGAAACTGAGGCAATATGAAGTAGACCATTCTTACATACATTCTTTTTTATGTGATGATATGAACATTTTTTTCATGGGTTCACTCTATCATGAAATGATGAAATGGAAATGTGATTAATTAATGTTTAAGAGTTCATATGATAGAGGTTTTCCATAATGGAAACTTCATAAATATGTTCATTTTCATGTGATGGTTTCATGAGATTGAAACTTTGTTCTTGCAATAGCATTTTGGAACTTTCCTTTTTAGCAATATATCATACTCATTAGTTTCAAAGTCTTCAAACGATCACATGTGTGTAAGACAATGATTGCATGTATGTCCTTATTTTGATTGATTATGTGGATTTATCATAGGAGATGGTCAATTATGCATTTTTTGAATGATGGAATGTAAATATTGGTAGTATCGAGCTTACATGTAGGTTATTTGAATATATGGTGGTTTAAAAAAGGCCCTTCCAATATATGTTGTGTAGGATCCACAAAATTACGGATATTTATTCAATAGTATGGATGTTCTTATATGTGAAAGTTTTTTAACAGAGGAACAACAACAGCTCTACGCTAATTCCATATTTATTTTCCATTTGTTCAAGTAGCACTTAATAATATAAGTTTTTATGTTAAATTCATTATCCAAAATAGGGTCATTACCCCAAAACATTACACCCAAACCACTATGGTTCATACCACATAGTTGGGCAGTTCCGTGAGCACCCACCTACATACCTTATGCATGAACACACTTCTTTTTATACACTCCTTGTAGGAACTATACAAGCCTAATATCACACACCATCCACCATGGGTTGGCCAAGTTTACTACCTCCCATGTGGTTAACAACCTAGTTCCCACATGTGGTTGAGGTGATCCTTGGTTGGCTTATGGATGGCCCATTAGAAAATAATTAGATTAATTCTATGTATATAATATAATTTCATAAAATATCTCACCATAAATGCTAAACAACTTAAATTTCTTCACTACAAATCATCATCTTCTTCAACCAATCATCATGAAAACTATTATTTTTCATGGTGTTCATATTCATTCTTCATTTTGTGGTATTCATATACATTATTCATTATTGAAAAAATGATTAGTTCTTAAATATCATTGATATGTGTAATTTTAATTAAGGACCAATACCACAACTATTAGAATTTATAACGATAATTTCTCAAGCATGAAATCTAATTCCAATTAGTAAATCCAGAACAATTTTCTAAGCATCATGACCTCATCTCAAATCGCCAAACACATCTTGAATCATTTAAAACAAATTAAATACTTACTTGGGTTCAATAATATCCCCCATTATATTTAGTATCAATATCTCCTCAATTTTTAAATGTTAAAATGTGGTTTCACTTCTCTTATCCCCCTTATTGACAATCAAATGAAAAAGATAAGTGGGTGTATTCTCATTTCATCAGTTTACCTAAAAGATTTTCTCCTCCCTTATATAATTGTTTCTTGAACACTTTTGAGATAGGGATGATACAACATATTTTTATTTATCAAAGAGCCTATATTTAATCAAATAAAATTCTATTCAGGATAACCTAGTATAGAAAATAAGAGATATATAACAAATGTAGTCTACAATATCCATATATATCCATGCATGTAAAATTATGATCAGATGACCCACTTATTCATGTTTATGGGTTGTTTAAATATACAAATCATATAATATATTTTAGCTTTCACATATCTCAAAAAATACATAAAAAATTTTGTTGTACCCCTAGTTTTTTAATCATGTTTTAATGATCAAAAATCATATACAACCTATAAATATTGTTTAATCTATTTCAAGTCATGTGTAAAGATGGTTGGTTTCTTTATTCTTTAAATAAATTTTCTTAAGATCATGATTCCTATAAATCATGGATGATTTTTGTAAACTATATTTAATATGGTTATTTTATGAATTATTAAGTCTAATTTATTCTATGAATATTACATCTTAAGTCTATATATAGAAATTTGGATTAGTGTGAGAAACTGTAAGTCTGCCACTAGTTCTGGTTTTCTGGAAAAGGACCCAAAATCTATGACCCCAACACTATGAATTAAGAACCGTGACCTAGACATAGTGACCCAGACACTGTGACCCAGACACCATGACCAGACATCATAGCCTGTTTCAGATCTCATGAAGACTGCTACACCAGTTCCTTTCTAAGACCCCATTCGAAGTTTGGAAATGGACCAGAAACTGTGATCCTAACAACACATTTGTGCTACTGGTTCCTGATATCTATAAAACTATTCCATCCTGATTATATCACCGCTCAAAGGTAAAGAAGAAGACACCATTTTGTGGTGACACAATTTCTAAGTGACATCATTTCCATACATACTGTGGCACCATTCTTTTATCAGTTTTTTCATTTTCAATTGAATTTATAGCAGTCATATTTAATGCTTTTAAATGCACAGACATAATTAATATTTATTTGTATACATGTCACCTAATAGTACGAGGTATGAGGTTCATAATACATGAATATTTTCAACTCTAACACATGAACTCCAAGAATAAAAAGAAAAGTGTGTCCCTGAAACAAGAAGGAAGTAGAGTAGCAAACGTGAGAACAATTTCAAAAGATAAATGATACATGCAATAAGAATCTTCTGAAGAACACATGAAGCATTCATGAATCCAAAAGATGAAATACCATAGAACAGAGTCAAGAAAATCTTTTAAATACAAACTCCACAAAGAACATGAGCCAGATCTAACTGGAAACCAAAGCACCAGACTTGTGATACTTTGTTTCTCACAAGAGGACTCGATACTTGCATCTGCTTCATCCTAGAAGCCCAGAGCTGCACCGAATAACACTCAGAGAACTTTTAACCTTTTCCCATAATCTTTTCTCTATTGTGTACTATTTTTATCTTTCAAGTAGTGTGTGTGTGTTTTTATTAAAAACACACATTGTCTCCTACACTAAACTGAACGATACAAGATATCCTTCCTCGCATATCTTTTTACACTTGTTTACTCCCACGGATAAGTGTGGAAGAGGTCCTTGTGTGACCTAGTAGTTTTTACCCATGAAGAGATATGGAATAGGTCATGTGATTTGGATAGCTCTGGGCACTATTTGTTACCCTAATCTAGGGTGTGGGTCATGTTTATTATTATAAACTGCTTGATGGGAGGTGATCACCAAGTATATTGGATTAGGTCTCATCTTGAGACTAAACCACTTGTTTTATCCACTGTGTTGTTTAATTTAGTCTTTATATATTTTAATTTATAATTCATAAATCACTAGATTTACTTTGATAGTTAATCTTGGATAGAAGTTATAATTTTTTTCCTTATTATAATATCTATAAAATTAATATCAATAACTCATTATGATATTACTGAGAATTAATCAATCTTTTAAGAAGTTATTTGAACAGTCAAACATTCATAAATGTATTACCTTGATTGACTGGGTTGTAGTTATTTTTATTGGGGAATATTTTATATAAATTTATATAGACACTCAATTCACCCATATCTTGATTACTCTACTCCGACCAACATTTGGTATCAAAGGAATTTTGTTTATCTTTGTTAAGTTACTATTCTCAAATATTTTTTTATATGATTTAACAATCTTTTCAACTGTGATTTTAGTTGTATTTAAAGATCTTAAAATTTCTATTATTTATAAATTTTTATCTCTTTCAATATCCTTCTAAAATCTCATTATGGATACTAGACTAGAATGTGTTGCTACAAACAAACCCCCATTCATTATTGGAACCAATTATGCACAATGGAAAATCAAAATGAAAATACACTTAAAGAGCATGGGTTTTGAAATTTGGTCCTTAGTAGAAGAAGAATATAAGATCCCTGCTACTAATAGGAACACTTGGGATGACCTAACTAATTATGCCTATAATCACAACTATAAAGCCATGAATGATCTATACTTTTCCATTGGAGATGAGGAATTTAATCGTATTTCTACATCAAAAATTGCCTATGAAATTTGTGACACTCTTTCAGTTTCTCATTAAGGAACAACCAATGTGAAAGAAATGAGACTTAATACTTATGATATTAAATATGATAACATTAAAATGAAAACTAATGAAACTATTTTTGACATGTATCTCAGGTTCAATGAGATTTTCAACACAATGATTTCTCTTGGAAGAGAAGTTATTTCCAAAGAAAAAATCATGAGGATTCTTAGATGCTTACCTAATATATGGAGAGGAACCTATGTCTCTATTAGAGAGTCATGTGACATGAGAAAATTACCTATCAAAGAACTCATTAGAAAATTAATGATGTATGAAGAATAATTAAAATTGAATCAGGAGGAGAAATATCCAAGGAAAAAATATGTATCCTTCAAGACTAATACCTAAAAGAGAAAAGATAAAGAAAAAGTTCAGGCTGTTTTAATAGTTTAAGAAGTGAAGAATCGGTCTCAGATATTGATGATGACATGGCCCAGCTGGCAAGAAGATTAAAGAAATTTGACAAGAGGAATAAATTTTTCAGAAATCCTAACTTTAAAGGAAAATATGACAATAAAGGCAATTGGATAAAGGACTGGAAGAAGCCTAATAAATCGGAAGAAATAGTTTGTTAAGAATGAAAATGAAGAGGACATGTCAATTCAGACTGTCCAATGCTAAAATATAAAAAGAAGTATTAGTATAAAGATAAGAAATATAAGAAATTAATGAAATATACCTAGAGTGCATCTAAGGATAGCTCCTGTGAATCTGCTTCTTCTCAAGATGAGAAAGAGGAAAAATCAAACATGTGTTTCATGAAAAACACATCTGAGGTAACCCTGATGTCTCCTATACAAAATTCCTATTATTCTAGAGATGAAAGTGATTATGAGAATATCTCTAAAGAAGAAATGTTTGAGTACTAGAATATGCTTGAAGAAACCTATAATAAATAAAAAGATAAGTATAAATCATTAAAGAAACAGCATGCATTCTATACAAATATTAAATCTGAACTCACTATTGAGAAATAGAAAAATGCACAGTTGCTAAAAGAAAATAATGATCTAAAGTTATCTAATGATCAATTAAAGAAGGATATAGAAACATTTCCAATGGTAAAAAAACACTCACTCAATTAATTGGTAAACAGATAGCTCCTAGTTATACCAACGGATTGGGATTTCATCCAGGAAAAATAAGCTTATCCAAAACATATTTTACAACCAAAACTATAAAATCTGCTTCTCTCTCCTTAAATAAAAACTGAACATCAAGTTCCTGCTCAAGTAGCTCATCTACTTTATCTTGAATCTCAAATTCTTTTAGACCAAAAAAAGTTTAGTTCTCAAAATGTTTATAATCTACTTATAGGAAACTTGTGAGACAAATGTGGGTATCTAAATCCCTTATTACTACTATATTTCTATACATAGACAAGTATGGGTACCAAAATAACTTTTTGTTTGATCTATTTTACATAAAAAAATACCTAAAGAGATCTTGTAAAAATCTATGGTACTTGGACAATAGATGTTCAGGATAGATGATAAGAGATTACTCAAGCTTCAAGAATATCATCAAGATAGATGGAGGACAAGTCACATTTTGTGACAATAGTAAAGTAAAAATCATCAGTTTAGGCCATATTGGTAACCATAACTCTATTTTTTTTCAAATTACATTATGTTGATGGGTTGAAGTATAATTTACTCATGATATCTCAATTATGTGATAATGGATTTAATTTAAAATTTAAAAATGATTCATTACATATTTTTATGCCACAAGTAGGTTAGTATTTACTACCATTAGAAGTGATAATGTATATGCTGTAAATTTATATTCTTTGGAATCACAAAATGTATCATGTCTTAGTGATTTTCAAAAGGAATCATGGATTTGGCATCCGAGATTGGGACATTGTAACACCCACTCACTAAATAAGTTATCTAGAAAAGGAATAGTTAGAGACCTACCCAAGATAGAGTTTCCAGACAACAAAGTGTGCAATCCTTATCAAAAGGGAAAGCAACATTAAATATATTTCAAACCAAATAAATAAGTAACTACGTATCAACCTCTCGAGTTGGTTCACATTGATTTATTAGGACCGTCTAGAGTCTCAAGTCTAAATGGGAAGCACTATGTTTATGTTCTTTTAGATGAATTATCTAGGTACACTTGGACCTATTTTCTAGAACATAAAAGTGAAGCATATAATTACATTACTTATTATTCTAGATCTGTGTAAAACTTTAGTGGGCTTAAAATCAAATCCATAAAAATTGATCATGGACGTGAGTTTGAAAATAAAGAGTTTGAATCCTTTTGCTCACAAAATGGCTATAGTCATAATTTCTTTGCCCCTAAAACACCTCAAGAGAATGGAGTTTTAGAAAAAATAAATAAAACCTTGAAAAAAATTTCATGAACCATGCTTAGTGAATATGACTTATCTATTTATTTTTGGACTGAATTTATTAATACATCTTGTTACATAATCAACAGAGTCTTGATAAGACCTATCCTTAAGAAAACCCCGTATGAATTATGAAACAATAGGAAGCCAAAGGTAAATTATTTCAAAGTTGTGGATGTAAAGTTTATATCATTAACACTAAGGATAATTTAGATAAATTTAACTTTAAGAGTGATGAATGAATATTTCTTGAATATTCCACATCTAGTAAAGCCTATAGAGTATTTAATAAATTAACTATGTAACACCCTGATATTTTATGAGAAATATTATTTTTAATTTCTTTTATGTCTTGTGTTGTATGCTACACCAAGATTATCTTGCGCTATACGCAACACCATATTATCTTTTAGTATATGCAAAAACTATTCTTGGCTTGTGTTGCATGCAAAAGTGACCTTCCTTGATATCATGTGTTGTACACAATACCGAGTTTCACTAAACAAAGATATATTGTTATGAACTAGCCATTATGAATAGTATTAACAAAATTTTGAATTTTATTACATAATAATTCATCTTACACATATTCTAGAACATGGTATGAGAACAAAATAAATACTTCGGGTAAAATAAGTGTGTTTCAAAAAATGCAGTTTTGCCACCTTTTGATGGAGGACCCACTTTAAATCTAGTTTTTGACAAGTTTACAAGTTAAATTAGACAAAATAAACTTATTAATTGCAATAAGGATATAAAATTTTACTTTGGATAAATTTTTTATATTTTTCTGTTAACTTTCATATTTTGATGAATAGTAAAAATACGGTAAAGTTTTCTTAAAAACATCTTTTTTCATCAAGATAATTTATATATTTAAATTATAAATTTTAATGGTTTTAAAGTATAAATAGAATATATTTTTACCTTTTAAAATATTATAATTCATTATCATTAATTTTACATTGAATTCACAGGTAAAAACATTTCAATCTTTGGGAATGTTTTAACTTTTAAAAGTCGTTTTCTTAACAATAAGATTAATTTTAAATTAATTACTGCAACTTCTGTATTTTTAATTTTGAAAAATTGATTTTATATTTGAATTTAGTGGGTCTAAATTATGTTAATAGGTTACTTTTTTATTTGATAGTATGAATAGTAACTACAGTAATTTTTATTTACTACAGTTAAAGGTAAATCGGGTAATTAAGGGTAAAAATAAGATTATAAAATTACTATAAAACCTGAAAAAATTCTATTTGATGAATAACAGTCGACCCATATCTCTTAAGTGTCAGAATAGATTCATTTCATGGACTTTTCACCATGAAAATGATGTAATTATTATTAAAACAAAAGAAAGTGACAACATGTCTCTCTCTTATATCTTATAAGTGTAATGATTTTAATTTAGTGATAAACTTCAATAAACTTCGAACATAAATAGTCACTAGAAAGATAATAAAATTATATACATCATGTGAATTTATTTATAATTTTTATATATTAAATAATTATCATTAATGGTGACACAATAGTGATGTAGAAGTTATTTTATTGATTGAAATATCAAATAAATGGTTTTAAAAATATTAAAATAAATATTATATGAATTATTTAATGTGATACACGAAATTTTAAGAATAATATTACATGTTAGGGATCTATTAAATATTTTTTTTCGGATATATCTTTTGTGTGGACTTTATTTAAATTCAAATAATTGAATAGTGTCAAAATTGACACTATTGATATTTTATAAAAATAACATATTATTAAATTGTTTAAAAATGAGAAAAATATTTAAAAATTATAAATTAAAATTTATATTCTCTGAAATATCATAAAGTATCTAATTATAGGCAATTCACAACACATAAGTAAGTATTTATAACAATTTAGAATTTAGAATCTTATTACCACAAATAAAATTAAATAGATTAAATAAGGATAAATCAAAATGATTGGGTTTAAAATAAACTAAAAACAAGTATAAATTTTGTTAGTTGATGACATTATAGACCTATATCATATAAAATTTTAATTGAGTCAGTTTTTGGGGTTTTTAAGTGGGTTATGAATTTATTATAAATTAATATTTTTGAGGTTTCCAAAAGTGCCCATCTCTTCTCTTATAAAAGGGAACCCCCTCCCTCTCCTCTTCACAACATTTTGAGCCTTAAAGCTCGGCCAAACCCTATCCATTTCTTTTCTCAACTTCCCTATAAACATACTAGAGGTCATTATTTTCTTAAAAGACCAACTTTAGTTCCCTAAGAGGAGGTTTAGAAGAGGCGCGTCGAAGAAGAGGTAATATCCATTACTGTTTCATTCAAATTTATTTCTCCTTATACTTCCTATTTTTTATTCGTTTCATTATAAATTAATTACATCAGTATCACTCATATACTGATATATTATTATAAATATGAAACAACCCTATTTCACCTTCTATCTATCCTACAGAAAATGAAATCACCGCGTGTGCCTACGTACGGAATACCGTCTCCACGTCGTGGTGTAATCTTTTTTCCACCACCACCTTACTTGGATGGGTATAATGGTGTAAATAATAACTATATATGATTATTATAACATGATACTAATTCTTAAATATTCTATCATCCACTCCAATACCATTCAATAATTATGGGAACAATATCATCACTCGTGCGTACGTACGGATTACCGTCACCACAACGCGATGAGATTCATTCTTCATTTTAACCATTCAAGAATGATTATAAAGTATATTTATTGAATAATAATTAAATATATGACATAATAATGCTATTTTATTTATGAATATATATATATATATGTCATCTACTTACTTCCATTCAAGTCAATAAGGAAAGGAAAATAGTGTTCATGCATACGTACGACCTACCATCTCCATGAACGGTGTATTTCATTTCATTTATCGATATATTATATTCTGAATATATATAAATCATGATTTAAATTCTATAAGTAATTAATCATGATCTGAGTAACGATATTAATAATTAAAAGTCAAAACATGGACGAAAAATGAAACGATTTTACCCAAAATGCTGCTTTAACATGGAATTGACAAATGAATGGGTAATATAAAGTTGTAAGTGAATCATATATGATATCATAAATATTATTATGGTTATGTTAAAAGTTAATAATATTTTTAAACCCACTATACAAGATTCTTATACATATATGGAAGAAATTGGACATAAGGTAAGGGATAATTATTCCAATCTCATTCTTATCCGGGATTGTTTATTCGTAAGTATTTACCGGGGTTATGTTTATCATCCATGTCCATGTTTTCTAAAAAAAATTCATAAAATGTTTAATATTATTTAGTGTATGTTTAAAGTAATTTTTACCCTTTTTTGACTTTTATCACATGGTATGGAATGAATATTTATTTTGTTTACCATACGACGTACTTTTTGACTTTTTCAGCAAAAAACAAGAAGAATGTTTTTTTAACTTATCCGACGTGAATGGATTTTTACGGTTTCATAATTCCTTATTTCCAGGAAGATTACTCTACAATATTTCATTATTATTTTAAACAAAATACTTTTCTTTTAAAATTTCATGTCATTTTTGAGAAAATAAAATGATTTTGAAGAAGAATGGATATTTTCCTAAAGAATTCATTTCAAGTGTTTTATCAAAACTATTCTCCATCTAAGATGACATCATTTAATATGTTTTTATTTCAAGTATAATGTATCTGTTATTTAAATGGTTTAATTTTTCTTATGATGAAATTATACCCATTTTTATATAAATTATGTTATGAGGGATGATGTTTATGAAACCCATTTTATTCTTTGGGTTACAATGAATGATTTATGTTTATTTTGTGGCACACATAATAATGGTTTCATTATGAGATGGGTGGGACTTATATCTTCGTACAATGCATTGGGTAAAGATTTATATCTCATGAGATAGACATGGCTAGAACGACAAGTAAAATCTGGTTCAGTAATACCAGGCCGGAACGGCAAGTAAAACTAGTTCAGTAATGGACTTTGTCCACTATGATGGTCTTGGAAGCAATGTCTTGGCTACTATGAAAATAATTACATGTTATTAATGGTTTTACACAATTACATGTTTTATTCCCATGCTGTTTTATCATGATTAATGTTCCTTTATGATCTATGCCTTATGTACTTCCAAGATTTATGTCATTACTCGCGATTTTGATGTTTTATGTTCATGTTTTTATGTTAAAATGTTTATGGGTTGTTTTATGTTCTCCATGCTTTCCCTTACTGAGCATTTGAGATCACCCTTTTTATGTTTTCTTTCCCCCATGATATAAAGAAAGGTTTTAGGGAAGAAAACAAAAGGGGAAGATCTTTATGGGAGATGTTGAAGATCTTTCACCATGTTTAGAAGATTTTGTTCCAAGTTTCCAAAGACACTAAACTAATACGGTCATTGGGCGTCTATTTTTGTTATGTATTTAGTATTAGGAAAAAGTAATGTAATATCCATTTACATAAAGCTTGGGCATCTACAGTTGGTATCAGAGCAAATGTTTAGTCAACCTTTGGAAACTAGGATGCAAAAGCTTTAGTGAGATCCCTAGAGATATTTCTAAGGTATGTCTAGGGATGTCTCTAAGCTCAAGTATAAGTGTAGGTTACAATCCTAGAACTAAGATAATGATCACGAATAACCTAGTATAAAACCTAATATGTTAGAGATTGAAGGTACTCCCACTTTATTATGTTGTTTCCCTGATATGATTTTTTCCTCTCACACTATTCCTTTTGGGTTTTAAATAATTGCTGGAACCCGAAGGAATCGTGGTAATGATCAATGCACTAGGCAATGCAATGATTTTCCTCCTGAACAACCAAATGTTATGGGAAATGGAGTGAAAAATCTTATTACTATACTTACACAAGCCATGAATCATTCTGGACTTCCAAATGAGCAGATAAAGGAAAAATATTCTGTTGAGTCCTTCATGAGGAAACGTCCACCTTATTTCAGTGGTTATTATGATCCACTTATTGCTGAAAAATGGATCAGTACCATTGAAAAAATATTTTCCATACTTCGCTATTTAGAGCATGAAAAATTCATTTTGGTTATTTACTGTTTAGAAGGTGAAGCAGACCAGTGGTGGACTCTAATTAAGAATACAAGGCTCCAAGATGAAATTGAATCCATGGATTGGGATGAGTTCAAGAACATATTTTTCAATAAGTACTTCCCTCATATTCTTCGAACAAGTATGGAAAACGAGTTCTTTGAGCTTAAGAAAAAGGATGATGAATCTGTAGGTATATACGAGGCAAATTTGACAAGGCTTTCAAGGTATGCATATGGCTTTATCATCCAACCTAAAAGTAAAGTTGATCGATTATTCAGTGGATTAAAACCAAGTCTTAGAAGGGCATTAGAGATAAGAGACTTCAGTATCTATGAAGAAATTTTGTGTTTTGCTATCAAGGTAGAACTGGAAGTTGGTGTTACATATCCATCTCATGGTTTTGACAAGAAACAAAAGATGGAGTTCAAGGAAAAATATCAAAACAATGGTGAAAAGAAGACGAATGTTTCATTATGCACAAAGTGTGGAAATAATCATGGTGGAGATTATCTTAAAGGGAATCGAAAATGTTTTAATTGTGGAAAAAAAAGGTCATCGAGCAGCTGAGTTTTGAAGTAATGGGAAAAAGGTAGATAATGATGTGAATAGAGAAAATATTACAGAGAACGCACCACCAACACTTCAATGCTACAAGTGAAAGGAAATAGGGAATTATGCTAACCAATGCCCTGATACAAGGGTCAATGATGACATACATCAACAACCTCTTAAGGGAAAGGACAAAGGGAAGTCACATGCGATCACTATTGGTGATGTTAAGTATGACAATTATGTGGTGAAATGATTAAGTGTTTATGTAACGGGATTCTAAAATAATGTTGTGGAATCTCATTTATAGTAACATGGAATATTGGAATATCTATGTATTGGTTTATTGTGGTTTTCAATAATTTTATTGTACTGGTAACCATGAAAAGTGATAGACATATTTTCGGAAAGAAGATGATATGCTCATAATGAAGGGATAAGGAAAAAAATAATATGTTTGATAGTATTAATGAGCTCATGACTGATATAAGGACAAAGTGACATCATGGTTTGAATATATAGAAATTTTGGGATTTTGGTATATGGAAAGAGTTAACTTTTGGCAGCATTAATGTTTTCAATAAGGTTCAATGGGTATTCATTTTTCTAGAGAATACATTATTAAGGTTTTCGCATGTTTGGAATGTGACCAACAACAAGATATATCTTATGATATATAGGGGATAAATGATGGTATTCACATGCTTGCTAGATGACCTTTTTAGTAATTATTTTCTTTATACTATGAGATTTGATAGAAGTATTTTGGATAATCCTAGAGAATGGAATGGATTAAGTTTTACATCAGATAGTATTGTTTAAGGCTAGAACTTTTTGATATTATTTCTGAAATGTTATAATAGTATAGTTTTAGAAAATGGACAACCAGTAAGACAGGTGAGAACCCATCACGTCAGACAAGGATGCGGGAATCGAACCCACAACTGATGTGAGACAGGCCTTTATCGCCAACCACTGGCCTACAGGAAGTCCCTGGTTAGTAGAAACTAGTTTTATTTTATTAATCGGTATTATAGATGAAGTATAAGTCCATTTTTGGAACCATATACGATTAATATCACCATATATGGACTTATATATATTTAATAACTTTTGTTAACCCTATGTTTGAGACACATGGGATGACCTATCATTCTATCGCTTGATCTGCTCACACTTCACGGATGAAAAATTCAACTTCATTTCTTTTAATAAGAGATGAAGTGGAAATGTTTCATGGAATGACTAATGATGATATTACACTAAAATCAAGAAAGTATTTATCCTTATGAAAAAATTCATCAAATTTAGGGAAACGATCTTGAAAACCAAAAGTGTTTTCCTAGTACCCTCATATCCGATGAATCAGATGGTACCTTAGATCATCACAAATTTATGGCTTGGTGATTGTTGAATTTTTCATAGCCACGTTCTCTACCACTCTCCATTAGAATTTTATGGTTAGATTTCTCCTCCATATCCATATTTTCATCGATGTTATCATATGTGGAAACCCAGTGATGAGTTAATTTGGGTAACCATTATGTTTCTTAATTTATATTTTAAAATTAATTTTTAGTATTCCTTTTTATGATTTGGGTTTCAATGAATAAAACATACAAGTTGTAAAGGATTTGTAACCTCGATTAATTTCGAGGGAGAAATTCATTTTAAGGGGGGTAGAATGTAACACCCCGATATTTTATGAGAAATATTTTTTTTGAGTTATTTGATGTCTTAGGTTTTACGCTACACCAATATTAGATTTAACTATACGCAACATTGTATTATCTTGTAGTATATGCAAACACTGTTCTTGGCCTGTGTTGCACGCAAAAGCAACCTTCCTCGATAGCATGTGTTTTACGCAATACTGAGTTTCACAAAACAATGATATATTGTAATGAACTAGCCATTATGAATAGTATTAACTACATTTTGAATTTTATTACATAATAATTCATCTTACACATATTCTATAACATGGTATGAGAACAAAATAAATTTTTCTGGTAAAATAAGTGTGTTTAAAAAAATGCAGTTTTACCGCCTTTTGATAGAGCACCCACCTTAAATCTAGTTTTTAACACTTTTATAAGTTCAATTAGACAAAATAAACTTATTCATTTCTATAAGGATATAAAAATTTACATTGGATAAATTTTTTATATTTTTCTGTTAACTTTCATATTTTGATAAATAGTAAAAATACGCTAAAGTTTTCTTAAAAATAACTTTTTTCAAGATTTTAAAGTATAAATAGAATATATTTTTACCCTTTAATATAATTTAATTCATTATCATTAATTTTACATTGAATTCATAGGTAAAAACATTTCAATATTTGGCAATGTTTTAACTTTTAAAAGCCATTTTCTTAACAACGGGATTAATTTTAAATTAATTACTGCAACTTCTGTGTTTTGAATTTTGAAAATTTTATTTCATATTTTAATTTATTGAGTCAAAATTATGTTAATAGGTTACTTTTTTTTTGATATTATGAATAGTAACTACAGTAATTTTTGTTAACTACAATTAAAGGTAAATCGGGCAATTAAGGGTAAAAATAAGATTACAAAATTACCATAACACCTGACAAAATTATATTGGATGAATTAAGGTTGACCCATATCACCTAAGGGTATGAATATATTCATTTCATGGACTTTTTACCATGAAAAGGATCTAATTGTTATTAAAACCAAAGTAAATGACAACATGTCACTCTCTTATATCTTATAAGTATAATAATTTTAATTTAGTGATAAAATTCATAAAACATAGAAAATAAATAGTCACCAGAAAGAAAATATAATTATATAAATCATGTTAATTTATTTATAATTTTTAGGGATTAAATAATTATCATTAATGGTGATACAATAGTGATGTATAAATTATTATATTGATTGAAATATCAAATAAATGGTTTTAAAAAAATTAAAATAAATATTATATGAACTATTTAATGTACTAAATGAATTTTTAAGATGAATATTACATGTTAGGGATCTATTGAATAATTTTTTTAGAATATATCTTCTGTGTGGTGTTCATTTAAATTTAAATAATTGAATAGTTTCAAAAATGACACTATTGATATTTTATAAAAAATAACATATTATTAAATTGTTTAAAAATCACAAAAATATTTAAAAATTATAAATTGAAATTTATATGGTATAAATTTTCATAAAGTATCCAATTATGGATAATTGAAAACACATAATTAAGTATTTATAACAATTTATAATTTATAATCTTATTACCACAAATAAAATTAAATAGATTCAATAAGGATAAATCAAAATGATAGGGTTTAAAATAAACTAAAAAAAGTCTAATTTTTATTGGTTGATGAGATTACAACCCTATCTCATATAATATTTGAATTGAGTCATTTTTTGGAGGTTTTTAAGTGGAAACTGAATTTATTATAAATTAATTTTCTTGAGGTTTTCAAAAGTGCCCCTCTCCTCTTTTATAAAAGGGCACTTACTCCCTCTCCTCTTCACAACATTTTGAGCCTTCAAGATCGGCCAAACCCTGTCCATTTATTTTCTCCACTTCCCTAGAAACATACTATAGGTACTCCTCTTTTTCAAATACCAACTTTATTTCCCTAATAGGAGGTTTAGAAGAGTCACGTCGAAGAAGAGGTAATATCCTTTACCGATTCTTTCAAATTTATTTCTCCTTATACTTCCTATTTTTTATTTGTTTCATTATAAATTAACAACATAATTATCACTCATATACTTATATGTTATTATAAATATAAAACAACCATATTTCACCTTCTATCCATCCTACGGAAAATGAAATCACTGCATGTGCGTACGTACGGAATACCGTCTCCACGCTTTGGTGTAATATTTTTTCCACCACCACCTTACTTGGATGGGTATAATGGTGTAAAAAATAAATATATATGATTATTATAACATGATACTAATTATGATATATTCTATCATCCACTCCAATACCATTCAATAATTATGGGAATGATATCATCGCTTGTGCGTACGTACGGATTACCGTCTCCACAACGCGGTGAGATTCATTATTCATGTTAACCATTCAAGAATGATTATAACGTATATATATTGAATAATAATAAAATATATGAAATAATGATTCTACTGTATTTATGTATATATATATGTGTCATCTACTTACTTTCATTCTAGTCAATAAGGAAAGGAAAACAACGTTCATTCGTATGTATGGCCTACCATCTCCATGACGGTGTATTTCATTCAATTTATCGATCTATTATATTATAAATATATATAAATCACGTTTTACATTCTATAATTAATTTATCATGATCTAAGTAATCATATGAATAATTACAAGTCAAAACACAAATGATAAATGAAGCGATTTTACCCAAAACACTGCTTTAACATTGAATTGACAAACGAATGGGTAATATAAAGTCGTATGTGAATCAAATATGATTTCATAAATATTATTATGGTTATATTAAAAGTTAAAAATATGTTTAACCCCACTATAAAGGAGTATCAGACACATATGGATGAAATTGAACATAAGGTAAGGGATAATTATTCCAATCTCGTTCATATCCAGGATTGTTTATTCGTAAGTATTTACTGGGGTTATGTTTATCATCCATGTCCATGTTTTCTAAAAAATTTTCCATAAAATTTTTACTATTCTTTCATGTATGTTTAAAGTAATGTTTACCCTTTTTTGAATTTTACCACATGGTATGGAAGGAATCTTTCTTTTGTTTACCATACGAGGTACATTTTGACTTTTTCGGCAAAAGTACGAGAAGAATGTTTTTTAACTTATACTACGTGAATGGATTTTTACAGTTCCATAATTCCATATTTCCATGAAACTTACTCTAAAATATTTCATTATTATTTTACACAAAATCCTTTTCTTTTAAAATTTCATGTCATTTTTGAGAAAATAAAATGATTTTGAAGAAGGATATTTTCCTCAAGAATTCATTTCAAGTGTTTTATCAAAAATATTTTCCATCTATGATGAAATTATTTCATATGTTTATCTTTCAAGTATAATGTCTTTATTATTTACATGGTTTTGATTTTTCTTATGATGAAATGATATCCATTTGTTTTATATAGATTATTTTATGATGAGATGATGTTTATGAAACCCATTTTATTCTTTGGGTTACGATGAATGACTTGTGTTTATTTTGTGGAACACATAAGAATGGTTTCATTATGAGATGGGTGGGACCTTTATCTCCCTCTAATGAATTGTGTAAAAATTTATATCTCATGAGATAGACATGGCTGGAACGGAAAGTAAAATCCGGTTCAGTAATACAGGGCAACAACGGAAAGTAAACCCGGTTCAATAATGGACTTTGTCCACTATGCTGGTCTTGGTAGAAATGCCTTGGCTACTATGGAAATCATAACATGTGCTTAATGGTCTTACACAATTACATGTTTTATTCCCATGCTATTTTATCATGATTAATGTTCTTTTATGATCTATGTCTTTTGTACTGCCAATATTTATGTCATTACTCATGAATTTTCTGTTTTATGTTCATTTTTTTACATTCAAATGTTTATGGGTTGTTTTATGTTCTCCATGTTTTCCCTTACTGATCATTTGAGCTCACCCTTTTTATATTTTCTTTTTCCGATGATATAAAGAAAGGTTTTAAGTAAGAAAAAAAAAAGGGGAAGATCTTTATGGGAGATGTTTAAGAACTTCCACCATGATTAGAATATTTTGTTCTGGGTTTCCAAGGACACTAAACTAAAATGGTCATTCGGTGTCTATTTTTGTTATGTATTTAGTATTCCGTGAAAGTAATTTAATGTCCATGTACGTCAAGCTTGGGTATATACAAACTAAATGTGTGAAAGAATCTGTTCATGTTGAATTCGATTAGACAGATCCACATGAGCCTAAGATCTACCTAGATACTCTTGAAGATGATATGTTAACCTGAATATAAATTCAAAACCTTTTGGTCTTCCAGTTAAATAATATGTTAAAACTTCCAGATCTGTAAATTCTCCAGATTCAAGTGATAATGAACCGGAACCTTCTAATAAACCTGAAATCACTAGTCCCTCTTTCTCTAGAGTTGTTAGAACCCTTAAGAACCATTTTTTAGATAATGTTGTAGTAGATTTAAATAAATGAACTCAAAATATATATTATCTTAGAAATCAGGTTTAACATCTATTTTTTTAGTCACAACTTGAACCTAAAAACATTAATGATGCTATAAATGATGAATTTTGTTTGATGAATATGCAAGAAGAACTTAATTAGTTTGAAAGGAACAATGTTTGGAAACTTGTTGACAGACCCATAGATATATTTACCATAGGTACTAAGTGGGTATTTATAAATAAGTTTGATGAAGCTGGTAACATGGTTAGAAACAAGGATAGATTAGTTGCACAAGGCTATAGGTAAGAATAAGGAATTTACAATGAAGATACCTTTGCACTCGTATCTAGACTTGAAGTTATCATAATCCTTCTTGCCTATGTTGCACATTTGAATTTCAAACTATATCAAATGGATGTCAAGAGTGCATTCCTAAATGTGTATATAAATGAGGATGTATTTGTTGTGAAACCCCATGGTTTTACAAATCCTCACTTTCCAAATCATGTTTTTAATTTATAAAAATCTTTATATGGTTTAAAACAAGCTCTAATATCTTGGTATGATAGATTAAGTACTTTTCTTATTTCCAAAGGTTTTATAAAAGGAATAGCTGATCCTACCCTTTTTTGTAAAATGAATTTCCAATAATGTTTTAGTAGTTCAAATATAAGTAGATGATATTATATTTACATCTTCAAAAAAATATTTATGTATTGAAGTTTCTAAAATGATGCACAATGAATTTGAAATGAGTTTAATGGGTGGAATAAAATTATTTCCTGGATTTCAAATCTTTCAAAATAATGATGGTATTATTTTAAATCAAATAAATTATACTAGATATCTTCTAAAATGTTTTTGGCTAGGATAGCACTAAAATAAGTGACACTCCAATGAGTACTACTTGTAAGTTGGGTCTTGATGAAGATGGAAAATCTGTTGATCAAACCACTTACAGAGGAATGATTGGAAGCTTACTCTACATAACTGCTATCCGAACTGACATTATGTTTATTGTATTTATATGTGCTCATTTTCAAGAAAACCCTAAGTAATTGCATTTAAATATTGTTAAGATAATTTTCAAATACATCAAGCATACACCCAATCTAGGACTGTTATATCCCGTAGGACAATCATTTGAGTTAGTTAGCTATTCTGATGCTGATAGTGGTGGTTGTAAGTTAGATAGAAAGAGCACCTCTAGAACATGTCACTTTTTAGGCAAGTCACTAGTATCATGGTGTAGTAAGAAACAAAACTCTGTTGTATTATCTACTATCGAATCTGAATACATAGTTGTTGGTAGTTTTTGTGCACAAATTTTGTGGATGAAACACACATTACTAGATTATAGATATCAATTCAGGCGTGTACCAATAAATTGTGACAATACAAGTGCTATTAACAGCTCAAAAAATCATGTTTCACTATATAGTAAAAAAACATATTGATGTAAGATTTCACTTTTTGAGAGACCATTAACAAAAATGTGATATCACTTTGGAATTCATTGGAACTGAATATCATCTTACTGATATATTCACCAAACCATTAAATTCTAAAAGAAAAGAATACATCATATATGAATTGGGAATAATAAATCTTAAGTACTAAGTGTACTGTTTCAAAACTTATTGTTTCATAGTTTACAGTTTCACAAGTCACTGTCTTAATATTACTATTGAACTCTTACAGTTCTATAGTTTACTGTCTTAAAAGTTACTATTTCTTGTTTACGGTCTCACAGTTACTATCTCTTGGTTACTTTTTGGCACATACTATTTCAAACAATACAGTCACACTATTTTGAAATCACAAAGTAGAGATGACACCATGAAAACCTACTATGGTATCCCTATGAAAACCTGTTATGGTCTCACCATGGAAACCTGTTACAGTCTCACCGTGAAAGTATATTCCAGTCTCACTATAAAGAGACTTTATAATTTCATTTATATATTATAACTCGTATCGCTGTAATTGATTATTTTATTGTCTTTATTTCCCGTACTTTTGAATTTGTGACGCTCAATATCCATAAATTATAAGAAAAACAAGAAGTTTCACTCTTATATTCACTCGATCCTTCTTCTCTCAAACCCAAAACCTTTCTCTCTCAAACCGTAAGACCCTTTCAATCCTTCGTTGCTCTCTCAAACCTCTAATTGAATGCCCAGGATGAAGAACCCATCTTCTCCAAATCCTAATAAGTGAAGATCTCAGAAGAAAATGAAATGAGCACTAAAAATAGAACCCAAATGTCCTCTGAATCCGAACCATGTTGATATAATAGTGGTTCTAGAAAATGAAATCTGCCCCAAGTGGTTTCTCTCAAGTAAGTATTTAGTATTCAAAGTACTAAAAGAGAAGGTATGGCTGGATTGGTTCATAAAGGAGACTAGGCCATTATACCGGATGCTAGTTGCTCGGTTTTATTAGTTCATTCAATTCTCATTTGATACAGAAGATGGTTTTGAAGGGAGAAACTATATCAATGGCCAAAGATTTACATTTTCTTCGAGGTTATGGGCTTCTGGCCTAAGTATACCTCATGATGGAAGTTTTTAAAACTATCAGAGAGATCCTCCTCCTCTTAGTGATATATTTGTTTTAGAAGAAGCCTTGGGAAGATTGGCTGGAAATAAAACAAAGAGAAGAGCTATTTCTGCTGAGCTAGATGGTGAAACCAGATTGTTGTTTATGTTTTTTAAGATTGTTATTAGTATAGGAAAAGGATATTTTGATACAATCAAGTATTATGATGTATTTCTGATATATCTTATGAAAATGGACACATGATTAACCTATGTAAGTATGTTATAATTCATATGTGTGAGTTGATAAATACAACCTCAAAGTTAACCTCCTTGTTCTACTCAAGGTTAATCTCTATTATGATTCATGCTAAAGAGTTGGTTGGAACATATGAATAAGTCATTAAGGACTACGAGTTTTGTATATCAAAGGTTTTAGTAAAAAAGAATGAAAATAAGTTGGAATCCTTGGAGAAAATCATGAGTGGAGGATAATTATTGGGTTTATGAAAAGTTAAAACCAGTTCAGAATTCTTCAAGACCTAAGGACATTTTTGATCTTGGTCTCGAACCAGATGAAATTTTTGACTATCCTGCTGAGGAGGAAGCAGAAGAATAGGTTGTTTAACCTATAAGGGAAACTTTCCTAGACAAGGAAGACAGTGGACTTCTTCTTAAAGAAACTGATGTTTTTGGAAGAAGAACCTTCTTCTAGAGAAGAGTCTGTTGTTAATGTAAAATAAAAGGATATTCTGAAAAAACACCTAGAAGAAGATATTTATCTTAAGAAAGAAGATGATTTTGATGAACATTTAGAGGAAAAAGTTGTTCATAAGATTATCCCATCTACTGAGGAAATAATGGAGCAAGCCTTTCATTTGTCTAGAAAATACATGGGTGAAGCTACTGGGGATGAAATTTTGGAAACAGATCAAGGAACTAAATCTCTTAGTACTATGAGAGATGAACTTGTTGAGGGGGAGCATCACCCTAGTCTAAAAAGTGTTTTCATTCCTAATCCATTTGATCAAATCACTGTGGATACATGGTATAAATTCCTTAGATACATTGATGTGTATAATTCCCAGAAGTCTAAGTAAAAGGTATAGATCTGTCTACTATGTTTCAATTGAAACTGGTCTCTGATCCTCAAGTTATCTCTCCAAAGGAACCTAATCCTGTCTCAGCTTATTTTCATGAATATTTACAAGAACCTTCTACCTTAGTGAGTAAGGATTATTTGAAATCCTTTGGAGCTACTTTATTGGATGGAGTTGAAAAGATAGTGAACACCCAACCTGCTCCAATAACCAACTTGAGTGAAAGAGATGCCACCCTGCTATTAGAAAAGATCATATGGTAGATTCAGCCAAAAATGATTCATGAAATCCAAGAGTTCATAATTGATAACAAATAGCTAAGTGATGAAGTGAAGTCTCTCAGAGCTATGGTTGAAGATACATAGAGAGTGCTGAAATCAAGACCAAATATTGTTGCACATCCTATTGAGGATGTTAGTGGTCAGATTTTATAGAAAGTTATATCTCTCATTCAAACTAACCTAACTTCCTTGGCTGACAAGGTGGGTAAAAGAAACAATCAAATAGTTCAAGAAATGTGTGAGCATGTTATTGGTCTCAAAAAATTGACTGATGAGTATAAGCGATGTCTATAGAAAGTTCTTAATCAACTAAAGTCCCTTAATTTAGTTGTTATAGATTCTAGTACCTTTGGAAAGTCATCTCAACCCTACTTTGACAGTGATCTTCTCAAAACGGTTGTTAAGGAAGAACTTCAATCAGTGATATCTGGCTTTAACAAAGATTCTCTATTTTTGGTTTTTAACAATAGTGATAGAGTTCTTGATTTGGTAATAATTCATTCAAAGATTGAAAATGATGCTCATGAAGAATTTACTAAGAAGGTTGATTTATCATTCAATAGTATATTGTCTAAGAAAGATATGACAAACCATTTCAATTACATTATAGAGAATCTGAAAATCCTTCCTATTACTCAATCTTTCAAAACTCAAGTTAAAAAGTTGAAAGATTTCACTCCATTGTTGGAAAAGTTCATAGAGAACAAAGATGAATTTGAGAAAGTGATCCAATATAGTGGTGAGATTATTGTTGACTTCATCAAGTTATTGATCCCTTATCTTCATGTGTAGATCACTACTATTGTCGCTCCTACAAATGCACCCTTGTGTCATGGTTTTCCTCCTTACACCTTCACTTCCTTTTCCTCTACCTCTATGTCTATCTCTCAGGCTCTGAGTCAAATCATACATGTTATCCTTGACTTAAAATTGCTTAGTTCTTCCACCAAACCTACCTTGGCCCTTCTATTTTTGAAGGACTCCCACTTCCTTCTCTAATAGTTGGTTCATTCCCTTCTTCAACTTCTACCTCTACTCATGTGGCTTCTCCTAATTCTACTGCCAAGGGAAAAGAGAATAAAATCAGTGCTGAATAACTGTGAACACTATCTTTTGATAGGGATATTTTTGTATTTTTTTGTTTCCTACTATTTTTAATGCCACTTATTTCTCTATCTAACGTACTATAACCAATTATTGTCTATTATCTTCTTTCCTTTTTTACTCTTTTTAATAATCCCAAAAAGGTGAGATACACATACACTAAGGGAGAACATAAAACTAAGAATAGATATCTCTCTAATTTTTATTTTTGATCATCCAAATGGGGATATTGTTGGACTCCTAATGTTTTAATCATGTTTTAATGATCAAAAATCATATACATACTAAAAATCTGGTTTAATCTATTTCAAGCCATGTGTAAATATAGTTGGTTTATTTCTACTTTAAATAAATTTTCTCAAGATCTTAACTCCTATAAATCATGACTAATTTTTTTAAACTATATTCAATTTTTTTCTTTTATGAATGATTAAGTCTAATTAATTCTGTGAATATTACTACTTAAGTCTATATACATTAATTTGAATAATTCTGAGAAACCGTGAATATTCCACCGGTTTTAGTTTTTTGGAAAAGGAAATAGACACCGTGACCCAGACACCGTGACCCAAACACCATGACAAGATACCCTGACCATTTTTAGATCTCATGAAGACTGTGAAACTAGTTCATTTCTAAGACACTGTTAGAAGTTTGGAAAATGACCAGACACCATGATCCTAACACCACATCGGTGCTACCTGTTCCAGATCTATGTATAACCATGCCATCATGACTATCTCACCACTCAACAGAAAAGAAGAATACACTATTTTATGGTGACACCGTTTCCAAGTGACCATTTCCAGACAGACTGTGACACCAATCTTTTAGCTGTTTTATCGTTTTCAATTTAATTTATAATGGTCATATTTGAGTCTTTTAAATTCACTGACATAATTAATATTTCTTTATAGACATGTCACATGACAGTACGAGGTACAAGGTGAAGAATACATGCATCATGTAGGCTCCAACACATGCACTCCAAGAATAAAAAGAAAACTGTGGCCCTAAAACAAGAAGGCATTAGAGAAGCAGACGTGTGAAGAATTTCAAAAGATAACTGATGCCTGAAACAAGAAACATATGAAGAACACATGAATCATTCACAAATACAAAAGTTAGGATTCTATAGATCAGAGTCAAGAACATATTTTCAATACAAACTCTATAAAGGACATGAGACAAATATAACTGGAAACTAGAGCACCAGACTTGTGATACTCTATTTCTCTCAAGAGAACTCAATACTTGCATCATCTTCATCCTATAAGTTTAGAGCTGCACCAAATAACACTTAGACCACTTCTAACCTTTTTTCATCATCTTTTCTCCATTGTGTTCTATTTTTATCTTTCGAGTAGTGTGTGTCTGGTTTTGTATTAAAAACACACATTATATCCTACACTAAACTGAAGGATACAATACAACCTTCCTCACAAATCTTTTTACACTTGTTTACTCCCATGGATAAGTTTGTAAGAGTTACTTGTGTGACCTGGTAGTTTTTACCCATGAAGAACTGTGGAAGAGGTCGTGGGACATGGAAATTCCTATGCACTGTCATTTACTCTGATCCAGGGTGTGGATCAAGTATATTTATATAAACTGCTTTGTGGTAGGTGATCACTAAATATATTTGATTGGGTATCAATTTGAGACTTAACCACTTATTTTATATGATGTGTTTTTTAATTTAGTCTTTATCTATTTTACTGTATAATTCAGAAATCACTAGATTTACATTGATGGTTAATCTTGGATAGAAGTTATAATTATTTTCCCTTATTAGAATAGATTTAAAAGTAATATCAATAACTCATTATGATATTACTGAGAATTAATAAATCTTCGATTAAGTTATTTGGACATTTAAGCTTTCATAACCATATTACCTTGATTGACTAGGCTATAATTATTTTTATTGGGAAACTATTTAAGAAAAAAATCAAATAGAAATTTTTATAGATACTCAGTTCACCCCCCTCTTGAGTACTCTACTCTGACCAACACATTTCAAGTAAAAAAATATAGATACATATCCTCCTTATTATATAAATATCACCTCCCCTTTTGAAAATAAGTATCAATTCATTCGGGGTAAGACTATGAGAGTGATTTTCATACCTCATCATCCAATTTTTAAAAGCCTATTTATAAGTCCCACATTCTCTATTTAGTGAATACTTGACAAATTCATCTCATCAATACTCCCCCTAAATGGATACATCCATCTACTTAAATTCCATATAAGTTAGTACAAAATCATATATATATATATATATATAAAGAATAAAATCGGACCTTCTTGTTCTTTAGAAGTAACATTCAGGCTGACAGCTGCCTCTTAGCCTGGGCTATTCTTTTCCTCCAATCTCATCATGGGAATATTTCTCTAGACACTTATTTCTTTTTTGATTCCCATCTACTTTATTATCTTCTTTCTTTCCTTCAATAAATTATTAGTGTGGAATATATTTTTCTACCTATTTCTTCTTGATCTTCAAGTTTCCATTTGTGAAAAACTTCTCATAAACTGTCACCTAATTTTCTAAATTCATATTATTTCCTGTATCTTTAGAAAGGATTTCATCTTCCTCTAATTTTTCATCAAATTTAAATTGATTTTTCCAAAAAACCAGGAACTCTTTCCTGACATTCTTTTTCTTATCAAAATTTTCCCATGGAATACCATTATTATTTTTGAAGCCTCTTCAAAATATATGGAATATCTCTTGTTAATTTGGCCATGCATACCTTATCTCTAGAACCTTATATTCCACATATACCACAACCTTTTTCTAATATTTTTACCTATTTTTTAATGGTAGCATGGATGGATTTTTGGTCACTACTTTTACTTTTTTTTAAAATTTCTCATTTTTTTCAACATGAATCCCCCGGTAGTAATGCATGTTTCCTAGAAATGACATGTTTTACCAGTAAGATTATGATATATTCTCATACCTCTCATAGTACCATAAAAATCACTAAACTTTAATCTTTCACCTTAATATGTATTCTTTCTATAGACTTTTTGGTGTTGTACATATTTAACTAGGGCCTTCAATTTCTAAGTGGATAGTGATTTTATTAATATATCAGTCTCTCTATTTAATGTATGAAAGGATATATCATTTATCTTCTTGGTCCAAGAAGGATCAAATTTATTTTTTCACCTACAATATTTTTTTTTATTTTTACTTCTTCTTTCATTCATCTAGTTTTATCCATTCTTTAGATTTTATCCTCCATACATGTGGCCTTATATTATTTTTAGGCTTTGTTATATTATGATAAAATTATAATTAATTATTACGAAAATTCCATAAATACCAAAAATAGACTATGAATTTTCTTCCCTTCTTTTCTAGTATAGTCATTGTAGATTTCACAAGTTGTGTAACTTTCTATTTTGGGACAAACTGTCACTCTTTTAGAAAATTATTGATTAATATAAATTCTTACATATTATCTCATCCTACATTAATGTGGTGGTTTTATTAGTACATTTCACTATCAATAGTTTCCCAGATATGGTTTATAACCAATACCAGTAATTGAAACAAAATTAGTTTAGAATAATTTTTATAAGTTGTCAGATAACTTATTCATGGAGGAATTTGATATTGGAAAATATTATGATGCCATTGTTTTCTAAGTGTCATGATTTTCAATACAAACTTGTGTGGAATCATATGTTTTTCTAACCTAATGAGAATTTTAAGGTTGTGTTAATTCCAGAATATTTAATCTCACCTATAGATCAAAACACTTCTTATTGAGGGAGTTTTTATCATCCTCAACTTATCTCATCATATCCTCCCAATCCTCATTAATCATATTTATTTGGTCTTCATTCATTTTTCTTGATTTTTATAAGAAATTATCAATCTCTTTTACCTTGTTTTATTTATCCTATGGTTGAGAAGCCTTGAAATCCATAGATTCTTTGTTCAATTTTTGAAGTGTATAAAAATATTATAAAAATAAAATATTAAAGAAATATTTATCAGAAACATTATGTTATATCTATTCAATATATTTATAATATATTTCATTAAAAATAGATATTGTTTCATCCTTTTCTCTGACTAGTTTTGTGATATTGTTTCAAACACCAATTTTATTTTCTAATTCCTCTTCCATGGTATTATATTCTTCTTCACGCAGTGATTTTTTATCCTTAATAACCTTGATACCTAAAAAATAAAATTTAGAACTTATTTGGAAACTTTTTTAAGATTTATTTTTGAATTCAAAATGAATATCACTAAGTGGTATATCATCATCATAGATTGAGAAGGCTTTGTCAGAAGAATCATAATTAAGATAATTATTGCATGTTATACCATTATTATTGCATTTAGTTGGATGTGTATCTCTATTTATAATAATATTATTCTTCGTATTCCTTTTATATCCATCCTTCATTTTCTTCTAATTCTTGGTAGAAATATTTTTATTATTATCCTTTGGAGTAACTTCCTTTTTCTTAATCTGAGGTAACTCATTAATTTTCTAAAATATTCACATCATAAAATATCACTTGGATCTTTAGAGGGAAACTCGTTTTGATTCTAATTTTAGATCCCCTAGCTGGATTGACCACTGAGAGTAAAATTGAATCAATGTTTTACTTTTAAAAATTATTTACTTTTACTTAAACCTCTTGAACATGTTAAGGTTCTATATACTCTAAGAGATATCTCACAGTCTTACCTCATATGTATAAATAAAATGAGAGAGCATAAAACACTGTATTTATAAGGTTTGGTACAAATACATTCTTCTTTCTATGTTGGTTAGGCCCTCTAACATGGATTCTCTACTATAATCCAATTATAATTTACATTGGTTTAGGAAGTAATCATTTATACTCTCAATTAGTTGATCATTGTTTTACCCCTATAAAACAAACTCTTTTTCCTTGGCTTTCTAGACCCCCTGTCTTCTCTTCTCTGAGACTAGTTAGACGCCCCATCCTTGAGCCTATTTAGCAATTGGTTATACACCCAGTCACAAGATCCTTCTTCTTCTTGGTTTTAATATTTTGATAGAAATATCATCTAATATTAGTCACTATTAAAATAATTAATGTTTATCCTCCTCCATAATCTTATTGCATCAAATATCCACAAGTGTACACTTCAAGATCCATTATATGTTGTGATCAGTTCTTTTAGTCTTTCTCAAGTTCTTATGGTCTTTATTTGATTATCGTCTCTTCATCGGTCAATAAAAATGCTTGGGAAAGAATTATTCCTTATGTTTAATGATTTCCAAGACTCAATAAAATCATTAAATTTATAAAAAAAATAATATTATTTTTTGAAATAATGGACTTTCACTACTATAAACAATTCATCTTCGAGTTATCAACTTAATTAATGCATGCTATCCTTTAAAATATTATGTGTTATCCTTCATGTAATAGTACACATGAGATATTATTTGACTTTGGGTAATATATATTTATTTTTGATGTACCTTGTTTGATTAAAACTCGCCATCTTTAGGAAATAGGAAAGTGTAATTTTTCGTAACCAATACTCCTTCACATGAATAGGCAGGGTTCATATGAGAATTCTCCGTCCTTCATGTAACCTTAGAGGTTTGTGGATGATCATATTTTGTGTGAATAGATCAGGAAAGAAACTTAACTTCATGTGAACAAATAATATTGACTCGTTCTATTCTTATTTTTATCAAATCATGTGTATGCTCGATTTTAAAGAGAAATGATAGCTTTATGTCAAGTCTCAAATAGCATCTCAACCCTCACCTATGCCTATATATTTATAGTAATATTTATAATACTTATCCTCTAATATTCAAGGAGACTCAAGGACCATTAAATTATTTTGAAATCTTAGTACCTCATTCCCCTTTTAATGTAAAATATTTTTTCACTTCATCAAATGATGAAGTGAACATATAGTCGTATGATCGATTCCATTGATCATGAAACACCTTGATAGACACACCATTCAAGAGACTGAGGATATCTGAGGCATATCCTTCTTTCATGTGCTCTTTTTCATGTGATGTCATTTTGATTTTCTACATGGATTCACCTGATCACTAAATTCCAAAATGGACATGTGATTGTATAATAATTAATAGTTCAGGTAGTGGAGTATTTCCATGAAAGAAACTATAGAAATGCACTATTTTTCATGTGATGGATTCATGAGACTAAAACTTTGTTATTGTGATAGATCGGTGAAACATTTTTTTATAGATACAAATCATCTTGATTAGTTTTAAAGTCTTTGCATGATCTCATGAATAAAATGCATTGATTTCATGCATGTCCTCAATTTGATAAATTATATGGATTCATCACTATAGATGGAAAATTATACAATTATAAAATTTTGGAATTTCAATATCAATTTTATCAACAAAAGGTGAAATTTATTAGAAGTTTAAAAGGTTGAAGAAAATGGCCTTTAGAATATGAGATGACTAAGATCCATCAGATGGATAAGATTCAGGTGCTCATATGGTTGTTCTTATATGCGTATGTTTTTTAATGGAGGAATGGTCACCTCTAAATGATAATCCCACATTGTTTTTCAGTTTTTTAAAGTGTCACTTAATAAGATAATTCATTCCAATAATTTTCTAATGTAACACTGGGTTCGGTACCTAGAGAAACTTCACCCACAACATTCACGAGCAATGAAACACCCTTCCATTTTCCCCTAATCATCATCTTGTACACATTGTGAATGCATTATCTATATCTCATGTGCTCCCTATAGGATCTATGCATGCCCAATATCACAAACCTTCCACCATGGGTTGTCCAAGTTAACTTCCTCCCATGTGGTTAACTACCTAGGTCCCATATATGGTTGTGGTGGTCCTTGGTTGGATTCTGGTTGGACCATTAGAAAATATTGAGATTGATTCTAAGTAGAGAAGATAATTTCAAGATATCACTCACCAAAGATTAAAAAAACTTAAATGTATTTTCTCTTTAACATCTTATTATTCAAATAATCACCTTGAAAAATATTATTTGTAATAGTATTCATATTCATTATTTTTTTGTTATAAAAAATATTTTGGTTCTTTAACATCATTACCATGTGTCTTTGGCATTAAATATCAGTTTAAAAAAATTATAATTTCTCAATCATGACATCCAATTCGATTTGATGAACCCATAACAATTATACAAGCATCATAGCCTCATCTAAACATGCTAAACAAATATTGAATCATTGAAAACAAATTAAATACATACTTAGGTTCAATATGATTATGTGACAATTTTGGTTCATACTAACTTGTGGGGATACCATCATCCAAATTAAGTTTCCACTGATTGTGACTCTTATTTATTGGTTTCTAGAACATTCCTAGACTTTGGGTAGCTTCTATCAAGATATGGTACTAAGATTTGATGTTTCTATATTATGTGGGACACCTTTCAAAGCAATGAAAATTATTCTATTAATCAAGTATCTATAAGATAATATCATCCCTAAAAATACTTAAAGGGAGGTAAAAGATAATTTCATGGTATAATAGGTGGAGAAAAAAATTGAGGTGATAAATTTATCAATGTAGATTCTTCAACTAATTAGGTTTAGTTTATAGTAATGGGGACTTATCAATAATCTAACCAACCCATGTCATGTATTAGATTATGTTATTTTCTTTCCATAATTAAGAATATAGTTGAAAACTATTTCCTTACACAACAACCTAACTATGGTATGGAGAATAAAGAATTCATATCATAGGGATTCCAAAAAATCACTACTAGGAATCCCAATTTACCAAGATATTTATATCACCCACACCGATCAAGATCATTCATAAAAGGATTGTCCTAATATAGAAGACTTGGATCTTATACCAATTTCATCCTCCTCAATGTTTATAGGGACCTATTAAGTGATTTCTTTTATCCAATTATATGTTTTAATCCCATAAGATAAGGTGGATATTAGTGTGGAATCTCGTACTATAAATCAGATAGTACAAGATAGGGAATATAAAAATATCCATGATTTATCACCCAAACTCCCTTAATAGAAATTGGTTGCAATGTAGATCACCTACTCCAACTTTTATAGGTTTAGTACACTACAAAATAATTACCTTTTTCCAACAGGGGTATATCTGTTGGTAAAAGTGCATTTTATGTTGGTAAAACGTTTTACCAACAAAAATTGTCATGTCACTAAACTGTTGGTAAAAACTCTGTCGCTAAATGTTGTTGCAATAGATAAAATGATTCTGTTGCAAATATAATAATACCAACAGATAATATATATGTTGGTAAAAATGTTTAACAATAGATTAATACGACTAATATATCTGTTGGTAATATTAATAACATTTATAAACAATACCAATAATTAATATTTGTTTTTAAATTATACTCCAAATGTTGGTATTCCAATATTTATTTTTAAAATTTTATATTATATTTATTAATTTAATTACATATAATATATTATTATATTTATTATATATTAATTACAAAATTATCTTATATAGAACACCAAAAAATTGAAACTTTATTTGAAAAAACACATTCCAATATAATTTAAATACATGTTCAAACTTCATGAAAAGAAAAGAAGCTCCAAGAAACATATTACAAATAGGTTCAAGACTTTACATGGAACATGATGAAACTTAATCAGCGGTCTATTTCTCATAAACATCCAACATCACTGTCGTGGAATCCCCATAACTTCACATGAGCTATTATCTACTGTAGTGGATCAGGACATGCACAACTTCACCATCATCTCTTTGAATGTAGTGGACCACCATTCTATGCTTGAAGTAGCACTTGTCTTTGCTCCCTCTACTTTAAACATGCACTATCACAGGCGATGTTCTGATAACACAAATATAACAATTGGAAAATAGTTTTCATTTAAATGCATTATATAAAAACAACAACACATGATATAAACAAGAGGATAATATTACTAGTGGAAAAAAACTATAAGATAATATAACTAGATACCACAGTTTTAAAATTATCAAGTGGAAACAACAACCATAATATAATCTAACTATATACCACAATAATAAAATTATCCATCCTAAACATGATAAGAATATATAAAGAATACCAAAACAATTTCCATAATGCATGATATAAAAATAACAAGTGACCACAAGCCATAGAATTTGGAAAGAGAAACTACATGTTTAACATTGATTCATCTAAGAAAAATAATCGCACCAGCTAGAATGGAAAGAACATGATGATATTAAAGGGATTTACAACCCAAATAATTGAAAATTGGAGATCTGCACCAGTTATTTTTTTATATTTTTTTATTTTTTCAATAAAAAATTACATGATGAATGCTAATAATAATCAACACCCAAATTAGACACTAAAAAAAATACAAATCTCAACACTAGAAAATGGAACAGGAAATTCCAGAGAGACCCATGACATGATTAAGGACATGCAGTCATAGTCGTCTTCCCCTTCGTCCAGTCTTCCTACAAGTATAATCAGAAGGTATGGTTGTCACAACATCGATAAGGCCACTCTTCAAGCCATAACAGCCAATCTGCACCTATTTTTATTAGGAAATGAGAAAAAAAATAAATATATGAGAGGCATGACCAAAACTCCTTGAAGGACAGATTCTATGACCAAACACAGTCTCTCAAATCAATGATTGATGGTTGATGCCTTGAAAAAGTAAAATATGAGTGGGATAACATTGGTGCAGATGAAGAGACTTGAATAGAACACATGAAAGAAAAACAAATAGAAAACTAAAACACCAAGAATTTTCATCCCAAACAAAATAACATCAAAAGCATGGAACCTGCAACCAGCCTGAAGCTCAACTTTCATTACTTAAATCTAGATGAGAACTCCCAATCCAATAGAAAATAGTAGGTAGAATGCACCAAAAAAACACTCCAGAAATGCCTAAACAATATTATAGGAAAATAGTAGTTAGAATTACCTAAAAAAACCACTCCAGATAGGCCCAAATAGTAGGAAAGGAAAAGTTAATACAGTGTGCCAGTAAAAAAATTATGGAATCCAACCACAACTCAAACTTCAAGAACTGAAAAACTCACCCAAATGAAATAGATAATAGCCTCAGCCTGAACAAAAAGTGAAATAGCACAAACTACTAACAGCTATTGCAAGTACTTGATCCAGGATGCAAAAGAAGAGAAGCATAATAAACACCATCCAAAACACTGCAATATAGAAGACCAGTGCCAAAATCAATGTTTAAGATGGAAAAAACACAATGCAACCAATCAATTAATATCAGAACCCAACTGAGCAGTATGTTAACAAATTAGAACATTAAATACATACTTATATCAGTTAATAGAGGAGTAAATATTTTAATAGAGAATATTAGAGTCATAACTTTCCTCTATACAGGAACTAATTTCAAATAAATTCTTCTTGTTATCAAAGTAATGTAGTATGAACATATTTAGAATTTAATTAAAGAACAATAGTGTGTCATCACAATAATCCCTTATATATATAGTGTTCAATATCTCTTAACATGGTTTTTTTCTTTTTGAAATAGAGGATGTAAAATATCCAACATTTGAAAGATGGATTCGCCAACCCAAAATGGTTTTTTATGTGCAGGTCCTGGATAGACGCTTGCAACAATACATCATATGGAAAAATATTAGATCTATAACATTTATTCCAACTTTAATGCATAAATACCAACAAGTTCTTAATTAATATGAAATTGAAATGTTAATAACCTAAGATTTCTCATCAATTAAAAAAAGTCATAACTTTATATTAACAAAGAAAATAACATTCAAATAACATATAGATTAAGTAATTATAAATACTAAAATAAACTATGATTCATTAATAAGAAATAATATTAGTTTATGACCACATTAATATATCATTGTGATATTCAAATTTTAAATGAAATTAAATATAGATATCTATTATTATACAAAGTCCAAAAAATTAATCTTTGAACACAAGGCATGAATTTTAAAAACTCTTTGAAGTATACTCTCAATATCAAATTCAATAGTACAGTAAATGATTAATGTAAAAAAATGAATATAATACATTTTCACATCACACAGAATGGGAATCATACATTAATAAATAAAAGGCACAACGTTGTAGCATTCCACATACCAAATCAAAAAAATTAATTGTAACCAGATTCAATATAAACAAACATTATTCACAAAAGTAATAATGAATCCCCATATAATTAGATTATGTAGGATGCAATCATATGTTAAACATTAAAAATCTATTAATTAAAGGTTTAAAATTTCAATGTGTAATGTATTTTTTACTATAATGTAGAGAATGGAAACATTTTAGTTCATTTAAAATGGAATTCATACCTAGAATGAGACCTATGATGGAGTTTGGTCAGTTTAGATTTTAATAAATCACCCATTCATCTTCATGGGACCCTTACTCATATTCAATATCAAAGGCACTGAAAATTTTAATTTCCTTGTGTAAAAAGTTTCTTTTCATTGGGACCAATATATTATTATTAAAGATACTATATAGAAGGGATTCATGTCTTTTATGATGACTAGGATTAGGTTTTTATCTGTGAGTGATGAAATGTAAAATAGAGGAATTAAATCAACAATAAAGCCTAAAATTGGGTAATCATGAAAGAAATTTCACATTTTTTTACATCCAACATGTTCCTCGCATCTTAACTCATCTATTTCTCACATAGAATTTACATTTTCACTTACTTTGTTAGATTAAGTAAAAAATTTGATTGAGTAGGAAGTTGTATGCTAACAAATTCATGAGAGAATAATTCCTATCCAACAACAAAAAAAGTTCATTTGAGAGAACTCAGAAATTCACCAGAAGGTGTACCTTTACTGCTTCTTCTCCGATCAATCACGAAGAGTTCCAGGTAAGTCATCCAGATTAGCTTTAGTTTCTCCATAATCAGACAACAGAACAATGTCCACTTCCTTTAAACTGACTGAGATAAACTTTCCTTCCCTGCCATGATGCCTAGAACTAACAAAAATAACTCTTTCAGGATTAAACTATAGGAGATTTCATGGGGAGAATAATTCCAGCAGGGGTCTTGAAAGTAGGAAGAATCCTCCCCTTGAGAAAGTAATTAAAATTTGGGATCAAAAACTTTTCCATGCGATGCAAGAAGTGAATAAATTTTATTTCATTGGAGTGGATGAGAAGTATGAAATTAGTATCCCATAGTCACCAAAAAAATAGAACAATAATAGGAAATCTCGATTAATCTAAATTTCACTGAAACCCTAAACCTAATTTCAATTCAATTCAAACAATATATACCCATGATTTTAGGTGCTGAAAACTTTAAGAAAAGAAGTGAATACCTGAGTGTGAGCGTAGGTTGGGATATCTACGGCGTGGGTGGAAGGCGATGAACTTGGAGTGTGAGCGCAGGTGGGGATTGCTACGGCTTGATGGTGAGCAACGAATATTGGTAGTGAGAACAAGTGGGGATCGTCCTGGTGTGGGCAGCGAGCAATGAACTAGGAGTGTGAGCACAGGTAGGTATCACTATGGTGTGGGAAGCGAAAGATGAACCGAGAGTGTGAGCATATATGTGATTCACAATGGCTTGACAGTGACCAACAAAAATTGGTGGTGAGCATAGGTAGGGATCTCTACGGCGTGGGTGGTGAGCGATGAACTAGGAGTGTGAGTGTAGGTGGGGATCACCGGTGGTGAGCAACAAAGATCAGAGGCTATCGTGTGAGGGTGTGTGTGGGGTGGGAGCCGGGGTTCTATGACCAAAGGTGAGGGAAAAAATAGATAATAATTTTTATGATATTTTTACTATACTATTATTAATAAAAAAATATTGTCAGAATAGTTTGTTTGTAGTGAATAAATACTAGTAACATATTTATATATTGAAGATAAACTATTGGAAATATTAATTAATAATAATGTATTCATTTATTAGAAAAAAATGTTGGTATTAATATGATAAAGTAACAAATTTAGTTGTTAGTAAAGTATATGTTGGTATTAAACAATTAATAACAACAGATATATTTGTTAGTAAAAAGAAATGTTGGTACTTGAATGTAATACTAATAAAACATAATATCTGTTGGAATTACTCATTTATACCAATAGATATATATTTTTTCACTGAGTTTTTGTTGGTAAAATTCAATTTCCTTGTAGTGGGAGTAAGTATATTTGATTTCTAGGATTTTTCACCATTTTTACCTGGATTATAACTACATGAGAACAATTGGAGGAATGAGAATAACATATTTATATAACCAAAATCACTAACCCATATACTAAATTTTTTAATCAAACTACTAAAAAAGATGAATTTAATATAAGTGAAAGAATCATAACTTCAATATTGTTGGATGATATCATGTAGGGTAGATTAACCATTTACCTCATTCAAATGATGGGTCCATTACTGTACCATTAAAAAAATATTGACAATGATTAATGACAATATTAAAATAAATAATTATATAGTAATACTATTGAATTCCTATATGTTTAAGAAATATTCTCCTTAGGACAAATATATTCCCTTGGATAGGTATAGTCGGGTTGTATATATAACACATGTTTTGTCACAATGACAAGGGGGCCCCTTCATATCAGACATAAGTATTACTAGAGACCATGAAAATCTTATAATAATTGAAGAAATCAATACATGAAATATGGTATATGGTAATGGTATGTTTAAATATAATTAATATACTTTGACCAAAGTTAATTTATGTTGCGTTGACATAGATCATTGAATAGGGTGTGGAAATGGGTAATGATTTATAGTTTACCATAGGATAAGTTTCATATATGTTACTATGAATTCCATTGGAAAAGGAATCAATCCTCATTTAGTTCTTGGAAGGGTTAAATATTTTATCTTCACATAGGGTTAATTGAGTAACATAACACATGAATTGGAGAGTCCATATGCTATTATGGAATTAAGGATGGAATGAAATTAGAACTTTGAGATGGGTCCAAGATAAAATATTTAGAAATTACCATATGGTATCATAGTATAATTATAATCTAAAGAAATATTAAATGGTTATTCCATTTTCTATGAGGTTTTGGGTGTTATGGTAATTGGAATGAAAGTGATGTTTTCATCTATGTCTAGGATATATTAGTCGAACATCGCTACGTGTCATGTGGGAATTTGAATAAAGCCACACAAAGTTCTTAAAAGTATTTGATTTTTAGATTTATCTCATAATGAGAGAATATGGGGTGGAATGAGTAAGTACCCTTGTAGGAGGATAAGTGGATCAAAAATTAATATGAATTAGTGAGTCCCATGCATCAGGGTAGAAATCATTAATGAATGAAAAATTCATTTGTGGTTATTCTTAGGATTAGAGATCCAGGAATCACTACATAACCTATAATAATAAGAATCAGGTCATGTGGAGTTCTTAAAAATGGGTTCTATATTATTTTAGGATATTTAAGGATATCCTAACATGAATTAGGATACCATGCATTAAGAACTCTTGTATAGTTCAGGCTCTTGCATATGGGAATTTTCACAACTTAAGGTCGCACAAAACAGACCACTCTGAATAGTTTAAAGTCCAATGGGATATGATTTACACCATATAGTTTAGGGTTATATGGTTGGTACCATGTATCATGAAGTTTCAATCCATGAAATAAGGACTTTATTTCATAAAATTTAAGGTCATACAATAAGGACCATGTAAACCAAACATAAAGTTATGAAAAGTAATTATTGAAGAACCATGAATTTGTGGGAGGTGTAGTACTCTCTTTATCACCCATGATTTGATAGTATACTCCATTAGGGTAATACATGTGTATGATTTAAATTCTTTCCCATTTAGGTTCTAATTTTGGAGGTTTCTTTCTAGATATCATTGTTATCATTAAGACTAACACTAATTCCCCTCAAACAAAAGAGTTGCAATGAACCTTATTATTGAATCCTCGTGCTATATGATCTTGATGGGATTCAAGGTTATGAAATGTCTAAAATATTTCATCATTAATTTTCTCTAACTCATATAACATATTTTTTTTCATTCATCCTAGGTAAGTTTGTTATAAATAGATAGCTTTAGAGAAGGTAACTAAAATTTTATAAGAAAAATTACCTCAGTCATATACACCAGTGAATATGAATTTTTATAATTAGAGGTATGGATGGTGGTGTGATATGAATATAGATTATTGGTTATTTTTTGATGATAAGAATTATTATACTAGTAACCCATTTTAAATATTATGTTTAATAAATTCTTCTTGAAAGACTCTACTTTCTATTTATATACATGTGATAACTAGATAAATGATTGCACTAAATATTTTACATATAATATAACAAATTTATATTTTATTCATACGATTACATTACATTTTCCATAATAATGGTGTGTGGTACTCCTAGTATAGTATTGATATTGTACTTCATGAAGCTAATGATAGCCTTTGTTCCAAATTCTCTTAAGGGTACTTCTTTATCCTATTTGTAAAATAATTTATTGGAAATAAGGATGAACATAAACGACCATATGGTTAATGGAGAATATGGATCCATAATATAAATTCCCCATATGTAATATGTATAAGATTACTTTGTATCATGAAGAAAATCCATGGTTATATGGGTAAAATTGGCATGCACTTGACATGCACAACACTTCCTTGATAAATCTACACAATCAGGCATTGTGGGTGGAAAAACATATCTAAGCCTCCTAATTTAATGATAGAAATGTGTTTCTATCTGATATATGCTATATATAACATCATTTAGCTCCCAAATAACAAAAGGGTATCTTTACCTTTTACGAACCTGTTAAAGAATTCATAAAATCCTCATATATAAAGGACCTACTAGGAATTTGAGCTATTAAAGTGAGTGAGATTTTATTCATGTTGATGCTTTTTTCTCTTGGGAAAAAGTTATATTATGAAGGTATTATACCATTAAATACATATAGTTATTTTTCACATTAACTGATGAGGATTAGGATCCATTATAAACCAACAAGGTAAAATCCTCATTAATATCCTCCTTCTCATTATTGAAAAATAGAGAAATAACCATCAATTTATAATATAGATGATTGTTTCATCCGGATCTGGATAAGAAAGAGTTGTGGATAGATTTTCTATAGAACCTGTTTGAGAATTTTATAGGCATGAAACCTAAGAAAATGTTGGTTAAAAGGAAATTGTTCTATAAACTCTCATATATAATCAATTTGTGGTATCAATTCCTCTTTCTTAATAGCATAATATCCATTAATCTATTTAATTACTAGTTTTGAGACTCCTTTGATGTTCAAGTAGATATATAGTATTTGAAATTCTAACTTCAAACCTATTATGAGGGATTGGTAATCTACCTCATTATTATTAATTCATTCTAAGTGGAGGAAATATTTAGGTAGAAGTAACTTTTCTAGGAAAATAAATATAATTGTTAGACCAACTCCATTTGGCCTTTAGTCCTCCATCCTCTTCCTATTTGGACTTTAATAAACACAATCAAAGAGCATTTATAATGTTTTAAAAGATAAATTTATAAATAAAATTTCTTCATCGGGATGTTCCATGCCCAATGGTGACTCTTATTAGTGGCTTCTGCCACTAGAAAATATACTAATGATTTTCCTTTAGTCATTTTTTATGACATGAAATGGACATGAAATTACTGAAGGATAACAGCCATCTCACTAATTACCCAATCAACATAGAATGATTAAGGATGTATTTTAGTACATCCATGATAAATATTAGATGAAAATCATGATGTTCCGGATATTGGCATAAGTTCTACACTATAAATAATAGAGGAATATAGTTCTTATCAATATTTGTGTATTGGATTTCAACCTCCAATATTATATGATTAATATAAAAACATTATATTATTTTTCCAAGTAATTTTTCTATGAAATAAGAGCACCAAGAAACTAATATATTACTATAATATATAGTATAGGAGGTTTTCCTTCCATTGGTAGTATCATAAATAGAGGTTTAAAGATATATTTATTAAGGATTCCAAATATATTCTGGATATTCTCATCTCACTAATAGGTTAGTCCTTTATTTTTAAATTTTTGGAGAGGGTAAAGACTATCTAGAATGAATTTTAATAAAGTGTTTTATATATTCAAGGTGACCTTGAATACCTCTCAAATATTCATGATTTCAATTAGGGGTCATTTATAGTATTGTTTTAGTCTTCTCATTATCTTCTTCAGTGCTAAAGTGGATAGAAAAAAATTTAATAAATTTTTGAGAGGTTTACTTAAATAAAAACTATAGTAGATTCATTTTTAAGTTGTAAAACATACTTTTAGATAATAAAACCTCCAAATTGATTAAATTATATAAGAACTAACATTTTTAATAAGTATATCACCAATCTATAATCACATGGTTTTCCAAGGGTAGGATCAAATGTATGGTGCATTACTCTTTCATAAGATTATTTTTTTATTTTTTGAGACCATAATGATTATTTTTATAGAAATATAATCTTTAGGGATTCAAAAAGGAAATAGATTCTTCATATTCAAGATTTATTCAAATCTCTTTATATATAGATACTCATCCATGAATGATATGTATTATAAATAATAATTTCTATTGATCAATAGTTCTATAATTGGGACATGGAGTTCATCCTTTGGGAAGTGGTGATTAAAATCCTTAAAGTCAATATAGATATTTGTTTTTCCATAATTTTTCTTAAAGGGGATGGTCTCAAAATTATATTTGGGGCATTATACCTCCCAAATAAAGTTTCAATGATCATATTCTCAAACTCAACATCAACCTTACCACCATGAGTCAAGTTCATCATCCTCACTAAATGTTTGTAACTATGATGATTTGTTTTCAAGATAAGGTAATGAAAACTGCATGAGTATAATGTCCTCTAATCTCTATAAAATTTAATGTAAACACGTCCCAGTGTTTTTTTATTAATAGTAAGGTATTATTAGTTCTATTTTAGGGTCATGATTTCACATATTATAGTAGGTTGTGGGTCTTCTTCGATACCCAATTTCACTTTCTTTTAGTTCATAAACAGTGGTTGAGAAACATATCTTAAATGAAAGTGATGAATCCATAATTTATTCTTTATCCTTATTATCATGGGTGAAGGGGAGATTAACCTCTTGGTCCTTTGAAAATTACCTGAGGCTTTCACCATCTTTATCAAAATAATATCCATAAGATATAAAATATGATCTATTATGCTCAACTAATATCATATGAATGGAGTACATGGTTCCTAACCCCTGTATCTTATTCCAAGAGTATATTAATATTTGATTCAAAGGACACAGATATATGGGATAAATATAAATAAAAATTCTATTTTTATAGAGACACTCAAGGTCGTGTTCACTCTTTATAGGTTATATAAGATTTTCTCCTTTTATATAAGGATACATACCAAAAAGTGCATTTATATATCCATTATAGGAGAATAAAGTTACTTAATGATTGTTCCCATCACCTAATAGAACTCTATAATTTCCTAAATACGGATTAGTTTTTATAATACAATTAATATGGAGTAATAATCATCCCTTAAAATCATTCCAACGATTGATGGGATTATTTTTCAATCTATTAGGATAATTAATCTGTGATGCACCATCTATATGTGGTTATTTATCTTAACTTTTATAATAATTTGTATTTATGTAAAGATCTCTATATGAGTTAAAATGGGAGTTATTACCATAAATCACTCTAATTCTCTCACTAATGGGATATATTAAACATTATTGTTATGAGAAATTCACTATCATATGCATATAAATCCATGATCTACCCAATAATACAATGGAATAAGTATCTTGGAGAACCATTATAAACTCAAAGTCGGATATGATCTCCCTAAATTTGGTTTTAAACTAATTGTCCCCATAGGTTTATGTTCACTCTTATCATAAACTTGGATCATTATATCATAAGGATATAGTTCCACTTACCTATATCTTAAATTAAAAAAGATTCCAGTTTGGAATGAGGTTAATTCATGAACTATTTTCCACCAAATATTGACATAAATTAATATCTTTGAGTATACCTAACATATAAAGGAGATATTTTCCCATATTTTTTATTTCATCAATATTTTTTTATAAAATTAATGACCATGTGACATAAAATAGGGTCAATTTCCGCTCAATATGTTTCAGCAATGGACATTATAGCCTCGAAATCATGAGGGTTTGGTAATACCTTGGCAATGGATTCTCTAGTATATTTAGATATATGAAGAGTTCCTAATATTTAGAACTATTTGGAGACAATAGGTATATGCTTCAACACATAATAATTTTCATCCAAAGGATAATTCATCCAACTCAGTGGTCATTCTTGAGAAATTTTCCCATAAGGAAGATCCTATTGTGATGATGATGCTCCCATTTTAAGTCATAATTAGGTAAATCTATATATATAATAATGTTGGATTTCCTCCAGCTGATGTGTCAACTCCACAAGTTTCCATGTCTCCAAACTACACCTCTCTGTGAATCTTACCTCTATTCAACACCATTCATCTTTCCTACCTCCCTCAAAAAAATAATTATGTCAACCTAGGGTTTCATTTCTACTAATATCTGTATTTCCCAATACTACATATCTAAAACCAGTTGTGACTCTTCCCCCACACACTCCTCCCCTCATCCCCCGCTCCTGGTAGTCACTCCTCCTTTAATGGCCTACGGCTCCAACAAGTTCACTTTCCGCCTCCCCACCTCTGCTCCCAACCTTTGCCTCCCTCTGGATGCTCCGCCTATGACTGCTCTGCGACCTACACCTCTGCCTCCTATGCCTTCAAACCCTATGCATTTGGATCTAACACATATGGCTCCTACACATCATATCCCACGCCTCTAGATCCTATGACTCCACATCCGCCTACTTCGCCTTTTCTGCCTCCGACTCCTACACATCCACCAACTTTGCTTCTTCTTTATCTTCATCTACCTCCTCCATGCTTCTGAAAAAAACATAGGTTGGATTATTCTATAAAAAATCCTATTCTTTTATCAATTGAACTATATCATAATAGAGTGTTCTTTTTAGATTCTATGTTATATTGAAAGCCTTGAGTTCTCCCTCGTTCCCTAACCTCCCCCATATCTTCTTAACTAAACCACTATCCTGTTTGAATCTTATTCTATAGTGATTTTGATTCATTTGTTAAATATCCATACATATATTTCATTTTTTTAGAATTTTTATGATCTTAATGCTTTGTATTCATTGTATAAGATTTAAGATGATTGTATTAGGTTATTTTTCATTTTTTGTGATCAATTTTGTTCATTGCAGCAACTGTTTGTGAATCAAATTCTTGGGAATCTTTACGGTAAATTAATTTTCATAGAAAGAGATTTCATGTTTAAATTTTTTGAGCTATGAGACCCAAGAAAATTTTTAGTGATATGAAGAGATCGATTCAAGAAGAGGAATCTTAAAAGATCAAGAAAAACTCTTAATTTTCTAGACTGATTCTATTCACCCCCCCCCCTCAATAATTAGTATGCATTTAGGTATAACAAGTTGATGTACTATTTTATTCCATAATAAACATTTTTACTAATTCCATAAAACATGCATGATTATTGGTTGTTCAAACACAACTGTTTCCAAATTCATTAGATGTAAGTTAATCCCTATTTATCATACACATATATTTCTAGATTGTTTATTGAATTGTTTCACAATTGTTCATACATAGTGTTTTTACAGATTTCTTATACATATTTCTGGGTTGATTATTTAAGTGTTTCCCTAATAGTCAAACATAGTATCTATGATTATTTTTAAAAATTATTGTATTTATAGGTAAACATATTGGATGAACATGTGGGTGCTTAGATACTGGATCATTACCTCTTATTCCACTACTATAACTACTCAAACCTAAAAAACAAGGTACATCGTCTTAATTTTCTTGAAATGTTTTAATATTTTTCAACATGAATTTAACATAAAAATGTTATTATTTACTTTTAAGTATACAAAATTAGACATAATATTTTTTCAGAGAAGTTGATCATTTTTTATAGTAGTTGCTCTTATATTTTCATTGAATAGTGGATCATTTATTTTATTTCAGTATCGGATAATTTATTAGAACAGTGGAACAATTTTTTTCATTAAGAATGTGAATCATGATTTTTTATTGGTAGTAGATCATGTAATTTGTTTTAGCGTTGGTTAATGTGTTTTATTACATCAATGGATCATTTTTAAGAGCAGTGGATCATCTATTTTAGAGTAGTTGATCATGAATTTTAGAGAAATAAATCATATATTTTAGAGAAATAGATCATGTATTAGAGAACTAGATAATTAATTAGTTTAACTAAATATTTTTTACCATGTTTATGATTTCTCAAAAATTTCATTGTGTTTTAAATATATAAAATATTAATATGAAATATTTAAGATCTTCTGTTTGATTTTTAGTATTCCTATTTTCTTAAGAATTTTTCTTATTTTATTAATGAACATTTATTCTTCGAATTAGTCAATTACAAAAACTATTTCATTTATTGATAATATTTATTCAACTATTAATTTTAATAGATTTCTTATGCATAACTGTTTCCAAATTTCTTATGTATAAGTGTAACTAGATTAGTTATGATCACCAAACAGGTTGATATGAATAGTTCTTAATACACTCTTAATGTAGATTTTGGAGGCAACAGTTTTGTGAACCTATATTATAATTGTCTTAACATTTACATAATTGTTCACAAAATTCTTATACAAAATTATTTTCCATATTGTTTACATATCACTTTTTACAGATTACTCATACATTTCTATTTATGGATTTCTTATACAAAAGTGTTTTATAATTTCTCAAACATAAATATTTTTATAGGTATATTATGTATAATTATTTTCATATTTCTTATACATAACCGTTTCCATAATGCTTATGAAAAACAAATTAGATTGATATGGATAGTTCTAGATACCATCTCATTGTATTTGTTTGGTGGCAGTAGTTTGGTGCACATACATTCATATGGGCCTAACATTTACATAAATGTTTTACAGATTGCTTATAAATAAGTGTTTTCAGACTGTTTATATGTAAGATTTTATAGATTATGTATTTTAGAGCAACTGATCATGTATTAGAACACTCGATAATTATATTAGTTTAACTAAATATTTTTACCATGTTCATGATTTCTCAACAATTTCATTGCATTTTAAAAATATACAATATTAATATGAAATATGTAACCTCTTATACTAGATTTTTAGTATTTATATTTTCTTAAGTTTCTATATTTCTTACACATAAATATTTCTATAATGCGTATGATAACCAAATTAGGTTGATATGGGTAGTTTTAGATACCATCTCAATGTATTTTTTGTGGCAGTAGTTTGGTTCACCCAAATTCATATGGGCCTAACATTTACATAAATGTTTGCAGATTTCTTATACCTAAGTGTTTTTAGACTATTTATATGTAATTTTTTTAGATTACTCATATATAGTTAATTTTTTATTTCTTATGCAAGTGTTTCCCAATTTCTCACACATAATTGTTTTTACAGATTTCATATGCATAACTATTTCCAGATTTATGATGCATAACTGTTTCTATATTTCTTATGATGACCATAATAGGTTGATATGGATGGTTTCATATCTATATTTAGTATGTACTAAATGAATCCCAGTAGGATATGAGGTTTAATTACATTATATGGAAATGATAATCTTTTAAAACTCTGATAACATTATTTATATTTTCTATGAATATCATGTTTTCTCTACTGATGAAATTATTTAAATTTTCAGCAAGTTATTTGGTTCGAACACATTCATGAATAAGATTCACTTCAATGTGTTTCTGATTTGGAATATTCTCATTCATTAGATTATTTTTGAAGAAAATTTTTTTATTGAATGACTATTCATTTTACAGTTTCCTCCAAACTCAATTCTAAACAAGAGGTTCTCTTTAACTATGTTTTATTCATCAATTTTCTAGTATTTATTGGGTGTGTAAATTTTATTTTCTTGAACTATCTAATATCACCTTAATTTTCTAGAAATTATCATTATTGTATTAAATTATATTTATTTTCCCTACGACACAAATTGGAATTTCATAGTGTGGAATTTTAGGCCCCAATTGCAATGCTAAAAGAATTATACTATTTATATGTTTTGGTACTATGTGGTTTACTCATATTATCCCTTTTAATTATTTGTTTTAAGTTGCAAGGAAACATTCCAACATTAATTATAATAAATATTATAATTTTCATTGACCATTTTGAATCAATTCTTCATTATTGTAGTTGAATTATTCCCAATGTAATTTTTCCTTGTTTAATGATTCTACTAAATGATTTTATGTTATGAAGTGACAAAAATATCTCAACATATATTCCATAATTATGTATCCCTTATTTTTAGTTTAAATATTTTTAATATTAATATGTATTATTATGTTTTCAAAATTAGATTATATTATTGAAAATAACCATTTCTTTACAGTGTGTCATGTGAATGCATGAGTAATGTACTAGTTTTTATTATTTATGGGTCATGTTGGACAGATTTTCCCATATTCTATGATATTATATTTTACTATACACTAGTTGATTAATCCAACAATCTAATAGGAATACAATAATTTCAACAGGATTCAGGATCAGACTGATTCTCTTGTTGAGCTCACGGATGCAATGTTCTTCCTGTTTATGTGGAATGTGTTATTTCAATAGATATTATACCTAAAATATAAATTTTTAATTAATAAAATATTAATTTTCCCATATATCTTCCTTTATGGATATTAATGGGGAACTATTCTTCATAGAATCCTCTACATCCTCATATAGTCTAGTCTGATGAATGGTATTGATAAAATCGTGTTAGTACCCTTCACCGAAGAAGAGTTTCATCTAGTGGGGTATTTACCACCCTCATAGAGATGGGGGAATGGATTATATAAGATCTTGGACTAGTTTAGGTGAATTTTATGGTTCCTCTAACTAATATTTACTTTATCAGTGATGAGTAATCTGGTTATTGGAAGGTTGTAGAGTAAGAGATGTTTCCATTGATGTTGAAGGAAGAATTCGGGTCATCATGGGTTGATTCAGTCAATACATGATGATTTCATGTATGTGATTCACTAATATTTGGATCATCCATACATAAAATCTCTATAAATACCAATTTATAATTCTATACCACTCATCCATTCTTTTGGGTGAGTGGAAGCATCACATGAGTCTCAGGGCTATCCAAGGCCACTCTCTTCTCATACACCATCTTTTAGAAAAATTATTTAAATTAAAAGTAATCTTGGATGGTATAACCTAACATATGATGGTAAGGATAGTAGTTGATTTGATCATTTAAACCTACCTCATCTATTTTTTAAATTTTAATAAATGTGATCAAATTATATTTTAGCACTAAAATAAATCATCCTAGTACTTTTCATTCTGAAAGGAATAAACCTAATTATTAATTTTGCAAAAAATATTCTAGCTCCAATACTTTTCCGTATTCTATATTTTTTATTAATATATGGGTTTTTTTGTTTACTGGTAGGAGAAACAATATTAAACTTGGTTATATTAGGGGATGAAGCCAGTATTGGTGTTAGTTTAAGATTTATAGTGTTGGTATTTTCTGTCTGGACTTCTATTCATATGAAAATAGTTCTTATTGATATCCATTTTTGTGTTTCCTAACATCATTCAACACAGTGATACAAATTTTGTTAAATTCTACTTCAAGTCTCCCATTCCATTGAGTGTTGAGAATTTTTAATGCCTAAAGCTAGGTTTCCCAATGTTATGTGAATGATGATTCTTATCAAACCACTTATAATATGATTTATAGTATATCTACATTAGTGAATGTTGGAATTCAATATATTTTAATCAAGTGAAAATATCTCATGACTTGTCTAAAATTGTGGCTAATAGAATATCAATGAAGGAAATCAATTTTAATAAAAAGGTGTTGTTATTAATTGAACATGTTAACAAGGTCACTAGTCAACTAGATGGATAGATTCTTCATTTATAGGTTGAGGGGTCTCTACCTATCAAGGAATATCAGATGTAGGAGTTATGGTAGAATTATCCTATAAATCACACTTAGTATATATTTTTTTTAAGAAGATAATATTAAATGTGTTCAAACTTTTATATTATATCCTTATATGGGGTTCACAATTATTATACCAACATGTTATAAACACCCTTAGATTGTTGGTGGTATGTGGATATAGAAATTCTTTTCCCTTTTTCTTCGGTAATAGCTCACTAAGAATTTTTCAATGGAATTTCAATAGGCGACCTCAAATTATGAGATTTCCTCTAGTGAAGGGTATATACACCTTCCTCATGTACCTTTTTGTGAATAATATTTTCCATAAATTCAACTTCATTCAGAAGTTTTTTTGAGCATCAGGTATCGTAACATTAATGGGGTCTATAGAAATCATATTTATTGATGAAAACCCATTAGAAGGAACTAATTCTTCACCTATATTTGAGAAATAGGGGACCATATTATAAAAACATTAATATTTTAATCAGATCCACCAATTATTTCTTTTTTGGATGATTTCTTAGATTTATGGGTCTTATGAGTATTTAGTTTCTTCTCTTAGTACCATGATTAAGGTGAAGTGGGAAGCCTCTTGTGAAGGGTGTCTTTGATTTGTTTTTCTATAATGTTCACTGAAAGATATCATTGTGGTATAATTGTTTCATGGATTCTAAATAGAGTATATTTTTAGGTTTCTTATATAATTTTATACATCCTTGATAACTATAATACACATAATGGAGGTTCATCCATAGTTTAGGTACCCCTTGATCTAATTGATGATACTGAGGTTGGTGAGGGTAAAAACGTCCTCAACCCTATTGGGTTATGGTATCCCTATGTTTTTTCAATTATAGTGGTATCTCTTCTCATATTAAAGGATTTTATTCAAACAAATTCATATACTATATGTTTTTTAGTTTTTCTATAACAAATATCTTCGTTATTGAGTGGAGATGTTTCTTCATTGTGTTTCTTTTTCTTAGGTTTGCTGTCTATTTTAATTTTTTGGAAACTTGATATAAGAGCCTATGAATTTCTCATTTCCGTTGATCACATAATTTCTATTTTACACAACCAGTAAGAGTTTTTAAAATTTTTTAACATAAAAACTCATATCCAGACCTCATATATTATTTTTGATTCAGGAAGATTAAAATTCAAATTCCTTAATAGAGAAGATCCCATTAACTAGCGATTAGTGAAAATTACAACACCCTGAATTCTCCCCAACTTTTAATGTGCACATGAGGGGGCTTCTAAAATAGTTTGATAAAGTTTTTTAAGTCTATTTAATTAAGATTATTAGAGTTACTACTATTATTTTATAGATTTAAGATTCTATGTTGTTGGGAGAGTAGTGAGGTCCACATGGCAGCACAACTTGTGTGCCATCTTGATATGGTTATCATACACTTTATATAGAAGATATTTTCATTTGAGATGGTTGATGTTATCCCAAAAAGTACTACAAATGTGGGTTATTCATTCTTATTCAATGATATTTGGATTGAAATATTGGGGTGTAGAAATGGGATAAAATATGTCTAAAACATTATCTTTAGATAATTCATTACATATGAAATTTTAATCTTTTATATCTTCAATGAATGGTTTTATAATCTGTTTTGGGTATAATGAATACTTTCATATTGTTTTATCAAGTGAGTGAAAATAAATTGTGATATTTTCAACTAAATCAAATCTCGCATGATATAGTGAATGAATTAAATAATATTGTTTCCTTAACTCACCCATGGTTGATGGGAGTCATTAACAATTGACCGTATAATATCATATGTAGTCTACCTTAGTTTTTCAATTAACTCTTGATAATAATTAATATTTATAACAATTTAATCATGAGTTTGAAATTTTTGTAGAATAAATTGATGAATACGTCAATAATAATTTACTTTATCACCATTGGGTGTATTTTCATGGTTTTTGAGTGCTTGGTCATCATGGGAAGAACTTATAGGGTTTTTGGTTTCTTGATCACTATAGGGATGACCTCCATTTTAGTTAGTTTCATGGTCTCCATGGGGAATACATCCATAGTTTTTTGTTACTTAATCACCATAGAGACGACCTAAATGTATTTTGGGTGATTCTCATCATAGGGAGGACCTCCATGGTTACAGGTTACTTTCTTACTATGAGGTGGAATTCAGTGGTTACTGGTTTCTTGGTCACCATGGGAAGTAGTTTCATGGTTTATGGTTTCTTGGTCCCCATGGGGGTGACCATAATTGTCACCAGTTTCTTGATTAACAAGGGTATGGGATCTATGGTTTCTATTTTTTGATAGGTGTAATGGGAAGGACCTCTATTTTAGTTGTACTTTTAGTTTCAAGGAGGAACTTCATGAAAAATACCCTAAGGAGGGCCTCTATAGTTAGTTATTATTGGTTATTGATAATGTGATGACCTCTTATTTGAGAAAACTAATTTTTTGATGGGGGAAACCTCTATAACTAGTATCATAGGGAGAACCTCCAAGGATATTTTATTATATTTGAACATGGGGGGACCTCTGTGGTTGTTGATTGGATGATTTTTTTCATAGGAGGACCACTGTTATTGATTCTCATTTTCTTATTCGGGGTACCTCTAGAGTTTCTTGACATGTCACCATGGGGAGAAACTATATGGAGTTAACTCTAAGGAGGACCTATATAATGTCTTGATATTTCATTATAGTGAGGGTTTTTAGGTTTTTTGTTTTTATCCCTCTTAGGGGATGAATCAGTTGATATAGCCATCAATTTTATCTATGAAGATGTATGTGCCTTCTGGATGATGGTGATTTCAAATTTACCTTATTCTACCATCAAAATCTGACAGGTCACCTATAATCTAATATATATGAAAGGGGTGTGAGTCTACTTCTAAAACCCCACTAATTGATTTTCCTCAAAGGGATTTATATCTAGGTTCTCTAGTTTGTATGACTAAGAATAGAGTTTCTATGAAAACGTTAGGGGAAATTGGGGAAATTTAGCGGTGAAAATAAAAATTATTGGTACGATAACACAAAAAATTATCCTAAGAGTTCATTCATACATAGTAGACATATTATTCAACTTCCTTAAGGAAAGGGAGGTGAGTTTTATCTCACTCTATGAAGAGGCTCCCAAAGAAGATTGAAAACTCAATGGGGGAAACCAACACCTACAATAATATCATTAAGGTGGTGAATATTGTGGCCTTAACTCCCCCATAATTTAATGAGCTATCTCTGGTTTTGGAATAATTTTATTATAGAGGTCTTATCTAGACATAGAATTCCCAACCTGTAATTTTAGGTGTTGAGTGAGATATAGGTTTTATTAGGGGTTAGATCCAAGGTAGTCAAAGAAACCACAACATATTATCATGTTCCATTGTTTAATCCAAGTAACCTAGGTTTCCCAATTATTAACACCAACTTATATGGGGAATTTTATTCCTTAAGAGGTGTTGGTTGAAAAACCCATTTGCATTATATATAAAATTAATATAAAACCATAAATACAATAACATAACTATGAATGTATAGTTAATCAATCTATTTATAGGTAAAGTATTTCATATCTGGTTCATTATTTGTGTTTTAGTTGATTCCCATTGTATACCAATTTGGTTTGACATCAAGGGGAATAAATGTTGAAATTTATAGGATTAGAGTTTTAACCATATTGTAAATGATATTATTGTCTAGTCTAGGACTCTATTATAGATTTAATCCTATGTTCATGAAATCCTTCACAATGACAATACTGGTCACTATTTTTGTAAAGTGGTTAACAAGTACAATTAATTAAAAATGAAACCTTATAATTGAATTATAATGTCTTGTATTTACTCCAAGTTATTAATTACTATATATTTTAAATCCATGTAAAAGTGAATGATAATATTTAAAATCCACACAAGGAGGAATAAACTCTCATGAAATTAGGGTGGAGGTACTTTAATTGATGGATTGGGCATATAAAATGGGATTCCTTTGTATCCCTATGAATTAAATCAAAACTCACATAGATAGTTATTTTATAAAGAGTCACCTCATACCTTTTAAGGTCATATAAAAAAGTAATAATGTGGTTCCATTTAAATACATGCATTCATGACAGTTAATTTTCCTTTTAGGTTCATGTAGTTAGGACCATTGGAGTGCATTTTAATTTAATGGAATTGGGGTCATTTAAAAAATATTAATTTCATGTCTAGTTAAATGATAAGAGATAAATTTCTAGAGACACTCCATCTATCCAACGGCCCGAAGGCCTTCAATTTTTTATTTTATTGATGAAATCACCCCTTTTTAAAGGAATAAGGGGGGAACCCAAAGACATCAAAGTCATAAAACATATCACAACTCGAAGGTCAATCAAAACAAACCAAACTAACAACACGAAGCAACCCCTCCCCAACAAATGGTTGTGGAAATCTCTTCACCGATGCAAGGCTGAACGACAAGCAAGTGTCCTATGTCAAAGCACAGGCCCGATCCGATTGCTTACGCCATACCCTCTCAAACATCCAAATCCGTAAAGTGCCGAAATGATGAAAAAAAGCTCTGGAACCTATTCTAGAGTCAGATCCCTATGGTAGAGTCTGGGTGCATCCCCATACCAAGAGAGCTCACAAACATTCCACCATCAAAAAAACCAAAGAACCTCTAACAAATACCAACCAAACCAACTACACATTCCACCATCAACAAAACCAAAACCTCCAACAAAGACCATCCTAGACCAAATCCACCATCCTGATCAAGACACTCTCGCCACCGCATCCACATAAGTGTAGAAGGCAGTTCAAAAAATAGAGATCAAGTCAACATCACCTAGGACTGGCTGACCCAACCCCGTGCAAGGAGAAACACCCCCGGTGAGGGTATCAAGGTCTTCCTGAAACAGAAACGCCACTCTGGGCATGGATCTACTCCAATCAGAACCATGATGCTCCTCAACAGGTTCTAGAACAAGCCTCACGGTGACAACGAGTGTGCCGAGAAGAACCATTGCAGTTGAAACAGGACAGTCTAAAAACCAGATCCATCCATAGCGTAAACACAGCATCACCAAATTAAGAGCATATCAAACCTTGCAAAAACAGAAATAGAGGAGCCTCCCCCTCCAAAGCACTGCAGAACTAGCCAGAGCTGCACCAGAAACCTCTGATGCACCATCAAGGAGCAGTGGCGCCAACCTCACCGAGGCTCAATGACGGAATGCCTTGGAGAGCCAAAACCACCGAGAATCACTGCACCACTGCTACAAGAGATCCCAACCCGAGCGACACCCACGCCAAAACGCCCACCACCGCCGCGTGAGATCTCTGCCCAAGAGAAGACCCACCATTGTCATGAAAGATCTCTATAATGACCCATACTTTACATACATTGTTAATACTTCAAAATTGAAGTACACTTATTACAACATATGACAAAACCACAAAGGACCGTATAGGTATAGTGTCTTTAGAAACTGGGAAACATAAACAACTGGTTCATAAATCTTCTACAGTGTCTCCCATTTATTTCATCATATCTAGGGTCCCTTTTAGCATATTCTACTTAATATCCATCTTCCTGACCTGGGGAAAAGAAAACATAAAAGGGTGAGCTCAAATGCTCAGCAAGGGCAAATAAAGGAAATAAAAATCATATCATATCTTTTTGAAAATCAAAACCTGCAAAAGAGATCATAATATCTTAACATGGAATAAATCATAGAAGTGAAAATGAGATCCCCATAATCATAACATAAAACTTGAATCTTTGTGGCATGCACACATAATCATGGAAAATCATTTCTTGTTAGTCATGACTCATTGCCAAGACTATCTTAGTGGACAAAGTCCCTTTCTGAACCGAGTTCACTCCTCGTTTCAGTCCTGTATCACTGAACCGAAATAACCTTCCGTTCCAGCCATGTCTATCTCATGAGATATAAAATCATTACCCAATGCATTGGAGGGAGATATAGGTCCCACCCATCTTATAATGAATCCTTTCTTATGTGTGCCACATAATCATAAAACATACATCATCGCATAACACATATAAAAAAAATGGGATTCTTGAAACATCATAAATCAATTCATATAAGATAAAGGAATTCATAAACATAATTCCATCACAACATAGTCAAACCAATGTAAAAATATGGATAGAAACAGAACCCTTTATTATCTTAGATGGAAAATAATTTTGATAAAACACTTGAATTGAATTCTTGAGGAAAATATCCTTTCTTCTTCAAAAACATTTTTCCTTTCATAACATGTCATACAACTTTAAAATAAAAGAAGTTGATTAAAAATAAACTTGAAAACTTGTAAAGGAAGCTTCTTGGAAACAATTTTTTAAAAATCCATTCATGCCGTATAAGTTAAAAAAAAACATTCTTCGTACTTTTGTCGGAAAAGTCAAAAAGTACCTCGTACGGAAAAACGACAAAAGATTCCTTTCATATTCTTTACAAAAAACTCACCTAAGGGTAAAATTGGATTTAAACTATTTCAAGTGGATGTAAACAATATTACATATTGAGGGAACATGGATGTGGATGATAAAATACACCCCAGTAAATACTTACGAATAAACAATCTCGGATAAAAAAAATGAGATTGTGATATTTCCCTTACCTTAGGTCCGATTTGCTTTGTTCGTGTCCGAAGCTCCTGTATAATGGTTTAAATAATGTTATTGACTTATTCCAGAATCATACATATTGATATGAGATCATATATGGTCATATTATTAGCTTCTTGTTAGTAATATTTCATTGTTACTTGTTACTCGGGTCTTTATAACTTTTTGTTCTTATGCGTGTTTTGTCGAATAAATTCTTATTCTTATCTTTAGGTTATAGATAATTCATTTCTAGAATGGTATTAGTGTATTATATACCATATTAATTCATTCAATTCATTTATATAATCATTATGAAATGAAGATCATGTAGAACGAGTCGCATCACATCGTGGAGACGGTATTCCGTACGTACGCACGAGTGATGATATCGTTCCTATGATCGTGGAATTGTATTGGAGTATATATATATATTATTTCAGTATCAATATTACTTAATAATAATCATATATAGTTACTGATTACACCATTATACCCATCCTTGTAAGGTGATGGTGGAAAATAGATTACACCACGGCGTGGAGACGGTATTCCGTACGTACGCACGCGCGGTGATTTCATTTTTCCGTAGGATGGATAGAAGGTGAATTAGGGTTGTTTCATATTTATAATAACATATCAGTATGTAAGTAATACTGATGTTATTACTTTATCATGAAACAACTAAAGAAGAAGAAGTTGAAGAAGAAAGAAATTGAAAAGATCGGTAATGGATATTACCTCTTCTTTGGAACGCCTTTTTGAATCCTCCACTTAAGGAACTAAGATTGGTCTTTGGAGAAGACCAGGACCTCTAGGATTATTCTAGGGAAGTGGAGAAGGGAAAATGGCAGGGGTTGGCCGAGCTTGAGTGCTCAAATTGGTGTGAGGAGGAGGGGGAGGAGGTGCCCTTTTATAAGGGAGGAGAGGGGCACCTTAGGAATATCTCAAAATATTATTTTATATTAAAGTAAAAATCGGTTTATAATGGTTCCAAAGGGTCTTATTTCGAAGCTAAAGTGGGGATGGGTCGAAATCCTATCAACCAATAGGATTTAGACAAGTTTAGGGTATTATTTTAACCTTATCAATTAGATTTAACTCTAAGTTAATTAATTTAACTTTTACCGTGTCTTTTTGTTTTCTTTCACTATATGGTTAATACACTTACTATAACATGCCAAACGAACCCCAAATTGTTTATTATTAATATATATATCCTTATCTAAGTCATTTGGCCGAACCTTAGATTTTTAGGAATAAAAGAACAATTAATAATATAATATTTGATTTAAAAACTATTTTGTGTCAATTTTGACACTATTTGATATATGATTTTTGTCAAAGTCATAACAGAATTATATGTTCGAACCAAGTTGATTAAATCAATACTAATATATCATAGTAACCTAGAAAATTAGTGGAATTCATAAAAAGTCTCAAATTACATTTATTTCGGTATTTATATTATCAATTTTGTCAATATTTCATTAATAAGATAATTACTGCATCATCTTTGTGTCATAAATAAATTAAATTATTTGATGTCTAAAAATTACAAATAAAATACCATCATGTAGGCAATCTTTTTAGATTTCTAATGAATATTTACAATCGAATTTATCTTATGTATAACCCTATATTAAAAATGATTTACTTATTAAACTTTGATTTTAACTATTTTAACCCTTCTTTAAATAAATTAATAATAAATGTCCTAATCTAATCCAAGTGGGCCTAAATGGTCATATTTTATTCCTAAGTTTGTTTTTGGTCGAATTACACTTGTCCAATAGAATTAGGACATGTGTTAGGGTAATATTAATATCATATTTACCCTTAGTTACCCTATTTACTATTAACCGCGGTAAAAATAGTAAAAGTTACTATTCACCAAAAAATTATTTTCATCTCATTGAACCACATTTTAGTCCTTGATATTAACCGTGTCTCTCGGATTTTTGAAATTCCATTCACAGAAGCGGTAAAATTAAGTTTCATGCAAAATTCAGTTTTTAACCTACCACTTAGTGGTTTCACTATTCATCAAAAATTGAAATTTTCCAGAAAAATACCAAAATTTCACCCTAGGCTAATTTCGATATTCTGAGTCCAAAAATGAAGTCCATTTTGAAAAATAAAATTTATAAAATTTCAAAAAGTGGTTATTACTATTCATAACGGCTAGTTTTAATAGCATATTGTTGTTTAGTGAAACTCGGTATTGCGTACGACGCAAGCTATCGAGGAAGGTCGCGATTGCGTGTAAAGCAAGCCAAGAAAGTGTTGTGTAGAAAAAGATTCCTTTGATGATTTATATAACATAAAAGTCTCGGGTGTTACAATCTCGCCCCAAATGATGATGCCGAGTCAAACCCACCACCCCCGCGAGAGAAATTGTGAATCCCCGTGCCGAGACAAGCCCCCCGCCATCGCAAGATATCCTGGCCCGGTCGAAGACGCTGAGACAAACTCGCTACCGCCACAAGAGAAACTGTGAAGCCACACGCTGAGACGAACCCCCCACCACGAGATGAAGCCACTACCGCCCCATGTAGATCCCAGATCGAAGGGGGAAGGAAGAAAAAGCCGGAAGAAACCCTAGATTTCACATAAAGGAGAGGGAGAGGTCGCTCGGAGGCTCTCTTTTAGAAACACTCTAGTGTGGTACTTATAGATGAATGACCCTTTCTAGTTTACCATGATAGATGATTAAAGTTCTAGAATGGAAGGATTTTTAGTATCACAGTAACCCATTTTTTACTTTTTTCATAGTAACTATACATAGGAAGGATGACTAGATCCTTGGTGGACATGGGAGTGGTTCAAAAAAACGAACATGTTTATCCTATTCCAAGAGGGATGTTATTGGTTTCTTTAATATGATGGATCCAAATTATCAAATAAATTTTATGATTGACTATACTATGAGTAACCATGAGGAGGGAAGACAATTAAGGGACAATTTATATAGGATACAAGATACCTATAATCAAAGGAATAAATAATCATAAGAGGTACATGAAAATGGAAAATGAATCAATTGTTTATATTGAGTGTCCAAGGTTTAGGATCTGGTAAAGTATGTTTTTTATGGGTATAACTAGGGAAAATGGATTTAATGATATCTATAATTTGGGAGAGTAAAAAGGTTAAACTTAACCAAGGCGTGTGTCTTAGGTGAATGAGGTAGCTAAAAGGGCCATTGAAAGTTGAGTGTGGTCTCCTATGAATAGAGAATACCTAGTACCATGGTGGGTCACCCATGAAGGTTGGGTGTAGCTCTAATTATTGTAATTTTAGGAGAATAGGTAACCCTAGAAAATCCTTGGGGTTAAATTTATATCTAATCAGGGGAATCCTGGGAACCAGTATATTTCACCATTTTTCTTAGGGGTTATTATTAGAATGTTCCTCCACCCTTTCCTATGCAGAGTTTTGGGTGGACTGATCTTTCACAAGGTTTCTAAGTTTTGAACTCTTATATTTCCTAAATAAACATCTCTTCAATTACTTTTCTCTGGGTTTTGATCTTAAGATTTTGGTTGGTCCCATAGATTGAATTTTTAATTTCTCACATGCTTTAAGTGCCTCATTTTGTCAAAGATAGAGTTTGGGATTCCTTTTATAAGAAACTTCATCTTAGACACTCATATTTTAAAATTAAACACCATGATCACAAATTTGTGGACCCTATGAACATGTGAAACAGTGGTATAACATATGTGCGACATTTTAATGGTGCACATAAAAAATAAATAGGGCACACATGCATATTGAGGTAATGAGGTTGGCCATTGTTTCTTCTCCAAAATGTCTTAAACTCTTGATAAACATTATGGAGATTATCTTGAGTAATATTTGAGTTCCAAAATCTATCATCCTAATAAAAAATAATTAGAATCAATAAAACCTGCTTTCATCTAGGCTCAGAATCCATCTATTGAACCAAGAGGGTAAAATGTCTTGTGTATCCTCTATAGGAGGCCACATGTGTGTCAATATAAGTATAAATATATATATATTTATATATTAATTCATAAGGCCACACTTCTCATAGGAAGGAATGTGTGTGTGTTGACATCCATACACATGTACATATCCATCATCGGATATGAGGCCTCTGTCTTCATAGTGAGGAACATCATCATATATTCATTTATCCATAAATGTAATGGGTTCATATGTACCAATAAATAGTAACTTCTTCAAAGGTATATAAAACCTTTATATATAATATACAACAATAAAATGGTATTGCGTCTCCATATATATACATGGAATCATGTAATCATGCTATAAATGTCTATAAGAATATATAGAAGCCTTAAACATGAGTTATACATCACAAAGTGTAATAATAAAAATTATAAAATCATGTTAAAAATATATTTTACATCAAGTTAATATGTATTTAATGAATACATGTCAAGAAATAACATGAAACCATTTAAAGTATCATAAAAATCATAAATAAGACTCCATACTTAATAAAACATGTAGGAATAACCATTTTTAAAATTTGATTTAAAGGAAAACCATTTGTGAAAGAATATTTATAAGAATAAAAATCTTTTAGTAATGTCACACTCTACCCCATGACACTTTTATCATAATCAATATAAAAATAAGAAATAAAATAAGTACAGACCTACCAGATGGTTTACTGAAGCCTAAACAATAATTACTAGGAAAGTAATATTCCTCCACATGATAGATTATTGAAACCAATTAAAGTAAAATGGATGTTTAACTCTATTTTAAAAAATAAAAACAAATCTAGTAATTATGTGATGGTATTACCTCTATAACATTCAATAAATTTTTTCAATAGATTTGAGGATGAATTATAAAAGGATAAACTTTATTTCAATATCTATATAAGTAATAGGTTTATATATTTAACTCATTTATATGAAATAATATAAAAAATGATAAGATGAATATCCTACCATGTATTCTCTAGAAAAAAACACCCATAACCAATAAATGATGAAACTAGATGAATATTAGAGCTTGGGATCACTTGGGAATAAAAGAGGGAGATGGGATATCTCAAGAGGGGGTTTATAGTTGTTATTTGGGGAGGTGAAATCCTATGTAAAGGATTTTAAAGACTAATATTTTAAAAACACATAAAACTATTTTTCTATTATTAGAACAAAAAATATACTAGAAACCACTACACTTATTATGGCCTAACAAGTGTCACCGAACTTTTGGCGATTATATACAGGGACTCTAGTGCCCTTGTTTCACTTTATCAATATCTCCATCCCCCATCATCCTCCTATAACTACATTATCCATTAGTTATAAATCATTTTTAACCACTAATATTTTATTTAACTACTCAAATTTAAAAGTTTATTATTAATAACTAACCCAAATGAGGAGGTTCATTACAAAATCCTTATAGTTGAGATTATATTCCCCAAGAAGCTTGAATGATATTTCAAAGAGAATAATGGTGTCCATTGATATCAAACCTCATCTTCATACTCCCATATCCCATCCTGAATCTGGTCATGTTTCTATCATAACCAAACCAAATTAATAATTTCTCTATTTAAGACTGTATGACTTTAGTTAATGATATAAATAAGTTTCTCCATAATGGACCCATACACTTATAATTCCATATCATTGAACTAAATAATTTTAGTAGGATTGGGTATATATTTCATTAAATTTTAAACATAGAATACATTATTAAAAATCTTAAACTAAGGAATAAAATATAACCTATAATTTATTACTCATATATGCTACAAGATCTTCAGCACTTCAATGTTTCTTGGAGATGGATTCCCTTGATTTATAATTAATCAGTGACCTGATAATGGAGAGATTCATAGAAATAAATTTTCAGTAACCAAAAAATAAAAAATCCATCACATGTGATTGGAATAAGAATTTTAGAGAATCTTTTAAGTCATTTATTGCTTCTATGTCAACTTTATCGACACAACCATCTCCTTAACTATTCTCGAACAAATCAAATATTATCTATAAATCACTTCCATTATAATTATGAAAAAAAATTATTTTCATGGAGTGACACATATAGATACATTTGAATATATTAATGATAATTTTCTTTAGAGGAAAACTGTACATGTGATAACTGATACTCCCAAGATCTACCAAACTTAAGAATACAAGCCTTAATCATAACCTTCAGTATTAAAATGGTCCTTTATAATTGATCATCCATATAAGGGAGATAATATGAACTCAATTCTACCTATGTAGTGAGTGTTTTCTACAACCCCATCAAACTTTTGGAGTTAAAACTTGGGTATCATTTAAAAAAATACTAATAGGAACACCATAAAATTTTATGATCTCTCTAATATTTAATTTCCCCAAATCATCAATAGAACAAAACTCTCAAATATCCAGAAAAAGAGTGATCTTACATAGTAAATCAATAATCACCCAAACTATATCCTTACCTCTTGGAGACTGAGGTAAGTTATTTATAAATTCTATTGTGATCTCATCCAATTTATAAATGGTTATATGTAGTGGGTGTAACTCACCAGTGGTTTATTGATATTTTGAATTGACCCCACTTCATAAAAATTAGTCACAAATAGTGTTTTTTTATTTATAAATGGTTTAAACTACTGCTAAATGGTTTTTCACTGGTTACATAAACTACTGTGAATTATAGGGTCAAGGTACATTTTATTGAATTTTTTTAATTTCACGGTGGTTTAATGAAAATTTCACAAAATTAATATTTCATTGTGGTTTTTAAATATTTCATGATGGTTCTTTAATTTTTTGTGTAAAAATTAAATTTTGTTTATACCGACACTAAATTAAAATGTTTTTTAGAATTATTTTAAACTAATTTTAATTATTTATTATTATTTGGTGGAAGTTTTAACCAACACAATTTACTACAATGAAAAAAATGAATTCAAAGAGTAGCTCCCCAACATAAATAAAAAAAAAGTAAAAACTAACGAACTTATATAGATTTAAAAATTTATATTTTACACCAAAAAATTATAATATACACCAATAGATTCATATACATCTAATAACAAATCAAACAATAAATAATAACATGCACACACATACATATGTGTGTGTGTGTGTTTAATTAGTAGATCATGTAACCATGTTGCATGGATGTATGATCAAATGACTGTTAATATCTCTTATTCATGATGTTTTGTCTAGATCAATTCTAGGTAAACCAATGGGGTATTAAACCACATACACAAGTTCCATCTTTATTCTAAGGTCCATATTAAATTATCCAATCCAAAATCTAAATGACCTTTATTTTAAAGATAAAATTAAATCTAATTAAAAATGTAATTTAAAACCCAAATAAAATTGTTCATTTTAAAATTAAAATATTTTTTAAATCCAAAACCCATTTTCATAAATCCTACCATCACAAATAATATTAAAAGTTTCCAAAAAACTAATATTTAAACCAATAATTATAGTCATATATTTAATCCACAACATAATAAAAATACATAAACAAGATATTTAAAATAGAAATCATATAATAATTCAAATTTTAATCTAATCATAAATTTTATAATAATTTTTATAATATATAAAACATATTAAAATATTCCATATCATAAACCATATTACTCTCTTAAGCTGATATATCAGATAATAACCCATATAAATATTTTTAATCGGAAAACATAATTTACAAGTACTCAGTTTATCTATACAACAATGTAGGTAAAATGGAGATCAAAATCAATCATCATCGTGACTTCCAAGTGATGAGAAATAGTAATCATCTCCATCTCTTCTCTCTCATTTTTTCATATATATTATATTTTATTTTAAAATTAATCTAACTTATAAATATATATATTAACTTAAAGAAATAAAATTTAATATTCTAAATCATTAAGAAATTGTGAAATTTACCTGTTGATTTTATCCAATAATTGAGGAAATATCATCAAGGAAATTTCTATTTAAATTATAAGATAATATAGCTAATTCATTTTTTAGAGCGGTGAACTTGTTGGGAATGTATTATCTCAACAATAATCTATTAATCTTTTTGATTTCAATGCTCAAAAATACACTTGTTTTTTCTAATGAAATTATGTTAAGTGTCTTTTAGGATTATATTTCTTATGAAAATTATCTTATTTACGGGTTAAATGTTTTTTCTAAAGTGTTATGGATATTTTTTTAAGTAATATGAAGTCACAGTTCATACCCAAAATTTATAAGTGGAATGTATGGTTCTCAAACCTTGAATTTGGAGTAAACATATGGATCAAATATCCTATACTATTGTAAAGGTATAGATTAGGAAATTTACTTTTGAAATCAATCCTAGGATTTTGAAACTAATGTATGGTTCAAAAACCTGTTGTTTTGAAGCTAATAGTACATTATCAACCGAGATTTCAGAGTTTACCCTAAATTTTACATGGTTAATAATGGAGTTTGAATTCAAGATAATTTTCATGATTTTTGTAATGATATTGATGGTATTATTTAATATATTTTTAAAGATACTAAAATACCAATTCAAAGGCTCATGTTTAATATATTAAATCCTTATTATTATAATGGAAGTTATAATTTTATTTGAATGTTTAAATCCAAATACTCGTGATTTGTTAAGATTTTTTTTTGATAATTTTAACTAAAATAGAATTGAGTTTATTTTGTCAAATACCAAGAGTTCTATCATTCATAAATCGTGTACCTTTTCAAAAATAATGAATGTATATACTATTATAATGTAATAAACTTTGGTGGAATATATGTTTTGATATTGTGCTATTTGAATATTGTTCTATTGTTTCTACTGATATTGTAATTCTGTTGTATTTCTTGATGATAATTTGCAACTAGGATGTCTTTGAAGCTGTTATTTCTTAAAGACTATTATATAAAAATAAGAATATTCATTATCTGTTATTTTCTAATTCAAATGTGATGTTAATATGTTTCTCATCAAATAAATTAGTCTTTATTTTTTAGATTATCGACTACTCATAGTTATTCATGGTGGAGTGTCAGCTTCTCACACTAAGTTGTAAATTAAGAGTTTTTAAATAAAGTAAAAAATCTTATTTTAAGGTTTTAACTACCTGCACTCAATTTTGGAGTAATTATGATAATAGGACCTATTTATTGAAAATTATAAAGCTCAATGAGATATTTTGGGTGGAGTGGACTAGGGGAAATTTGTTCCATGAACCAATAAAAACATTATTTTTTTCATCTTCTCTATTTTTATGTAGCATAACTTTCTTAAAGAAAACAACATTTCATATATTCATAATATATAAAGAGGGATAAAATTTCAATTTTAATGTTTTGTAGCATGACATAATTCACCCCATCCCCCCTCTTCTATATCTTCATATTATTCTGACCTAAAAATTGGTATCAAAATAGTGATTTTTGAAGAAATCTAATAAACTCATGAAAGTATGAGTAAAAGGCCTGTAAAAAGATAGATGTCGATGGAAAAACTAAAAGAAGAAATTTCTATGATTTGTGATCCTTATTTAAATGAGGATAATTATAGATACAAAAATAGTCATATGGTTATCTATTTTTACCATCTTACATTCAAATTTTACATGAATATTTTCAAACCATAGAAATCCTAGAGAAATGGAAAATTATGATTCACTTATGGAAGTCTACTACGATGTCAATTCAAGAGACATGAATTCTATTATATGTGGAATTTTTCTAGATGATTTTAGGTGTTTATATAAATTTACTACTTTCTATGAGATTTGGAAAACTATCACTATTTATTATTAAGGAACTAACAATGTTAAGAAATTAAGATGCAACACTGAAAATATGAAAGTTGACATTTTTAGAATGAATTATGGTAAAAAGGTCACTTAAATGAATATAATATTGACTGAAATAGTCAATAGTGTTTCTACCTTAGGATACCCAATTAAAAAATTATATAAAGCTTTAAAATTTCTAAGAGTATTACAATATAAATTCTAAAATTAGACAATCCACTACTATCTTAGAACTAAAAACAAAGGAGTTGATTGGTACTCTAATGATTTATGAAGCAGAAATGAATGTTGAAGCTGGAAATCATAGGACTATAAAAATAGAGAACAGTAACATTAAATTTACAATTCAAATATATGAAAAAAATCAAAAGAGGAAGTTTTTTTTTCAAATTATTCTAAATTTTCATATTCGGGAATGGTACCAACTCATTTAGCTAGAAGATTTAACAAATTTTATAAGAATAATAAAGGATTAAAAATTAATTTAATGGTATGAAGAAATATGGTTGATGAGTTAAAGAAGTAAAATGATATAAATTAATGAAAATGGAGAATATCATACCTTATTTCCCATAAATGAAATAAAAGAAAATAAAAATGGAAAAGAAAGAAAATAAGTATCAGATGAAAACCAATTATGAGCACAAAAGGTAAAAATTATATGAAGGATACTTAGAGTGTCTCTTGGGACTATAGTAGTACTTCAAAAAATAATTCAAAAAAAGAGTCAATCAATATAAAATAAAATATGTGTTATGTGGATAAAGTGGAAAAAGAGGTATAATATTATTATTCTTCTAATTCTGATTCTGGAAGTTTTTCTAACCGTAAATTAGCTTCTTACTATTAAATGATTGAAGAGAAATATGAATTTCTAAAAAAAGAATAAATCGCTAAAAAATATTCATAAAGTGTTTTTTTAAATTAAAAAAAATCACTTCTAAAAATCACTTGGAATTAAAACAAAGATTTAGAAAATCAACCTCAAACTGCATTGTTCATGAAAATATGATTAAAGATTTTTAAACTAAAGTAGAGTCATTCAAAAGGACTTTCAAAATATTAACTAAGAAATAAGAATCTTTAAATAAGATTCTTAGTAAAAATGGTCATAAAAGGAGAAATATCGAAAATAAATAAATGAATAAAAATTGAAAATATATATAAATTATTTTTTACCTAGTTTTAAGAATAACAACATATCAAGAGTCATTAATATTTATTATATAATTTAAGGTTATTATTTTAATAACTGTTGTTTAATAAATCCCTGAATCAGTAGAATAAAAAGGTATTTTTTTTCTTGACAGGTGAGTAGAGACTCTTCCAATTTTCATTCATTAACAAAATTTGATAGATTCCTAATTACCTTCGAGGATAATGTAAAAAGAAAAATAGTTGTAGTTGGATCAGTTGGCGATCCAAAATCAATTTTGATAAAAAAAGAACTACATGTTCAAGGATTCAATCACAATCTGATAAGTATCTCTAAACTCTATGATGATGGTTTTTATAATGATTTATAAATATCACGACCCCCTCACACCAAAGATGCCCCTCCTGAGCTGGAAATGGTGAAAGGGAGATAATGACCCCCGATTCCCGCCTCCAGTAGGCCCCGGGGTGGCGACTAGCACCAAGGGTATGAGTTTTTCACAAATATGGGAGGAATTACCCTTTTTATTTTTAAAGATCGGGAAATAGGACAAGTCAACCACCAAAAAGGAAAACAACCAGTGTATATAAATAAACCCAAACCAAGTCCACATGCATGTTTAAACAATTTTATAACAAGGTACAAGTACAAGAAAGCTCAAAGTACAATACCAAAAGAAAACAAAGGTACAACAACAGCAACAACTCCAACTAGCCGACTAGTAGGGTCCCGCACGGCCCTGGTAGTCCTCCTGGAAACCTGAAAGTAAACGTAGGGTGATCATACAAGTATACTCAGTAGAGAAACCTAAAGCTCTAGTGCACAAGTGGGGAGAAATCCTAATGTCCCGTGAGAACAACAGAAGAAACCTAGCAAGGAATTCTATCCACCCAACCTCACCCGCCACACTCACCAAAAACACAAGCACAATAGGTATTAGTATATAAGAAACAAGAGTATTGGGTACCCCGCACCATTTCCCTTTAGTTAGCTTCTTTTCCTAATGACGAACGTCCTGACGCTGCCACACTCTCCCCACCCACACACACCTGGGCCTCACAACCACGTATCCCTCCTGCACACACCTCGGCCTCACAACCACGTATCCCGCCCGCACACACCTGGGCCTCACAACCACGTATCCCGCCCGCACACACATGGGCCTCATCCCAAAGATTCTTGGGAAACAGAAGAACCTTCACGAAGAGTCTTGGGCTAAAACCACCCCAATCAAAACCTACCCGAAGAGTCTTAGGTGTAAGTTTGCCTCAAGCCATCACAGCCTAGGGGAGAAGGAGCAGGAAGGAGCTAGTAACTAAGGGAAAAACACCCTCTCCCATAAAATGGGAGTGTTCGGCACTAAGTGCTCAACATGGGTGGGGTGAGATAAAACACAAAAGATACAGATATATATACATATACCAACCACACAGCCAAACCTATGGCTTCTAAAAAGAGAAACTGAGCACGTGCCTCGACACTGCTACTACGAAGCATGCATACGACAAACAAACCCAACCCCCTTTAGGTTTTCACATTTCGGTAGAAATAGTTATTTATTTCCTTAACTACTGGGCAACTATCCACAACTAACCACACCAATCATTCGTAAAACATATCCCTGCCATCCACAAAAATAGTTAGGAAAAACATAAGAAGCACAACAAAGTCCCTCTTATCAACCAACCAACCTCGTTGATTATTATTTCCGTTTCATTACCACGCCCCACCATTCATTAACTCTTCCACTTTTATTTATTAATCACAACACATAACTCGTTCACATTAAAACCCAACCCTGTAGCCCTGCTGCCAACCGCCATAACCACAACCGCACCAAAACTCGTACATCAATATCCCTTTAATACCATTTATTGCAGCCCCACTATCCGTTACCAACACAACATTCACACCAACCCACAACCAAGTCAACTGCAGCCCCACTGCTCACCCAATCCACAACAACCCACAAAAACACCCCCAACACATGCCACGTAACCAATCCAACACCCACATGTTCATTATTCCATTTTTTTTAACCGGGGTGATCACACAGGGGTTCCATATTTTCATTTAATCAGCCAACTTTACGTGATTATCCAATTTCCACATTCCACAAGCTTCCATCCATAAGAAAATACAGAAGTAGAGGGAAACATTTAATTGCGTAAGCAAAGGCCCCCAACGACCGTGATTTTCAGTAGGTATAAGCTCATTCAATTCACAAATATAATATCACAGGATATAAAAAGTAAAGTAACAACAATCACTAACTTCCCAACCCCATTATTTAACTAGTTATTGTCTTTATTAAATGGTTCAACTTTTTCTCATGAAAACAAAAGGATACCCGCCCTGCATGATACAAAAATTAGAGAGACAAAGGTGAAATCCCTACCTCAACAGGTTCTTGATCGCAACTCTCCCCCGGATCAACCTTAGAAGACATCCGTCGGCGTCTGTCACTTCTATCGGGTCCCGGAAAAACCTCCTCGGGTGGAAGTCGGAAAGGAAAGGATGAAGGAAATAAAACGGATCGAAGATCAGAAGCTCCGCCTCATCATTACGATCCCGTGGCCGCTAACGGATCGTAAATCGGAGCTCAGACGAAGAAGTTATGGAAGAAAGAGCCTTCGAGTCTCTTGAGAGAGCTCTGCTCAGAGGAGAGGGGAGGAGAGGTGTGAGTTTAAAGGAGGAGGGGACCCCTCCTTTTATAGGCATGAAAAGAAAAAGTACACGGCATGTACTTTATGGTACACGGTGTGTACTCAGTTATTTCACACAATCTCCACGCGGCTTCCAATACGGATCCGCGGCCGTTGACTGGTCAACACACGGTTTGAGGGTAACGCATACGCGGGGAAGGACTACACGACGTGTATTTTGGACACACGGTGTGTACTCATTCATTTCACACGGCAAGGACACGGCTCCTACACGGTACATGACCATTGACTGGTAACGCGTACGCGGGGAAGGACTACATGGCGTGTAGAACTGGACACACGGCGTGCACCCATTATTCCACACAGCAAGGACACGGTCTGCAACACGGGGTACACCTGGAAATTAAGTACATGACGTGTACTCAAACTACATGGCGTGTAGTTTCAAAATTCTGGAAAGTGTGGAAAAAGTCCATTTTACCCTTCAGAACACTTCTTGACCTTCTTTTTGACAAAGGAAAGGGCCGGAGAGGTCCGGGCCATTACATCATATACCTATTAAAACATTCTCGTCCCTGAGAATTCAAAAACCAACCCAAAGGAACCCGACAAGATACCTCTTAGGGTTCTCGTTATAACAGGAACCCAACCAACAACCCTAATCATATGTGTTAGGAATTCCTTCTCCTATGTAGAGATATTATCCTCTTTAGGCGGCACTGACTCTCCTTCACGGGTTTAATCGCATCCTCATTAATGCATCTCGATTAAGAATTGGTCCTTCCCACTTTCATACATTAGGATTTTTTTTCAACTCGCACTAACCCCAACACCACACAACCAACACACTGCCCGAGCACGTGGGTTTGGGAAATTCCTTCACCTATGTCGAGATATTATCTGCTTTAGGCGGCACTGACTCGCCCGCACGGGTTCAATCACATCCATGTTAATGCGTCTTGATTAAGGGTCAGTTTTTTCCCTTTCCCACACATCCGGACATGTTACACATTACCAAGGAACAAAGAAACAAAAGGTATCACAACTGACAAGCCAAGCATTCCATATGTCAAAGGTACAGAGTACAACATCAACACAAGCTCAGAAGAACAAGGGAAAAACTCAATTCAAAACAACTTCGGGTACTGAGCGTGCATCTGGGTCTCCCGCTCCCAAGTGCTCTCCTTGAGGCCGCCATGCCTCCACAACACACGAACCAAGGGAATGGTTCATCCACGGAGCACCTTCTCTTTACGATCTTCGATTCTGACTGGTTGTTCCTCGAAGGTCGTGTCGTCTACCGTATCTAACTCTCCCCAGTCGATAACGTGGGAGTCATCGTGTAAGTACCGACGAGGCTAGGATACGTGGAAGACATCATGAACCTTCTCCAACAGAGGTGGCAGGGATAGTTGATATGCCACCTCGCCGACTCGCCTCAACACCTCAAAATGTCTGATGAACCTGGGTAAGAGCTTGCTCGCCTTCCCAAACCTCCGCTGCCCCCGTCAAGGGGAAACCTTAAAGAACACATGATCCCCCACCTCGAACTCCAAGGGCCTCCTCCGAAAATCAGCATAAGACTTCTGTTGGTCCTGAGCCGCTTCCATCCTCTAACGTACAAGATGGACTTTCTTTGTGGTGCTCTGTACTACCTCTGGCCCATGAGCACCTGTCTCACCAACCTCTTCCCAGAAAATGGGTGAACAACATGGCCTTCCATACAAAGCCTCAAATGGTTCTATGCCAATAGTATAGTGGAAGATGTTGTTGTAGGAAAACTCTACTAAAGGCAAGTGTCTTACCCATGATCCTCTGAAATCCAGAATGCATGCACGGAGCATGTCCTCCAACATCTGGATAGTCCGCTCCGTCTTCCCATCGGTCTGGGGGTGGAAAGTAGTGCTAAGTCATAGATGAGTTCCAAAAGCATGCTGTAACCCCCTCCAGACTCTTGAGTTAAACCGAGTATCCCGGTCTGAGAAGATAGTCCTTGGAACTCCATGCAAGCGCACCACCTCGTCTACGTACCTCTGTGATAAGGTACTCATCGGGCCCGACTCCTTGATTGCTAAGAAGTGGGCTGATTTTTTCAGTCGATCCACCACCACCCAGATAGCATCATAACCACCCTGATCTCTGGGTAGTCCTGTGATGAAGTCCATCGGGATATCATCCCACTTCCACTCGGGGACATCTAAAGGATGCAACAAACCACTGGGAACACGATGTTCAGCCTTCACTTGCTGACACACTAGGAATTTATCCACAAACTCTGCCACTGCCCATTTCACCCCGGGCCACCAAAACTGATCCCTCAGGCCTCGGTACATTTTTGAAACTCCTGGATGTACCTCCAAGGATGAGCTATGGAACTCACGGAGAACTCTCTCACGCATCGCCTATGGAACAAAAAACCTTCCATAGAAATGCATCCAATGTCGGCTGTCCTCTGACCATCCTTCTGGAGCGTTCCCCTGATCAACACGATCCCGCATCACTTCCGCCTTGGAGTCCCCCCACTGAGACTCTTCCACCTGCTGCAACAAGGAGGACTGCACTGTCATCTAAAACAAACAGCCTCTAACACCTTCTACCCTGGCATCCAAGTGCAAGGCAGCCAACTCTCCCATTGCCTTCCAAGCATCAGCAGATTCCCGAACCACTTCCTGATGCGACTTCCTGCTCAGGGCATCAGCCACAACGTTGCCCTTACCTTCATTGTAAGAGATCTCAAAGTCATAGTCTTGGAGAAACTCGACCCATCTCCACTGCTGTAAGTTCAGGTCACGCTGGGAGAAGATATAACGCAGGCTCTTGTGATCTGAGAAGACCACAAAGTGCTCCCCAAAGAGGTTATGTCGCCACAACTTCAGTGCGAACACTACTGCTGCAAGCTCTAGATCATGGGTGGCATAGTTACGCTTGTGAGGGCGCAACTGCCTAGACCCATAACAAATCACACCCTTCTTCTTCTTCATCACACACCCCCAGAACAAGGCCAAAAGCATCACAAAACACTTCCTAAAACAACCCTTCCTCTGGAAACCTGAGTACGGGAGCACTGACCAACTTCTCCTTCAGGTAGTCAAAAGATTTCTGGAACTACTCAATCCACAGGAAGACCGGGTTCTTCCTCGTCAAAGATTTCAAAGGAGAAGCAACTCGAGAGAAGTACGAAATGAACCTCCGATGGTAACTTGCTAACCCCAGGAATCTAAAAACTTATGCCATGCTCTTGGGTGCTGCCCAAGAAACAACTGCCTCCACCTTCGACGAGTCCACTGACACTCCATGTTGAGACACCACGTGCCCAAGGAAGTGTACTTCCTGTGTCAAGAACTTAGACTTCGACAATTTCCCGTAAAACTGGTGGTGTCGAATTACTTCTAAGACTGCCCTGAGATGCTCAACGTGCTCCTCCTATGACCTTGAGTAGATTAGGATGTCATCGATAAACACAACGACGAACTGGTCCAGAAACTCTTGGAAGACAAAGTTCATAAGTCCCATGAAGACAGTTGGTGCATTCGTAACTCCAAACGGCATCACTACAAACTCGAAGTGCCCATACCTGCACCTGAATGTTGTCTTAGATATGTCATTGTCCTTCACCCTCAGCTGATGATATCCCGATCGTAGATCAATCTTATAAAACCAACCTTCTCCCCTCAGCTGGTCAAAGAGATCATCTATCCTTGGGAGGGGGTAACGGTTCATGATCGTTACCTGGTTCAACCTTCGGTAGTCTATGCATAGCCTGAGACCACCATCTGCCTTCTTCACGAACAAAACTGGATCACCCCATGGCGACACGCTGTGTCGAACAAAACCCTTCTCCATCAGATCGTCAATCTGAATCCGCTACTCCCGTAACTCCAAAGGTTCCATCAGATATGGGGCCATCAAAATCGGATGGGCACTAGGCTGTAAGTCTATCCCGAACTCAACGTCATGTCGGGGGGGAAGGGTAGAGTTACAACCTCCTCAGAAAAAACATCGAGGAACTCCCCAACAACCTTTGGGACATCCATCATCTCTGTATCAGTTGGAAACACTGATAAACCACCCAACAAAGAAAGGAGAGGCTCCACACACTGGCTTCCCTCCTGATAGCTCCTCTCGCCAACAAAAGATATGTGTTTCCCATCTACGTCATAGAACACAACTCTTCTTCGGAAGCAGTCGATAACAGCACTAACAGAAAACAACCAGTCGATGCCTAGGATGACATCGTATGGCTGCATCTATAATAGAAGAAGTTTTCCACTAGATCGATGTGGTCCCAATGTCAGCCCACATCCCCGGTAAACACAAGATACGCTGGTCTGGCCCCCAACTAGTGTACTCAGTACCAGTGGTACGGAAAGTCTCTCTACGTCTAATCACAAAGCATGGGCTAGACTAGCTACAACAAAGGAGTGTGAGGCTCCTGAATTGAACAAAGCAGAAACAAGAGTGCTGAACAAAAAAATCGTACCTCGCACCACCTCAGGTCCCACTGGAGCTACCAACTCTGCTGCGTGCAACTATCCACGCCCAGTTCCTCTGCCTCTCTGATGTCTTCCACCTTCCCGACCATACCCTGGTCAAGGTTCCTGAGGAGTACCCTGAGGTCGGCCTCCTCCCGCAAAGTCTGCCCTCAGAGGAGCATGGTCCTGCTGCTGCTGGATGGGCCTCACCGGTAACTGGTGCTACTGAGGTGGGCGCTGAACCTGTCCACCTCCACCGTACTGAGCTCGGGTCGGGCACCGACTCTGAACGTGCCCAAAACCTCCACAAGAAAAACACCTCGGTCCTGGGCTCGTGAAAAAGGGGCGAGGACCCGAAGATCTGAACTGGAACTGCTGGGGCCTACTCCCCACTGGCCTGAACCTAGAAGGTCCCGTCACTGGAGCTCTGCTGCTGACTGCCTTCCCCTTCGATGAGCCTGGCTAGATCCCCTCTCGGGGTGCACCTCCCAGTGAGTGCATCCTCTCTACAACCTCTCCCTTCTTCTGTACTGCCAAGTATGTCGGAAGGGTGAAGGGGGTGACAGCATACTGGAGCGAAGGATGAAGAGCCTCCTCCAAACGTCTCGCCCGAGACTCCTCATCTGGAAAGAGATCCTGAGAAAAGAGCAGGAGATCCTTGAATGTGATCCTCAGCTCTCGTATAGACATACTCCCCTGCTGAAGGGAGATTAACTCCTGCCGTTTCTTCATCTTGATCATGTAATAAAGTAATTCCTCTCAGAATTCCTTCTCAAAGTCAGCCCATGGAACCTCTGCCTCTATCCTCTCTCCGAGGTAGAGCATCCACCACTGTCACGCTGCACCTCTTAGCTGACTGACTGCTAGGGGGACCCAGTACTCCCTCGGAGCACGGATCAAGGTAAAAGCGATCCCTAGCTACTCAAACCACCCCTCCGTCTCTGTATCCGAAGTACTACCCCCGTACTTCTTGAGGGCCTGCCACTGGAAAGAACGGAGAGTCTTCTTCCACTGGCTATCTTCCTCCTCTCGGTCAATCCTCAACTGATCGACCACTTGAATCTACTGGGACTCAGCCTTCTAATCCACCTGGGGATGACGTCCAGGAGCCATAGCTATATGGTAAACAAGGATCTCCTAAGCCTAAGTAGTAAGAAAAAACTCAAGGTTTTATTTCATCATTTTATTTCAATTTCTTTCCCATAACACCCAAATAAAGTAAAACACAATCATGATGATGCATGTACCTTCCCTAGGGTCTCTACCCTACAATCAATGTGGTCTCACTTGGTCGTTCGGTAGGCTCAGAGTCCTTGCATCGGATCACGGGGTCCCTAAAATCTCGTGTCCTAGTTGGTCTTCCCTGGCCTATGTCATGCACCAAGATTAACTAACATTGTTGCCCTACCATCCCATGCAATCCTCACTGTGCCTAACTCCAGACTCCATCCTATCTCTCAACCATCCCTCTGATACCATTCTGTCACGACCCCCTCCCACCAAAGATGCCCCTCCTGAGCTGGAAATGGTGAAAGGGAGATAATGACCCCCGAGTCCCGCCTCCAGTAGGCCCCGGGGTGGCGACTAGCACCAAGGGTATGAGTTTTTCACAAATATGGGAGGCATTAACCTTTTTATTTTTAAATATCAAGAAATAGGACAAGTCAAACACCAAAAATAAAAAGAACCAGTGAATATAAATAAACCAAAACCAAGCCAACATGCATGTTTAAACAATTTTATAACAAGGTACAAGTACAAGAAAGCTCAAAGTACAATACCAAAAGAAAACAAAGGTACAACAACAGCAACAACTCCAACTGTCTGACTAGTAGGGTCCCGCACGGCCCTGGTAGTCCTCCTGGAAACCTGAAAGTAAATGTAGGGTGAGCATAAAAGTATACTCATTAGGAAAACCTAAATCTCTCGTGCACAAGTGGGGAGACATCCTAATGTCCCATGAGAACAACAGAAGAAACCTAGCAAGGAATTCTTTCCACCCAATCTCACCAGCCACACTCACCAAAAACACAAGCACAATAGGTAGTAGTATATAAGAAAAAAGAGTATTGGGTACCCCGTACCATTTCCCTTTAGTTAGCTTCTCTTACTAACGACGAACGTCCTGACACTGTCGCACTCTCCCCGCCCTCACACACCTGGGCCTCACAACCACATATCCCGCCCGCACACACCTGGGCCTCATAACCACGTATCCCCCCCCTGCACACACCTGGGCCTCACAACCACGTATCCCGTCTGCACACACCTGGGCCTCACAACCACGTATCCCTCCCGCACACACCTGGGCCTCACAACCACGTATCCCACCCGCACACACCTGGGCCTCACAACCACGTATCCCGCCTGCACACACCAGGGCCTCACAACCACATATACCGCCCGCACACCCCTGGGCCTCATCCTAAAGATTCTTGGGAAACAGAAGAACCTTCCTGAAGAGTCTTTGGCTAAAACCACCCCAATCGAAACCTACCCGAAGAGTCTTAGGTGTAAGTTCGCCTCAAGCCATCACAGCCTAGGGGAGAAGGAGCAGGAAGGAGCTAGTAACTAAGGTAAAAACACCCACTCCCATAAAATGGGAGTGTTCGGCACTAAGTGCTCAACATGGGTGGGCTGCGATAAAACACAAAAGATACAGATATATATACATATACCAACCACACATCCCAACCTATGGATTCTAAAAAGAGAAAATGAGCACGTGCCTCGGCACTGCTACTACGAAGCATGCATACAACAAACAAACCCAACCCCCTTTAGGTTTTCACATTTCGGTAGAAATAGTTATTTAGTACCTTAACTATTGGGAAACTATCCACAACTAACCACACCAATTGTTCGTAAAACATATCCCTTCCATCCACAAAACAAGTTAGGAAAAACATAAGCAGCACAACAAAGTCCCTCTTATCAACCAACCAACCCCATTGATTATTATTTCCATTTCATTACCACGCCCCCCCATTCATTAACTCTTCCAATTTTATTTCTTAATCACAACCCATAACCCGTTAACATTAAAACCCAACCCTGCAGCCCCGCTGCCAACCGCTATAACCACAATCGCACCGAAACCCGTACATCAATATCCCTTTAATACCATTTATTGTATCCCCACTGTCCGTCACCAACACAACATTCACACCAACCCACAACCAAGTCAACCGCAGCCCCGCTGCTCACCCGATCCACAACAACCCACAAAAACACCCCCAACACATGCCACGTAACCAAGCCAACACCCACATGTTCATTATTCCATTTTGTTTAACCGGGGTGATCACACAAGGGTTCCAGATTTTCATTTAATCATCCAACTTTACATGATTATCCAATTTCCACATTCCACAAGCTTCCATCCATAAGAAAATACAGAAGGAGAGGGAAACATTTAATTGCGTAAGCAAAGGCCCCCAACGACTGTGATTTTTAGTAGGTAGAAGCTCATTCAATTCACAAACATAATATCACAGGATATAAAAAGTAAAGTAACAGCAATCACTAACATCCCTACCCCATTCTTTAACCAGTTATTATCTTTATTTAATGGTTCAACTGTTTCTCATGAAACAAAAAGGATACCCACCCCACATGATACACAAATTAGAGAGACAAAGGTGAGATCCCTACCTCAACAGGTTCTTGATATCAATGCTCCCCCGGATCAACCTTAGAAGACCTCCATCGGCGTCTGTCACTTCTGTCAGGTCCCGGCAAAACCTCATCGGGTGGAATTAGGAAAGGAAAGGCCAAAGGAAATACAATGAATCCAAGCTCGGAAGATCCGCCTCGTTGTTACGATCCCGTGGCCACTAACAGATCGTAAATCGGAACTCGGACGAAGAAGTTTTGGAAGAAAGAGCCTTTGAGTCTCTTGAAAGAGCTCTGCTCAGAGGAGAGGGGAGGAGAGGTGTGAGTTGAAAGGAGGAGGGGACCCCTCCTTTTATAGGCGTGAAAATAAAAAGTACACGGCGTGTACTTTATGGTACACGGCGTGTACATGGTTCTTTCATACGGTCTCCACACGGCTTCCAACACGGCTCTGTGGCCGTTGACTGATCAACACACGGTTTGAGGGTAATGCATACAGGGGGAAAGACTACACGGCATGTAGTTTGGACACACGGAGTGTACTCATTCATTGCACATGGAAAGGACACGGCTCCTACACGGTACACAGTCGTTGACTGGTAACGCGTATGCGGGGAAGGACTAAACGGTGTGTAGAACTGGACACACGGCGTGTACCCATTATTCCACACAGCAAGGACACGGTCTGCAACACGGGGTACACCCAGAAAGTAAGTACACGGAGTGTACTCAAACTACGCGGCGTGTAGTTTCAAAATTCTGGAAAGTGTGGAAAAAGTCCATTTTACCCTCCAGAACACTTCTTGACCTTATTTTTGACAATGGAATGGGCCGGAGAGGTCCGGGCCATTACAATAAAATAATTATTTTTCTATTTTTTAATATAAATTTATTACATTTAGATCACCTAAAATTGAAAATTTGTATGCTTGGGATCTTAAATCCTTGTGTGAAAAAAAAGTAATTATTTAACTACTAGGACAAATTAATCCTACATTTTGAATAAGATACTTGGACACTGTAATGTATTTACATTGTATAAATTATCTAATAAAAACTTAGTTTTTAATTTTCCTAGTGTTAAATTTTATAAAGATATATTTTTTATGAATACCAAATAGGAAAGAAACACAAGTCATCCATAAAATCTATTAACAATTTTTCTACATCCAACCCAATTGAACTTATCTGCATGGATTTTTCTAGACCATAAAGAGTATCAAACTTCGCTAGTTGGTCTTATGATTTTTTTAGTTGATTGTTTTTATATATTTAGATGGGTTTATTTCCTAAAACTTAAAAGTGATTTTTTCCCTATTTTTATAAGATTGTGTAAAAATTTGAAAAATGAAGAGGATTTTAAGATAATTTCACTGAGAAGTGATCATGGTTGAGAGTTTGAGAATCAAGAATTTAATTATTGTTTGTAAGAATTAAGTATTAAACATACCTTCTCTGCTCCAATAACTCATTAACAAAATGGAATTGTAGAAAGAAGAAATAAGGCTATTCAAGAAATTTCAAAAACAATGTTAAATGATTATGGTTTTCTTGCCTATTTTGGGAAGAATATTTTAACTCATATTTCCATATCATGAATAGAATTTTAATAAGACCCTTTCTTAAAAATATTCCTTATTAATTGTGTAACAATATAAAACCTAAGGTTAGATACTTTAATGCATTTCGATGTAAGGTGTATATCTTGAATGGTATTGAAAATCATGGGAGATTTGATCCGAAGGATGATTGAGTAATTTTATAGGATATTGTTATACTTAAAATTCTTATATATTATATAATTAAAGTTCAAATATAGTTGAATAATCCTTTCAAGTGAAGTTTGATGAAAGCTTCCATGTTGATCATAGAAAAAATAAAACAGATGAAGTCACTAATTATATAGACAATGTGATACTTTAATCTACTAAATAAGATTTTGAAAATAAACTAAAATATGATGAAATTCATTTCAGTCTATAAGAACATGAAATATTTTAACTCTACAGTGTCTTACCTAGACATCCTAGAACCTTAAAGGATCTTCCTTTGAAAACTACAATAGGAAATATAGATACAAGAGTTAGTACAAGGAGTGTATGAAATCTAGAATAATTCACTTCCTTATTATCTCAATTAGAACCTAAAACTATAGAGGAAACATTAGAAGATAAAAGTTGGAAAATGAATATACAAGAATATCTTAAATAGTTTATAAGAAAATTTTTATGGGAATTGTTTCACAGGCCATCCAATCATCTAGTAATAGGAACTAAATCAGTTTTTAGAAATAATTAATATGAAAATGTTAGAATTAAAAAAATAAATCTAGATTAGTATCTAAAAGATATGATCCTAAAAATGAATAGATTATGATGAAACCTTTTCACCTATTTCTAGATTAAAATTCATTAGAATCCTTTTATCTTATGAATCATATTTGAATTTTAAATTATATCATATGGATGTAAAATAAGAATTTCTAAATAGATATTTAGTGGAGGAAGTTTATATTGAACAACCATCAGTTTTTGAAAATACACATCTACCAAATATAGATTTCAAACTTACTAAAGGTATTTATGGCCTTAAACAATCACCTATAGCTTCGTATGAAAGATTAAGTTCTTTTCTAATAGAAAATGGATTTTATTTAGGATAGGTAGATCCTACTCTCTTTAAGAAAACAATTTTTTTCTGATATGTTATTAGTACATATTTATGTATATAATGTTCTCTTTGGTATAACTTACAAAAAAATTTATAATAATTTTTCAAAACTTATACAAAATTAATTTTAAATGAGTATGATGGGAGAATTAAATTTCTATCTTAGTTTTTAAATCTTTAAAATTATTATGGGATTTTTTTAAATAAAAGTAACTATATTATTCATTTATTGAGAAAGTTTGGAATAGAAAATAGTAAGAATTATACAAACCTCATGTGTACCAATATAAAACTTGTAACACCCCAAGCTTCTACGGTACGTTTCCCTTTGAATAATGCGATAGCGTGTGTTGTACGCAACCTCGAGTTCTAACACACACCACAACTAATTAAACTAGCCGTTGTGAATAGTAATACCTAATTTTTGAAATTATATATATTTTATATTTGAAAATGGACTTCATTTTTGGACTCGGAATATTGAATTTAGCCTAAGGTGAAATTTTGGTACTTTTCGGATAACTTTCATATTTTGATGAATAGTGAAAATTACTAAATTTTAATTAAAAACAACTTTTTTAATAAAAATAATTAATAGTGATAAATTATGAATTTTAGTAGTTTTAAAGTATATTTAGAATATATTTTTACCATTTAATATAATGTTGGTCATTGGACATAATTTTACAATTAAACCGAACATAAACAAGTGTCAATCTTTTGATAGTTATTATCTCTTAAAAACACGCTTTTTGTTTTGACAGCGGGAATTAATTTTAAATTAATTTCTGCCACTTCTGTGTTTTGAATTTAGGAAAATGGATTCCATATTTGGAATCAGGATGTTCAAATTGTGTAAATAGGTAACTTTTATTTTTAGACATTTTGAATAATTACTGCGGTAAATATTTTATTTACCATGGTTAAGGGTAAATCCGGTAAATAAGGGTTAAAAAAATAATATTATAATAATACTAAATTACCCTAAAAACGTGTCTTAACCCTATTGGTTGATAGATGGTCGACCATGGGCATCTTTGTGTCAATTTTGGGACCCCATGGATCCACTTGTAAGTGATAATGACACTTTATTTTAATTTAGTTAAAATGAATACAAAAATGACACAAGCATATATCTTTTAGAACAACAATTTTTACATAGGGTTATATATGTTGGATTTTAGATTATAAATATTCATTAGAAATATAAAAAGATTTCCTACATAATGATATTTTATTTATAATTTTTAGACATTAAATAATTTATTTTATTTATGACACAATGATGATGCAGTAATTACTATAATAGTGAAAAATTAAAATAATTGATATTATAAATACCCAAATAAATATAATATGAAACTTTTAATGAATTAAACTAATTTTCTAGGCTAATATGATATATTAGGATTGATTTAATGGACTTTTTTCGAAGTAATCAATCTGTTATGAGTTTCACAAAAATCAACTATTGAATAGTGTCAAAATTGACATAAAAGAGTTCTTAAAACAAATATTATATTATTAATTGATATTAAATTCCTAAAAATCTAAGGTTCAGCCAAGAGACTTATATTATGATAGGTTAATCATTAATGGACCACTTGGGGGTCTCTTGGATGTATATAGTAAGTTTATTAACCATATTATATAAAAATACAAAGAGACATTGTAAAAGTGAAACTAATTAACTTAGAGTTAATACTTAAAGATAAGGTTAATATAAGTACCCAAACCTGTCTAAATTCTATTGGTTGAGTGGTTTTCGACCTATCCCCACCTTAACCTTTGAATAATAAGCTTTGGAGCCATTAGAAACCGAATATGAATTTATTATAAATTAATATTTCTAGCTTTTCCAAAGGTGCCCCTCACCCCTCTTATAAAAAGGACACTCATCCTTCTCATTTCTTCACACCTTCAAAGCCTTTTGGTTCGGCCAAACTCTGCCCAAATACTCTCCCAACATCCCTCACTACAACCTAGAGGCCTTAGTTTGATCAGAAAGCCAACCTAAGGATCCCTTTTGATCAAATCAAAAGGAAGAACCCGAAGAAGAGGTAATAATTTCACCACCCTTTTCTAAGTTCATTTCTTCTTCCACTTCTTCTTCCTTTGTTCTTACCATTCTAAAATAATAACTCCAGTATCTCACATATACTGTGATGTTATTATAATTATGGTACAACCATATTCAGTATTCTATCCACCCTTTGAATAACATGTCACCATACGTGCGTACGTACGGCTTACCGTCTCCACGTCGTGGTGTAATTGTTATTCAATATAATATTATTTGGATGGGTATAATAATGATGTGTAACTCATGTAAATAATAAATATAACATGTTAATGATTCTGTATATATGATATACCATTCATTTATATATTATTTTAATATCAAAAGAATGATATTGTCGCTCGTGCGTACGTACGGACTACCGTGTCCACGAACGCGATGAGATTCATTCTCCATCGTAACCATTCAAGTATAATTATCATTTGATGATTTAAAAATGATGTTTAAGGACTAGATATCATTCTGGATATGAATAAGATACAACAACCATGGCTTATGTAACAAAATATATAAAGAAAATGAGTAAGTTAACACCCGAAACGACGATAATTCTAAGATATTATTAACAAATCAATGTTAAAAGATCATATATGATATCATATTAATATATATGATTATTGTATAATTTAATAACAATTATTTCACCATTATACAGGAGGTTAACCTACCCCAACCAAGGAAAAGTACAAGGTAAGGGTTATTTCACAATCTCTTCATTATCCGAGGTTGTTTATATGTAATAATCTACTAGGGATCTCTTTATCATCCACATCCATGTTTCTTAAAAATGTATTTCAAAACATTTTTACTATTTACAAGAATATGGGTTAAAGTCATTTATACCCTTTTTTGACTTTTTATAAGAGGTTTATAAAGGAATCTTTCCGTCATTTTCAAAACAAGGTCCTTTTTAACCTTTTCGACAGAATTGAGGTAAGAATGTTTTTTTTAACTTATACGGCGGGTGCGGTTATTTTACGCCGTTATAAAATCTTCAAAGCTTTCCTTACAAGCTTATAAGAATATTTTCAAAGAAAATGTTTTATTTTATATGGATCTTAAATGATTTCAAAATAAAAGGAGATATTTCTTTAAAAAGAATTTTGATTTCATCTATGTCAACATCCTTTGATGGATTTTAAGATTATTTGAAGTTGATTTATTATGATACAAAACTTCTATATTGTATTGAAGGTTTTGTGATATGTTTGACTGTGGATGTGCTATTTTTATACCATTCATAGTTTATTGTGAAAGTATTGACATTTCGTATGCTAGTTTTAATACGAATGTTTATGTTATGTTTAAACCTTTTCATATGGGAATGCATTGGACTTAATAAGTGACGGGTGGAGCCCGCTATAGCTCCTCGATGCATCGGTAGGTCTCATGAGACAAACTAGTGTCTTGGCACAAGGCCTTGACAAAATCTTATTTGTAGTCTTGGCACGAGGCCTTGGCTACGTGGTTATGATAGTCTGGCATTATGCATTCCAACATTATGAAAGTGGTTATTGATTTTTGCATGTGATTATTCATTTAGTAGAATATCCATGTGAATAAGTAAATGACATTATTTCATTTTATTTATGCCATACCATGTTGAAAGTTCGTATTTAAAAGGCTTTTGTTTTAGTTATACATTGCCTTAAATGTTTATTCTTATTTATGAAAGTTTCCGCTATATTGTTATCCTTACTGGGCATTTGAGCTCACCCCTTTTCTATGTTTTATTTTTCCCAGGAAGTGAAGAAGTAAATTATGAATGACTTGCAGGGATATTATGAGGGGTTAATAGTGTGGATATGAAGACTTTGTTATTGTAGTAGTTTTTCACTTTGAAATGTAATGTAAAAATTTATGATTATATCTAGTGTTTCCAAGGCTACTAAACCAATCGGTCTTTCGAGATTTGATCTTTCTTGTGATCATGCCAATGTTATGTAAATAATGCACCGACTCTGGGTAGCTGGGGTCGGGGCGTTACAGTTGGTATCAGAGGAATTTTAGTACAAACCTTGGAAGCTAGATTTAGATAAACTCTGATTAGAGCACATAGACCTAAGATGAACTTTGAGGATTAGTATAGAAGAACTTCCTAGAATTTTGGTATTGTAGAGACTTTGTGAGTTTTCCGAGCAATACATCCCTGTCTGGATACGAGCAGGTAGAGGCGGCTCTGGCACAGATGTACCTAGGGGTAAAACCCGAAAACACCGCTTTGAGCTAGACTCGAACGGGAACTGGTGCACGACAACGGGCCTTGCTGCACTCTTGGTTACGACACTCCCGGGGGATATGCTTAGGATAACTCTCACTTTCTTTACAAATCATTATGAAGGGTTTATGAGTATATACTTCCTCAAAGAAAACATATTTATGATTATGGATTATATCCATAGATAGTTCAATTTATGTTTAGTGTTTTATAAGTATGGGATTATGTATTTTGATGCATAAACTGATCTAGTTTATGCCATTTTTTAGAAATGGCGCCTAGTGGAAGAAATGGAAACCGTATCAATGCACGCACTCCATGTAGGGATTGCCCTCCTGCTCAAGATAATTATAGTGGGGCTGGTGATGCAACTGGTGCTGATCATCTAATCACCGTACTAGGACAACTTACTCAGGTTATGAATAATAACCTTACCCGTATGGAGCACCCTGATCCGCAGCGTGGAGGATCAATGTTAGATCGATTCATGAGACAACAACCACCAACGTTCAATGGGAGTACAAATCCCTTAGTAGCTGAGCAATGGATATTTTCCCTAGAGAAAATATTTCAGGCTTTGGGGAGTAGTGAAAGGGAAAAAGTTACCATGGCAGTTTACCGCCTCACTGGAGATGCTGATCAATGGTGGTCATTGATTCAAAACATGAAGGAAGATGATGAAGTATCAAACATGGAATGGAGGGAGTTCAAAGATCTGTTTTTAGAAAAATACTTTCCTCGCGACCATCGAGCAGATATGGAAAGACAATTTCTGAGTCTGAGACAAAAGGAGGATGAGAATGTCACAAAGTATGAGGCTAACTTTACAAGGTTAGCGAGGTACGCTGGTGATTATATTCGCAACCCAAGAAGTAAGATTGATCGTTTCTTTGATGGGTTAAAACCATTTCTCCGTCGAGCATTAGTCTCACAATCCTTTTCATCGTACGAAGACATTGTCTCATGTGATATCAAGACCGAAAAAGAATTCTCTAAGTCTTATGACTTTAAAGCGAAGCAAGAGAAGAAGAGACCTGCTGATCAATCTGGGAATGGAAATAAGGGGAAGAAGGGAAAGGTTGAATATCCATCTTGTGGTAAGTGCGGGAAGAAACACCCCGGTGCTTGCCTGAAGGGAATGGGAGTCTGTTACAAGTGTGGTGAAAAAGGCCACCAAGCTCATGATTGCAAGGGGAAGAAGGAAGCTACCAACGTTCAGTGCTACAATTGCAGGGAGATGGGGCATTATGCAAATGCATGTCCTAAGCGTCAGGAGAACTTACCTCAGAAAAGGCCAAGGGATCAAGGCCAGGCTTATGCTATCACTACTGCTGAGGTAGAAGCTCCGAAAGACATGGTGGCAGGTAATTTAATGGTTTCCTCAAGTTTAGCAAATGCATTATTTGATTCTGGATCATCGCATTGTTTCATATCTTCCCAGTTTGCTAAGAAAATTAGATATTTCCAATTTGATTTAATAAGGGAGTTGTCAGTTAAAACTCCTAAGGGAAGTATCGTTGCAACAAAGTTTTGTGAATCAGTCCCCATTAGAGCACATAAATTTTCTTTATCTGCTGATTTCATCGTCATACCTATGATTGAGTTTGATATAATCCTCGGTATGGACTGGCTTTCGAACTATGATGCGAAGATTTATTGTAATAAGAAAGAGGTTACGATTCTTGATGATAATGATAAGGAGCACCTTATTTTTAGAGCAGAATCGTCACCACCTAATTCTTATTTAGATCCACCCCCTGTAGCTCAACTTAATTCAATTATCGGGGAGGAAGAGAATGAAATAACTGTCGGTGAGGAAAGGAATGTTAAAATAGAGGATGTACCTATTGTGAAAGAATTTGTAGATGTATTTCCGGAAGATTTACCTGGGCATCCTCCAGAACGAGAAGTTGAGTTTTCTATTGATTTGATTCCTGGATCAAGGCCTATATCGAAGACCCCTTATAGAATGGCCACTGTAGAGCTAGTCGAACTAAAGAAACAACTAGAGGAATTGAGTAATAAGGGATTTATTCGCCCTAGTGTTTCTCCATGGGGAGCCCCTGTTCTTTTTGTTAAAAAGAAAGATGGATCTATGAGGTTATGTATCGATTACAGGGAGATCAATGCTATAACGATAAAGAACAAGTATCCCCTACCTCGTATTGATGATTTATTTGACCAACTGCATGGAGCTCAATACTTTTCAAAGATTGACCTTCGATCTGGATACCATCAGTTGTGTGTAAATAAGGAAGACATTCCGAAGACAGCATTTCAAACCAGGTACGGGCATTACGAGTTTACTGTAATGCCGTTTGGATTGACTAATGCACCCTCTGTATTCATGGATCTGATGAATAGAGTTTTCAAGGAGTATCTCGATGAATTTGTGGTGGTATTTATTGATGATATCTTGGTATACTCCAAAACCTACGAAGATCATGAAAATCACTTGCGCATTATCTTGAAGACTCTGAGGAGGCATGAATTATATGGGAAGTTTAGCATGTGTGAATTCTGGCTTCAGGAGATTTCTTTTCTTGGCCATATTGTCTCTAAAGATGGAATCTCTATTGATCCTTCTAAGACCAAGGCAATCCAAGAATGGCCAGCACCTACGAGTATAACTGAGGTACGTAGTTTTATTGGTTTGGCAGGTTATTATCGACGTTTCGTCCAGAATTTTGCCCGATTGGCTAACCCATTAACGAAGCTCACACGTAAAGGGGTTAAATTTGTTTGGACAAAAGAGTGTGAAGAATGTTTCGAAGAACTGAAGAGAAGATTAGTCAATGCTCCTATATTGACTCTACCATCGGGGAATGATGGGTTCGTTATTTATAGTGATGCATCAAAGAAAGGACTTGGCTGTGTCCTTATGCAGAATGATAGAGTTATTGCCTATGCATCACGACAGTTGAAAATTCATGAACAAAACTATCCTACTCATGATCTCGAGTTAGCAGCAGTGATCTTTGCTTTGAAAATATGGAGGCACTACCTCTATGGTGAAAAATGTGAGATTTATACTGATCACAAGAGTTTGAAGTATATTTTCTCACAAAAAGAACTCAACATGAGGCAAAGGAGATGGCTTGAATTACTCAAGGATTATGATTGTACGATACACTACCACCCAGGGAAGGCAAACAAGGTGGCAGATGCTTTGAGTAGAAAAGACCATGGAGTTTTGAACAATATGAGAATTGAAAGGGATCCAATTTTCATGGAGCTAGTGAAGATGGACATGGGAATAACCAGGGAAGGTGAAACATCAATGCTTTTTCAAATGGTTGCAAAACCATCTTTACTAGAAAGGATTAAGAGTTCTCAGACTGATGATGAAGAATTCCAAAAGAAGATTAAAACTGTGAATGATGGGAGATTGAGAGACTTTGCGTATGAAGGTGGAATTTTGAAATTCGGGAAGAGACTTTGTGTTCCCAATATACCTGATCTAAAAAGGGAATTGCTGGATGATGCTCATAGTTCCAATTTCTCTATACACCCTGGGAGCACCAAAATGTATAGAGATTTGAAGGAACATTTTTGGTGGGACAACATGAAGAGGGAGATTGCTGATTTTGTGTCAAGATGTATGGTTTGTCAACAAGTGAAAGCTGGAAGGCAACATCCTGGAGGAGTCATGCAACCTCTTCCCATACCGGAGTGGAAATGGGACAATATTACAATGGACTTTGTCATGGGGCTACCAAAGACTCCTAGAAGGAACGATGCAATATGGGTTATTGTTGATCGTCTTACCAAGTCAGCACATTTTCTTGCTATAAGAGAAGATCTACCCCTGGAACGTCTAGCAAGACTATACATTAATGAAGTTGTGAGACTTCATGGAGTACCCCTATCGATTGTTTCTGATCGTGATCCCCGTTTTACTTCAAGATTTTGGAAAAGTCTTCAGAAATCCCTGGATACTGAACTTCATTTGAGCACTGCTTACCACCCTCAGACAGACGGACAATCAGAACGGACTATTCAGACCTTAGAAGACATGTTGAGATCTTGCTCACTTGATTTTCAGGGTATGTGGGATCAATATTTACCACTAGTAGAATTTTCCTATAACAATAGCTTCCATTCGAGTATTCAGATGGCACCATATGAAGCGTTATACGGAAAGAGATGTCGTACACCAACCTGTTGGGATGACGTCGGTGAAAGAAAACTTGTAGGTCCAGAACTGGTGGAGGAAACGATGGAAAAGGTAAAGGTAATCCAAAATCACATCAAAGCAGCTCAAAGTAGGCAGAAGAGCTATGCCGATAATCGAAGGAAGGATTTGGAATTTCAAGTCGGTGATCATGTTTTCCTGAAGGTATCTCCGTGGAAGGGAGTCATACATTTTGGTAAGAAAGGTAAATTGAGTCCCAGGTACATCGGACCTTTCGAAATTCTAGAACGAATTGGGGTTGTAGCTTACCGATTGGCAATGCCGCCAAGTCTCTCCAAAGTTCACGATGTGTTCCACGTATCTCTGTTGAGGAAATACATGCCTGACCCAACGCATGTACTCACCGATGAAGATTTAGAACTGGAACCCGATCTGTCTTATTGTGAAGAGCCCATCAAGATTCTTGATACGAGAGAACAAGTGCTGAGAAATCGGACGATGCGTCTGGTAAAAGTTTTGTGGAGGAATCATAAGATGGAAGAGGCAACGTGGGAACCCGAGGAACTTATGATGAAGAACCACCCGAGTCTTTTTATGCAGTAATACCCTAGAAATTGCGAGGACGCAATTATTTGAAGGAGGGGAGAATGTAACACCCCAAGCTTCTACGGTACGTTTCCCTTTGAATAATGCGATAGCGTGTGTTGTACGCAACCTCGAGTTCTAACACACACCACAACTAATTAAACTAGCCGTTGTGAATAGTAATACCTAATTTTTGAAATTATATATATTTTATATTTGAAAATGGACTTCATTTTTGGACTCGGAATATCGAATTTAGCCTAAGGTGAAATTTTGGTACTTTTCGGATAACTTTCATATTTTGATGAATAGTGAAAATTACTAAATTTTAATTAAAAACAACTTTTTTAATCAAAATAATTAATAGTGATAAATTATGAATTTTAGTAGTTTTAAAGTATATTTAGAATATATTTTTACCATTTAATATAATGTTGGTCATTGGACATAATTTTACAATTAAACCGAACATAAACAAGTGTCAATCTTTTGATAGTTATTATCTCTTAAAAACACGCTTTTTGTTTTGACAGCGGGAATTAATTTTAAATTAATTTCTGCCACTTCTGTGTTTTGAATTTAGGAAAATGGATTGCATATTTGGAATCAGGATGTTCAAATTGTGTAAATAGGTAACTTTTATTTTTAGACATTTTGAATAATTACTGCGGTAAATATTTTATTTACCATGGTTAAGGGTAAATCCGGTAAATAAGGGTTAAAAAAATAATATTATAATAATACTAAATTACCCTAAAAACGTGTCTTAACCCTATTGGTTGATAGATGGTCGACCATGGGCATCTTTGTGTCAATTTTGGGACCCCATGGATCCACTTGTAAGTGATAATGACACTTTATTTTAATTTAGTTAAAATGAATACAAAAATGACACAAGCATATATCTTTTAGAACAAAAATTTTTACATAGGGTTATATATGTTGGATTTTAGATTATAAATATTCATTAGAAAGCTAAAGAGATTTCCTACATAATGATATTTTATTTTTAATTTTTAGACATTAAATAATTTATTTTATTTATGACACAATGATGATGCAGTAATTACTATAATAGTGAAAAATTAAAATAATTGATATTATAAATACCCAAATAAATATAATATGAAACTTTTAATGAATTAAACTAATTTTCTAGGCTAATATGATATATTAGGATTGATTTAATGGACTTTTTTCGAAGTAATAAATCTGTTATGAGTTTCACAAAAATCAACTATTGAATAGTGTCAAAATTGACATAAAAGAGTTCTTAAAACAAATATTATATTATTAATTGATATTAAATTCCTAAAAATCTAAGGTTCGGCCAAGAGACTTATATTATGATAGGTTAATCATTAATGGACCACTTGGGGGTCTCTTGGATGTATATAGTAAGTTTATTAACCATATTATATAAAAATACAAAGAGACATTGTAAAAGTGAAACTAATTAACTTAGAGTTAATACTTAAAGATAAGGTTAATATAAGTACCCAAACCTGTCTAAATTCTATTTGTTGAGTGGTTTTCGACCTATCCCCACCTTAACCTTTGAATAATAAGCTTTGGAGCCATTAGAAACCGAATATGAATTTATTATAAATTAATATTTCTAGCTTTTCCAAAGGTGCCCCTCACGCCTCTTATAAAAAGGGCACTCCTCCTTCTCATTTCTTCACACCTTCAAAGCCTTTTGGTTCGGCCAAACTCTGCCCAAATACTCTCCCAACATCCCTCACTACAACCTAGAGGCATTAGTTTGATCAGAAAGCCAACCTAAGGAGCCATTTTGATCAAATCAAAAGGAAGAACCCGAAGAAGAGGTAATAATTTCACCACCCTTTTCTAAGTTCATTTCTTCTTCCACTTCTTCTTCCTTTGTTCTTACCATTCTAAAATAATAACTCCAGTATCTCACATATACTGTGATGTTATTATAAGTATGGTACAACCATATTCAGTATTCTATCCACCCTTTGAATAACATGTCACCATACGTGCGTACGTACGGCTTACCGTCTCCACGTCGTGGTGTAATTGTTATTCAATATAATATTATTTGGATGGGTATAATAATGATGTGTAACTCATGTAAATAATAAATATAACATGTTAATGATTCTGTATATATGATATACCATTCATTTATATATTATTTTAATATCAAAAGAATGATATTGTTGCTCGTGCGTACGTACGGACTACCGTCTCCACGAACGCGATGATATTCATTCTCCATCGTAACCATTCAAGTATAATTATCATTTGATGATTTAAAAATGATGTTTAAGGACTAGATATCATTCTGGATATGAATAAGATACAACAACCATGGCTTATGTAACAAAACATATAAAGAAAATGAGTAAGTTAACACCCGAAACGACGATAATTCTAAGATATTATTAACAAATCAATGTTAAAAGATCATATATGATATCATATTAATATATATGATTATTGTATAATTTAATAACAATTATTTCACCATTATACAGGAGGTTAACCTACCCCAACCAAGGAAAAGTACAAGGTAAGGGTTATTTCACAATCTCTTCATTATCCGAGGTTGTTTATATGTAATAATCTACTAGGGATCTCTTTATCATCCACATCCATGTTTCTTAAAAATGTATTTCAAAACATTTTTACTATTTACAAGAATATGGGTTAAAGTCATTTATACCCTTTTTTGACTTTTTATAAGAGGTTTATAAAGGAATCTTTCCGTCATTTTCAAAACAAGGTCCTTTTTAACCTTTTCGACAGAATTGAGGTAAGAATGTTTTTTTAACTTATACGGCGGGTGCGGTTATTTTACGCCATTATAAAATCTTCAAAGCTTTCCTTACAAGCTTATAAGAATATTTTCAAAGAAAATGTTTTATTTTATATGGATCTTAAATGATTTCAAAATAAAAGGAGATATTTCTTTAAAAAGAATTTTGATTTCATCTATGTCAACATCCTTTGATGGATTTTAAGATTATTTGAAGTTGATTTATTATGATACAAAACTTCTATATTGTATTGAAGGTTTTGTGATATGTTTGACTGTGGATGTGCTATTTTTATACCATTCATAGTTTATTGTGAAAGTATTGACATTTCGTATGCTAGTTTTAATACGAATGTTTATGTTATGTTTAAACCTTTTCATATGGGAATGCATTGGACTTAATAAGTGACGGGCGGAGCCCGCTATAGCTCCTCGATGCATCGGTAGGTCTCATGAGACAAACTAGTGTCTTGGCACAAGGCCTTGACAAAATCTTATTTGTAGTCTTGGCACGAGGCCTTGGCTATGTGGTTATGATAGTCTGGCATTATGCATTCCAACATTATGAAAGTGGTTATTGATTTTTGCATGTGATTATTCATTTAGTAGAATATCCATGTGAATAAGTAAATGGAATTATTTCATTTTATTTATGCCATACCATGTTGAAAGTTCGTATTTAAAAGGCTTTTGTTTTAGTTATACATTGCCTTAAATGTTTATTCTTATTTATGAAAGTTTCCGCTATATTGTTATCCTTACTGGGCATTTGAGCTCACCCCTTTTCTATGTTTTATTTTTCCCAGGAAGTGAAGAAGTAAATTATGAATGACTTGCAGGGATATTATGAGGGGTTAATAGTGTGGATATGAAGACTTTGTTATTGTAGTAGTTTTTCACTTTGAAATGTAATGTAAAAATTTATGATTATATCTAGTGTTTCCAAGGCTACTAAACCAATCGGTCTTTCGAGATTTGATCTTTCTTGTGATCATGCCAATGTTATGTAAATAATGCACCGACTCTGGGTAGCTGGGGTCGGGGCGTTACAAAACTTGATTTGGATGAAACTGGAAATCCATTGACAACAAGTTATATAGATGCATAATTTCCATTTTACTATATGATACTGCTAGTATATCATAAATTGTGTTTTATGTTTATCTCTGTGATATGTTTCAATCAAACCCAAAAGAATCACATCTTACTAGTATTAAAATAATTTTTAGATATTTGAAAGGAATTATTTTTTAATTTTTAATTTATACATAAACTTCTGGTTTTAATTTAATATCATATTTAGATTCTTATTTGGGAGGTTCTGGGTTAGCTATAAAGATTACCTCAGGAACCTATCACTTTTTTGATAAGTCTTTAGTCTCATTGTCAAGTAATAAACAACATTAAGTTTCTTTTTCAATACCTGAGGCAGAAAATATCTCTCCTATAATTTGGTGTCCATAAGTGTTGTGGATAAAACACATACTACTATACTTTGAGATCAATTTAAATAATATTCCTATATAATGTGAAAATAAAAGATAAATTAACATTTCAAAAAAACCTATAAGTCACTCAAAGACTAATAATATTGATATAAGGCGTCATTTTCTAAGATATCATGTTCTAAAAAATGATATATCTTTGGAATTGTTTAATAATAAATATCAACTTGCTGATATTTTAACTAAACCACATCCCACTTCTAGTTTTTAATTTATTGAGGGGGAGTTTAGAATATTTAATTTTAAATAAAATTATCATTTTTTTAATATTATTTGTTTTTATTCTACTTTATTTTCAACTATTTTTTATTTACATTATATTTAACAAATTTTGGATTTATTACTCTTTTAAAAAAATTCTTATGAATATTTAAATCTATAATTATTTCTCCAAATATTTTGTCTTTAGAAACTAAATTGATGTCAACAAATCTGGTAAAAGATCTATCTTTCTCTCTCCCTCAATCTTAAACCCTTTTGACCTTCAAATCCCTTGATTTATCTTCAAAATCATTAAATATGAACCTAAAACCTTAAAATTTTTAATAATGGGAAAGAAAAATAAGATAAAAGTAGGCGAACTGATCAAGTCTAGGAATCAATTATCTTTAGTAGATAAGAGACAATTCCTTTAAGGGAATTTTGTTAACATTGAGTGAAAATTTCAAAAAACTCTATTATTTAAACAAGCTCTAGTTTTTCAAGGATTAGAATTTATTTTCAATAGTTAAAATACTGAGTATGTTTTTTATAATAAATCAAAAGAGTTTAATGAATATGTCTAGTTTAGTTTTGGAGGCACAAAGGATGTAGCCTCCCCAAAGGTTAACAATATAGATTTTTTGGTCACTTCATTAGAAATAGCCAAGATTTTTTAGTATCCCCATAAATAGGTCTTTTACTTTAATATTTGATCTATTTTAGATGAAAAGAAAAAATCTGAGGATATAATGTCTTTTATTTTTGAATCAACCCATGTAAGAAATATTCTTATGAAAGATCTTAAATATTATCTGAAGGTATTGTTAAAATTTATTTAATATGAAATAGTTCCAATGATTTCCTAGTTAGATAAAATTATCTTCCCTTATATGTATATCATGTTTTTGAAGTTAAGTGAAATCATGTTTAATTTTAATATATATATATATATGTTGAGGTACATTTGTCACTACTATCTAAATGAGTCTAAAATGTTCTTTCATCCACATATAAGTCTTATTTATCTTATTCTATATAAATAATAATATTTTTGTTATTAATATGGTCATTATATGTCATCATAATAATCTTATTTATATTGGAACCTTAGGAATATTTTGATTTCTTTTGGATAACCTCAAAAGGAATGTTGATGCCTATTGGTATTTATGATCAAAAAGTTTCTAGTGATCATGCTCAAGGGGATCAAGTTAATTAGAATTCAGTAGGGTCAATATGTCTTCTTGGTGAAGAGGTTGGTGAGTCAAGAAGGGAGGATGTTTTTTAGGTTGTGGGAAGGATACTTAGGGTTGAAGTTTGTGACCCAACTGCTATAAGAGATGTATAATATTCTCATGAAGAATACTCAGGATAATCCAATTATGAAGCTATTTCTACAAATCCTAGAAAAAGAGAAAATATTTTGGTTAAGTCACAAGAGGATGAATATAGAAAAGTTGAACAATCAGATTTTATATGTGAAAAAAATACTTATATAGAAAATCTAACTAAAAATAGATATGAGCTTGAGGCTCGTGCATAAGATCAAGTTGAAAATAATTATCAAGACACTGAGAATTTGAAAACATATATGCTTGAAACTACTTGAATAATTGAAAATAATACGGTTTTTGTTACTTTAAAATCCTTGGAAAATGATCCTAGTGTATCTGGTGAGAAAACAAAACTTATTGGACTATTTTCATCAACATCCAGTGAGAATAATAAAGGTCATTCTCTTGTTGCAGGTAAAGTCAGAAAACTATAAAAATTTCAAGAAGAAGAATATTATGATTCTATTAATTCTAAAATTGAATATTTTGTTTAAAAATATAATTAGATGAAATAATTGAATACAACTGTGCGAAGTCAGGTTGAAGTTTCTAAAAAATATTTGGAATATTTGAAGAGTTAAACTATTATAGAAGAAGACTTATAATTAATTTAATCTCATCTATACAATTTAATAGAAAATAATATTTCAAAAATACATTTTGATGTATTTTAGAGATAAATGTCTAATAATCTTGGGAAGTTCAAGGGAAATCAGTTTCAAGGTCATATTTTGGAGACTTGATGAAATACATGGAGAGTAAATTTGGATCAATAAGAAGTATATTAAGTAAAACAATGGATTTTACTTCAAGTCATAAAAATTATTAATATTTAATAAGAAGGTTTAAATATATTATTGTAGTTATGTCTATAATAAATGATCAAATTATGATTCTTCAATGGGATAGTGTTTTAATTCAATTTTTTTGGACAATCAGAAAGATATCGTTGACTGATTGACACCCGATAAGCCCGATATTAGAATCCTTCTCAATTATTTAATTGAGATGTTGGTGAAGTTTTTATAGTCTCTAGAGACTCTCTATGAGTTTTTAAAGGTAAATTTAATTGAAAATAAAAAAATGGGACAAGAATAATATATTTTGATGAAATAGTGGGTTTATGTTACAGCCCAATCTTCCATGGTGCTCTTCTCTTTGAATAATACAGTAGTGTGTGTTGAACGCAACTTCGTGTTCTAACACACACCACAACCAATCAAACCAACCGTTATGAATAGTAATTCCCACTTTTTGAAATTTTATACATTTTATCTTTCAAAATCAACCTCATTTTTGGATTTGGAATATCGAAATTATCTTAGGGTGATTTTTTTTTACTTTTTCTGATAACTTTCATATTTTGATGAATAGTGAAAATTACTAAATTATAATTAAAAACAACTTTTTTAATCAAAATAATTAAAAGTGATAAATTATGAATTTGAGTGGTTTTAAATTATATTTAGAATACATTTGTACAATTTAATCCAATTTTGGTCATTGGACATAATTTTACATTTAAACCGGACACAGACAAGTGTCAATCTTTTGATAGTTATTGTTTCTTAAAAGCACGCTTTTTGTTTTGACAGTAGGAATTAATTTTAAATTAATTTCTTCCACTTCTGTGTTTTGAATTTTTAAAAATGGATTCCATATTTGGAATCAGGATGCCCAAATTTTTTAAATATGTAACTCTTATTTTTAGACATTTTGAATAATTACTTCGGTAAATATTTTATTTACCATGGTTAAAGGGTAAATCCGGAAAAAAATGGTTAAAAATAATATTATAATAATATTAAATTACCCTAAAACATGTTCTAAACCTATTGGTTGATACATGTCCGACCATGAATATATTTGGGTTGATTTTGGGACCCCATGGAGCCACCTGTAAGTGATAATGACACTTTATATTAATTAAGTTAAAGTAAACACAAAAATGACACAAGAATATATATTTTATAAAAACAATTTTTACATAGGATTATATATGTTATATTTTTTACTATAAATATTCATTAGAAAGATAAAAATATTTCCTACATAATGGTATTTTATTTATAATTTTTAGACCTTGAATAATTAAATTTAATTATGATACAATAATGATGCAGTATTTTCCTTATTAATGAATGAATCAAATAATTGGTATTATATATTTTAAAATAAATATAATTTGAAAGTTTTGATTCCATACACTAATTTTATTAGTTACTATTATATTTTAGGATTTCATAAATAAATTTTTTTCTAATTAATAAAGTTGTTAAGACTTTAATAAAAATAAATTATTAAATCGTGTCAAAATTGACATAAAGGAGTTTTAAAAAAAATGTTATATTATTAATTGATATTATATTCCTAAAAATATAGGGTTCGGCCAGAAGACTTATATAATGATAGGTATATCATTAATATACCACTTTGGGGTCTCTTGGAAGTATATAGTATGTTTATTAACCATATAATATAAAAATAAAAAGTGACATGGTAAGTGTCAAACTAATTAACTAAGAGTTAAAACTAAAATATAAGGTTAATAAATTGACCCAAACCTATTTAAAACCTATTTTTTGAGTTTTTTTCGACCTATCCCCACATTATACTTCGAATAATCTACTTTGGATCCATTATAAACCGAATATGATTTTATTATAAAATAATACTTTAAGTTTTTCCTAAAGAGCCCCTCCTCCCCCTTATAGAAGGACACCACTTCTAACCAATTATTCATACCTTCAAAGCCTTTTGGTTCATCCAAACCTGGCCCAAATATCCTCTAAACTACCCTAAATTCATCGTAGAGGCCTTAATTTAGTCATAAATCCAACCTAAGGAGCCCTTTTGATCAAATTAAAAGGAAGAACCTGAATAAGAGGTAATGATTTCACCACCCTCTTTCAAGTTCTCTTATTATTCCACTTACTCTTTCTTTTTTTTCTATTATAAAATTATAACTCCAGTATCTTATATGTACTAAGATGTTATTATAAATATTTAACAACTATATTCATTATTCTATCCATATTATGAATGATAATGTCACCATGTGTGCGTACGTATGGCTTACCGTCTCCACGTCGTGGTGTAATTTGTTATTCAAAACTATGTTATTTGGATGGATATAATGATGTGTAATTGATGTAAATAATAAATATAACATGATAATTATTATATATATATGATTTAACCTCCAATTCTATGCCTTTAAAGAAATGATATTGTCACTCGTGCGTACGTAGGAATTACCGTCTCCATAATGCGATGAGATTCATTTCAAAGTCCATCATTCATCGACGATTATAAAAATATTACTAATAATTATGTAATATATGACATAATAATTCTACTGGAGATATATATATTTATATATATATATATATATTTACTAACATATATATTATTCACTTAGTTCCGTTCAATTAGATATGAAAACGGAAACAGCGTTTATGCATACGTACGGACTACCGTCTCCATAAACGGTGTTTTTCATTTCATATATATGTCTGTTATAAATATTTATATTCTAAATATATATGATATATAAATCATGTTTTATATTATGGAAGTATTTAAATCTTGTTCTAAGTGATACAATCAAGAGTAACAAGTTAAAACAAGTATGATAAAGAAAGCGATTATTACCAGAAATGTTAATTTAACATGGACATTATTATTAAATGGGTATTATAAAGTCATTAATGAATCATGTATGATATAATAAATACTAATATGGTTCGGTTATACTTTAATAACATACTAAGTTCTTCATACAGGAGGTTAAACATACCCTTGACTAAAGGAAAATGCAAGGTAAGGGGTTTTTATCTCACTCCTTATTCCCATGAGATTCATACCATATTTCCACTATTACCTTTTGTGTGGTGTATGTACTACCGATAATTGTTTTCTTTGTGTAATACACTTTAATTTATGTTTATTTACATATTTATTGTATGATACTTCTGTCATAGGTTGTATGTTTCGTAAGTTACCAAATTGGTAAGGTTTAATTTCACAATCACTTTATTATCCGAGATTGTTTTTACACAAGTATCTACTGGGACATATTTATTATCCATGTCCATGTTTCATAAAATAGTTCTCAAAGGGATTATTGTAAGGTAATTTTTACTAAAACATCATTTTAAATGTTTTAAAGATTTATTCTTCTAAACCATTCTCATTAATGTCCATCTTTTCAAAATGGTTTTAAGTATTTATTTAAATGGACATGAATGTTTTAAAATGTTAATTACTTTCAAAAGTTTCAAAGTGTTATGGGACACTTTGATTCAAAAATGTATTTAAATGTATTCCTTTATAAATTTTGTGACTTTTAAATGATTTCATGAAAAAGTGATATTTCTCTCAAATAGTTTTACAAATCATTTTCATCTATGCCAAAATCCTTTAATGGATATTAAACTTGTTTGAAGTTGATTTATTATGATACAAATCTTCCATATTTTATTGAAGGTTTTGTGATATGTTTGAATGTGGATGTGTTATTTTTATACCATTCAAGGTTTATGGGTAAAGTATTGACATTTTTTATGCCAGATTTAATACTAATGTTTATGTTACGTTTAAACCTTTTCATATGAGGAATGCATTAGAATTAGTAATGGATGGGTGGAGCCCGCTATAGCTCCTCGATGCATCGGTAGGTCTCATGAGACAAACACTACTGGAAAATGGACCTATCCCCACGGTTTTCCTCAAAACCGTGGGGATAGGTACCCCTATACCCACGGTTTTGGAAAACCGTGGGTATAGGTCAATTTTCAAGACCTATACCCACGGTTTTCAAAAACCGTGGGCATAGGGGGGGTCTATCCCCACGGTTTTCCAAAACCGTGGGGATAGGTCTTGAAAATTGACCTATACCCACGGTTTTTAAGAACCGTGGGTATAGGGGTACCTATCCCCACGGTTTTGAGGAAAACCGTGGGGATAGGTATAGGATAAAAAACCTATACCCACGGTTTTGAAAAACCGTGGGTATAGGTTTCCCATGTGTGCGCGGGGAAAAAAAATTTTCCGCGGGAAAGATTTTTTTTTGCCGGGAGTCCTATACCTACAGTTCTTCCCTATATACCCACGGTTTATATAATTATATTTAACTAAATATAAATATATATACACATAATTGATAGTAGGGTAGTGGTTAGACGTGGTACTTTGCAGCGAAGAGGTCGTGGGATCGAAACCCGCCTGCAGCTTTATTTTAGGATCTATACCCACGGTTTTGAAACCGTGGGTAAAAGACATTGACACCGTGGCAATTGGGAATGTTTTGTTGACACGGTGTCAAAACACCTATACCCACGGTTTTGGAAAACCGTGGGTATAGGCTGGGGACCTATACCGACGGCGTTCCAGCCCACGGTTCCCAAAACCGTGGGTATAGGCCTTTTTTCCAGCAGTGAAACTAGTGTCTTGGCACAAGGCCTTGAAAAAATCTTATTTGTAGTCTTGGCATAAGGCTTTGACTATGTGATTATGATAGTCTGGAATTATGCATTCCATCATTATGAAAGTGGTTAGTGATATTGCATGTGATTATTTGACTAGTAGAATATCTATATGAATAAGTAAATGGAATTACTTCATTTTATGTTTTCCATATTATGTTTAAGTTCAAGTTTAAAAGGCTTTTGTTTTGGTTATATATTGCCTTAAATTTTTATGCTTATTTATGAATTTTTATGCTGTATTCTTATCCTTACTGAGCATCTGAGTTCACCCCTTTCTATGTTTTATTTTTCCAAGGATTCCAAGAAGTGTATTGTGATTGATATGTAGGGTTAAGCCAAGGGAATAATGGCATTCATAAAGGATTATTTATATTGTTTTGTATGTTATAAAGTGTAATGTAACATTCATGTATGTAATCTATTTTCCAATACTGCTAAATTGATCGGTCCTTCGGAACTTTATTCCTTGTAATCATGCCAATGTATTAAAATAATTCACCGAATCTAGGTAACTGGGGTTAGGGCATTACAGTTGGTATCAAAGGAAGGTTTAGAAATAACCTTGGAAGATAGATTTAGATAAACTCTGATTAGATTACATAAACCTAAGATAGATTATGAGGATTAGTATAAAAGAACTTCCTAGAATTTTGGTATTGTAGATATTTTTTGAGTATTCTGAGCAATACATCCCTGTCTAGATACGAGCAGGTAGAGGTGGCTCTGACACAGATGTACCTAGGGGTAAAACCCGAAAACACTGCTTTGAGATAGACTCGAATGGGAACTGGTGCACGACAACGGGCATTTCTGCACTCTTGTTTACGACACTCTCGGGGGATATGCTTACGATAATTCTCATTTTCTTTACAAACCATTATGAAGGGTTTATGAGTATATACTTCCTCAATGAAAACATATTCATGATTATGGATTATATCCATAAACCTTTCAGTTTACGTTAGGTATTTTACAAGTTTGGAATTATTCATTGAAATTCATATACTGACCTAGTTTATGCCATTGTATAGAAATGTCGCCCAGTAGAATGAATGAGAACTCCAGCAATACGTATGATCCAAAGAGTAAGAAGGGTCATATCATTCATGGTATTAATCCAACATTTAGAAAGGAAATAGTCTCCCATGTATTATCATCATATTAATAAATATTATCATGTGTTAATAAGATCAGTAAAGATTTATCTGAATCCTATGGCTTTGAAGGGAAGCTAGAAAAGAAAAGGTTAGTAGAAAGAAAGATGGATAAAGTGAATAAGGGAAAGAATGATTTTCTAATATGTGATAAATGTGGAATGAATAACCTTGGTAAATGGTTGAAGGGATTGGTAGTTTGTTATAAGTATGGAGAAAAAGGACACCAAGTATGTGATTTCAAGGGTAATAAAAAGTTTTCAAATGTAAAATTCTTCATCTGCAAGGCATTGAGACACTACGCAAATCAATGTCCCAATCATAAGAGTATACCGTAAATGATGTTATTGGATAATAATCAAGTTATGATACTACCTCAGATGAATAAGAATGACTAGTGTTCTTATGTTGTTATTATATAATTATTTCATTTGAGTGTTGTATCAACAGTATACTGGTTACCTGAATTATGGAGATAAATAAGGATTGTACTGCAGTACTATTTTATTAAGGATTTTAGATTATATGGTTCTAAGAAATGTGACTTAATAGTAAGATACACTTTTTGGAAAATAAATGGTTGAAGTAAAGGTAATCCTTAATATGGTCCTGATAATGAGGTGGTGATTTTGGAATTAGAGATAGTTGATTTTGGTAATTTAGGATGTTGCGGTGTTGTAAAGAAAACACGATGAAGGCCTTCACATGTTATTACCTGGAAAAAAGGATCCTCATTATGTTTAACTTACCTATAAACATTGGACTGAGAGTTTGGATATAAGTATTTTGGATAAGTCTAAAGGTTGGAATGGATTAAGTTTGAAAAGTTATTTTTGGATTTTTATAAAAGGACTACACGCAGACCGTGTGACAACCCGTCGCGTCGGACAAAGCTATGGGAATCGAACCCACAATTATAGTGCCATTGAGATTTATTGCCTACCACTAGACTACGTGAAGTTCCTGGATGGTATAATGTAGTTTCTTTTTTTAAAGGATCGTATATGTGAATTATAAATTCATTATATTTAGAACCCTATACGATTAAGATAAATAGAGTATTTTTGAGTTTTATTATGTTTTGGGGTGAAAGATGAGTTTGTGGTAGAAATTTATTAATGGATAAAACTATAATTATAAATTAAGTATATATCCTTGTGATATTATACAATATCATAAATAAATTCCTCAACATTAATAAAAGGAACTTAGAACAAAAAACGTTGTCCTAGATGGTACCTTAGATCATCACAAATTTATGGCTTTGTGATTGTTGGCCTTTTCATAGCCATGTTCTCTACCACTCTCCATCAGATATTAATGGTTATATTTCAATTCCATATCCATGTTTTCCTACATGGAACCCTAGATTGTTTTATTTTCGGTAACCTTCATACTTACCACTCTTTATTTTAAATAGAGGACTCATTAATCCATTTTTCAATGTGGGATTTCAACTAAGTTATTTTGAAATGTCAACCCCAAGTTTCCAATACCGAGCATAAATTACGAGGACGTAATTAATTAAAGGAGGGTAGAATTTAACACCCCAATATTCCACGATACGCTTCTCTTTGAATAATACAGTAGCATGTGTTGTACGCAATTTCGAGTTCTAACACACACCACAACCAATCAAACCAGTCACTATGAATAGTAATTCCCACTTTTTGAAATGTTATACATTTTATCTTTTAAAATGGACTTCATTTTTTGATTCAGAATATTAAAATTATATTAGAGTGAATTTTTGTTACTTTTCTGATAACTTTCATATTTTGATGAATAGTGAAAATTACTAAATTTTAATTAAAAACAACTTTTTTAATTGAAATAATTAAAGAGATAAATTATGAATTTGAGTGGTTTTAAAGTATATTTAGAATATATTTTTACCATTTAATACAATTTTGGTCATTGTAAATAATTTTACATTTAAACCAGACATAAACAAGTGTCAATCTTGTGATACTTATTGTTTCTTAAAAACACGCTTTTTGTTTTGACAGCGGAAATTAATTTTAATTTAATTTCTGCCACTTCTATGTTTTGAATTTGTAAAAATGGATTCCATATTTAGAATCAGGATTCCCAAATTGTGTAAATAGTTAACTCTTATTTTTAGACATTTTGAATAATTACTTCGGTAAATATTTTATTTACCATGGTTAAAGGGTAAATCTGGTAAATAAGGGTTAAAAAATAATATTCTAATAATATTATATTACCCTAAAATGTTTCCTAAACCTATTGGTTGATACATTTCCTACCATGGGAATATTTGGGTCTATTTTGAGACCCCATGAAGCCACTTGTAAGTGATAATGACACTTTATATTAATTAAGTTAAAGTAAACACAAAAATGACATGAGCATATATCTTTTAGAAAAACTATTTTTAGATAGGGTTATATATGATATAATTTCGAATGTAAATATTCATTTTAAATATAAAAAAATTTCATACATAATGGTATTTTATTTATAATTTTTATACATTGAATAATTAAATTTATTTATGACACAGTAATGATGCAGTATTTTCCTTATTAATGAAAAAATCAAATAATTGGTATTATAAATGTTAAAATAAATATAATTTTAACGTTTTTATTCCATACAAAAAATTTATTGGTTAATATGACATGTTAGGATTGCATAAATGAGTTTTTTTCTAATTAATAAAGTTGTTACAACTTTAACAAAAATCAATTGTTAATTAGTGTCAAAATTGACATAAATGAGTTTTTAAAACAAATATGATATTATTAATTGATATTATATTCCTAAAAATCTAAGGTTTGTCCAAAGGACTTATATAATGATATTTGTATCATTAATGGACCACTTGGGGGGTCTCTTGGAATTGTATAGTAATTTTATTAACCATAAAATATAAAAATACAAAGTGACATGGTAAGTGTCTAAGTAATTAACTAAGAGTTAAAACTAAAATATAAGGTTAATAAAGTGACCCAAACCTATCTAAAACCTATTGGTTGAGTTGTTTTAGACCTATCCCCACCTTAAAATTTTAATAATACACTTTTAAGCCATTAGAACCTGAATATTATTTTATTATAAAATAATACTTTGAGTTTTTCCTAAAGAGCCCCTCCTCCCCCTTATAAAAGGACACCAATTCTAACCAATTCTTCATACCTTCAAAGAATTTTGGTTCATCCAAACCTTTCCCAAATATCCTCTCAACTATCCTCAATTAATCCTATAGGCCTTAATTTAGTCATAAATCCAACCTAAGGATCCCTTTTGATCAAATCAAAAAGGAAGAACACGAAGAAGAGGTAATGATTTCACCACCCTCTTTCAAGTTCTCTTATTCTTCCACTTACTCTTTATTTGTTGTTTCCATTCTAAAATAATGACACTAGTATATTATATATACTTTGATGTTATTATAAATATGTAACAACTATATTCATTATTCTATCCATATTATGAATGATAATGTCACCATGTGTGCGTACGTACGGCTTACCGTCTCCACACCATGGTGTAATTTGTTATTCAAAACTATGTTATTTGGATGGATATAATGATGTTTAATTGATTTAAATAATAAATATTACATGATAATGATTATATATATATGATTTAACATCCAATTCCACACCTTTAAGGAAATTATATTGTCACTCGTGCGTATGTACAGATTGTCGTCTCCACAATGTGATGAGATTCATTTCCAAGTCCACCATTCATCGACGATTATAAAAATATATTACTAATAAGTATGTAATATATGACATAATAATTATACTGGATATATATATATTTATATATATATATATATATGTACTTACATATATCTTATTCACTTAGTTCTGTTCAATACGATATGAAAACGGAAACAGCATTTATGCGTACGTACGGACTACCGTCTCCATAAACGGTGTTTTTCATTTCAAATATATGTCTATTATGCATATTTATTATAAGGCCCCATCCTTAAACCTTACTTAATCTTGAGTTATTACAAGATTACACATTGAGGATCTTTTCAGGTTTAGAGTTTTAGAGAATTAGATCATAAAACTTGCATTACATTCCACATATAAACAAAGTGGTTACATAAAGATAGTATTCTTCATTCCCATCAAAGGAAACATATTTAAAATAAACATGGATTCTTTCTTGACACTTCCTTGACACTATCATCATATCAGGTACCTTTCCATTGACCTGTGAAAAACATTTCAAAAAAAACTTCGGATGAGCATAAAAAGCTCAGTAAGGTATATAAAAATATGGAAAGGAAACATGGGTACATATATACATAAGGATGAGATCATGCTTTACCCATAAAACAAAATCACTTTAACATACCTCATCAAATCATGAATAAATCATAGAAATCATAAGACATAAAGGTAACTTGAGGCATTCATAACATTCTTACGTAGGGAGTAACCCTCTTGGTTACGTTTGGAATACCCATCACAGTATATTCCCTAAAATCTCTTCAGAGAAACCTTAAAGTTTCACTCCTTCGCGTTACCCAATGCATTGGAGAGCTATATCGGGCTCACCCGCCCTTAGTTTATCACGGAACCACTCGTCTTCATAATAATGCCCAAGAACCACAACATAATCGTATCACATAAAACATGCATAAAGGAAACATAACATTTCCACCTTTCAATCACAAGATATCAATACAACACATTGATATAAAAACATTATGAAAACCATTTTCAATACCAAAATAAAAGAAAAGTAAAACATGGTATTTATTTTTCTTTTAAAAAGAAGGCATGGATTGTAGAGGAAGCCGAAACTCAAATAACAGTCACGACGGCGGAGAAGCCGTTGTCGCCTCATACGTACGACAAAAACATTCCCTTTTGTCGTTTAGTAAAACGCTTCATATAAAAAAGATTCCTTTTGGATAAACGTAAAATTCAAAGGGGTTTATACACCGTATAAAAGAAGGTTGTGTATAAAACAAAATATGCCTCAATGAAAGGAGATTGAGACGAAGTCCCATACCTCGTATCCGACTTGACCCGACCGTTCTTTAATCTCCTGAATAATAAACTTGAGTTAATCTCTACTTGATTATGAACCTTTTTCAAGTTCATTATTCCTTTTATACCATGTTATGAACATCTTGTAATCATTTAAGTTAATAATGTTCATTTTGTCGGTATTTGGTTCTTAAGTCAAAAATAGACTTCTTACACTTACATGTTGTTAATTTGGTCAAAGGCTCGTTATATCCAGAATTATATTAATGATTTGGATAAAATATATATCATATATATTCATCATATACATTTATTTATAATATGACATCACATTTAGAGGTAAGAAATGAAATGCACCGTTCATGGAGACGGTAAACCGTACGTACGCATGAACGCTACTTCCATTTCTATTTCGTATTTTCTGGAATGGAATCATAATGATATAAGAGTATATTATAATTCCAGTATAATAACATATATAATATCATTAACTTTATCCTTTACACATCCCACATATGGTATTAACGAATCAAATCACTTTCAGAGGGCGGTAGTCCGCACTTCCTAAAATGAAGATATCATGTTTACCCATAATGGAAACCATAAAAGTATGCCAAAAATGAAAAAAACATAAGCTTAAGGAAAACATAAACATATTATATATCATATATAAAAATAGTGACATCATAATGGCCACCTTTGAAGGTGTTAAATGAGTATTGAACAATCATCGTTTCGGGAGGCAGAATTTCGCCATCCACGGAAACCGTATGTTCTTTAACCGTTTGATGTAGTTGTGTGAGAGTGTAGATCAAATAAATCTTATAACAACATCCTAGTATATTGAAGATACTGGTTTTTTTACAAAATAAGTAAATAAAAAGAGTTTAGGGGGTCGGAGAAGCAAAATAAAACAAATGAACATGAGAGAATGAATTACCTTTAAAAGTGTAACTCCTTTTGATTTGAGCCTAAAGGATTCCTTTGAAAGGATTCTGCCCAAAGGGAATCCTTAGGATGAGGAGAAGGATGTGGAGAGAGTAAATGGGCAGGGGTTGGCCGAGCCAAAGGCTTGAGGAGTGTGTTAAATGGGGTAGAGGTGGGGGCCTTTTATAAGAGGAGAGGAGGGGCACTTTTGGAAAGTAAAGATAAGTTACTTTATTTTAAAAAGAGTTTCAGATTCAAAAGGTCCACCATTTCTATAATTCGAGGATAAGGTGATAAGGCTTCGAAATCCACTCATCCAATTGGTTTTGGCCATGTTTAGGTTTTAGATGTTTCATTATCTTTCCATTTTATTTAAATCGTTAAATAATGAGGTCATCACTGCATCATCATGATGTCATAAATAATTTAATTTATTTAAAGTCTAAAAATTTTAAAAAAATACTATGATGTAGGAAATCTTTTTATCTTTCCAATGACTATTTATAATCAAAAATATGATCTTTATAACCCCATGTAAAAATTGTTTTAGTAAAACCTCTCTTGTTTGTGTCATTTTTACTTTAACATTTAATAAAAAGTTATTTATGTCATTTCCCAACCAAATTGTCTCCATGGGGTCCCCAAGTTGACTCATGGCTTGTCTTGGTCGGCCATGATACAACAAATAAGGTTGGGACATGTTTCTAGGTCATTTCATATTATTAAATCATTATTTGTACCTTAAACTACCCTAATTACCACTAATCGCGATTAAAAACTTAATAAGTTACTATTCACCAAAAAATTATTTTAATCCCATTGAACCACATTTTACTTCTTAATGACAACCATGTATGTCGGATTTTTGAAGTTCAAAACAAAATGATGGCAAAATTTCATTTAAACGGAAAATCAATTTTTATAAGTACCACTTAGTGGTGTCACTATTCATCAAAAATTGAAGTTTTTCAGAAAATTACCAAACATTCACCCTAAGCTATATTTGATATTCAGAATTAAAAAATGAAGTCTATTTTACAAAATTTAATACATATAAGTCACATTAATTAATTTAATAATTAATTCCTGTTGTCAGAGCAAATAGCGTGTTTTTATGAAACAATAAGTATCAAAAGATTGACACCAGTTTAAGTCTAATTTCAAAGTGAAATTGATTCCAATGACCACCATTGGATTAAATGGTAAAAATATATTCTAATTTCACTTCAAAACCAATTCAAAACATAATCTAATCATATAAATAAATTAGATTAAAAAATAGTTTTGATGTAAAATGCAGTATTTTTCACTATTCATTAAAAAATGAACATTGTCAGAAAAATACCAAAAATTCACACAAGGTAAATTTTGATGTCCCAATCATAAAGAATAAGTTTATTTTGACAAAAATAGTTTATAAAATTGTCAAAAGATATATTCAAAAATGGTTTGCCATCAAAAGGCAGTAAAACAATCTTGTAAGAATATTAGTGTATTTCATGCTTAAGATTGGATTTATTTTCATTTTAAGCCTCTAAAACACTATCTAATTCATTAATAGACATAGATAAAAATATCTATTTTTCATTACTTACTTGGGATGTTACATCCTTCCCCCCTTTAGAAAATTGCGTCCCCGCAATTTATTTACTTATCAAATAAATGGGGGTACTTATCCCTCATTGCATTTTCAGATTCCCATGTTGCCTCTTCAATCGTGTGGTTTTTCCACAAAACTTTTACCTGGTGAATCACCTTATTCCGTAACACTTTCTCCCTGTGGTCAAGAATCTAGACCGGTTGTTCCTCAAAAGATAGGTTCTCTTCCAGCTGAACTACCTCTGGACTCAAAACATGAGATGGATCTGGCATATACTTTCTCAACATCGAAACGTGAAAAACATTGTGTACCTGAGATAAACTCGGAGGTAAAGCCACTCGGTATGCAACTGATCCAACTTTCTCCAGAATTTCGTATGGTCCAATGAACCTTGGACTCAACTTTCCTTTCTTACCAAATCTCATCACACTTTTCCAAGGAGAAACCTTGAGAAAAACATGATCACCTACCTCGAAAGATAGATCCTTCCTCCGGTTATCCGCATAACTCTTCTGCCTGCTCTGAGCTGTTCTCATGTGTTTCTTAATCAGCTGAACTTTTTCTGCCATCTCTTCTACCAATTCTGGTCCCATCAACTTCCTTTCACCCACTTCATCCCAGAAAGCTGGAGTTCGACACCGCTTCCCATATAATGCCTGAAATGGTGCCATCTGTATACTAGAATGGAAACTGTTATTATATGAAAATTCAACCAAAGAAAGATGTTGGTCCCAACTTCCCTGATAATATATAGAACAAGCTCGTAGCATATCCTCCAAGGTCTGAATTGTTCGTTCTGACTGCCCATCTGATTGAGGATGAAAAGCTGTACTAAAATTTAATTCAGTACCCAATGACTTCTGAAGGCCTTTCCAAAAGTTAGAAGTGAACCTGGGATCACGATCAGATACAATGGAGAGGGGAACTCCATGTAACTTGACTATCTCTTTAAGATACAAACGGTAAAGTTGATCAAGAGAAAAAGTATCTCGTATAGCAAGGAAATGAGCAGATTTGGTCAAGCGATCAACAATAACCCAGATTGCATTATTACCTTGAGATGTCTTCGGTAATCCAACAACCAAGTCCATGGATATATTCTCCCATTTCCACTCTGGCACTGGTAAAGGCTGAAGAATCCCTTTCGTTAACTACCGCTCTACTTTAACCTGCTGACAAGTCAAACACTTCACAGTAAAATCAGCAATATCTCTTTTCATTCCATCCCACCAATAATACTCCCGCAGATCTCTATACATCTTAGTACTGCCCAGATGAACTGAAAATGGAGAACTATGAGCTTCACATAACAAATCTCTCTTCAACTGTGAATCACAAGGCACACACAATCTCTTCCCAAATCTCAAAACACAATCATTATCAATGTTGAATTCAACCAACTTACCTTTCTGAACCAGCTCTACCTTTTTCTGCAACTCACTATCTTGCTTCTGTGCTTGCTTGATTCTATCTGATAGAGAAGATCTCACTGATACCTGAAACAAAATAGAAGGACTTCCTGCACCAACAACTTCTATGCCAAAGTTCATCAAATCCTTAACCAAAGGATCACGTTCCAAACGCAACATTGCTAATGAAGCATTACTTTTTCGACTCAAAGCATCATCCACTTTATTTGATTTTCCCGGATGGTAATGAATTGTACAATCATAATCCTTGATTAATTCTAGCCATCTCCTTTGTCTCATGTTCAATTCTTTCTGAGTGAATATATACTTTAAACTTTTGTGATCGGTATATATTTCACACTTTACTCCATACAAATGATGCCTCCAAATTTTTAAAGCAAAGACAACAACAGCTAATTCCAAATCATGTGTAGGGTAATTTACCTCATGAGTTTTAAACTGTCGTGAAGCATAAGCAATTACCTGATCATTCTGCATTAGCATGAAACCAAGTCCTTTCAATGAAGCATCGCTGTATATAACAAACTCACCATTCCTGGAAGGAAGTGCCAAAACTTGAGCATTCACCAATCTTCTTTTCAATTCCTGAAAACAATCATCACATTCTTTTGTCCAGATTAACTTAACACCCTTCCGAGTTAGCTTAGTCATTAGACTAGATAACCGTGAAAAATTTCTAACAAACCTTCGGTAATAGCCCGCCAAACCAAGGAAGCTACGAATCTCGGTTACATTTGTGGGTCTTGTCCATTCTTCCACAACTTTTGTTTTTGCAGGATCAACAGTTATTCCATCTTTAGAAATAATGTGACCAAGGAAAGAAATATGTTGCAACCAAAACTCACACTTGCTGAATTTACCATACAGTTTCTTTTATTTTAAGGTTTGCAAGATAACCCTTAAATGTCTTTCATGCTCCTCTTTACTTTTAGAAAACACCAAAATATCATCAATGAAAACCACCACAAACTTATCCAAGAACTCATGGAAAATTCTATTCATTAAGTCCATGAATACAGCAGGTGCATTGGTTAGCCCAAAAGGCATTACTACAAATTCATAATGGCTATATCTCGTACGGAACGCGGTCTTCGGAACATCTTCCTCCTTTACCTTCAGCTGATGGTACCCCGATCTTAGGTCAATCTTTGAAAACAACTGAGCTCCCTGGAGCTGATACAACTTCATTTGATGGCCCGACATCTGCTGAAGTAGTTTCAAAGGATTTCACCACCCCTTTCTGCTTGTAGTCTAACTGCTTCCCATCACTCAAGCTCTTTTTCGGACACTCGTTTTCATAGTGACCCATCTCATTGCACTTATAACATTTCACTAACTGTAAATCAAATTTGTTATTACCTTCACCTTGATCCTTTTCAGTGCAATCACGAGCCTTATGTCCCATCTTACCACATCGGTAGCACTTTCCAGAATTCAGAAGACATTCCCCAGCATGCCTTTTTCCACATTTATTACAAACTGGAAACTTAGTTCTCTTACCATCAGACTTTTTTGAAGAATTCTTACCTTTCTCCTGCCACCTCGGTCTCTTCTTCTGCTGGTTGTTATAGAACACTTGGTCATCGGCAAACTCCATTTCCACCTTCTCAGCACATCGAACAAGCTTTTCATAACTTTTAAACTCACGAGAAGCTAATGCCCTTCAATATTTTGGCTTTAATCCTGAGTAAAAACGATTGATTTTACTATCAAGGTCTCGGATAAAATTTGGAGCATACCTTGCCAATCGAGTGAACCTTTCTTCATAGGCAGCCACTGAGTCTTCCTCTTGCCTCAATTCCAAGAATTGTTTTTCCATCCTAAGTCGAACATCCTTAGGAAAATACTTCTCAAGAAACATATCTTTGAATTCATCCCAGTCAAGAGCATCAATCTCATCGGCGTCCCTGATATTTTTAACCATAGACCACCACTGATCTGCTTCACCCTCCAAACGGTAAATAGCAAGACTAACCTTTTGATTGTCTGAACACCCCATGACATCAAAAATCTTCTCCAGTGATTTAATCCAACCTTCAGCTAGCACAGGGTCAGATGATCCTCTGAATTATGGTGGATGTTGCCTCATGAAATGTTCCACCACTGGCATGTTCATCTGCGGTTGATCTGGCTGATCTCGTGCATGGATACCACCACCATTTATCACTTGAGTTAACTGCGCCATTACTGCAACAATCTGTTCAGTTTCAATTCCAACCATTTCTGGATGCTGATTCGGAAGTTTATTTCCTTCTGTATGCCTTCCTAGCACTGCTTCCCTGTTTCCTCTGCGGAAAATCATTCTGAACAAACATGTCTTAGATGAAGCAACATGGTAATCTTCAAATGCTATATCATTTCAAAGATTTTTTTTTTGGATAATCATTTAATAGAATTCTAACTCCTAAAGTTATCTAAACCGACCTTTGATACCAACTATAAGGCCCCAGCCTTAAACCTTACTTAATCTTGAGTTATTACATGATTACACATTGAGGATCTTTTCGGGTTTAGAGTTTTAGAGAATTAGATCATAAAACTTTCATTACATTCCACATATAAACAAAGTGGTTACATAAAGATAGTATTCTTCATTCCCATCAAAGGAAACATATTTAAAATAAACATGGATTCTTTCTTGACACTTCCTTGACACTATCATCATATCATGTACCTTTCCCTTGACCTGTGAAAAACATTTCAAAAAAAACTTGGGATGAGCATAAAAAGCTCAGTAAGGGATATAAAAATATGGAAAGGAAACATGGGTACATATATACATAAGGATGAGATCGTACTTTACCCATAAAACATAAGCACTTTAACATACCTCATCAAATCATGAATAAATCATATAAATCATAAGACATAAAGGTAACTTGAGGCATTCATAACATTCTTACGTAGGGAGTAACCCTCTTGGTTACGTTTGGAATACCCATCACAGTATATTCCCTAAAATATCTTCGGAGAAACCTTAACGTTTCACTCCTTCGCGTTACCCAATGCATTGGAGAGCTATATCGGGCTCACCCGCCCTTAGTTTATCACGGAACCACCCGTCTTCATAATAATGCCCAAGAACCACAACATAATCGTATCACATAAAACATGAATAAAGGAAACATAAAATTTCCACCTTTCAATCACAAGATATCAATACAACACATTGATATAAAAAAATTATGAAAACCATTTTCAATACCAAAATAAAAGAAAAGTAAAACATGGTATTTATTTTTCTTTTAAAAAGAAGGTATGGCTTGTAGAGGAAGCCGAAACTCAAATAACGGTCACGACGGCGGAGAAGTCGTTGTCGCCGCATACGTACGACAAAAACATTCCCTTTTGTCGTTTAGTAAAACGCTTCGTATAAAAAAGATTCCTTTTGGATAAACATAAAATTCAAAGGGGTTTATACACCGTATAAAAGAAGGTTGTGTATAAAACAAAATATGCCTCAATGAAAGGAGATTGAGACGAAGTCCCATACCTCGTATCCGACTTGACCCGACCGTTCTTTAATCTCCGGAATAATAAACTTGAGTTAATCTCTACTTTATTATGAACCGTTTTCAAGTTCATTATTCCTTTTATACCATGTTATGAACATCATGTAATCATTTAAGTTAATAATGTTCATTTTGTCGGTATTTGGTTCTTAAGTCAAAAATAGACTTCTTACACTTACATGTTGTTAATTTGGTCAAAGGTTCATTATATCCAGAATGATATTAATGATTTGGATAACATATATATCATATATATTCATCATATACATGTATTTATAATATTACATCACATTTAGAGGTAAGAAATGAAATGCACCGTTCATGGAGACGGTAAGCCGTACGTACGCATGAACGCTACTTCCATTTATATTTCGTATTTTCTGGAATGGAATCATAATGATATAAGAGTATATTATAATTAAAGTATAATAGCATATATAATATCATTAACTTTATCCTTTACACATCCCACATATGGTATTAACGAATCAAATCACTTTCAGGGGGCGGTAGTCCGCACTTTCTAAAATGAAGATATCGTGTTTACCCATAATGGAAACCATAAAAGTATGCCAAAAATGAAAAAAACAGAAGCTTAAGGAAAACATAAACATATTATATATCATATATAAAAATAGTGACATCATAATGGCCACCTTTGAAGGTGTTAAATGAGTATTGAACAATCATCGTTTCGGGAGGCAGAATTTCGCCATCCACGGAAACCGTATGTTCTTTAACCATTTGATGTAGTTGTGTGAGAGTGTAGCTCAAATAAATATTATAACAACATCCTATTATATTGAAGATACTGGTTTTGTTACAAAATAAGTAAATAAAAAGAGTTTAGGGGGTTGGAGAAGCAAAATAAAACAAATGAACATGAGAGAATGAATTAACTTTAAAAGTGTAACTCTTTTTGATTTGATCCTAAAGGCTTCCTTTGAAAGGATTATTCCCAAAGGGAATCCTTAGGATGAGGAGAGGGATGTTGAGAGAGTAAATGGGCATGGTTTGGCCGAGCCAAAGGCTTTAGGAGTGTGTGAAATGGGGTAGAGGTGGGGGCCTTTTATAACAGGAGAGGAGGGGAACTTTTGGAAAGTAAAGATAAGTTACTTTATTTTAAAAAGAGTTTCGGATTCAAAAGGTCCCACATTTCTATAATTCTAGGATAAGGTGATAAGGCTTCGAAATCAACTCATAAAATTGGTTTTGTCCATGTGTAGGTTTTATATTTTTCATTATCTTTCCATTTTATTTAAATCGTTAAATAATGAGGTCATTGCTGCATCATCATGATGTTATACATAATTTAATTTATTTAAAGTCTAAAAATTATAAAAAAAATACTATGATGTATGAAATCTTTTTATCTTTCCAATGAATATTTATAATAAAAAATCTGATCTTTATAACCCCATGTAAAAATTGTTTTAGTAAAACATCTCTTGTTTGTGTCATTTTTACTTTAACATTTAATAAAAAGTTATTTATGTCATTTCCCAACCAAAGTGTCTCCATGGGGTCCCCAAGTTGACCCATGGCTTGTCTTGGTCGGAAATGATACAACCAATAAGTTTGGGACATGTGTCTAGGTAATTTCATATTATTAAAGCATTATTTATACCTTAAACTACCCTAATTACCACTAATCGCGATTAAAAACTTAATAAGTTACTATTCACCAAAAAATTATTTTAATCCCATTGAACCACATTTTACTTCTTAATGACAACCATGTATGTCGGATTTTTGAAATTCAAAACACAATGATGGAAAAATTTCATTTAAACGGAAAATCAATTTTTATAAGTACCACTTAGTGGTTTCACTATTCATCAAAAATTGAAGTTTTTCAGAAAATTACCAAAAATTCACCCTAAGATATATTTGATATTCCGAATTCAAAAATGAAGTCTATTTTACAAAATTCAATACATATAAGTCACATTAATTAATTTAATAATTAATTCCCACTGTCAGAGGAAATAGCGTGTTTTTATGAAACAATAAGTATCAAAAGATTGGCAACAGTTTAAGTCTAATTTCAAAGTGAAATTGATTCCAATGACCACCATTGGATTAAATGGTAAAAATATATTCTAATTTCACTTCAAACCCAATTCAAAACATAATCTAATCATATAAATAAATTAGATTAAAAAGCAGTTTTGATGTAAAATGCAGCATTTTTCACTATTCATTAAAAAATGAACATTGTCAGAAAAATACCAAAAATTCACACAAGGTAAATTTTGATGTCCCAATCATAAAGAATAAGTTTATTTTGACAAAAATAGTTTATAAAATTTTCAAAATATAGATTCAAAAATGGTTTGCCATCAAAAGGCAGTAAAACAATCTTTTAAGAATATTAGTGTATTTCATGCTTAAGATTGGATTTATTTTCATTTTAAGCCTCTAAAACACTATCTAATTCATTAATAGACATAGATAAAAATATCTATTATTCATTACTTACTTGGGATGTTACATTTATATTCTAAATATATATGATATATAAATCATTTTTTATATTCTGGAAGTATTTAAATATTGGTCTAAGTGATACAATCAAGAGTAACAAGTGAAAACACGTACGATAAAGAAAGGAATTATTACCCAAAATGTTAATTTAACATGGAAATTATTATTAAATGGGTATTATAAAGTCATTAATGAATCATGTATGATATCATAAATACAAATATGGTTCTGTTATACTTTAATAACATACTACATTCTTCATAAAGGAAGTTAAACATACCCTCGACTAAAGGAAAGTGCAAGGTAAGGGGTTTTCATCTCACTCCTTATTCCCATGAGATTCATGCCATATTGCCACTATTACCCTTTGTGTGGTGTATTTACTTCCAATAATTGTATTCTTTGTGTAATACACTTTAATTTATTTGTATTTACATATTCATTGTATGATACTTCTTTCATAGGGTGTATGTTTCGTAAGTTACCAAATTGGTAAGGGTTAATTTCATAATCTCTTTATTATCTGAGTTTGTTTTTACGCAAGTATCTACTGGGACATATTTATTATCCATGTACATGTTTCATAAAATAGTTTTCAAATGGATTATTTTGATGTACTTTTTACTAAAACATAATTTTAAATGTTTTAAAGATTTATTCTTCTAAACCATTCTCATTAATGTCCATGTTTTAAAAATGGTTTTAAGGATTTATTTAAATGAACTTGAATGTTTTAAAATGTTAATTACTTTCAAACGTTTCAAAGTGGTATGGGACACTTTGATTCAAAAATATATTTAAATGTCTTCCTTTATAAATTGTGTGACTTTTAAATGTTTTCATGAAAAAGGGATATTTCTCTCAAAGAGTTTTACAAATCATTTTCATCTATGTCAAAATCCTTTAATAGATTTTAATCTTGTTTGAAGTTGATTTATTATGATACAAATCTTATGTATTGTATTAAAGGTTTTTTGATATGTTTGACTGTGTATGTGTTATTTTTTTAACATTTATGGTTTATGGGTAAAGTATTGACATTTTTTATGCCATTTTTAATACGAATGTTGATGTTATGTGTAAACTTTTTCATATGAGGAATGCATTGGACTTAGTAAGTGGCGGGTGGAGCCCGCTATAGCTCCTCAATTCATCAGTAGGTCTCATGAGACAAACTAGTGTCTTGGCACAAGGCCTTGACAAAATCTTATTTGTATTCTTCGCACAAGGCCTTGAATATGTGGTTATGATAGTATGACATTATGCTTTCCATCATTATGAAAGTGGTTAGTGATATTGCATGTGATTATTCGACTAGTAGAATATCCATGTGAATAAATAAATGGAATTACTTCATTTTATTTTTTCCATATTACGTTGAAGTTAAAGTTTAAAAGGCTTTTGTTTTAGTTATACATTGCCTTAAATTTTTATCCTTATTTATGAAAGTTTCAACTGTATTGTTATCCTTACTGAGAATCTGAGCTCACCCCTTTCTATGTTTTATTTTTCCCAGGATTCCAAGAAGTGTATTGTGATTGATATGCAGGGTTAATCTGAGGGAATAATGGCATTCATAAAAGATTATTTATGTTGTTTTGTATTTTATAAAGTGTAATGTAACATTCATGTACGTAATATATTTTCCAAGACTTCTAAACCAATCGGTCCTTAGGGAATTGATTCCTTGTAATCATGCCAATGTATTAAAATAATGCACCAACTCTAGGTAACTGGGGTCAGGGCATTACAGTTGAGATGTTTAATCATTATTTTAAAGGAATGCTGGAAGATCTCAAGGATATTCATAAAGATATTTGAGATTTATTCACATCTAAAACATCATCTAAACTAGAACATTCTCACTCATCCCATCCTACTTCTTAGATTTTTTATCCAAATATTTATTATAATAATAAAATTAAATTCTTGTCTTCATTATAATTTTGTTTATTTATTTCTTATTGTATATATATATATACTACTATATAGGAAACATTTTTTTAACTAAAAAACATTCCATTATAATTTAGTGCTAAATTAACTATTTATATACCATTTTTGTTACTTTATTTTTTATATCACAAAAATGTGGACAAAATTTGATAAACACAACTTTCTTATGACCAGAATATTTTAAATAGGTATAATCATAAAAATGTATAAATTTAAATACTTAAATAAAACTATTTAGTTTGTTCATCATAAAAATTTTATAATATTAATTATTTATCCATAGTTTATGAAACCTTAAGTGAGAAATATAAAATCAATTATATTTCATTTAAAAAAAATTATTTTTGATTCGTTTCCTATATTTTATATAATCTTTTGATATATGGATTTTGTGACTGTCAAAAGGGGGGATATTTTTGGGAATTTATTATCTCAACAATACTCCATAAATATTGTTGATTATGAAGATCACAAATACCCTTGTTTGTTTTACTAATGAAACTACTTTAAATATTTTTTAGTTTTATTTTTCTTTAGAAAATTTATCTTATTTTGGGGTTATAGTTTTTTTCTAAAGTTTTCTGGATATGTTTATAAGTAGTCTAGAAACATTATTCATACCCTACGTTTGTTAGTACAATGTATGGTTTTTAAACCCTGCATTTTGTGAAAGCCTATGGATCAGATACCCTACTCTATTATAAAAGTATGGATCATGAACTATACATTTGAAAGCAACCCTATGTTTTTGAAACTAATGTATGGGTAAACAACTGGAAATTTTTAAGCTAATTATATGTTATCAATCGTACTTTCAAAGTTAACCATACATTTGACTTGGTCAAAAACAAAGTTTAAATTCAAGATATTTTTTGAGATTTATTCAAGGATCCTTATTGGATTACTTAATCTATTTTTAGAGATTCTTAAATACCAGTTCAAATGCTCATGTTCAATAGATTAAATCATTATTATTTCTAATGGATGTTACGACAATCATTGAATGTTTTAAAGTAAAATACTCATGATTTTTCAGGTGATATTTTGGGATATTTTTAACAAAAAGAAAATTGAGTTTCTATTGTTAAATACAAAGAGTTATAAAATTTATAAATATTATACCTTTTGAAAAATAATGAACATATCTTCTATTTTGAAGAGATACACTTTTGCGACATACATGTTTTAATCTTATACTATTTGAAAATTATTCTATTATTGTTGATTTTATTGTTCTCTGACTATATTTCTTGAAGATCATTTGAAACTAGGATCTCTTTGAATCTATTATTTCTTGAAGACTCTTATCTATAAATAATAAGTTGCATTATTATCCAGTTGATGCTATAACTATGAGCTAAATTAGGTTCTCATCAAATCAATTAATATTAATTTATTTGAGTATCAGCTTCTCACACTCAGTCTTTATGGAGTGATTTCTTCTCACGCTAAGCTATGAATTTTTAGGTTTTAAGTAAAGGAACATATTTTATTATAAGGTGTTAATTTTATATACTCAATTTTGGAGTTCTTATGATAAGAGGGAATATTTATTAAAACCCACCAATCTCACTAAGAGAGTATTGGTGGAGTGGACTAGGGGGTATTTGTTCCTTGAACCACTATAAAAAATTATATTTTATTCTTCTATAATTTTCATATACATAACGTGATTAAATAAGATAAAGCCTCATATATTTTCAAAATATATGAAGAGGGATAAAATTTGAATATTTTGAGTTATTTAATAGGACACAATTCACCACCCCCCCCCCCCCTTGTATCTTCATATTATTCCAACCTAACAGAACTTTGCAGGTTTAACTTTTATATGACCCCAACATAGCTAGATTGCATTTCCCTATACCTTAATTATGTTTTCCATAATAATACATTACCTCTGACCATCTATAGGGGGGAGAACTATAACTAAATTAGATACAGATGTAGAAAATGTCCCTGATAATTTTCCAAATACCAGAGATGGGGATGTTCCATAACTTATCTCACGCAAACAACTAGGATTACTTTTCCCAAGGACCCAACCAACAGGATCATATTGGGAGATAGAGAAGGGGTGTTCAAGGGTTGGCATTCCTTAATTCTCTTATTTTTAACAACAAATCAAATATAATTTAAATTTATACTAAAATAAAAATTAACAAAAAAAATTTGTACCCATACATCTTTGACAGGCACAGTAACATAACAATCCTAAAATTTAGTGTGGGAATATATCCAAACCTCTAACCAATCAACCTTAAACAAGATCCTTTTTATATTTTAATAACATATAAATTAATATTTTAATATATGAAACACATAATATTTAATATATAAATATTGTACTTTTTTGAAATACAACTATGGTAGATCTTTTTCTGAAAAAAAAATTAACTTTTTGATCAATACATTTTTCCATGACAACTCCTAAAATAAATAACAGGTGATTTAATAATACTTGTATACTTATTTATAAAATAATATTAATATAGTAATGGATTAAAAAATACCATATATTTCTAATGTAAATGACTATTGATAAAAACTTTACACTACTCTTGAGGTACATCTTCAGGTACTTTATAATACAACTATATAGTGTTTAATGATGTATCATTAAACTCGTGTCATGCTATCCTATTAAATCCCCTCAACTTTTTACCCAATTTTTTTTCCATGGACATGTTATAAAATCAATCATTATAAAATATAATAAAATATGCAAAATAATATTCAATAAAATTATTATAATTTTATTATATAGTGAAATTAATTTTAATAAACTATTATTGATGTATTAAAATTGCTTTTATCTATGAATAAAATGTCACATTCTTACAAGATAGAGTAATGTATCTCCAATATAAATAATTAATGGGAAGGAAAACTGGTTCATAAGTTACATGGCCCAAGATATGAATGAATATTCCCCAAACATCCTCTTTTAGGACCCCAAAACTATTAAATTTCCCCCACCATCTTTATGTTATTTAGATTCTACACTTATAAACTGTTAATGTTTTCCTCACTAACATTGTTTTCTATATTAGTTTGTAAAAAAATATATGTTATTAGTATAAAAACATGTCATAAGTTTTTTCACATTAAAATAGATACATATAATCCTAACCCTTTAATATCCTCAAGATGTAACAAGAGTGATCACCTTCTCCCTAAACTTCTAGACAATGCATGCACAACCTGATGACCATCCCTCAGGCATTGATAGGATATATGGGTCTGTTGGAATTATTTTGGAATTTTTTATGTGAGAACTAGAGTGTGTATCAAATTTCATCTAGAGGGAGCCAAAGGTCTTTCTAAATACATTATGTGTGGCAATATTTAAAAAATTTAATGATGTTGGGATAGTGGCATGACTATCTATCATAGTTCGATTATTTTCATTGAAATGTTTTCTCCTTAACAATTATATCATTAAAAAATAATAATAATAATAATAATAATAACAACATATATTTTAAAAAAACTGTAACATTTAAATTATCAAAATTAAACACTTAACACATATAAAATAAAATTATATAGGATAACATATGCACAATAATAAAGATATATAATATATCATAATTTAAATGATAAATTAATGGATGACTACATATATATTCATTTTCTCCATCAATGGTCATACAATACTTATTCATGGTCAAAAAGTATATTACCTTGTAATTTCACTAATTTTTTGGCCAAAGGACCTCACTAGTTATTAAATATTACTATTTGTGTATGATATCTCTTTGTTTTAATGGTTTACATTATTTTAATTTGGGTATGTAAATTTATGGAACTTTTAATTTTTGTGTTTAGGTATCTTAATGAATTAGAAAATATATGGAGTAGTTATATGTATGAATTTCTCATGTTAAATTTTTAATAGATTTGGATATTTGGGAATACTATTATAAAAGACATAGAAATTTCCACCCAAATTTATTTTTCAATAGAATTTAATGTTAATTATCAACCTTTTTTATTTTAGGGAATGTTCATGAGTTATTAAGTGAATTAGTTTGAAAATTAGAGTTATTCTTGGAGAAACAAATATAGGTAAATTATAGATGAACCTAATGGTTTAATATAATTGAATGTATGAATTGTGGTAAGGAATGGAGAGTTTTTTCTCTCATAGTGATATTTTTATCCTCGATGATATTCTTAGACAAGTATTTATTACCAAAAAATTGATTAGATTCTTAGTTTTTTATAGAAATTAATATTTTTTTATATTTTTCAAAATAGAAATGACATCATAAATAATATATTTAGGTATAATTTAATGTTTTTTTGTGAACGAGTAAACTATATGAGAATCAATTATTCATTAATTTTTTATTATATCACTTTCAAGGAGGTTTTTACCTATGATTAATTACTCATTATTTTATTATATGGTTATATTTTCATCACATAAGTCATTAAAATAATGTTCACATTATTTAAACTTAGTTTGTTCAAATATATTTACTTTATTACTAATACACATACATTATATACTATATGAATAAATCTAACACCCTATTTCACAATTAGGATACTGGGATTTCCTCTTTAATGACATAAAATTCTTCAAATAATTTAATTTATTTTATCAAATATTTAATCCATATATTCTTTTTATAAAAAAATTAATCTTAAAATCTTACTTTTTAGACTCATAATTTAGTATTATTTTCCTTTTAACTATATTTAATATCTTATAATAATTAATGGAATAAATATTTTTCTATTGATGACTCATAAATACTATATATTATTTATAGAAATTCATTCTCTCAAAATACTAAATGATTTGGAATAAAATTCTAAATTCCATTAGTATTTATCATAAATGTAGCTAATGAGGTATATGTGAGGTAAAAACCATGATATAATATTGTAAATACATTCACTAAAATATATTTAAAATGATAATATATTATCCTTCTTTATATCATATAACCAATTTTATCTGATAGGTAGACACCCTTTTTATTTTTATGTCAATATATTTATTAGATTGTAAATTATTAAAAGAACCTGTGGATCATACATAAGTATCACACCATCAAAATAAACACAAACAATTAAAAATTAAATTGAATATTATTGTATGAAAAACAAATAATGTATACTTCTCTAAAAATTTATTATAATGTCAACCATCAAAGGGATCACATGCCTCTGGGAAGCTCACTCATTATTAGAAAAGTTATTTATTTTCAAGAAGCTGACTTATTATTGGTAAGGAGTGGATCTTAATTATAATAAATGTTAAGGATCTATTGATCAATTTAATCATATTTAGGGTTAGGAGATTTGGCGCTTTGGTGGGATGGGGCTTGAAGATAGGAAGTGTTTTTTTATTTTTTACATATTTCATTGTGTTTTTTAAAAAATACCATGAAATAAAAGTGGATTTATTTAGCATTGGTGTCCTAAACTACTTCTAAAACCCCAATTTTAAATATTATAATTTTTTAGTTTTGTTGACAAGTAAGTCATTAAGGATAGAATTAAAAAATATCTCATTTCATTCTAGGAAACCAAAATTTCCTCTAATTTCATGATACATATTAGATAATCAAGGATTAAAATCCATTAAAAATGAATGATATTCTCTCATAACCTATTCCTAAAAAATATAAGTAACCACCAATGTTTTATGGATATAAAGTAAAGAAATATAATCTTGAGATATCCCATCAAGTATCTCCCAACCAATGAGTCTCCATATCATAAGATGATACCATAATAATTAAATATTCCTTTAGCCACTCAATAACTGAAGATACATGGTCAATAGGATATAATCATATCTCAATATTTTCCATGAATAAATTAAATTTAAACTTAGTTATCATAGACATCAACCATTATTTTTTCTTTTATTCTTGAACATTCTGAATTTGAGACGTCCTATTGAGGGCATCAGTTACAACATTTCCTTTACCAGGTGCATAGAGAATCTCAAAGTCTAAAGACTAAATATTATCAACTCATAAAACAAAAATAAAATTTAAATAACATTGTATAAATATATACATGAGGATTTTATGGTCATTTGATTGACTAAATAACACATAGAAAAAATAATACCACAACTACGTGAAACAATGCACAACAGTGTCTAAGTCCATATCATGGATCAAATAATTTCATTCATGAGGGAAAAGATTCCTTGATCTTTAATCTACTACATGATTGTACTATATAAAAAAATAAACAAGACCTATAGAATAGGCATCACATTATACCTAAAATCCCTTACTTGACTCTATAAAAATATGGATATGAGTCTTAATAGAACACTTTTTCAACTACTTAAAATCCAACTAACATTGTTATAAAAAAGGAAATTCTCATCTTTCATAATTAGTATAAACATAAAATTAGATATATTATATAAATATTAGGTAATGTGATGATAATATGTGGTGAGTTCCAAGAAACTTAGAATCTCAAAGACACTTTTGAGTTCCTATCAAGACTTCTCCACCTCTACATTCTCAGGATCCAAAGAAATTTCATCTTATAAGAAAACATGCCTTAAAATTTTGAAATCAAAAGTTCAAAAAGAACATTTAGAAAGATCCATATAAATCTTATTCTTTCATAGTGTTCCCAATACAATATTAAGATTCAGGTCATGATCCTATCAGTTCCTCATGTAAACAAGGACATCATACATAAAAATTACCAAGAATGAGACCAAGAATGGATGGAATATTATATACATTTAATTCATGAAAACAAGGAAACATTACTTAACCAAAATTAAAAAATTTGTGTATTAAATGACCATACCTACTTTGGAAATAAATATTTGGAATATCCTTATGTTTCACATGAAGCTAGTGATAACCTGATCACAATTTAATTTTCAACAACCATTTATCACCATTTATTTGATGAAATAAATCATCAATTCCATTCAATGGATGTTAATTTTTGATATTCACAAGATTTAACATGTGATAATCCTCACACAATCACAAGCTTATATCACCTTTCTTGGTGAAGAGAATAGAAGAATGAGACATCTCGAGATTTTCACTCCCAAATATTGCGATAAAACATATTGTATATTTTTTTATTGAAATTTAAACTTTGAAATATACATTCCTTTTTATAACCAAGGATACTTTCTACATAGGTTTTGGTGTATTGAAAAAAAAACCTTACAATATATCATATTTTGGAAAAAACTTAATAAATAGTTATCTTTTTTCACTTGTTCTAGATCCATGAACAAAAAATCACATTTGGAACTTGTAATATTCCTAAGAAAATAATTTTAAAATGTATATAGGCCATAAAATTTCACAGTAATGGGTTTTAAAAACAATGAATTAAATCCTATTATAAATACTATTTAAAAACTCTTTTAAAAATATTTCATTTCATATATAATAAAAATCATTTGAAAAATAATTCTCTAAAATAAAAATCTTGGGATTTCAAAAATATCCATAGGAAATGTTGTTTAAACCATTAAAAATACATTTCATTTTGAAAAAACATATCATTTCAAGTTATAATAACCACGAAATGAATTTTGATTTCTTCTTAAAAACTTTAAAAATTTACTTTGAAACTAATATTTTTTTTGAATCTAATTATAGTTGGAAAACCTTAAAAAAATGAGTCCACTAGTAATATAACTTTTAGGAAAATATCCCCTTGAGGATGTGGGTTCACTCCCCATTCGTCATCGTCACATATGATACCCAAGTGCCAAATTTTTAATAAAACATATTTGCATAGTTTTCCTTTCTCATTATACTTTCATTAAATATACCTTTCAAAAACATCTCATAAAATTTATTTAAAAAAATTAAACCTTATCATAAGTTTCCTCTAATGAAAAATACTTACTTTTCAATGAAAACCATACATTTAAAGGAAACATTTGTAAAAATATTTTGAAAATGAACTTTAAAATTATATTATAAAAACTTTGTAAAAAATTAAACATAAAAAGATGATTTTAAGAAAATTCATTAAATGTTAATGAAAACTATAGTTTATGTAAATTCTTATAATCATGAATTAAATCTGTATCAATTCATTTATAAGATGATAACTTCAAAACCACCTTGAAAATCGTAAATATTATTCTTGGAATAATCCATTTTAGAAAATGGATTTAAAAATGAAATAAAAAAATTTATCCAACAATTTGGGTTTCAGAAGATAATAACAATTTTAAGAAAAATATTTTCTATATAACATGGTTTTTGTAAAAAGTAAATAATTTTAATAAAATATGAATACATTCATCAAACAAATAGCTTTGAAAATAATATAAGCTTGATGAAAATAGTTTTTTCCTTACCTATAATCTAGAAACCAAAATGGGATTTAGGAATTCTCTTATACTAGTGATGGAAATTATATAATAGGTGAGGGTATAGAGATATATCTTTGGGTCATGGGGTTTAGTATAAGGCCTTTATATATAAAATGGAAACACATAAGGCCTATTTATAAATTCTTTTCAAGTCTTACTAATTTGGTAAGATGTTAATTTCATTTGATGCTCTGATTCAAAAAATTTTCTAACTTTTTTTGGTTTTGAAAATAGTATATTGATTATATACAAGAGATTTATATATAAAAATAAAAAACTATTTAATAAATATAGGATGAAAAACTGAATCATACGTGAGTATTTGTTTCCACTGTATACATATATGATGGAAAATATTATATGTGTGTGTGTACATATATATAAATACCTCATTGATTATTATGGTTTCACATCCATAATATCATTTCTAGTTATTTTTCTAGGTTATTCTTGGTCTATCCTTTTCCCCTAGGTTCCCATTTTAATTTTGGAGAAAAATATTTATTTTTGGGAAAAAAGAACCAATCAGACGGTTTGTGAACGGTTAGCAATAACTGTGTGTCATGCTCTAGGTAACCATGCAGAGGATGTCCGTGAGGTAGTAGCTACTACATGCCTAATTCATGGTCAGTCAGACCATGTGACATATCCATGTTGTAGATCCTTCTTGGACAGAACATATTGCACGGTTACCAGACAGTTTCCCAAACTATGCAGAAAAACCGTGCGGCCTATCATATCATTAAAATTTTGCTTCCTTTTCTCTATCCGTTATTATTAATCCCAAAAACCACTTTTTATCACCCCACTCATGATACTTTTCCCTAGGCATGCCTGCCTCTCCTTACCCCTCCCTTGGGCCTTGATTTCTTGCTAGATTTGGTGTGGTTCCTCCCTGATTCTCCAAGTAAGTTATTTTTTTCTTGTTTCTCTTATTTTTTCTAGGGTTTATCTTCCCATTCTCTAGGGTTTCCTCATATCTACCCTTAGAGTTAATATTTTAGGGTTTTATTTTGAAATTTTTTTCTCAATCTCTTTTATTAGGGATTGATTTAGAATCTTGTGGTGCGGTCGAGGAGCAGTTGGAGTTTTGTACCAATTTCTAGAACTTTCTCCACCCAAGGTAGGTGATTTCGTGATTAAACATTATTTGATAAATTTATTAGGATTTCATATGTTATTTATCTTGTTTTATGAATTATAAGGGTGTTTTGAAAGTATTTTTAAATATATTTTATATGTAATTGATTTTAAGGTGGACTTTACATGGGAAATTGGTGTATTCTTGATGTAAGCCCTTATTGTATTCTTTTGAAATGTTTTATTAATTGGGAAAATGATTTATAAAATTGTGTTTGGGATGAAAATCATGGTTGAAAAGAGTTTTGGTCTCCCTTTGGATTTTAAATTTTTTTTGGGTATGCAAATGATGACCTTGGTCTGTGTAGTTCCTTGTTTTGCTTGTGCAATGAGTAAGTGATATTATATGTGGAATGTGAAACTTGTTGAGAACTAGGGGATGCCTGGGTAGATAAGAGAGTGGACTAGAACTAGTATTTTAGTGATACATAAGTGTCTCTAACCCAATTTAACTTATTATGATTTAAAATTACAACACTAAATAAATATACGGATGTCGATGGGAGACCATTGGGGTTATGGGGGTGTCCCCTACTAGTGGCTCGTGCATGAGAATAATGGTTTTTGTGGTTTATATACAAAATTTCACCAAGATTTAAAGTTTATATGGTCCCACTACTATCTAGTACCCATTGGTCCTCTCTCATAAATATTTCTCTTTGGCTATATTACACTTACCATAAATATATGGTATGGAATTATGGTTACATTAAAAGAAATGGATTTTTATTTAAAGTTTCCTTTCTTTAAAGATGTTTTCATTTAACCCTCATTTCTTTAAAAAATTTCAAATCATTTCTCTCATTAATAAAACTCGCGAGTTATTATTCAGTTATGGTTTAGATCATTGAATCCTTTTTGTGTGGTATTTTACTAGGCAATGGCTGACACCCTTCTTACACCCTTGGGTATCACTAGGCTTGGTTATGTTTGATACAGGTAAGGGTAAATCTTATTGAGATGGTGGTACATGATGTTAATGATCTTTCATGGGTGGTGTTATGTAGATAGCTTTAGGGGGATCCGCCCCTGACTTGCAGTGGTTTTGGGGTTGGGTTTTTGGTCCCTTTTTTGTAGTAGCCCTTTTTAGCTTTTTTTAATAAACTTGTAACTCAAATCTAGAAAATAGTTAAGGATTTTTTTGGTTGTGATTTTCCTGATTTTTTTTATTATGTTTTTGGTTTTTTTCTTATTTTCTATTCAGTTAATCCATTCCTACTTGTTATATTGATACATGGGAAATTGTGCCAACTTGTGGGGATCAGGAATGCCCTTAGGGCCTTGAAATAGACTATTTCAAGCACCGGTTCAGATGATGACCCAACATGGTTCATGAAAAAATGGTATCAGATCTATTTTACCTCCTTGGGTCATTTTATTTGGTATGAGTGTGGTTAGATGATTTATAGGACTATAGTGGATTAGATTTCTAGTTGTGAGTAGGTTGTCTAGCTAGAACACCTCATGACAGAACATTAGTGACCATGGGATGTTGGGATATCGATTTACCTTCTCCTCCAGGTGGTATGTGCAAGCTATAGATCGTACGTGGACACTATGTGGGGGTTAATTGGTTTGGTTGTTTTGTTGTTTTATCATGTTTTATTTATTGGTTTCTATTTATTTTTGAAATTTTTCAAATATTTTGTGTTAATGATTTTCTCTTGTGACGGTTTCTTTTGGTAGCATCATGCCTCCCCAAAGAGTTCCCCTACAACCATGGGAAGAATCCAAAGAGATTTCTACATCACCACTTGATCAGAGTTTGGAATATGCTATGGTTCGGGCTATTTAGGTTCTGGGAAAGGGATTGGGTCATGCACCTTCTCCAGTTAGAGAGGATGAACCTGGTCCTCATAGGGAAAAATCCCAAGAGTTTCTTAATAACAAACCTCCTTCTTTACAATGTATCTCGGAGCCTCAAAAATTGGAGGACTAGCTCGAGAAGTTTGAGTGCATGTTCGAGTTTTTGGAAACATTTAAAGAGGTCAGGATGAAGTGTTCTTCATTTCTGCTAGAGGGTCCTAGTAGAAGGTGGTGGGAATCAGTGATTCAAGCTTGAAAGCATGAGCAGATGAGTTGTTAACACTTCAAGGAGGTATTTAATGTCCATTACTACCCTGAGACCATGAAATATGCTAGATCCTAAGAGCTCATGGATCTTGTTTAGGGGGACCATCCAATGATGGAGTATGCAAATGACTTTGCCGAGCTAGTTTGTTATGCCCCTGGAATAGTATCTAATGAGTATATGAAGGCTTAGAGTTTTGAAAATGGGTTGAGGATAGAGATCTATTCTCTAGTATTCCAATTCAAGATAAATACCTATGATAAATTATGGGTCCAAGCTTGCATGGTGGAGATTTATTGTAAGGGTAGGTCAGATTCCTCTATGGTGGTATCAGTAATGGGCAGTGGTAGTTCATCAGAGAAGAAGAGTAAGAGATATGAGAAAGGGAAGAAGGGAGGTGGAAGTTCAGGCCACCCTTCTAGGAAACCCTCATCGGTGGTTTATTAAGTTGGGTTGGTGGTGTGTCACCAATGTGGGAAGGCAGGGAACAACAAACTTGTATGCCCTCACCCCCCAGGAATTTCCAATGGTGTAAAGTTATATGTCCCCTATAACAGTTTTTAGGGTGATGCTCCCATATCAGAGTGGGGTAGGATATGTGGCTTCCCTAGGAATGTCAAATCTATCAAAACCATCCAAGATGGTGGGATCTCAGTTTTGTGGTCATGGTGGAAGGCCTGTATCTTCTTCTGGTCTGATCCAATTTATGATAGATCCATAAGAAAGTGGTCGCATTCAGACTCAGACAGAGACCAACCATCTTCATGTTGTGGATAAGGCACCAGTGGGTCAAGATGCAAGGCTTTTGACTATTTATTATACCATTTGGATTGCATAATCTATAGCTACCATTATTTTTGACACTGGTGCTTCAGTTTCTTTTATATCTACTCATCTTGTGACCCTGTTGAATTTTTAAACCAAGTCGTTTTATTTTGATAAGGATTTGGTGATGTCGTTGGGTAATAAGGAGAAGATCCTCAGATGCCCATTGTGTTCTATTTCAGTGTTAGGGTTTGAGATGGAATGGTATTTCTTAGTCCTATACATGGGCCTACATTATGTGATCCTTGGAATGGACTAGATGGTGTGTTTCCAATTGCACATTGGTTTTTATTGACAATGAGTTAGTTTCATGTAACCTGATGGAAGTTATCATGTTTTCCTTAGATAATGGGATCCTCAGTTGGGTCATGTCAGACCTCCACCCCTAGGGTTGGGTAATACTTCTTTTCAATTATCATTGATCTTGTTGGAGGACGATGGTAGTGCTTCTGATGGTGGACTAGATCATGTGGTTGATGAGTTCCCAAAGGTATTCCCTGTTGATTCTTGAGGTTTTCCACTGAAGAATCATGTGGAGTTCTCAATCGATTTGGTTCCAGGAATACATCAAATATCTCTTCCCTCATATTGCATGTCCCCCACCTAATTGAGGGAATTAAAGATAGAGATTAATTATTTGGAATACCAGGGTTTCATTCACCTAAACATCTCTCCTTGGGTCACTCCTATTTTGTTCGCAAAGAAGGCTAATGGATCTCTTCAGTTGTGTATTGACTACCGGAAGTTAAATAAGGTTAACATCAATAATGCGTAATCTTTTCCTCAAATTGATGATTTATTCAACCAGATAAAAGGGTAAAAGTGGTTATCCAAGATCGATATGTGTTTGGGTTACAATCAAGTTAGGTTGAAAGAGGTGGATATCCTGAAAATGTCTTTCTGAAGTAGGTACGGACACTTAGAGTATTTTTTCATGCCCTTCGGGTTAAAAAATGCTCCATTGGTCTTTATGGAACTCAAGAATTGTGTGTTCCACTGGTATCTTGACTCCTTTATTGTGGTATTTTTGGATGACATCCTAGTCTACTTCAGATCCGAAGATGATCATGAGCATCATTTGCATATCGTTTTAGGCACTATGCGGGATCATTGCCTTTATGTAATGTTTTCAAAGTGAACCTTATTAATCAGGGAAGTGAGGTTTCTAGGACACTTTATATTATAGAAATGGATTTTGGGGGACCCTGAGAATATTAGTGTGGTTATGTTATGGGAATAGCTGAAGAATGTGTTTGAGATCAAGAGTTTCCTTGGCCTGGTGGGGTATTACAGGAGGTTCATTCAGGATTTCTCATGACTAGATTCAACCATGACCACACTCAGCCAAAAGGAGATTAATTTTGAATAGATCCTATAATGTCAAGTGTCTTTTGAGTAGCTGAATCGGCAGTGGAATATTGCACCTGTGTTGATCTTACTAGAATCAGGAAAGGGGTATGTGGTTTATTATGATGCTCTAGGTATGGGTCTCTGGTGTGGTCTTATGCAGGTTGATTATGTGGTGGTGTATGGTTCCAGCCAACTCTGACCACATGAGAAGAACTAACTGACCCATGACTTGGAGTTAGAAGCATTGATTCATGCTTGGAATTCATGGTGTCACTACCTTGTTGGGGAAAAGTTTGTGGTATTCTCTAATCATAAGATCTTAGCTTACATCTTCCCATAGAAGGATCTCAATCTGAGGTAGAATCATTGGATCGAATATCTACAAGGGTTAGAATTTGATATCATCTATTCCACAGGAAGGGTAATTAGGTGGTTGATGCCTTGAGCTAGAAAGTTCTGGTGTAGGTATTGATGAAGTCCAGCAATGACTGGAATTTGATGGGGCACTTTTCCCAAATGAAATTAGAGACCAAGAAGAACAGTGTAGGTTCATTCCTATTGAGTGTGCAGTTGGATCCCTCTCTTCTGGATCTATTTCAGTAGGAGAAGCATAGTGATGAGCTGTTTCAGTGGTATATGCAATTTATTCATGGTAGGGATACATATTTAGATTGGTCATTGTCTCCTGGGGGAATTCTTTGTCTCAAGGGTTGTTTCATTGTACTGTTATCTTTGAGAAAGGTGGTGATGCAGGATAGCCACCTGTCTCAGTGGAACATTCATCCTAGTGCTCTCGAGATGTATTATGATGTTTTTTGGTAGTTCTAGTGTTCATGTACGAAACAAGACATAGATGAATTTGTATCGAGATGTTATACTTTTCAGTAGGTGAAAGAAAATCATCAAAGGCCCTCTGGTTTAATTCAACCGTTACCCATTTCTTCATGGAACATAGACAAGGTCACCATGGACTTCATTATTATCTTACCACATAGAAATCAAGGAAGATATTCTATTTGGGTAGTTATTGACTACCTGAAAATATCATACCACTTCATTTCAATCAAATATTCGGTGAAGGTGGATGAGTTATGATAATTGTATGTTTAGGAAGTGGTCAAGATTCATGGTGTGTCATCAGTAATCATTTCTAATAGATACCCTGATTTATCTCTTGGTTCTGGTAATTCCTTCAAAAGGAATTTGGGTCTTAGGTCAAACTAATTATAGAATATCATCCTCAAATGGATGTTCAGATGAAATGGGAAAATCAGATTCTGGAGGACATGCTTCGTGCTTGTGTTTTGGATTTTGGAAGTTTGTGGGATATCCATTTGGGATTGATTGAATTTTATTATAACAACAGTTACCAATACTCTATTTGAATAGATTCCATTGATGAACTCTATGATCATCTTTTTTAGTCTCTGTTATGTTGGGATAAGGTAGTTAAGACCTCACTTTTGGGACAGAGCCTTGTCCAAGAGAAGTCTGAGAAATTAAAGCTGATTAGGTTGTGGTTATTGACAACTTAGAGTACTAAAAATCTTACGCTTATCAAATCCATTGGGATCCTAAGTTTTCTTGTGGGTGACCAGTTTCTCTTGAAAGTGGCACCTCGTTTGGGTCATCATCACTTGGGAAAGCGAAGGAAGATAACGCGGAGGTATGTTAGACCTTTTGAGATTTCCAATCATATTGGAAAGGTGGAATATCATTTGGATTTTCCTTATTAGTTGAAATTGATTCATGATGTGTTTCATGTATCCCAACTAAATAAGTATAATTCAGACTCATCGCATGTGTTGAATTGGAAAGAGTTAGAGTTGGATCCCAATTTATTAGTGGTTGAACGGCTGGTACAGGTAGTGGATTCCTGAGAGAAGGTGCTTCATGGGAAGTCTATTCCATTGTTTTGTGTCCTTTGGAAGTGTGGAAATGATATGAATAATACTTGGGAGTGGAATTCATGGGTTGATAAAGAGTACCCATTTATGTTTCATGATCAAGTGTTGAGTTGACATTCTGAGGGCGGAAAGTTATGATGGTGGGGAGAATTTTCACATATGTGATCTTATTTCTAGAAATATTTCTAATATATTCTTAGTCAACAATTTTCCCCCAGTTTCCCTTTTTATTTTTTGATAAAAATACTGATTTTTGGGAAAATGGTACTAAGATCATGGTTTCTTCATGGTTAGAGATAAATGTTCATCTTGCTCTTGGTAATCATGTGTAGGCTGGCTGCAAAGTAGTAGCTGCTGCACAGCCAGCACACTGTTAGTTAGACTGTCCGACATAGTGATTCAGTAGACCTTATCAGAAAAAACATGATGCATGGTTGCCGCATGATTTCCTAAACCATTTAGACTAACCATATGGCATTCCATGTCATTAAAATTTTGGTTCTTTTTCTCTCTCCTTCCTATTTTTAACATCGAAACCCTATTTTCTTACCCCACTCAAGATCCTACTCCGTAGGCACACCTCCATCTCTTTCCCCCTCCCTTGGGGCCTTTATTGCTTACCAGATTTGGTGCAGTTCCTCCCGGATTCTCCAAGTGCCTTCTTTCTTCTTTCTCCTCTCTTTTCTAGGGATTCTCTTACCATTCTCTTGGGTTTCCTCTTCTATAGCCTTAAGGTTCCAATTTTTTGTTTTATTTTTACATTTTTTGTTCAATCTCTTGGATTTGGGTTCAATTTGGAATCCTTGTGGTGTGGTCGAGGTGGAGTTGGAGTTTTTCACCGATTTATATAACATTATCCACTTGAGGTAGTTGATTCTGTGCTTAAAAATTGTTTGACAAATTTATTTGGATTTCTTGTGTTCTTTAGAATGTTTTATGAGTTATAAGGGTGGTATGAAAGTAGTTTATGAATATATTTGTTATGAAATTGGTTTCAAAATAGACTTTACATGGGAAATTAGTGTATTATTGATGTAATCCCTTGTCATGTTATTTTGAAATGTATTATTAATTGGGTAAATGATTTATTAAATTGTGTTTCTGATTCGAATCATGGTTTGAAAGATTTTTGGTGTGTGTTTGGGTTTTAAAAATAGATTTGGGTATGAAAATGATGACCTGGGTGTGTGTAGTGCCTTGTTTGGGTTGTGAAATGAGTAAGTGATATCATATGTGAAATTTGAAACTTGTTGAGCACTAGGGGAAGCTCAGGTATCTAGGAGGGAAGAACATGACTAGTATACTAGTGATACGAAAGTGGATCTGTCCCAATTTCACTTAGTAGGATTGATAATTACAACACTAACTAAATATACAGATGATGATGGGAGACCACTAGGGTTATAGAGGTGTCATTTACTAGTGTCTTGTGCATGAGAATGATGGTTTCTGTGGTTTCTATACCACATTTCACCAAGATTCAAGGTTCCAAAGGTCTCATTACTAGCTACTACCCCCTAGGAATCTCCTAAGAATAGTGATCTTGGGCTACATTACACTTACCATAGGCATTATTTATGGAATTATGGTTACTTTAAAAGAAATAGTGTGTTATTTAAAGTTTCCTTCCTTTAAAGTTGTTTTCATTTAATGATCTTTTCTTTAAAAAATTTCAAATCATTTCTCTCTTTGATAATACTTGCAAGTTATTTGTCATTTAATGTTAAGATAATGAAATGCTTTTTTGGTGACATCCAACTGGGAAATGGATCACACCCTGGTTACACCCTTGGGTGTAAGTAGACTTGGTTATGTTTGATATAGGTAAGGGTAAATCATATGGATATGGTGATTCAAGTTGTTATAGATCTTTCATGGGTTGTGTTATTGAGATGGTATTAGGGTATCCACCCCTTACCTTTTGGTGGTTTTTGGGGTAGGGTTGTTGGTCCCTTTTTTGTTAGTATCCCTTTTTGGTTTTTCGTATTAAACGTGTAACTAAAATCTAAAAAATTGTTAAGGTGTGTTTAGTTGTGATTTTCCAGATTTTTTTAACTAAGTTGATGGTTGTTTAATTATTTTATATTCAGGTAAACCATTACACCTTGTTATATTGATACATGGGAACTTGTTCCATCCTATGGGGATTAGTAACGCCTTTCAAGTCTTGCCACAGACTGGGTCGAGCATAAATTTGGATGACGACCCAGCTTATTTCATGACATTTGGTGGAAGCTAAAGAGTAAGATGACATGAAAGGATTTATTTCTCAAATCAAGGTAGAATATATAAAGATATAACTATTTTTATATGAAATACATATAAATATTAATATAAAATATAAATATATAAATATATATATTTCATTGTGAAACTAGTATAACCTGAAGAATAAAATAAAAACCATAGGAATCTTAGTCATACTATAGATAATATTTCTTGTTTAATGTATTGTTTTATACTCTTTTGACAATAACCTTCAAATATCACTATCGAAAATGAAAGTCCAATGAATTTTTTCCATAATCTATAAATTTTATAATTATAAATTATAAATTTTATAATTATTTTAAATCATCATTGAAGAACATGATGACACCCAGTGTTAAATTCTACATTAAGTTGGGTCATAAGGTGGTTGGGGATGAAGATAGTGTGGGGATAAGAAGGACAAGATGGTGTTGGGGGTTTTCTAGGTTGGGTTTGAGGTTGAAGATAATATATCGAGTATATAATATGGCTTGGATTCATCTGATCATACATCAGTGATATAAATGGATGTTTTTAAGTTGAGTGAACAGTACCCACATACATGGGTCCCACATAAAAATTTTGATCGGTTCAGTACTCCTATATTAGTTAACCACTTATATAAGAATAGAAGAAGACTGTATCATGGGTTCTACTCTCAAAACCACACCTTGCACACATAGGGAAAATGAGCCACACTGATCTGTGCTAACCCATGCCCATGTGATCACCCGAGCATGCTATGTAAGGATTATACTAGATCATTGACACTCCTTGTGGGAACTTTTTTATCCCATGAACATGCTCCTAATATGCTCACCATGATGCTTATTGGCTCGCCAGTTTTACCTTATTTCCCAACTAAGAAGTGGTTTCACGGGTCCTTGCCTCACCAATGGGATGGCAAATTTTTATACAAAGTAAGTTTAAAAAAATAAAGAGGATATTAAATATATCTAATCATATATTCACACCCTTAATATTTTAATTACAAAATTAAATTTCTTACATTTACTTATTGTTTTATTTTTATTAATTTTTACTTAGATAATATTGATATTAGTATTAATATTGTAACACCCCAAGGTTTTGAAAATAAATATAGAATTCAATTTTATAATCTATCCATTAAACACAACTTTGCCTCTTCTATGTTTTGAATTTTGAAAAATGGTTATCTAGAGTTGTGTTCAGTAAGTCATTTGGAGTTTGATAGAACAAACTTGATTTTTGGTGAATAGTAAAATACCCTAATGAATAGTAATATTAATAGTAATATGACCCTTATGAATATCAAATAATATTATTATTTTATTTTCTTAAGGCAATAAGATAATGATATCTTAATTGGTTTTTCAATGTCACATAAAACTAATTGCACTTCAAAATTATTATTTTTCGAATTAAATATGACCTTATTTAAAAATTAAATTAATAATATTTAGAAAATTATTTTTTAAAAATGGATTTCACTTTTTAATTCTACACATCGAAAAATGGTAGGGGTGAATTTTGGGGATTTTTTTAAAATAAATTATTTTTTCATGAATAGAAAAAATACAGTATTGAGTATTCGGTAGTTTAATGACATCATAATGATGTAATAATTAAATATAAATGTATGGTCGTCTTTTGTATAGTAACTTATGACATTAGGTTTCCCAAGTGGCTAATACCATGGGCAAATACCATGGGAAAGCCCATGGTTTGGCAAAAACCACTAATGAGGTGTCCCTTTGAAATTATTAAAAAATTACCTCTCTTTTTCTATAAATACCCACTCATCCATTCGTTTTCATTCATTAAAAATCCCTCATACTCTAAGGTATGGTGGTTTTACCTCTCTAGGAGTCCTCCCAAGGTGTCTCTAAGCCCCCAAGGTCCCATACATCAAGATCTAGAAGTTATTCTACTAGGTAAGGGAATCCTTCATTCTCTTCTTTAAGTCGACACTTCTTTTAGGTTATCTATTTGAAATTCCGTTCTCATATGTTGAGGTTTGATTTTATGTATTCTTCATAATTTCCTTTTGATTTAAGTATGATGAGGTACCCTTTTGATCTCATCATTTCATTTTATGAAATATTAAGCGACGTTGTTAGGCTGCCGAATTTTCATAAGGGATCTCTCACCTTTTCTCTTATTTTCAAGATCATCTATATTATTTTTCTATCCTCACCTCCTATGTCCAAATGATAATTATAACTCCATTATAATATATATACTGGAATTATATCATGTGAATGTAAGAACCATCATAAATATTCTTACTCCCTCCCTTTTACTTTTATAAACGAAATCAACGTCCATGAGGTTCCAATTTATAGCCTTCGGGGACGACGAAGTTTCGTTCTTCAATTTATTCTTCATTACTGGTCATGAAACCATATTTATGGTTGACCCAGACTATAATATATGTATTATAACATAATTAATATTCAATAACCATAATATTTACATATATTTAAGTTATATGACAAAACTAGTTCATAATAATCCAAATACGACCGAATAATCGAAGTGGTTTTCATCTAATGATTCTTCCTCATTACATGTAACCAAATGATAGAAATGACCACTACCAATTATTTATGTTCATAAATAATATATAATTCTAATCCTTGAGATTTATAACCATTACACATGAACTCCATTACTTAAAAACAAGGGAACCGAATATGAAAATAAAGGAAACAAACACTCCAGAACAACGAAATCCATTGTAATAACTTAGAAATAAGGGTATAAATGAAATAAACATAATTATGATAAAATAAATACATGTATAATATGTTTCTAAATAATTTATTAATAATCATAATTTCATATTCCAAGAGATTATGTTTGAGATAAGAACACATTTGGAGTTAAGGTAAGGGTTTTTCCACCCGAAGTTCCATTTTCATTCGGGATACTTTCATTGTCTAATTAACTTAATGAAATTCTTATTTATTGTTATTTACTCATCATATATTCAGTGTTATTGTCATATATATGTTTAAAAACCAGAACCCTTCCTTATTTTATGGATAGTTACACGTTTTAAAAGAAAATTTCAAAATTGTTTCAAAAATACAAGCCCGATTCAAGGGAATTTCTCAAATTCTTACCTATTTTCAAGGGAACTCTATAATATATTTTTGTAAACCATTATCTTTATAAAATATCTCATTTTAATATGAAAATACTATCTTACTTCACTTCTAGTTTTATACAAAGATTTTTCTAAAAGAACTCTTCTTTTCAAAATAAAAGAGTATTTATCTCCAGAATTGATTAATGATTTTATAAGAGTGTTTTCATCTAATTAAACACTCTTGTTGATTCCATGGTATTATTGGGTTTAAATATTTATGAAGTCATCTACCATATTTTATTTAATGGTTTATGGATAACTTTATTGTGGATGATCTATCCTAAAACCATTCACCATATTACTCAGAATGGTTAGTGTTTTATGTTTAATGATTGGGTAAAGATAGTTACATTTCATATGATAGTTTCAATATGAATGTACATGTTGTTTATGTTTATCCCTGATCATATGAGGAATGAATTGGACTTATTATGTGATGGGTGGGGCCCGCTATAGCCCCTCGATGCATCGATAGGTCTCATGAGACAAACTATGGTCTTGGCACGAGGCCTTGACAAAATGATTATTTTATGGTCTTAGCACGAGGCTTGGATAGTATGGTTATGATGTCCAGAATATGAACTTCCCTCATTATGATGCTAGTATTAGAAAGTTCATGTGGTTATTCGACTAGTAGAATACCCATGATGATGTTTTATTATGGCATTATTTACTCAGCTCATATTCCTGCAATAATGTGTTTCAAGTTTATTATTAAAGGCATGTGTTTTCAATTATTCACCATGTCTAATTTTTATATTATATTCCACTGTATTTCTTACTCTTACTAAGCGTTTGAGCTCACCCCTTTCTTATGTTTCATTTTCTTAGGACATGAAGAAGTAATTTATGAATGACGTGCAAGTATAATCTAGGAAATGTGATGTTTCTAGTGGAATAAAATAGTGTTTTGATTCCCTTCATGTGGTAATGAGAAAAAAATGTATATAACTTGTTTCAAATAACACTAAACTACTCAGTCTTTCAGGATTTGTATTCCTTGTATGTATTCCAACGTAATCAAATAAGGCCCCAGCTCTGGGCAACGGAGGTCGGGTCCTTACAGTTGGTATCAGAGAAAGTTTAGTAGAATACTTGGAAACTAGATTTAGAAAACGTAGAATTAGGGAAGAGTCACTAAGTTAGTCTTTGAGGAAATACATACAATAACGTCCTGGTATTTTGGTAAGGAATAGATTATGTGGATCTTTCAAGAAATACATCCTTGTCTGGATACGAGTAGGTAGAGGAGGCTCTAGCACAGATATATCTAGGGGTAAAACCCGAAAACACCGCTTGGAGCTAGACTCAAATGGGGACTGGTGCACAAAAATGGGCCTTTCTACACTCTTGGTTATGACACTCCCGGGGGATATGCTTAGGATAATTCACATTTTCATTACAAGCCATTATAAAGGATTTAAATGTTAAATATTCCTCAAAGAAACCATATTTGTGAATATGGGATTATCCATTTGTAGGATCTCAAATTTTTTCTAAGTATTTTGTTAAGTTAAGATTATACATTATAATTCATAAACTAATCTAGTGAATGCCATTATCTAGAGATGGCGCCAAGTGGATGGAATGTAAATCGCATGAATGCACATGTCCCCTGTAGGGATTTTCCTCTGATGCAAGATAATGATGTTGGATCTGATGTTGTGACTGGTGTTGAGAAACTCATAACTATACTGGGACAACTTTTTCAGGTTATGAATAATGATCTTACCTGTATGGAGCATCTGGATCCACCATGTGGAGGAGCCATGCTTGATCACTTTATGTGATAACATCCTCTGTCATTCAACAGGACTACAAACCCATTTTTAGCAGAGCAATGGATATGTTACCTTGAGATGATATTTCTCACTTTGGGATGTAATGAAAGACAAAAGGTTGTCATAGAAGTATATCGTCTATCGGAAGATGCGGATCAGTGGTGGTCATTAATCCAAAACAAAAAGGGGGAGGAAGAGATAGAAGAGATGGAATGGAGGGATTTTATGGAAATATTCTTAGAAAAATATTTCCCTCATGAGTATCGAGTAGATATGGAGAGAAAATTATTGAATTTGAGTCAGAAGGAATATGAGAATGTTTCAAGGTATGAAGCTAACTTCACAAGATTAGCAAGACATGTGGTAGACTACATAGGAAATCCAAGGAGAAAAATCGATCAATTCTTTGATGGCCTAAATCCATTCCTCTGATGGGCACTGGTCTCCCAATGTTTTTCATCATATGAGGATATAGTTTCATGTGCCTTCAAGATAGAAAAATAATTCTCTAAGTCTTATGACTTTAAGGGAAAGTAAGAAAAGAAGAGGACTGCTGAAAACCCAAGAAAAGGAAATAAGGAGACGGGGAAGAAGGGAAGAGTTTAATTTCCACCATGTGACAACTATGGAAAGAAACACCCTGGTTCATGATTAAGAAGAAAAGGATTGTGCTAAAAATGTGGTCAGAAAGGCCATCTTGCTAGTGATTGTAAAGGGAAGAAGGAATCTAATTATGTTCAATGTTATGGTTGTCGGGAGATGGGACACTATGCTAATGATTGTCCAAAATGTCAAGGAAATATGCAACAGAAAAGGCCAAGGGATTAGGGACAAGCTTATGCAATCACAACTGCAGAGTTTGAAGTTCCTAATGATGTGGTGGAAGGTACTTAAATTGTTTCATCAAGTTTAGCCAATGATTTATTTGATTCTGGATCATCGCATTGTTTCATATCTTCTCAGTTTGCTAAGAAAATTAAATATTTCCAATTTGATTTAACAAGGGAGTTGTCAGTTAAAACTTCTAAGGGAAGTATCATGGCTACAAAGTTCTATCAATCAGTTCCCATTAAGGCATATAAATGTTCTTTATCTGCTGATCTCATCATCATGCCCATGATTTAATTTGATATAATCCTCGGTATGGATTGGATTTTAGACCATGATGAAAAAATTTATTGTAAGAAGAAGGAGGTTACAATTTTTTATGACGATGATAAAGAACACCTTATCTTTAGAGAAGAATCGTCATCACCTGATTCTTATCTAGATCCACCCCCAGTAGCTCAACTAAATTCAATTATTGGGGAGAAAGAGGATGAAATAACTTTGGGTGAGGAAAGGAATGTTCAAATAGATTATGTACCTATTGTGAGAGAATATTTTGATGTGTATCCAGAAGATTTACCTAGAAATCCTCCAGAACGAGAAATTGAGTTTTCTATTGATTTAATTCCTAGTTCAAGGCCCATATCGAAGACCCCTTATAGAATAGCCACTGTGGAATTAGTGGAACTAAAGAAACAACTATAAAATTGAGTAGTGAGGGATTTATTCGCCCTAGTGTTTCTCCATGGGGAGCCCATGTCCTTTTTTTTAAGAAGAAAGATGGATCTATGAGGTTATGTATCGACTACAGGACTGCTAATCTTTTTTTTTTCATTTTCAAATAGCCGGTTTCCGGGTTGCCAGTACCCATTACAAAACAACACACCTCCATGACACCACAACCAAGAATCCATTACATTGAAATTTCAAAACTTTCAAATTTCAAAATTTTAAAATTCAAAAAACCAAATCAGCGAGATACGCCCATGATCCGCGCACCTACCACTGTACAATACGAAACAAGACCTCGAGCTACGCACAACGAGACAAACCCACGCGCCGTCCTTGAAACCCAGGAACACCTACAACTACATCATCAGCCTCGAGAAACACCCCCTAGGCGACTGACAAACCCACATTCATCGGAACACCGGCGAGGTTCACCAGCTCTCGTCGCCGTCTTCATCAGTGACCGTCATCGTCTTCACTCGCAAACGGCACTACAGCATCACCCTATCCTGGAAGATCCTTCCACCACCAGAAAAAAATACCACATCAGACACAACAAAACCCCAACGAACTCACTGGAGAAGAGGAGGAACCCCACCAACCGTCGACGAACGAGCACGACCCCCCCCCCCCCAACACTGAAAAAAGATCACCATAGGACAACAGCGAGAAGCCGAGAACAACACCAGGAGCGCTCCGAAGAGTATGTCGTCGATGCAGACCGGTCTTACACCCGCAGAAAGAAGACATTCTGAAAAGAGCGTTTCGAACAAGGTACGGGCATTATGAGTTTACAGTAATGCCTTTTGGATTGACTAATGCACCCTCTGTGTTCATGGATCTAATTAATAGTGTTTTCAAGGAATATCTCAATGACTTTTTAGTGGTATTTATTGATGATATCTTGGTATACTTTAAAATCTATGAAGATCAAAAAAATCACTTGCGCATTATCCTGAAGACTCTTAGAAGACATAAATTATATGGGAAGTTTAGCAAGTGTGAATTCTGGCTTCAGGAGATTTCTTTTCTTTTCCATATTGTCTCTAAGGATGGAATCCTAGTTGATCCTACGAAGACAAAGGCAACCCAATATTGGCGCATGCCAACAAACATATCTGAGGTATGCAGTTTTATTGGCTTAGTAGGTTATTATCGGCATTTTGTGCAGAATTTTGCCCGACTGGCTAACCCACTAATGAAGCTCACACATAAAGGGGTTAAATTTGTTTGGACAAAATATTGTGAAGAATGTTTTGAAGAACTGAAGATAAGATTATTCAATGCTCTTATATTGACTATACCATCGAGGAATGATGGGTTTGTTATTTATAGTGATTCTTCAAAGAAATGACTTGGTTGTGTCCTTATGCAAAATGATAGGGTTATTGCTTATGCATCACGATAGCTAAATATTCATGAGAAAAACTATCATACTCATGATATTGAGTTAGTTGTTGTAGTCTTTTCTTTGAATATATGGAGACATTATCTCTATGGTGAAAATGTGAGATTTATACTAATCACAAGAGTTTGAAGTATATTTTCTCACAGAAAGAAATCAACATGAGGAAAAGGAGATGGCTTGAACTACTCAAGGATTATGATTACATGATACACTACCACATGCGGAAGGAAAATAAGGTGGAAGATGCTTTGAGTAGAAAGGATCATGGAGTTTTGAACAAGATGAGAGTTGAAAGGGATCCTATTTTCATGGACTTAGTAAAGATGGATTTGGGAATAACCAGGGAAGGTGAAACATCAATTCTTTTTCAAATGGTTGCCAAACCAACTTTACTAGAAATGATAAAAATTTCTCAGGCTGATGATGAGGAGTTTCAAAATAAGATTAAAGCTGTTAATGATGGGAGATTGAGTGACTTCGTATATGAAGATGGAATTTTGAAATTTGGGAAGAGACTTTGTGTTCCCGATATACCTGATCTAAAAAGTTAATTTTTGGATGATACTCATAGTTCTAATTTGTCTATACACCCTGGTAGCACTAAGATGTATAGATATTTGAAGGAACATTTTTGGTGGGACAATATGAAGAGGGAGATTGCTGATTTAGTGTCACGGTGTATGGTTTATCAACAAGTGAATGTTGGAAGGCAACAACCTGGAAGAGTATTACAACCTCTTCACATACCTGAGTGGAAATGGGATAATATCATGATGGACTTTTTCATGGGACTACCAAAGGCTCCTAGAAGGAATGATGAAATATGGGTCATTGTTGATCGTCTTACCAAGTCAGCACATTTTATTTCTATAAGAGAAGATCTACCTCTTGAACATCTAGAAAGACTATATATTAATGAAGTTGTGAGACTACATGGAGTACCCCTATCGATTGTTTCTGATCGTGATCCATGTTTTACATCAAGATTCTGGAAAATTCTTCAGAAGGCCCTCGTTTGAGCACTGCATACCACCCACAAACTAATGGACAATCAGAATGGACTATTCAAACATTAGAAGACATGTTGAGGTCTTGTTAACTTGATTTTCCAGGCATGTGGGATCAGTATTTACCTCTAGTAGAATTTTCTTACAACAATATCTTCCTTTAAAGCATTCAGATGGCACCCTATGAAGCATTATATGGGAGGAGATGTCGTACACCAACTTGTTGGGATGATGTTGGTGAAAGAAAGATAGTGGGCCCAGAACTTGTTGAAGAAACAATGGAAAAGGTGAAGAATATCCAGAACCATATCAAAATATCTCAATGTAGGCAAAAGAGCTATGCTGATAACCGAATGAAGGATTTGGAGTTTCAAGAAGGTGATCACGTTTTCTTAAAGGTATCTCCATGGAAGGGTATTATAAGATTCGGTAAGAAGGGAAAATTAAGTCCTAGGTACATCGGACCTTTTGAAATTCTAGACTGAATTGGAGCCGTAGCTTACTATTTGGAAATGCCTCCAAGTATCTCCAAGGTTCACAATGTGTTCCACGTGTCAATGTTAAGAAAGTACATGCCATACTCAACACATGTACTCACTTATGATGAAGTAGAACCTGAGCCAGATCTATCTTATTGTGAAGAACCTATCAAGATTCTTGATACTAGAGAACAAGTATTGAGAAACTGGATGACTCATCTGGTAAAGGTTCTATATAGGAACCATAAGATAGAGGAAGCAACATGGGAGCCTGAGGAGCTTATGTTAAAGACATACCCAAATCTTTTTAGGTAATATTTTGTGAATTTCGAGGAAAAAAGTTTTGTAAGGAGGGGAGAATGTAACACCCCAAGGTTTTGAAAATAAATATAGAATTCAATTTTATAATCTATAAATTAAACACAACTTTTCCTCTTCTATGTTTTGAATTTCGAAAAATGGTCATCTAGAGTTGTGTTCAATAATTCATTTGGAGTCTGATAGAACAAAATTGATTTTTGGTGAATAGTAACGTACCCTAATGAATAGTAATATGAATAGTAATATAATCCTTATGAATAGTAAATAATTATTTTATTTTATTTTCTTAAGTCCATGAGATAATGAGATCTTAATTAGTTTTTCAATGTCACATAAAACTAATTGCACTTCAAAATTGTTATTTTTCAAATTAACTACGACCTTATTAAAAAATTAATTTAATAATATTTAGAAAATTATTTTTGAAAAATGGATTTCACTTTTGAATTCTACACATCAAAAAATGGTAGGGGTGAATTTTTGGGATTTTTCTAAAATACATGATTTTTTCATGAATAGAAAAAAAATAAAGTATTGAGTATTCGGTAGTTTCATGACATCATAATTATGTAATAATTAAATATAAAAATATGGTCAACTTATGTATAGTAACTTATGACATGAGGTGTCCCAAGTGGCTAATACCATGGTCAAATACCACAAGAAAGCCCATGGTTTGGCAAAAACCACTAATGAGGTGTCCCTTTGAAATTATTAAAAAATTACCTCTCTTTTTCAAAAAATACTCTCTCATCCATTCGTTTTCTTTCATTAAAAATCCCTTATCCTCAAAGATCTGGTGGTTTTACCTCCCTAGGAGTCTTCCCAAGGTTTCACTAAGCCCCCAAGGTCCCATCCTTCATGATCTAGGAGTTATTCTACAAGGTAAGGGAATCCTTCATTCTCTTCTTTAAGTTGACACTTCGTTTATGTTATCTATTTGAAATTCCATTATCGTTTGTTTAGGTTTGATTTTATGTATTCTGGTTACCTTTCTTTTTATTTCAATATTATGAGGTTCCCTTTTGATCTCATCATTTCATTTTATGAAATATTAAGTGACGTCGTTAGGCTGCCGAATTTTCTTAAGGGATCTCTCACCTTTTCTCTTATTTTCAAGATCATCTCTATTATTTTTATCTCCTCACATCCTCTTTCCAAATGATCATGATAACTCTAGTATCATATATATACTGTAATTATATCATGTTAATGTAAGAACCATCATAAATATTCTTACTCCCTCCCTTTTATTTTTATAAACGAAATCAACGTCCATGAGGTTCCAATTTATAGCCTTTGTGGACGACGAAGTTTCGTTCTTCAATTTATTCTCCATTACTGGTCATGAAACCATATTTATGGTTAAAATAGACTATAATATATATATTATAACATAATTAATATTCAAGAACCAGAATATGTACATATAATTACGTTATATGACAAAACTAGTTCATAATAATCCAAATACTGCCGAATAATCAAAGTTGTTGTCATCTAATGATTCTTTCTCATTCCATGTAACCAAATGATAGAAACGACCAATAAAAATTCTTTATGTTAATAAATAATATATAATTCCAATCCTGGAGATTTATAACCATTCCACATGAACTCCATTACTTAAAAACAAGTGAACCGAATATGAAAATAAAGGAAACGAACACTCCAGAACAACGAAATCCAATATAATAACTTAGCAATAAGGGTATAAACGAACTAAACATAATTATGATAAACTAAATAAATTTCTAATATGTTTTTAATTAAGTTATTAATAAGCATAATTTCCTATTCCAGGATCTTAAGTTTGAGAGAAGAACATGTTTGGAGTTAAGGTAAGGGGTTTTCCACCCGAACTTCCATTTTCATTCGGGATACTTTCATTGTCTAATTACCTTAATGAAATTCTTATGTATTGTTACTTACTCATCATATATTCTATATGAGTATCATATATATGTTTACAAACCATAACCCTTCCTTATTTTATGGATAGTTACACGTTTTAAAAGAAAATTTCAAAATTATTTCAAAAATATAAGCCCGATTCGAGGGAATTTCTCAAATTCTTACCTATTTTCAAGGGCACTCTATAATATGTTTTTGGAAACAATTATCTTTATAAAATCACTAATTTTAATATGAAAATAATATATTACTTTACTTCTGGTTTTATACAAAGATTTTTCTAAAAGAACTCTTCTTTTCAAAATAAAAGAGTATTTATCTCCAGAATTGCTTAATGATTTTATAAGAGTGTTTTCATCTAATTCAACACTCTTGTTGATTCCATGGTATTATTGGGTTTAATAATTTATGAATTCATCTACCATATTTTATTTAATATTTTATGACTAACTTTATTTTGGATGATCTATCCTAAAACCATTCACCATATTACTCGGAATTGTTAGTGTTTTATGTTTAATGATTGGGGAAAGATAGTTACATTTCATATGATAGTTTCTATATGAAAGTACATGTTGTTTATGTTTATACCCACTCATATGAGGAATTCATTGGACTTATTATGTGATGGGTGGGTCCCTCTATATCCCCTCTATGCATCGGTAGGTCTCATGAGACAAACTATGGTCTTGGCACAAGGCCTTGACAAAATGATAATTTTATGGTCTTAGCACGAGGCTTGGACGGTATGGTTATGATGTCCGGCATATGCACTTACCTCATTATGATGCTAGTATTGGAAAGTTCATGTGGTTATTAAACTAGTATAATACCCATGATGATGTTTTATTATGGAATTATTTACTCAGCTCACATTCCTACCATAATGTGTTTCAAGTTTATTATTAAAGGAAAGTGTTTTCAATTATTCAACATGTCTAATGTTTATATTATATTCTGCTGTTTCTGTTACTTTTACTAAGAGTTTGAGCTCACCCCTTTCTTGTGTTTCATTTTCTCAAGACATGAAGAAGTAATTTATGAATGACGTGCAAGCATAATCTTGGAAATGTGATGTTTCTAGTGGAATAAAATAGTGTTTTGATTCCCTTAATGTTGTAATGATAAACTTATGTGTGTAACTTGTTTCCAATAATATTAAACTACTTGGTATTTCAGGATTTGTATTCCTTGTATGTATGCCAACTTAATCAAATAAGTCACCGGCTCTGGGCAACTGGGGTTGGGTCCTTACAAATATTTTAGTAATTGTAACTTTTATTTTAGTTTACTTACCATTATTTTAAAACAATTTGCTTAACAATTAATATAAATTTGTTACAAAAATAATATTAAATTATTCTTTATGAAAAAAATTCATTAAAATTATTTACTAAAATTAAATTATATAATTTATTAAACATTTTCTAAAGGGATTATTATTTACCTTTATAATAATAAATTTGATTTAGTATAATTTCATTTTTTTTAATCATGATTGAATTTATGTTATCTTGTTTTAATTATAATTTTATTTAAGGTGAATAAATAAAAAATAAATATATTTAAAATAAAATTTTTATTTTTTTTCTAATAAAAATAGTACTTCTTAAAAAATAAAATAAAGGTAACATTATTATAATTTTAATTTTTCAACTTAATTTAAAACAAAAAATAAATTTGATTATTAAAAAGTATCTAATTTTATATTAAATCATACATTAGTTTGTTTTCATTATAAAAAATAATTTAATAAAAAATTAATTATAATAAAATTATACATGAATTATTGTGATATTAAATTCTACTCCCTTAATGGAATTTTTCTCTCATAATTACTTCATCATACTTCAGTAAATTCTAAATATTACTTCTCATAATTTAAAAAAACTAAGATCGTAAAATTCTATATTCTTAAGAGTAGCTTAGAATCTAATTATTTAAAACATCAAAAGAAAATTTATAATTTTCCTCAAAAAAATCATAATTGCCAAAGTTTTCTAAACCATTTCTCTAATACCAAATGAGGAATCTCAAGGCCAACACTCCCAGATCCACTGCTAAAACGTGATGCATATTATTTATAAAAAATTTAACTGAGAAATATATAATCATTTACAAAACTAAGGATAATGCAGGTCTAAGTTTATTAGAATTATGGAAAAAATATTTACAATAAATCAGAGATTTAAAAAAAATAATTACAAAAATCTATCCAAATTCACTTAATCTAGATGCTTTAAAAAAACAAACACCTTTTGAACTTATAATGATCCTATGAAAATCATTTTAAAATGTAGCGTAAACATAAAATTTCTCGGTAATGGGTTTTAAAAATAGGACTAAAAGGTTTTAATAAGGATTCACGAACATAACTCAAATCTATAAGAGAGTCCCAGAGTAGAAAATAATTCCCCCCAAAAAGGTGTGATGATTCTGACCTCCCATCCTCTTGACCAATGTAAATTCTTAAGTCTCATTAATCCATAACTAATGGGCACCTGCATTTGAAAAGTAGGTCCAAATGGATATATAATCATTGGATATTTCTGGTTCTACAAATAAACCCGTTAGAAATCAATTGGAAAGTTTGAACCTTAAACAAACAAGGTCATCCCCATTTCCAGAAGAAACATCCACTTTATGTTTTACATGGAAAAGAATTATTTTTCCATAACAGGGTATATAGTTATTACATTTTATATTCATCAAGTATTTCCTATTATTTATATACCACTGAATTATTGGTTGGGTATGAAACCCCACAAAAAAACATTAATTCCTAAACCATAATAATTTCTCCTTGTGTCTAAAGGACATGTGAATAAATGTATTGGTTATACTTGATAAAAAAATATACTATAATCAATCACTTAGCAATTAGAAGTTTTATGTTTCTCACCACTGACATAGGAACCACCCTTTCTCAACCTCTTGGAGAACACGCCTTAATTCTTGTGAAATTTATATACATACTTGGATACTATATTCAAATACACATATGTTATAGGTACATTGTATTCAATCCCGAAGAGGTATAATATAAACATTTTTTGTTATTGATGAATACTCACTGAAGAAGAAGTAGGTACTTGCCTATTTAATTCAGTTCAAGTCATTTATCTTCCATATTATTATTTCATGATATGTAAAGAAAATAACATCATGTTTAATAACACTTTATTTATAGGATTTTTTTAATGTTCCTTCGACATCACTCTTACCATTTTACTTTTCACCTTTTCTTTCAATTAGTTCACCATAATAATTAAAGATTAATCTTTATTCAATATTCTTATTGTTTGGAAAACTTTAATTTAAAGGTAATGAAGTGTTTTTTTATGCCTTAAATAAAAATTAAGTAAATGGGTGGTAATGATATAATAAAGGGATCCATTAAAATATTGTGATCCATTATTCAAATTAAAAAAATCCAATTAAATTATCACCTATTTATATCTACACTTCACTTTATCCTCACAAGATTGATAGAGATGAGACTACATGTAATACCATACATGTCCTGATGTAGTATCCACAACTTACATTAGATGTTGATGACAAAATTATGAAATAACCATCATTTTCATTTTACATGATTCTCCTGTAAACATTATTACACCCTCCCTTATTGAGGTTCCTTAATATGTATAGGAGACTCCAACACCTTAAATTTCCTATATCATGGAATTTTTTGCAAGTGCATGTAATACTCTTTAGAAACTCATACTAGATAGAAAATTATCTTTTTCCAATAAATATCGCAGTATATTTTTGTGGAATTATATTATATTTTCTACAAAAATAAAAAACAAAATATTAGTACCATTTTATCTTGATTTCTGGTTTAGACATTAGAGATTAATTAATTAATCATTAAATGTAACCTGTTATTTTATCGAATTCTAGGGACCCTCTATACTAGAATCAGAATAATCTACCACTTGAGTATTATAGTGGAAAGGATCCTTGAACTTCCCCTCATAGTCTATAATATTTGGTTACACCACTACTTGAATATTTCATGTGTAAAGACCCAGAAATTTCAAGGAAATTTTTTTTCTTAAATGCTTTTGAATTTTACGAGTCTGCGGTTTCTGACAGAACTTGATTTTGAGGCCCGGTGTGCCCGAAATCAATTTCTGAAGTTTTGTTCGGGTACGTTCAGTAAACGTACGTGCGGGTTTTTCTATCTTTTGAACCGATGCTCGGAATTAAAATATGAGGACACTGATGAACTCACAGCATCAGTATTCTCTTAAGGGGACCTTTACCGCAGTTGCATTTCATGCAGGTTGAAATTTAATTTTTGGGGTTTAATCTTAAATTAAATAAAATTGTGTGGTACACAATTTTATTTTGAGACTTGGTTATTTCCTCCCATGGGGAAGTTATTGGTGGGGCCCACACCCAAATAACTTCCCATTTGTGTATATTTGTGATGTGGGGCCCACACGAGCCCTAGCCTTTCATCTCTCCATAACTCTCTTCAACTCCCTTAAACCCCTTGTTTAATTCTTGACAACTCCCTTTAATTTATAAACTCTCCACCTTCCACATTGTCATTAATATGACAACTCAGTGAATTAATTATTTTGTACACCAAAAATTAATTAATTATTTTGGGTGGATTTGAATCCTTTTGAAATGGCATGGAAAGTTGATTAAAATAGGGGAAAGACTCATTTTAATGTTTGTTTGGCAAATATTTCGATAGAACCTTTAGAATTAGAAGAGAGCTTCATCCTTTCACGAAGAACGACGCCCTCTTAGACGAAGAACGCCGATTCCATGAAGAACAACGGCGTGCCTTCCACTTCTCCGCAACAAGTGAGGAGACGTTGCTTCCTCCTCGGATGCACCCCGACGTCCACGGAATCGATGTCCATTATCCGCGACGTCGTTCTCCGCAATTCCATCTACCACAATGATCATCTTCTGCGGCTCAATGACGTGAGACGTCAATTATCGAGGTAGGGTTTTTGTATATTCTTTGAGTGAATAAATTGTACCTCATTCTTTGTTAATTTTTGGAATTGACATTGGCCGATTGTTACCGCCTAACGCGGAGGGCACGAGCCGAACAAACATGGCCCGATGACCCTCCGACGTTTCTTGTTTTATTTTCAATCGAGAAGCGGTGACAATCGAAGGTGGCGGCCATGCGCCGGCCGCGTGAGGAGGAATCGCGGCCCGCAACCATGGGCCGCTCGGCTGACGAAGAGCCGTCTGGCTAAAGCTAGCCGGGCTGAAGGAGGACTGCGGTTCCACAAGGGGTGTCGCGCTGCGGAAGACCACAGCCTGCAATCCGTGGGCCACTTCGGCGGCAAACCGGCCGGCTGGGTGAAGAAGCCGCGACACCCAAAGATGTCGCACAGTCGGACTACAGCCCGCCCGAGCATGCCGCTTGTGCCAGGAAGGCCGGCCGGTTTGGGAGGGAAGTGCCTCTTGGCGCCACCAGTTTGGGAAACCGAGGGGCCGCGCCCCCCCTCGGACCACTCGGTCGGCCGAGCCGTGGCCAACCAGGCCGCGCGATTCATCGGTCCAGTCCGACCCTCTTCCAGGACGAACCCGCCAAAATCGGGTTAACCCCACCTGCTAGCCCACTGGGCTTAACAGGCCGGGCCCGTTTTCACTTAAAGGTAAATAACTTGAAGATCGCGCGTCCGATCGATGTACCGTCTGCGGCACTGGGAACCTTGTGACGTGGCGGTCCTTTTGCGATACTCTAAGTGAGTTTTGGATGACTTTGGATAATGTATGGGTTTGGAATGACCGTATTTCCAACCGGGCCCCTGGAAAGGAAAAGCCAATATCTCTCAGATCGGGCGTCCGATTGACGCACCGTCTGTCACGTCAGGTTCCTTTTGACAAGACGGAACATCAGGATACATCAACGTTGGACTTTGTGATAGTTGATGTATCGACCCCCTTCAATCGAGGAGCAGACCCTCCCGGAATCGAGCATGTTGTGTGCGGGAAACCTAGAGCTAGCTATGACTGCAACGACTACCATACTAGAATCCTCCGTGGGTTCGGCGACAACGACTACCGTACTGGAATCCTCTGTGGGTTCGGCGATGACGACTACCATACTGGAATACTCCGTGGGTTCGACGGCGATGATTACTGTTCTTGTATCCTATGTGGGTCCGACAGTTTGAATTCTGTTCTAGTATCCTACGTGGGTCTGACAGAGTAGCTGGTCTAGTATCCTACGTGGGTCTGACAGCTTAGGTGGACTAGTATCCTACGTGGGTCCGCCAGCTTAGATGAATCAGTGACTACATCTGATCATCTCTATCAATTTATGAAAGATATATATCTATGTGAGCTGAGTCTTGACTTTCAATCATTATCATCGATTTGATTGACTTCTTTCCTGGGTAGACTGGGTTGTACTTGGGCTCGAGAGTTGGAATCGAACTGGATTGATGACTTAGGTATATGTATGGGAATATACCTAAGTAGATATGGTTGATACTTTGTGATTGTATCTTTTCTTTTTGGTTTATCATTCGCAGATTCTGGGAGACCTTCAGGGGTCTCGGGGTCCCTACTGAGTATCGTTATACTCACACATGCACGGGAAATGCCCGCACTACATTGTGTTGGATGCATACGACGGACATAACTGATCGTTGTAGAGGCTTATAGAGATGGACGGTACCCGGAGGTGGACCACTTGGTGAGAGGTAAACGGAGCAGACGGACGGACCTGTGGTGCGGGGGAGACTATCTGTACCCACCCTTCAGGTGGGATTTTTGTAGGATGACTCGGTGGTTTCTATTTTACTTTACTACAGTTGAAATATTTTTTAAGTTGTATTTTAATTTCAGTTGGATTTGTATTCTGGCCCATTTACCTTTCAGCACTTACTTTGTATTCAGTATTACTTTGTGCTTACTTCAGCTTGCATACACTATTGTGTTTATTTACTATCATAAAGGTAATTCCTTCCCATTTTATCAGGATTTATGCCTTTGGTGATAGTCTCTAGCCCCTGGCCTATGGAAGGCGGGCTCGGGGTATTCACGGCACGGGCCCCGAGGACGGTTTGTGACAAATTGGTATTAGAGGAGTCAGTTCTACCGCATAACTCAGGACTCTGGTCATTCCTTTCTATGAATCAATAGTGTTAAGAGTATTGAGTGTGGATTTCAGTCCAGGGAGTCCAGTTTTGGTGCGGTGGCCGACGTATCCATACACCAGGACCCTGACCCCTGATTTCCGACTCAGTGCACGAAAACACTGATTTCTTGTGTGTTTCAAAAATTTTCTTTGTGATTACTTTGTGTCAGCTCGCCATGTATACTGTTTTGACCGTGCCGCACCTATTTCTTTTCAGGATGGTCCCACGAAGGCATCTAGCTAGGCTTCCGAGTCCCATACGAGATGGCAGCCCACCGAGCGAGAGGCCTCGGTGTAGGGACCCATCACAGCCAAGGCACCAGCAGTACCACTACCCGCTGAGCCACCGATACTACCAGCCCTAGTAGCATAGATTTCATGTTTCCTGAGTGCATTGCACGTGTTTCAGCGATAGAGGCCGCCTAGGTTCCGTGAAGAGACGGACCCTCAGGCAGCCGAGGATTGACTAGAGGCTGTCGTCAAAGTATTCAAATTGGTAGGGATTCCATCCGACCTTATGGAGATCCTTGTCGTGAGTCTCATGCACGCAGTAGCAGGCAGATGGTGGAGCATGATGCTCCAGGTGAATGACGAGGCATCTTTACTTTGGATAGACTTCAATAGTCTCTTCCGCTCGGATTTTGTTCCTTCCACCCTTCATGCGGTGTGGATTCAGGAGTTACTTCACCTGCGGCAGGGCAGCATGACAGTAGCTTAGTACTCAGCGATGGTTACTGACCTCTCTCACTACTCCACGGACATGGTACGGGACCCATTATTCAGGGCCCGGACCTTTGAGCAAGGACTGAGGCATGAGATCAGGGCTTTGATGATCTCCCTCAGCATTTCGACGTAGGTGGGAGTGCTGGAGAGATCCCTTCTTGTGGAGAGCTTTCTCGTTGAGCCGACACCAGCAGCGAGACCCACCGTAGGGCGACACATAGCAGAGTCTTCTGTAGTCGGTAGTAGACAGATTTCGCAGAGGTCCAAGTGGACCAGGCCATCAGGCGAGCAACCTCAGGATATAGGTTCAATTGTGTGGGCCACTCGAAACAGATCCAGCTATACGAGGAGTAGGCAGTGATATGTATGTGACGAGAAGGGTCACATGGCTCGAGACTGCTTGACCCACCATGCAGATGAGCAGAAGATGGTGGAGGGACCTCCCAGGCAGAGGTAGAGGTTCGATCGTGGTGGTCTGAAGGGAGCAGGTGGACGAGATAGAGGAGTTGGGCAAGCAGCGGGTGGTGGATGACGTTTTGAGGCTCTACCAACACCACCACCAAAAGGTCCACCCCGACCACAAGGAGCTGGCGGGCAGAGGTAGGCTCAGCTCCAAGAAGTGGAGGTTTATGACCACGGTGCAGCAGAGATGATTTGAGGTACTATCTGTGTCTACTCCACCCTTGCTATTGTACTTATAGACACAGGAGCGATTCATTCTTTTATTGTCTCTACCCTTGTTCGGAGCTCGGACATTTTGACGGAGCCACTGGCTCGATCCTTACGGCTAGAGACTCCTACAGGAGAAGACTCGATGATTATGCACCGGTGACGACAGTGTGAACTTACTCTAGGAGGCGAGAGCTTCGGCTGGGATCTTCTCGTAGCGGTGTCGAGGCCTTACGACGTCATCTTGGGTATGGACTGGTTGTCTATAGTCCATGATCAGATTGACTGTATTAGGTGTATGGTGTGGTGTGTCCGCATGGATGGGAGCAGGTTCACCTTCACCGGCGAGAATAGATCCTTGGTAGCACAGGATGGACTTTCGTAGAGGAGAGGGCAGCCGATCACACATTAGTTGGCTACTCTCATCCTTGGAGCAGTTGATGTGCGGAGTCCGAGTTTTCATGTTGTGGTGGATCAGTATTTGGACGTTTTTCCTGACGACGTTCCAGGACTACCACCTCATAGAGAGGTAGACTTATACATTGACATGTACCCCGGGACAACACCGATATCTACTCCAGCATATCAAATGGCTCCCACCGAGCTTCGTGAGCTGCGGGTACCGCTGGAGGACTTGCAGGGTAAAGGATTTATCCAACTCAGTGTTTTACCCTGGGCTTCTTCGATATTGTTCGCCAAGAAGGCATATGGGAGCTTGCGACTGTGTGTCGACTACCGTCTCCTGAATCAGGTGACTGTGAAGAACAAGTACCCACTCCTGAGGATTGACGACCTCTTTGATCAGCTCAAGGGAGCACGTTTGTTCTTGAAGATAGACCTCAGGTTAGGCTATCACCAGCTCAGAGTTCGAGATGAGGATGTGCAGAAGATAGCCTTCAGGTGTCGGTATGGCCACTACGAGTTCTTGGTTATGCCCTTCGGCGTAAGCAAAGCTTCAGCAGTGTTCATGAGTCTCATGAACAGGAACTTCCAGCCTTACCTTGATCATTTTGTCATAGTATTCATTGATGACTTACTGATTTACTCGACTACTGAGGAGGAACACGCCTACCACTTGCGGGTTGTAATGGATACACTCTGAGAGCACCAGCATTATGGTAAGATCTCTAAGTGCCAGTTCTGGATTCAAGAGGTTCACTTCTTGGGACACATCATCTCAGAGGCGGGAGTTGTAGTGGATCTAGAGAAGATCGAGGTAGTGATTTCTTGGGAGCCACCCAGGAGCATGACGAAGGTGCGGAGCTTCCTGGGTCTGGCTGGAGACTATTGTAGATTTGTTCCAGACTTCTCCAGAGATGCAGCACCGCTTTCAGCTTTGAAGAAGAAGGGGAAACCCTTCATGTGGTCAGATAGATGTCAGTAGAGCTTTCAAGAGCTGAGGGAGAGATTGAGTAGTGTGCTCATCTTGAGGCTACCGGAAGAGGGCGTTGGGTACATAGTATACTGCGACACATCATGGACCGGACTCGGGTGTGTCCTAATGCAAGAGCGAGCAGTGATCGCGTATGTTTCACTGCAGTTGAGGCAGCATGAGCAAAACTACGCTACCCATGACCTAGAGCTAGAAGCAGTGGTCTTCGCCTTGAATATGTAGCAGAACTATCTGATGGGCGAGCGCTTTACAGTCTACTCTGACCACCAGAGTCTCAAGTACATATTTTCGCAGAAGGACCTGAACCTGAGACAGCAGCGATGGCTCGAGTTTCTACAGGACTATGACTTTGAGATAGTCTATACTCCTGGGGAGGGGAATGTTGTAGTTGATGCTCTCAGAAGGAGATCGGGCATTCAGCTACTAGGAGAGGCGAAGGATCAGCTAGCCGTGTTTCAAATATCCTTTATGGATAGAGATGGAGCAGCCTTTCTACAGTCACTCACAGTCACTCCTCCACTCCTTCAGTGGGTCAGAGAGACACAACATGTGGACGTTGACTGTGAGACACGACATGCTCAGATATCCACAGGGCAGGTGGCTGATGGATTTTTTGAAGGAGGAGAGCACGACATCCTCTTCAGGGGACGTTCCATGGTACCAGCTGCACTGTATAAGGAAGTGTTGAGGGAGTTTCACACTTCCCCTCTATCGGTACATCCATGAGTGGCTAATATGTACCAGGACCTCAGATGACCGCACTGGTGGTCGGGTATGAAGAAGGTTGTAGAAGAGTTTGTTTCATGATGCCTCACTTATCACCAAGTGAAGGCGGGGCATCAGGTACCAGCAGGCTTGGTACAGACCTTATAGGTTCTAGAGTAGAAGTGGGATGGGATAACCATGTATTTCGTGATGGGGCTTCCACGTACATCTAGAGGGCACAACTCTATCTGGGTGATCTTTGACCGACTCACCAAGTCGGCCCACTTCCTACCAATCAGAGATTAGGGATCAGTAGAGATCTTGGGACACCTCTACATTCAGGAGATCATACAACTTCATGGTGTGACATCGACTATCATTTCTGATCATGATGCTCGTTTCACTTCCTGACTATGGAAGGGGTTACAGGAGGCTTTTATGACACAGCTTCGCTTGAGCACCGCCTTCCATCCTCAGATGGATGCCCAGACTGAGAGGACCATACAGACACTCAAGGACATGATCTGTGCATGTGTCCTTGACTTTGGTCGCAGCTGGGAGGATCACCTACCCTTGGTGGAGTTTGCGTACAATGATAGCTACCACTCCACCATCGGGATGGCACCATACAGGGCACTGTACAGTCGACCTTGCAGATCACCTCTGTGATAGACTGACCCTGGGGAGTCAACACTCGTAGGTTTAGAGATGGTTCAGGCTATGACGGAGAAGGTACAGATCATCCAAGAGCGAATGAAGACTACACAGAGCAGACAGAAGTCCTATGCTGATAGTAGGTGGATACCACTGGAGTTCGAGGATGGCGACTACATCTTCTTACATGTCTAAACTCGATGGGGGTCTACAGAGATTTGGCTGGGGCATCAATTTATCTCCGCATTTCATCGGACCATTCCAGGTCCTCAACAGAGTAGGCGAGGTGGCTTACCGTCTGGCCCTTCCACCTCAGTTGCACAGAGTGCATGACGTCTTCCATGTATCATAGCTGAGGAGATACGTGCACGACCCGGCCCACATCATCGATCACGGGGAGCAGGACATCGATGATGGGGCGACGTTTGTGGAGGTCCCGGTGGAGATCGAGGATTGACAAGAGAGGGTCCTATGTGGACGGTCAATTCCTCTAGTGCGCATTCGCTGGCAGCACGGAAACCTCCAGGAGAGCACTTCGGAGCGGGAGGCTCAAATGCAAGCTTAGTACCCCCATTTGTTTTCCTAGTGTGTGTTGTAGCTTTACGGGGACGTAAAGACCTGGGGTGGGAGTAATGTAAAGATCTGTAAATTTCAAGGAATTGTTTTTCTTAAATGCTTTGGAATTTTATGAGTCTGTGGTTTCTGACGGAACTTGATTCTGAGGCCCGGTGTGCCCAGAATCAATTTCTGAAGTTTTGTTTGGGTATGTTCAGTAAACATACGTGCGGGTTTTTCTATCTTTTGAATCGGTGCTTGAAATTAAAATATGAGGACACCAATGAAATCGCTGCGCCGTTATTCTCTTAAGGGGACCTTTATCACAGTTGTGTTTTATGTGGGTTGAAAGTTAATTTTTGGGGTTTAATCTTAAATTAAATAAAATTGTGTGGTACACAATTTTATTTTGAGAGTTGGTTATTTCCTCCCATGGGGAAGTTATTGATGCGTCCCACACCCAAATAACTTTCCATGTGTGGATATTTGTGAGGCGGGCCCACATAATCCCCAACCTTTCATCTCCCCATAACTCTCTTCAACTCCCTTAAACCCCTTGTTTAATTCTTGACAACCCCCCTTTAATTGCTAAACTCTCCACCTTCCACATGGTCATTAATATGACAACTCACTGAATTAATTATTTTGTACACCATAAATTAATTAATTATTTTGGGTGGATTTTAGCCTTTTTGAAATGGCATGGAAATTTGATTAAAATAGGGGAAAGCCTCATTTTAATATTTGCTTGAAAATATTTTGGTGGAACCTTTGGAATTAGAAGAGATCTTCATCCTTCCATGAAGAACGACGCCCTCTTCGACAAAGAATTCTGATTCCACGAAGAACGATGGCATGCCTTCCTTCATCTTCTCTACAACAAGTGAGGAGACACCGCTTCCTCCTCAAACACACCCCGACATCCATGGAATCGACATCCGTTCTCCACGACGCCATCTACCAAGATGCTCGTCTTCCGTGGATCGACGATGTGCGACGTCAATTATTGAGGTAGGGGTTTTGTATATTCTTTGAGTGAATAAATTATACCTCATTCTTTATTAATTTTTGGAATTGACATTGGCCAATTGTTACCACCTAACGTGGAGGGTGCGGGCCAAACAAACACGGCTTGATGACCCTCTGGTGTTTCTTGTTTTATTTGCAATTGGGAAGCGGTTACGATCGAAGGTGGTGGTCGTGCGCTGGCCGCGTGAGGAGGAACTACGGCCCACAACCGCGGGCTGCTCGGCCGACGAAGAGTCGGCCAGCTAAAGCCGGTCGGGCTGAAGGAGGACTGCGGCACCACAAGGGGCCCCGCGCTTTGGAAGACCACGGCTCGCAATCCGCGGGCCGCTTCGGTGGCGTACCAACCGGCTTGCCGGTCAGCCGAGTAAAGAATCTGCGACACCTGAAGGTGTCGTGCAGCCGGACCACGGCCAGCCCGAGTTGGCCGCTTGCGCCAGGAAGGCCGGCCGGCTTCGGCTAGCCGGTTTGGGAGGGCGGTGCCTCTTAGCACTGCCGGTTCGGGAAAGCGGGGGGCCGCACCCCCCCTCGGACCGCTCGGCCAGCCGGCCAAGCCACGGCCAATCAGGCTGGGCTGGGCGATTTACCGGGATGGTCCAACCCTCTGTCGGGTTGGACCCACCAAAACTGGGTTGACCCGACCCACCAGCCCACTGGGCATAACGGGTTGGGCCCATTTTCACTTAAAGGTGAATAACTTGAAGACCACGCATCTGATCGATGCGCCTTCTACGGCACTAGGACCCTCGTGATGTGACGGTCCTTTTGCGATACTCTAAGTGAGTTTTGGACGGATTTGGATAATGGTCAGGTTTGGAACGAGCGTATTTCCAACCGGGTCCCTGGAACGGAAAAGATAATATCTCTTAGATCAGACGTCTGATTGATGCGTCGTCTGTCACGTCAGGTACCTTTTGATGTGACAGAACTTTCGGATACATCGACTCTGAACTTCGTGATAGTTGATGTATTGACCCCCTTGGCTCGAGGAGCGGACCCTCCAAAAATCGAGCATTCTGTGTGCGGGAACCCTAGAGTTGGTTGCGATTGCAATGAATACCATACTAGAATCCTCCGTGGGTTTGGCTAGGACGAATACCGTACTGGAATCCTCCGTGGGTTTGGTGATGATGACAACCATACTGAAATCCTCTGTGGGTTTGGCGGCAATGACTACCGTACTGGAATCCTCCGTGGGTTCTACGGGGATGATTACTGTTCTTGTATCCTACGTGGGTCCGACAGTTTGACTTCTGTTCTAATATCCTACATGGGTCTGATACAGTAGCTGGTCTAGTATCCTATGTGGGTCCTATAGCTTAGCTGGACCAGTATCCTACGTGGATCCGCCAGCTTAGATGAATTAGTGACTACATCTGATCAACTCTATCACTTTACGAAAGATGTATATTTGTGTGATCTGAGTCTTGAATTTCAATCATTATCATCGATGTGATTGACTTCTTTCTTGTGTGGACTGGGTTGTACTTGGGCTCAAGAGTTGGAGCCGAACTGGATTGATGACTAAGGTATATGTATGGGAATAAACCTAAATAGAGATGTTTGATACTTCATAATTGTATCTTTTCTTTGGGGTTTATCCTTCGTGGATTCTGGGAGACCTTCGGGGGTCTCAGGGTCCCTACTAAGTATCTTTATACTCACCCCTGCACAGGAAATGCTCGCACTACATTGTGTTGGGTGCAGACGATGGACAGTGTTGATCGTGGTAGAGGCTTGTAGAGCTGGATGGTACCCAGAGGTGGACCACTTGGTGAGACATACATGGAGCAGACGGACAGACTTGTGGTGCTGGGGAGACTATCTGTACCCAATCATTAGGTGGGATTCCCGGAGGATGACTCAGTGGTTGATGTTTTACTTTACTACAGATGTTCTAGTTTTTCAGTTGTACTGTACTTTCAGTTGGGTTTGTATTCTAGATCATTTACCTTTCAGCACTTACTTTGTATTCAGTATTACTTTGTGCTTACTTTAGCATGCATACTCTATTGTGTTTGTTTACTATCATAAAGTCAATTCCTTCCCATTTTATCAGGATTTACGCCTTTGGTGCTAGTCGTCAACCCCTGACCTATGGAAGGCGGGCTTGGGGTAGTCATGGCACGGGCCCCGAGGAAGGGTCATGACATCATGGTTAGTGTTTTAAAAACTACTACATTAACTAGCGGCTCCTTAATTTGCTGAGTGAAATCCCGGCTTCTGAAATCATATGATTTACTCAAATATTTCCTCTTAAGTAGCAAAAACCTAGCTATGGATACTCCTTTGCTTTAAAATTTTGTTAATTCAGCCCATAATTCTCATAGGAACTCCCTAGTAATATGAGATACCCTCAAATATGGCTGAATGAGCACTCCAAACACATGGTTGTGTTCAAATTCAAATGATAGATGGTGTTTTTGGCTTAATATTTCTTTGAGGGTTTCTATATTTTTATTTACAAATGTAGTCCATTTCTATTAATCTATTCATACTATTTTTTTTGTGATCACAACTGAACATTAATAAAAAATCATCCATCACTTCTTTATGATTTTTACTATTTATGATTTTGTGTGGTCTCCACTGTCATACACATACATAAAATAATAAACAAATGCATAATGGAAATAAACTACCCGAGTGGTCTTGAGCATCTAAAACTGTTTGATCCATTTAAACTCAATGGATCAAATATGATCTATGGGTATCATTCCAGAGTCGTATCTTGACCCATGATGCAACTCGTCCCCATCCAATGTGTCCACTTCTCATCTGGATTTCACATTGACTTGGAATGGTCTACAAGACCGTCTTCATCATGATGAAAAAATACTCAGATTTAAGTGAGGGGGTATCAGGAGTACAAAATACAGATAACACACTTTTTTCTGGGCATACATACCCTTATGCATATTGATTGAAAATAAGATGATGTGAATACCATCAAAAAAACTAATTAATTATTTACCATCTAGGGGCTCTTGTGAGAGTTGTCTGAGACCCATACAGTGGCAAGACCAGCTATCACAGGTGGAGGTGTTCGATTGGTACCCTGAGTCAGTTGGTGCATGGCAGTTCGGCAAGAGGCCACTGTAGCTGGGTGGTGCCTTACTGTGGGTGGATGGTGCGAGGCGGGTCTGGTCGGACCTTGGCACTCGGTCTGGAATGCTTTGAATGTGAAGGAGGAGGAGGGTGAGCTAGAGGGAGGTGTGGTTGTCCAGGGTTTTCTTCATGGAGGGGACAGATTCGTGATGGTGTATCTTGACCAGGGAGGTACCCATAAGAGGTAAAGTAGCCATATCTGGGAGAGGAGAGGTGCCAACTCATGTCAGGGGCGAAAGAGGTGGTCCCCGGTGGCATTTCTTCCCACGGAAGAAAGTGGAATAGTGGGAACCATTTTCCTTTTATATTTTTTTAATATAAAATATAAATTTTTATATTGTTCGACCTGTGAAATCAATTAGGCCATATCACACACACTTTTTATCATCTCCAGTACCCCATTTTATAGGATTCTTCAGTCATATGCGGGGATCTTAACACTTATTTTTTTATAGGTTGAAACATCCTCTCAGGTTGAGCTGATAGAGGAAATTTTTGTCTCAATTCCAAATGGGGCATGTGCTAAATGAACAGAGCATGGTAGGGATCTGATGCATTTTTTTTTTCAAGAAAGGTGTACTGGATTGCGAAGCAGGGTGAATTGTCGGATTTGCGGCACTCTAGTCAAGGTCGAGGTCTGATGTTGATCTCGAGGATAACATCTAATGGATAAGTGGGGAAATGACCATAGAGAAGCGGGGATTTGGTGCATTTTCGTTAGGGAATGGTGCGAGAGATCATGGAGCAGGGAGAATCATTAGAGTCACGACACTTTGTTCGAGGTAGAGCTTTGAGGTTGATCTTGAGGTCGATGTATGAGGGATCAGTGGGGAAATGATAGGATCACGGTAGGGATTTGGTGAATTTTCATTCGATAAAGGTGCACCGGATTTTAGAGCATGTAGAATCATCATATTCACGACAATCTGGCCAAGGTCAAGGTATGAGGTTGATATGGAGGTCGACGACTGAGGGACCAGTGGGTTTTAGAGCAGGGAAAATCTTTGGGGTCACAGAACAGTTTGAATTTTGGGTTTTGATTCTCCCTATAATGGATAGTTATAAAGGTATTTCGGATTTTATTTGAAGTATTTTTTCTTTTTTTTGGTAAATTTGGAATAAGATTCAATCCATGATTGTATATTGAATGATGTGAAGGTATTAGAGAGTATATTTGAATTTTTTTTTCTTAGTTTTGTTGTAAATATATCCAACATTGTTTTCTGAAGTTTTCAGTAGTCCTTTTACTGGAAGTAATATATAGTTTTGTTTCATTGAGAAACTCCCACTGCAACTTCCAGTGGGACATCCACTCAAACTTTTACTGGAACTTCCAATCGAACATCTACTGGAACCTCCACTACAACTTTAAGTGGAACTTCCACTAGAACATGCACCGGAAATTCCACTATAAATTCCACTGGAACATTAACTCGATCTTTCACTGGAACTTCCATTGAAACTTTCACTGGAACTTCCTCTGGAAGTCCCACTGGAACTTCCACTCAAATTTCTACCAGAACATCCACTGGAACATCTGTTAGAACTTCCACTAGAACTTCCATTGGAACTTCCAGTGGAACTTCCACTAGAAAATATATATAATATGAATTATAAATTTTTTATTTATAATTTTAGAAAAACAATTTTATATTATATATATATTAGTAATTAATTATTATTTGGTTACATTTATATTCATATAGTTTATACATTTTCAAATGGATTAAATTCTATTATAAAGTTAATGTACTTTTCTTAAACTAAATTTTTTGTTGGAGGTTGTTGCAATGTTGTTGATGGTCATGTTGATGTTGCAGTAGCTTATACTAAACTGGTTGTAGGAATGACGTTCAAACCACTTGATGATGCACAATGTTTTTATGTTATATATGGGGGATTAAATGGTTTCAGTGTATGCCAACAATACTCTAATAAAATGAGAACGGATAAATCAATTATCACATAAAGCCTTTATGCAAGTTTTAAAGAATGTCATAGTAAGGTTGAAAATGTGATATCATGGTGAAATTTCCTCAGGATGAGACATGTATAGGTTGCCTAGATAGAATGGGGGTTAGTTTATTGTCTTATGGAAAATATGCATGTACTATATTTTTTTAAGATCATAACCATACCTTGCATAGTCCTGAATTAATTCATATGATGAGGTCCCAAAGAAATATAATAGAAACATAAGAAGTAGGGTTTGAAGTGAATGCTTCTGCAGGTATTAAACCAAATGATTCTTTCTTGTTGGTGACAACTATTGTAGGGGTGAGATTTTATTGGGTACATGCGTGTTGATCAGTTGAATTTTTTAACGTCTAAACAGTAATGAGATTTTCTTCATGGTGATTCATGTTGAATGTTAGAATATCTAGAAAGACAAAGTCAGGAATATCCTTCATTTCTTTATACTATGCAGTTTGACATGAATGGGAAAATTAGTAATATTATCTGGGCTGATCCAAAAATGAGAATATATTATGAATTGTTTGGATATGTTGTTGTTTTTTACACCATTTTCAACATTAATAAAGAGTACAGGTCGTTAGGTGTTTTTATGGGGTTCAATCATCATCGGGAGATTATTGTTTTTGGGGAAGCTTTGTTATATGATAAAAATGTGACTTCATTTTATTGTTTGTTTCAAAAAATTATAGGTGCATTAGATGAAGAGGCCTCAAACTATTTTTACTAATCAGGATATAGAAATTGGAAAATCCATTTTTGTAGTTTTATTGGGAACTAGACATTAAATTTGTTCATGGAATTGGATGCAAAATGAAATTAATCATTTAGGTAATTGGATGAAAGATGGATATAGTTTTCTAACTACATTTAAGAAGTGTATGTTTGAATACCATGATGCAAATCAGTTTGATCAGGAGTGGTCTTTCCTTAGAGCATAATATGGGGATGGGAAATCGTAGTGGCTAGATGATGCATTCATATTGAGAGAAAAGTGGGAGCATTTCTTTTTAAAATATTATTTAAAAATGGGTATTCAAAGCACTAAATTAAGTGAAAGTTTTAATGGATTTCTTAAACATTATATTCATTTGAAGTTAAGTGTTGTTGATTTCTTTAAGTAGACTAAGATATTATTGTAAAAAAATCAATATTGCATAACAAAGGCATAATTTTAGATGCGGGACAAGTTACCTCATAATCATTATCCTTACCATGCATTGATATTCTAGGTTTCTACCAGATATACACCAAAGTTATTTGATTTTTTTCAACATGAATATCAATTTATTGGTGCATGTTTTTTGATATCTTGTGTTGAAATTGGAGTTCAATTTAGTTATGTCATTGGAATGGTTCGTTGTGAATATCAATTTAGGGTATCGTATGAAGCTTTAAATGAAGTTTTTTAATGTTCTTGTCAGATTTTTGAGTATGTTGGGTATCTTTTTAGTCATGGTTTAAAAAAATCAATTGGATTTATGTGATAGAAATACCTAAAAAATATATTTTGGGGAGATGGACCAAATTGGATAGAAATATGGTGATTTTCAAAGGATCATCTATTGAGTTAATTTATAATAGAAAATCATTTGTGTAAAAACATTAGAATGATTTTGAATTAATGGGAATGAAGTTAATTACCATAGCTTTTGAGACAGATGTGGGTTATGACATTGCCTTCTTGAATTTCAGTAATTTTGCAAAATAATTGTCTATCATAAATATATCAGACAAAATTTTAAGAAAGGATTCTTTTAAAAAGAAACAAAATATGAAATGGGGAGATATATTGAAAATATTTTTATAAAATGGCTTATGAAATGGGAAACAGTTAAATAAAAAAATTAAGGCTACTTCTATGATGACAGTTTGATTTAATTTTATGATGCATTTCATTTATAAGAGAATTTTTTATTGTTAATATGTTATATGAGATCACTATTTTTTGCACGTAGGGAGTCATAGAGAAATTAAGATCAAATATTTGTGTTGGATATAGAAAAATAGTTTCACATGTAATTTTTTTATGAGCATTATTTTCTATAACCGTTTGTAACTCTGTACTTTTTCTATTTCAGGAAGACTTTCCCACCAATTTGGAACTTCATCTTGAGATGTAGATTGCTAGCATAGCATTGGAAGAGTCTGAGTGGTATAGACAACATTATATGGAAGTTGTTTTTAAATTGTAATGACTAAATTGAAGAATGTATAGGTTGTCGTATTTAATAGTCATGTTTCGGTTGTAATGGATTGGAAATGGGATTGGGATACTTAAAGAAATTGTAAATGTGTTGTATGCATTTTTTATATATAGAACTATAAAGATGTGATAAATCCAAGTTCTATAATTCTGTATACATTTTTTCTTTGAGGGTGTGGTAGTATTTGATAGTCCACTTTTGGTTGTAATGGATTGGGATTTAGATACTTCAATAAATTGTAAATGTGATGTATGAATTTTTTGTGTATTCAACTGTGAAGAAGGGATAAATCTAGGTTCTTGAATTTTGATGAATAAATTCAGAAGACTGAGTAAGATTTAATAGATCTTCTTACCAAGTCATTCCATATGGAGACTCTTTATCTTTTGATGAAATCCAGATGTTTTCCAAATTTAACAGTCTTACAAACACTAAAGATAATATCCTTAAAGTGTACACATAATTATTCATCCACTTACCAATTTCAATTAGCATCATCAACTCTAACAACAAAACCAAATAAATCCTCTCAAGAGAAAATGATTCCCCTCATAAAGATAATAATATTCCCAATGCAGATCATGTTTGTTGTCTAGAAAATGCTAACATAACTATTCATCCAATTACCAAATCCAAATAAATACCATTGCAATTAATAATAGAAAATATAAACCATTATAATTACTGACACCAATTACAATTACCAGCAGTAAATTTAAACCAATGTCCAACACCAAATATAAACCATCTAAATTACTAATTGAAAATATAAAGCATTGAAATAACCAAAACCAAATATAAACCATTGCAATTGTCGACACCACTTTTTAAACCACTACAATTACCAACCACAATTATAATATCAAAACCACAATTACCAATAAAAAATATAAACCATTGAAATAACCAACACCAAATATAAACCATTGCAATATCCGACACCACTTTTAAACAAATACAATTAACAATACAAATTATAATAGCCAAACCCCAATTACTAGTAGTAAATATAAACCATTGAAATAACCAACACTAAATATAACACCATTACAACTACCAACCCCACTTTTAAACCACTACAGTTACCAACAAAAAATATAACACAAAAAATACAATTACCAATAACAAATATAAACTATTGAAATAACAAACACCAAATATAAAACAATTTGTAATTATAATATAAAAATCAAATAAATAAGTATTTATATGAATAAAAACACCCCTTAATTAAAGTGGGTAGTATAACAGTTTAAAAACCTAAGAACTGTCAAATGTAGTGTCCAATAATATTCATTAAAGTGGGCTATATAAATTTTTGAAACCTTCTAAACCATTTCAATTGTAATCTGATGTCAGATACATTGAACCTGGTTATTTAACTTGTTATCTTCATTACAACCACATTGTTTCTATAAGACAACTCCGGATTCTATATGATGTTTCATTCCAGGTGTATACATGGTATGTAAGGAAAAAATGCTCCATATACATGTGCATGTCATCAACTTCATCTTTTGATAGGTTCTTTTTATACCCTTGATCCATTTCCAACTTCTCAATGAGATAACAAACAATTATTTTACAGTCTAATGTTGCATCCCCATATTGAGGACTTTCATCCACTATAAATGGAAGTTCTGGAGAAGTCATCTCTAAGTATTTGGGTTTCCATTGTTTAATTACTTATTCAATAAATGTTCTCTAAAAGTTTCATATAAATTGTATTCAGTAAGTTTGTGTATATGAAAATGCATTTGATGTCGAAGATGATAGAATTTACCATTTGTAAAGTATCTTGCTGGTAACAATAAATTTTAGTAGCACCCATGCGAGGATGCGTGGATTAATAGTAGCTGAAATATTTTTTTCAATATTAAACACAACCAAAGTCCAATACATATTGTCTGTATTGATGGGGATGAATACTTTTTCATTCAATTGCATTGCTTCTTTTATGGGTTTCTCTACCAAACTCTCTTTCAAATTTATATTTTTCCCAGATATAATGCTCTGTAAAAATGAATACAATGAGATAAAATATTAATTATTATATTTAAAACATCAAGAACATAGATAATATTACACTCAATAATACAACACTTTTAAAACATAGTTGCTTTATCATCAAAAATTCCATCCTTTTTCCCTATTTCACACTTATTTTTGATAATTTTGGTATAGTAATTTATAACCTGATATCAAAAAAAATAATGGAGTATGTGAGACTAATTGAATATTATTTTATAGTATGATTGGTTAAATTATGCTCATTGTGATAATTGTAATTATTTTGGTGAAAAGTTGTAAAATTATATCTAATCCCACCGAATTTTTGGGAAAAATACCTCAAGGCATCATTAAAGTATTTTTGAGGTGATTGTGTTTGTTGACAAAGTGAACAACTGTGTTGTTATTGTTGAAAATGCAAACCATGACATACAAATTTGTTGACAAAGGGGATTTCATGGTGGCTTGTCGAGTTTATAAGTTGTGGTTAATGATCAATGTTTGATTCAAGAACTTCGACAAATGAATGGATGATCTGGAGGTGGCATAAAAAGAACAGATACAAGGTGGTGCTATTTTTCAGTGTCTGCCAAATTTTTGGGCCTGAAAATCGACAAATGAAGAAAAGTGTTTTTGGCAAAGGGACTTGCGCACCGAGGACTTGGAGTATATGAAACTTGCGCGCCATATTTTTTTCAAGCTTATAAGATCAAAATATGGTAAAGGAAACAGGTTCACGCAAGTTTGGGAGTTGGTCGCGCAAGTGTCTAGGAGGACAGAAGACTTGCGCGCCAAGACTGGGTCACGCAGGTGACTTGTGCGCCGTCGCACAGGGTGGTCAATTTGCCTATAAATACTAGACCACCCCTCTTCATTATTCACCGGAGTTCAACATTTTGAGAAATCAGAGCTCCCGTCGTGCATGTGTGGTGGTCGCGCAAGTGGTTTGTGGGTCGTGCAAGTGAAGTTTCGCGCCAGTGTGAGAAGTTGCATGTCGGTTGGTAGTTGCGCGCCAATATTGGTTTGGGTGTAAAAGTAAGAGAGTCACGCAAGTTTGGAGTTTGGGAATATTGTGTCGCGCAAGTGTCTGAGGAGGACTTGCACGCCCATTGTGACTTGTGCGCCGATACTTGCACGCCAATTTTGACTTGCATGCCAAGTAAGGTTTATTTCCAGCATTGATTTTCGGGCTGCGTGGAAGCTGGAAGTTTGCCTGATACCGTCGGTGCAAAGAGATATTCATCTATGAATGAAATTTGTACTTCAACAGAGCATCTACTTACAGAGGAAGATGCATTCCTTCATGAAAATGAAGAGACCTACAGGTCTATAAACTGTGAGTGGATTCCTTCCAAGAGCAGTGAGCAAAGGAAGATAAAGAAGCTGATCCTCTCCACCGATAGTGAGCCAGAGAGAGAAAAACAGGGAGTGGCCCTTGGGGAATAAGTGAACTGACCCTAAAAATTGTAAAGGTAGTGAGCTTGTGCATAGAAGTGATCTAGCCCAAACATTGTAATCCACAGATAGTGAAGTATAGTGGAATTTGATACGACCGGAAACCTGTCGGCGTATGCTCCTTAGATGTAGCCCTTAGCGGTGAACCAAGTAAAATTGATGTGTCCTGTGCTTTCTTTACTTTCTGTTTATATTATGCAACAGTAAGGAGAGAGAAGAGTGTTTTTCTTAACAGCAAAACAAGATCAGAATGGGCTTTAATTTTAAATTAGTCATACCCTGATTCACCCCCCCTCTCAGGGTATTCAGCCTTGTGTACCTAACAATGTGTATCAAAGGGAAAGGTTGACAGGTGTTCTTCTCTCAATGGAGGTCACTAATCAAAAAGGGATTCCGATTTTCGATGGATGTAATTTTAAGATATGGAAGAATCGAATGCAACACTATTTCCAGTCTTTGGGAATGGATGTGTTTTCAGCAGCTATACATGGTATCACAGCTGATATTAATAGTGGTGCGTTATCAGAAGCTGAACATAGAGAGTTGGATGTTGATTCCAAAGTGATCAATGCCTTAGGGGGAGCCCTCTCCAATCCCATCTATACAAATGTGATGTCATGCAAAACGTCACATGCCATATGGGAAAATCTTTTGAATATATATGAAGGGGATACAAAGGTAAGAGAGGAAAAGATGCAAGTGTTGTGGAATAAGAATGAAGATCTGAGAATGAACCTGAATGAGTCTGTTGATGAATTCTTTGACAGGGTAAATGTTGTGGTAGAAGACATGTGGAGTCTTGGAGAAATTATCAAAGATATAAAAATTGTGAAGCATATATTGAGAAAACTTCCATCTCGGTTCAATCTGAAAGTTTCTATTTTGAAAGATAAGGACCCAAAAGAACTGAAATTGGATAACCTGCACAACACTCTTGTTGCATACGAAATGAGAAACGATGATAAAGAGACTGTGGAAAAGGGGAAATCCAAATAGGTGGAATTCAAGGCCATAAAGAAGCTCACCATTGAAGATTCTAATGAGGAAGAAGAGACGGATGAGGTGATGTCATTCCTTTCTTCAAATCTGAAAAGAGGAATAGGAAAGTTTAAAGGGAAACTTCCACTATCATGCTTTCGATTTGGAAAGATTGGTCATCTTGTGGAAAGATACCCCCAAGAAGTTTCAACATAACGATAATGATGATGATGAAGTTCAAATTCCCAATAAAAAGACTTCAGTGTTTGTGAAGGGGAAGAAACAATTCAAGAGAAATTTCTTCAAGAAAAAGAATCTTCTTTCACAAGAATTTGAAAGTTCAGATGAGTCTGAGGATGAAGATGTTGAGGAAATAGAAAATTGCAGAGATCGTGGCGTAAATGCCTTGGTGGCGATTGTTGGTAGTTCTCAGAAAAAGTAAGAAGCTGACGCTGAAGAAGAAGAAGAAATTGAAGGGAGATTTGATATGGAAGCTGAATTGGAAGCAGCTCTTGAGGAGATAGACGTTTGGAGAGCCAAAACGAAGAAATCCAATAAAGTGGTTCGTGATGCCAAACTCTATATGCAATAATAGGATGAAGAAAAGTCTGAGCTATTAGAATAAATTGAAAGACTAAAATCCTCAACACCAGAGAGCTCAGAAAATATTATTGAGTATAAGCTTAAAATTGAGGAACAAAAGAAGGAAATTTATTGTTTGACTAACACAGAAAAAGAGCAGGTCAGACGTATCAACGATCTTGAAAAAGAAGTGGTCAGTCTGCGATAAAAAATTAAGGATCAAGAAAAAATCTTGAACCCCAATGTGATATTAGAAAAGAAGGCCATTCAGAAGACAGAGAATATGAAAGAGGAGTCGTGTAGTTCAGTAGGGAAGAAGCAGCAATTGAGCTCAGATGTTAAGGTCATTTCAGGGCTTAATCAAGAACAAAAATCTGTGACAATTGCAGCCAGATCACAAGAAACCATCCCGAAATTGAAGGTTGATTTTGGCACAAAACAAAATTAGAATATTCAGAGGTCCCAAAGGGAAAATTGTTGTGAGAAAGTATCACGAAGGAAAGCATCCTATATCAGGTGTTATTGCTATGGGAAACTGGGACATTCACAGTATGTGTGTTCCATAGACAAGAGATATATAAGGAAATAGGAACAGAGATGGAATCCAAACAGAGAACGGTTTTCCAGAATATATTTTGAAGGACACTGTTTTTGGTGTGGAGGATTTAGACACATGGCTAGGTATTGAACTTTGACCATTCAGAGAAATGTGACAAAGCAAAATCAAAATGTTCGCAAGCAGCAGATCAATAAACCGACAAGTGAGTTAAAATTTCAGAACAGATTTTTAACTCTGCAAGATGAAGATGGTCCATCATACTCTGATAATGATCATGAGTCTCAATCTATACCATGTATGGAGACAAAAATATGGACCAAGAAGAAGAGAATAGAGAATGCAATAGTTGCTGAAATTGCCTTTAAAGCATCAGATCGTTCTGGTGTGTGGATTCTTGATAGTGGTTGTAAGTCTCACATGACAGGCAACAAGGATCTGGTTACAGGCATAAAATATGACAAAGAAGGAGTTGTCAAGTTTGGAAATGATGAAGGCCTGAAGATAATTGGATCAGGAAAGGCTAGGTTTGGTGGAAAAGAAATCAGACGTGCTGATGTCTTGGTTGTAGAAGGTCTCAGTCATAATTTTCTCAGTGTCAGTAAATTGTGTGACTCAGGACATTCTATATGGTTCACCAAGAAGACATGTACTGTCATAGGAAAAGATGGGGTAGTTTTTCTACAGGGAAAAAGGAAAAAAGGGAATATCTACCTTGTAAGTATAGAAGAAGATATGTGCCTCTTATCCAGAGAGGAAGAGAACCAGTTGTGGCATAAGCAACTTGGTCATCTATGCCAACCATCTATGGAAGATCTGGTAAAGTGTGATGCTGCTAGAGACCTTCCCAAACTATCACATGATTTCACTCATACATGTGATGCTTTCCAACAAGGGAATATCATTATAAAGACATACATGCCAAAGGAACAAAAATCAATTGGAGTTCTCGAATTGGTGAATACTGATGTAGGTGGACCTATTACACCACGAGCTATAAATGGGAAAAGGTACTATGTCCTTTTCATTGATGACTATAGAATAATGGCCTAGATATTCATAATTACCCATAAGACAGAGGTGTTCAGTTGAATAAAGCAGTATAGGAGGGAATCAGAAAATATGCTTGGGTAGAAAATTCTGAAGTTTCGTACTGATAACGGTACAGAATTCACAAACAGTCAAGTTGAAAACTATCTCGAGAAACATGGGATAAGGAATAAAGTTTCATCAGTAAGAACTCCCCAATAGAATGGAGTGGTTGAAAGAAGAAATTGGATCGTCAACAACATGGCTAGAACGATACTTATTGATAAAGACCTACCAGAGAAATTTTGGAAGGAAGCAGTTTTGACATCGTTCTATGTTTCTAACAGGTCTATGTTGTGTCCGAAGTAAGGAAAGACTCCATATGAACTATGGTATGTAAAGAAGACAACATTGAAATACTTTAGAATCTTCAGAAGTAAGTGTTTCATTCTCAACAAAGAAAATCACAGGAAGTTTGAGGCACGAGGAGATGAGGGGATATTCCTTGGCTACTCAGGGAAAAGCAAAGCATATAAATGTTTCAATAAAAGGATGGGAAAAATTGTTGAGAACAATGATGTCACTATAGTTGAAAATGAACAGAATACTCAACGACCCAGTGAACAGTTCCTGGAAGAAATTGATGATGAGGTAAGCAACACAGGGGGAGCAGAAGTGGCAGAGGCTGAATCAGAAGAAGATATTGATGATGAACAAGAAATTGTCAAGTCTGTGTCTACAAGGAATCCAAAGAGTCGAGCTGAAATTGATAGGCAGAATATCATTGGTGATCAGACAGCTCCAGTTCAGACTTGAAGAATGAAGTCATTATAGCAAACATCGTTTTTATCTCAGGTGGAGCCGAAAGTTTTTTCCGATGCAACTGAAGATGAAAATTGGGTTCAGGATATGAATAAAGAGCTATATCAGATTGAGAAGAATCAAACATGGGAGATTGTTTCGAGGCCAGCAGATAAGAATGTGATCAGGACTAAATGGGTCTATCGCAACAAGATGAATGAATATGGCACATTAATTTGGAACAAAGCACGACTAGTGTCCAAGGGGTACTCCCAGATCAAGGGAATAGATGTTGATGAGACATTTTTACCGGTTTCAAGGCTGGAAACAATCAGATTATCCCTAGTCATCGCAGTGCAAAGGAAGTTCAAAGTGTTCCAGATGGATGTCAAATCTGAATTCTTGAATGGTGTTCTGGAAGAGGAGGTGTATATTGAATAGCCAGATGCTTTTCTCATTCATGAGGATGAGAACAAAGTTTGCAGGCTGAAGAAGGCGTTATACGGGATGAAACAAGCACCGAGAGCATGGTACTCAAGGCTCGATCAGTACTTGAAGAAGCTTGGTTTCCAGTGTGGGGGAGTTGATTATAATTTTTATTTCAGCAATGAAAGTAATCAAAGGATTATGGTGTTGGTTTATGTTGATGACATAATATTTGGTGGATCAGATGAAGCTCAGTGCAGACAGTTTTCCGAATTCATGAAAAATGAGTTTGAAATGTTAATGATTGGAGAGATAACGTTTTTCCTTGGTCTACAGGTGACACAAGGAAGGAATGTAACAATCATTTCTCAATCTAAATATGCCAAGGAGGTTCTAAGAAGGTTTGGAATGGAGAATTCCAAGGAGATGAAGACTCTGGTTGCTACCTGGATGAAATTATCAAAAGATGAGGATGGAAAGGCAGATAATATCACAGAATACAGGAAAATTATTGGAAATCTCTTGTACTTAACCGCAACAAGGCCTGATATTGTTTTCGCCACATGCCAAGTAGTGAGATATCAAAGTAATCCCAAGGAAATCCACATGCTTGCAGTGAAAAGAATACTTCGGTATATCCAGGGCACAGTGGATTTCAGCTTGATATATACAGACAAATCTCAGACAGAGTTATTGGGATATACTGATGAAGACTGGGCCGGTTCAGCAGATGATAGAAAATCAACGTCATGTGGTGCATTCTATCTTGGAGGATTGTGTATTTCTTGGATAATCAATAAGCAAGATTGCATTTCGTTGAGAACCGCAGAAGCTGAGTATATTGCGGCCACTCAAGCAGGCACACAGTTATTGTGGATGAAGTAGCAGCTTGAATATATAGGAGTTGAAGTGAAGTCTCCGATCGGAATCTAGTGTGATAACTCAAGTGCTATAAATCTCAGCAAAAATCCCGTCCATCACTCAAGGAAAAAGAACATTGAGATAAAGTATCATTTTATCAAGGATAAGGTTGAGCAGGGAATCATGAAGTTGGATTATGTGCCTACACAGCTACAGGTTGCAGACATTCTGACAAAGGCCTTACCCAAGGAAGCTTTTGAGAGGCATCGACTGGCTCTGGGAGTTCAGTCGATTCCCCGTACTTGAAATAGTGTGGATGTGGAACCCCCCCCCCCCCCTCTCCCTGAGGTATGATGTGTGTTTTTTCTCTAAATGTGCTGATGTGTTCTCTACTCTGTTATAGACTACAAAGGAGTGACCTTTGGGTTCGTTGACAAAGGGGGAGAAAATAGTGTTTGTTCAAGGGGGAGACAGTGTGGAGATTTGATAAATCATGAATGATATGGGGAGAAGCTGATAGGTGGAGCATCCAGATAGGGGGAGTTGAAGCTAGTTGAACGTGCTTAGCCAGAGCTTAGCTTGGACAACACAAGAAATAGGGCTAAAGAGGTTTTGAAGCTGACAAGAGTTGAAGCTGTGAGAAGAAAGGGGGAGCGTATTAAATCTGATGATGCTAGATGTGATTGATCAAAGAATAGATATCACAATAGCTGAGGATCGTGATAAAATCAAAAGAGAGATGTTGGAATGTGGTAAAAATATTTCCAAACAAAAATTGGTCTTCCAACAAGTCCTTCAACAATTGGTATCAGTTTAGTACAAATTGGTATCAGTTTGGTGTCAATAGTGGGATTCAGAGATGAAGTGATTCATTGATGAACTTTTCATTTACTCTTGTTTCTCACGCCGAGAATTGCTCATGTGGGCTTAGGGTATGTGTTGAGTAAATCCTTGATCGCTATCAAAATCACAGAAGGCGAATGGTGGCTGAAGAATTAATGATGCATATTTTTATGGAAGAGTTGTCAAAAAACCCAAAGGGGGAGATTGTTGGGAAAAAATCCCTCAAGGTATCATTGAAGTATTTTTGAGGTGATTGTGTTTGTTGACAAAGTGAACATCTTTGTTGTGATTGTTGACAATGCAAACCATGACATAAAAATTTGTTGACAAAGGGGATTTCTTGGTGGCTTGTTGAGTTCATGAGTTGTGGTTAACGATCAATGTTTGATTCAAGAACTTTGACAAATGAATGGATGATATGGAGGCGGAATAAAAAGAACAGATACAAGGTGGCGCCATTTTCCAGTGTTTGCCAAATTTTTGGGCCTGAAAATTTACAAATGAAGAAAAGTGTTTTTGGCAAAGGGACTTGCGCACTAAGGACTTGGAGTATAGGAAACTTGCATTCAATATTTTTTTCAAGATCAGAAGATCAAAATATGGAAAAGGAAATAGGTTCGCGCAAGTTTGGGTGTTGGTCACGCAAGTGTCTAGGAGGATAGAAGACTTGCGCGCTGAGACTGGGTCGCACAGGTGACTTGCGCGCCATCGTGCAGGGTGGTCAATTTGCCTATAAATACTACTGGTAGCTCCTCAATTTCTACAGCTTCTTTAATCATTGGTATCTCCTCCTCAATTTTTTCTTTTTTTATCTATAATATTTTTGTTTTTTACGTATTAATGGTTTATAAAACCCTTAAATTGGTATTTTTAAGTGGTACACTTACCTATGTATCTGGAACTTGATGAATCTTCATTTCCTTTAAAAAAGCATCAAAATCTGAGAGGCTCTACTTTGTGAATGGTGGATTGGCTACTTGTTCATTACATTTTACTATTCCACTTTTCTCACGATACTAATACTACAATAACAAGAATAATATGAAGAGTATATTATACATTTAATTGAAAATAAATATTAATCATTTCCAATAATGTGATAATTTCCTTTGTAATACTTGCGCAGTGTATGTGAAATTATTTAATTAATCTCATAAATTGTTGGTGGATTGCATGAGGCCACCTTATTATTCTCATGTCTCTTCCAGTATTCACATAATTGATAAAACCTCAGATCAGGTAAGAACCTGTAGTAGGAAAAAAACAATTGCACATGTGTATAAACATAGTAGTGTTGCTGTGTCAAGACGATCGGGTTCTTCATCTCCCTTTATTGCTTCCAAAAGATATGATTTTATAGCCATATGCATCAAAAACATGACACTAGTTTGAAATCTCCTTATAGATAATGATTCCTTCATTGTTTTGAATGATTATGAGTTGTCCATTTCTATTTGACCTTCGTTTATTGCAAAGAACCTTTGGATATCAGCTTTTGAGAAATGTCTTTCCCCTCCACTGAATTGGAAAACATTTTTTGAGGGATTGTCATTCTCCAATACATACATAATAGAACTATCAGATTTTTTACAATCTAATGTTGTTATTGTATTGGATATGAACACTTAAAACATATTATAAAAAGAGTTGTGCGCAAATAATTTCTATGACCATATTTCAGTCTATCTTTAATTTCTTGTAAAAGTATTTGTAGGAAGGTCAAATTTGACCTAAAAGGCACAACTTAAAATAGAAATTAAGGAATTATTGGGGTCATACACAAAATTACAGAATAGAAGGTAAACAAATCTATGTTCTATTGAGACTTAAATAGAATTTTCACTAGAACTTTTAGTGTAACTTCCATTAGAACTTCTATGGGAAGTTCCCGTGGGACTTCCAGTGGAAAATTAAGAGAAATACTCATTACAATTGTGACATATTTATTATTTAAATGATTGAATTTAACATTTGAAAAAGTATAAGCATTTTCATATTGAATTAATTTTCTAAAACACCAATGCAATTTCCACTGGGAGTTCCACTAGAAGTTCCAGTGGAAGTTACAGAGGAAGTTCCATTGGAACTGCCACTGGAACTTCTACACTACAACTAAAATTTATATTTATAAAACTGATATTATTGTTAAATATAATTAAAAGAAATACTTATTGCAATTGTTACAAATATTTACTATAAAAATGATTGAATTTAGCATTTGAAAAATTATAATCATTTTCATATTGAATTAAATTTCCAAAACCTCAATGGAAGTTCCACTGAGAGTTCCACTAGGAGTTCTAGTGGAAGTCCCAATGGAACTTCCATTGGAACTTCCACACTACCACTAAAATGTATATTTTTAAAACTTATATTATTGTTAAATATAATTAAAATAAATACTCATTCTAATTTTTACACATATTTAATATAAAATTGATTGAATTTGACATTTGGAAAAGTATATTCATTTTTATATTGAATTAATTTTCTAAAACCCCAATGGAAGTTCCATTGGGAGTTCCACTGGAAGTTCCAGTGGAACTTCCCCTGGAACTTCCACACTACTACTAAAATTTATATTTATAAAACTAAAATTATTATTAAATATAATTAAAATAAATACTCATTGAAATTGTTACACGTATTTATTATAAAAAAATATTGAATTTAGCATTTGGAAAAGTATAATAATTTTAATATTGAATTAATTTTCCAAAACCCCAATGGAAGTTCTACTAGGAGTTCCACTAGAAGTTCTAGTGGCACTGCCACTTGAACTTACACACTACCACTAAAATGTATATTTATAAATCTGATATTATTGTTAAATATAATTAAAATAAATACTCATTGAAATTTTTACACATATTTCTTATAAAAATGATTGAATATAGTATTTGGAAAAGTATAATAATTTTAATATTGAATTAATTTTCCAAAACCCCTATGGAATTTCCACTGGGATTTCCACTAGAACTTCCACACTACAACTAAAATTTTTATTTATCAAATTGATATTATTGTTAAATATAATAAAAATAAATAATCATTGAAATTGATACACATATTTATTATAAAAATTATTGAATTTAGCATTTGGAAAAGTATAAGAAATTTTATATTGAATCAATTTTCCAAAACCCCAATGGAATTTCCAGTGGGAGTTCCACTGGGAGTTCAAATGGAAGTTCCACTAAAATTTCCAGTGGAACTACCAATGGAACTTCTACACTAAAACTAAAATGTATATTGTTAAATATAATTAAAAGAAATAATCATTTCAATTATTACACATATTTATTATAAAAATGATTTAATTTCTCATTTAAAAAAGTATAAGTATTTTCATATAGATTTAATTTTCCAAAATCCCAACATAATTTTCAGTGGGAGTTCCACTGGGATTTCCAGTAGGAATTTATGTGGGAGTTCCACTGGGAGTTCCAGTGGGGGTGCCACTGTGATTTCCACTAGGGGTTCCATTTAAAGTCCAACTGGAATTTCCTCTAGAACTTTCAGTGTAAATCAAATTGGAACTTGCAAAATACAAAATGATTTAATTTAGCATTTCAAAATGGATAAACAATTGTAAATTGAATTAATCTTCCACCTACTATAAGTTTTAATGGAATCACCACTGAAACTTCTGGTGGAGGTGTCGGTGCATGATGAAGTGGAACCTATAGGTGAAACCTCCAGGGGAAGTTCCATTGGAACCTCCAGTGAGAAACGATACACCAACGGAAATTGAATTAGAAATTAAGTAATAGTCAGAGAACATTTGTAGAAAACTACTCATAACACAAAATTTCTAAATAATAAATCATAACAATAAAAATGGAATAAAGATATTAAAGTAATTATTTTTTAAAAAATAACTAAGTTATGCCACCTTCGTCAGACATTTCTACTATTTTTTACAAAAATGACTAGTAGAGACTGAGACGAAACACCACTGGAGTCAACCAGTTTTCGAAGAAGAAAACCATGCATTTTTGTTAGTCAAATCATACGGAAAACATGATAATGCCTTTCAGTAGAGTCTTCCTCTCTGTCATACTTGTTGGATTCCTAGTTTTTTTTTTCTCATAGTAGATCAATTCTTTGTTATTTCCGTAGTGCTGAATTTTAGGGTGGGATTTCAGGGTTTCATCGCAGTCATCGTAGCCAAGGAGAATTCAACCCATCTCACAAAACACGAGGGAAAATCTGTCTAAAAATTCAAATCAAAGGAATGTTGTGAACATATGATCTGACTGTTGGAAATAAAATAGGACATGTGTTCTCATCCAAAGGGTGTACTGCATATTCCAGTCAAAATGTTAACCAGAGATGATTCTTATCCACACCTTGCACCCACTTTCCCCATTTAATATTTTTTATTTTTTATAATATTAATAATTTTAAAATATCTAATCCAAAATCCATTTTAAAAATTAAATAAATAATATTTTTCTATTATTCCACAAGAAAGTAGAAAAATGGATGTCGACTAAAGTAAATTTGGCCACTGAATTTTGGCTGATTTTTTATTGGTAACTATCCAGAATAAAATGAATCTTCATAATTTTTTTATGATTCAATTATATTTTTAATACCCAAAAAGTATACAAATAATTTGTATCGAAAAAATTATGATAGCCCTATCTTGGACTTTTGATATCGAATCAATGTGCAGTACTTTTATTGATACCAATTTAATACCCTCTACTTAAATTTAAAGATTTTTTTTTCATAGGTCAGAAAATTTAGGTGATCTCTCTGATACCATTTTTACATATCAAAGCATGCAGTGGAAACTGGTGGGATGATGATTTTAAAGTTTTCATCACCTAGATGATGGAACTTATTATCTTCGATGATCCAAGACATTTTATGTTCTCGATGATCTCACATGAATTAAACATAACAAAGAAATTAAAACATAAAGTGTACCTCATTAAAATTAAATCATGCTTGTACGTCGCTCATTTCTAGCGACCATTTCTCGAAGGATCCAAAGAATAATCCCTCTATATCATCCATACATGATTTAAAAATATTCCAAAGTCTTGATCATCTAATTTTGAGTGATATCATGGTGATATGATGATGTCATTGACATCTCAATGATCATTGCATCGATATTCCTTCGATGTAAGGATATGAACTCTATTTGATCACTTGGATCAAGATATTCTATCTCTAGAAAGCGGTAGAGTAGAGAGAGGCTTGGAAGAAAGTGAATAGTCATTGTGTAAGATTCTTTATCCTCCTATATATAGTGGATTCTCAAATACCCAAAAAGGGTTCCCCAGCCTTAACACCCACTAAATAAGTAATAAATAAATAAATATGATGAATTAAATTGTTTCATAAATATTATTTATATTTTATCACATACATGTAATATATATTAAAGATGTTTCATTATAAAACTGATTCATTTAACTCAACTCATAATTCCCGCTAATATTAAATAAACCTAGAATATTAAAATAATATTAGTTTGAATAATATTATTCTTCATATTTACTTAAACATTTTAAATGATTGTGATAAATAAATTCAACCCAATTATTCTTTACATGAAAAATAATGAATTTATTTATTTATCAGTGATCGATAAAATTAGACAATTCTCAGACCCTATGGTGGAGACCACCGTGTCCTAAATACAAATTAATCATAATAGGGTATATTCTTGAATATTCTATTGTGTGTGACCCTCTATTCCCTTGTCTCAATGGTTGTGAATAATATTCACATACCAAGAGTAGAGTCTTGAAACCCATCAGGGCCCCTAAAGGGATAAGGAAAGGTCATAGAAATCAAAACCAACCTACTAACATGCACTGTATAATATATTCTCTTTGTCTTTCTATATCTCTAAAAGTAGGATGAAGACTTGTGTCATTTTCCTTTTCTTTCTTCATTATTTTTTAATATAAATTAATGGATTTACCCTCGATGACCTTGTCCAAGGACTTATGATGGTACTACCATCATAATCAACTAGGCCTGAAATATATTACTTCCTCAACTCAGAAGCATAAAATTATATCTTGATCATTCAACCAATTCCATACCACCAATGATGTACCCAACACAAGCTACCTTCCAACAATTTCATTATCATGGTTTTTTCCTTATATCAAAGTACCCGATCAAATGGTACACATTGAAAATGATATCAATGGAAGTGAATAATACTTACAGACCAATAGTAGAGTCTAGAAACCCATAAAGGCCCCTAAATATATAAGGAAATGTCATAGAAATAACAAACAACATATTAACACGCACAATGTAATATAGTCTCTTTGTCTTTCAAAATCTCAGAAAGTAGGATGCGCACTTGTGTCATCATCCTTTTCTTGATTTATTATTTGTTGATCTAACTAGATGGATTTACCCTAAATGGCCTTGGCCAAGGACTTATGATGGTACTAACATCCTAATCAACCAGGCCCAAGATATATTACTTCCTAAACTCAAAATTGAAAAATTATTTCTTAATCATTCAACCAATTCCATACCACCAATGATGTACCTAATGCAATCTACCTCACAATGATTTCATTATCATGGTTTTTTCATTATATCAAAGTAACCAATCAAATAGAACACATTGATAATGATCTCAAGTCAGAAGACCACTACACACATTCGTAGATAGGAACAAACAATGACACCCAAAACATGTGGCATTCCTATTGGAGGGTATGTCCTCATGATATCACCTACTGGATATCACCAATTTTGAACTTCATTAGAATAATTATCAATGCTTATGAGTCCCCAACACCTGATAGTCAGACATCAACAGCTTCTAGTCATTATAATGTATCTAGACTATAAAACATATATTTAATATTAATGTCATAGTATCTCAAGGTTCTCATTATAGCATGGGATCTTCTATAACCTTTTGATAAAACAATTAATATATTTATATCACCATTTAATAGTGGATAAAGAAATGTATACACTAAAATGGAAAGTTTATATCATGCATATATCACTATATACATGAAATAGTAATAAAAAAGTATTGTTTAGTTGGGTCTAGGGAACCAACTATTACAACCCCACACACACATATATAAATCAATTCAAGAAACTTTTTGGCCCTTTAACCCTTTACACTAAATGGATATTTTTCCATTTTTTATTGAAAAAAATCATGAAATATTCCAAGTAGTTTTAGTTCAAATGAATCTAAATATCTGTTTTGGTATAATTTTTTCTTTCACTTTTCATTTACACGACTTAAGTGGTGATTTCATAGTTGGGTGAGATGTGATTCATGAAAACTTTTTTTTTATCAGTTTCTATTACTAGGTTTTTTTAATCTAATACATAAATATTGTTATCTAGGTGTATCATTCTATAAAATATGTTATGTTTTTAAAAGTGGAAACATTTATTCCCAAATTTGAAAATAAATGCATACATATCAAGACTAGATAGAGAAATAATGTTTTTTTGAAATTAATAGAACATATTAAAAATTATTTATTACCAAGATCAATCTTATCGGCAATGTGAGGTGGTAGTATCCAATAGAGACTACATTGATTCTAGCTATGTTAGAGTCTCTTAGATCTACCTAAACTCCTTTAATTATTTTGATTCAACTTGGTTTCTATAATGAGATATAAATGTGGGCATCATGAGTTTTATATAATACCCAGTTTATATAAATGGATATATTTTACTCGTTAATGGATGGACTAAAATATTACCCCTACTTTATTGTCGAGGTTTTGTTCTTCTTCCAGTGTCCCATCTTACCACATGAAAAACGGATGGAATAATGTTCACATGCTTTACCCTTGATATTCATTCTATTGTATGGGAGTTTCTAATAACCCTTCAACTTATAATCATCCATAAATATTTATTCTTTTACCATCCTCTTATTCACTAAAAGAATAGAATTATTTTCATTTTTCATGTACTTATTAACCAAGAGAATTAGAGTAAGGATGTTTGGGGGAATTATCAATTTTATTCTGATTAATATTAAAAAAATCCAAATAATATATGAGGTAGTGAAGAAGTAATGATATTAGTTTTTAATTCATTGAGTAGTTTAAATCCTATAATGTCTAGACACTCAATGTATCCAGTCATCTTGACTATGTGAGGCCTAGCTGGTACACCCTCTCAAATTTTCCCATAAAGAGTTCCTTATTGATCTCAAACCACTCATGTATAGATCACTTATAAAAAATATCATTGATATGATTGAGTATTAAGTATGAATCCATGATCTCATGATAATTTTTAAGTTCATAAAACATGGATGAAAGCATCAAACATTGTACATCTATCACATCATCCATGTATTTTTATTGGATAGTGATATCTTTCACACTCACCTACTTAGAAGGTGGATAAGAAACTCAGAATCTAACACATAAATATTTTTTTATGGAATATTACAATGCACAATCGCCTATAACATTCCTATAAGTTACATCCTATAAATAGATTTTCCATCTTTGGTATGGATTTTTGGGATAATATGGATAATGAACTTAGAATTTTTTCTATAATAATAGAAAATAATAATTACACACTTTATCTTGATTACTAAAATATGTGATATGGAATAACATAATTGTATTATTAGTCTTACACTACTTTATTAAGTCTCTATATCCTTGACTATTGGACCATATATGTCTTGTTATGTGGACATTTTAGTGGAAATGATCTATATTTCCCTTATCATAACCCAAGCGAGGGTCTATTCAATTACTCAATGGTATTTATGTAGGAAATATTTACAAATCCTAAATTAAAACTATATGATCCATCGAGTGGATTCCCTAATCCTAAAATCATAATTTAGATTTCATCAACACTTATATATATGTAACATGAAGTCCTGTGATGGTAACTTATCTTGACATAAAACATCTACAATAACTCCCTAATAAAAGTAAGTGTCCTAATGAGGGCCATACTAACACTTGTTTATATGGTTACATTATTAATCAAGTAATGGAATGTGTATCAACTTAATATTTACTTGAGGGATTTGTTGATTATATTTAAATATATTTATTTTATGTTTTAAAATACTTATTAATATTATGTGGATTTTATATGATTTATTAAATTTGTTGCGATAAAACAAACTATGCATAATCCATTTATTTTAATTCCATCTGGAATTATTGTTAACTCATTTATTTATGTGAATATGATAAAGTGTCCATAAAAACTAATCACGCAATGGAAAAAAATAAAATTAATAAATTTTCTTGATCATGATCTTTTTAATGGTTGATTTATTAAGTAGACAATAAATAAACCTATGAACCTAGGGGAAAACTCCTTGATTTGATCTTGGATCAAGTTATAGTATTGAACCATTGACCTCAGTATATTCTTGGTTGGTTTCACCTTAACTCAAGTTCTAAACCATATCCTCTCCTTGGAGTTCCATACTTTACATTTTTTATACTCACACACAGGTGAGGGAAACTAGGGGTATGGATTACATAAAATAAACCATCGACAGCATATCCAATAAATTAAAAATGGGTGAGATGACTCACCAAACATCATATTTAATTTAATAAAAAATTATTATATATATAATAACATGAAAAATATTAAATTAAATATAAATCCAACACATAAATTGGTCAGTCAAGCTCATGATCAATCACATACATGAAATAACATTGAATTCATATAGGATAGAATATATATCTAATCTCATAATTAATTAAGATAAATTTATTTTCAATTATTAATTGAGGGTCGTATAAATTAATTAATTAATAATCTTAATTATAAATTCAAGGAGTCCTCTAGATACATAAGATACAAATCCAATGTAATTTAAATAAATTAAATTAATTAATTTTATTTAAAATTACTTTAGTTTACTGTGTGTACTGGGAGTCAACATCGTGTGAACCCACCCAAGCTATGTGTCATCTTTTATGGTCATGTATTGTGTATTTACATGGAATATATCATACATGGTGTTTCAAGTATTTATATGGAATCTAAACATGTGTATAACCTATGTGAAATGTACCTCTTTAAATCCATGTGTAACATACACACTGTGTATAACCACCATACAACATGTAGTTCCAAAATTTACGTGAAATTAATTATACATTTCTTTTTCTGTAAAACCATATCACATGAAAAGTATTCCATAGACATATAATATTATTCAATTTTTATACCATAATTAATTTTGTTCTATGTATTTTATTTCACATGGTGTATAGATTGAATTGGTGTATACTCCATGTACATGGGTATGAGTTACATGACATGTACATCAGATACATGGTGTGCAAATCACTATTTCCTATCCCTAATTATATGAAGTTGGAATTTAAATGTAATCGATATCTGGTAATACTTCATTACAAATTGTTTACACCAGCTACATGCCATATAATCTAATAGGATCTATTTTATATATATTTATTGTATCACGCGGTGTGGGTATTTATTGCACAGTTCATGCATTAACCACATGAATACCATATCATGTGGAAATTACATTGAGTATATGTATATTATAAGGAATGATACAATGAAAAGTATGTGACACCTTTGAAGTCAATATGTGATATAGTTAACGTTCAATTACACATCGAGTAAATACTTCACTCAATTCTAGTTGTGATTGGTGCAACCATATTGCGATGTGGTTGGCCAAGACTACACAATATGTAATTAGGATACATATCATGTAATATTTTCATTAATTCATGATCCATGTCACCTATGTATGTAATATTAATGCATCCTTCACCTATTATTATCATGTTCTTGGACATATAGTAGTGAATGAATATATTTTCTCGACTTTATGGATTAATAATGATAATAAAAATGAAAAACTTACATGTGAAATGTGATATAAATTAATAAATAATTAAATAACTATAAATTTGAGCATAAATACATTGATACCACTTACAGGTTTTAGGAATACTTGTAGTCAGATAGATCCACTCCCAATGATGGTTTTTCATTAAACCAAATAAATAACTCATAAGAACATGATGAAGAATGACATGAACCCTCCCACCCCAAGAGTACCCCTCCCAGGACATAAATGAGAGAAGGGATATGGTTGTTTCCTGATTCCCACCTCCAGTAACCCTCAAGTTGGTGACTATCATCGAGGATATAATAAATATACAAATCAGAGGTATTTCCCTCCAAGATAACATTAAAAAGATAAATATAATACAGATCCACCAATCCTCACCTACTCAAATATAAAAAAACCCAATTGTATACATGTAATTTCATATAGTACTGAAACCCCTGTAAAGGAATTAAAAGTAACAAAAAGGTAAAGCCCATAGTGAACACAAATCCTAAAATGCTCCTACAAAACCATGAGCTAGTAATATCCATCTCGATATCCAGCCTACTCCTACTGAACTGAAAAATTGTTTATATATACATTGGTTGATCATAATAGTATACTCGGTTGGATCATTCTCAGAGACTCTCATGAAAAAGATAAAGAAAGCATTCTAAAGCCGAGTGAACAACAAGTGAAACTGACTCATCACCTAAATAGGTATACTAGGTTATCAGCCTCACCTAGGATACATCTCACCAAGGTATGCATAAAATATATCAAACTGAAATAATAAATCAACTAGGGTACCTTGCTACTGCTTCCCCCATAGGTTTGCTTTTCTACCCCAATGTCACGTGTCTTGATTTTTCTCTCTCCAAAATAATCCAGTCCCAAAAAACCTGGTCTAAGTATCACAACATATACCTCAGGCATCACATAATCTCATCATACTATATCATATCACTATATGCTAACCAATTAGTTTTTTGAAGCCACCACATCTTGTATGACATGTATCATACATTGGGTACTATACCTCAATCCATCACAACCCATACACTGAGTAAGGTACCTCAAGACATCATATCCTATACACGTCATAGCTATTGTAATTCTTTGGATATTATATCCAATGATACATGTGTGTGAAATAACCATAGGATATTCCAGCCATCTACACACATGTATAAGAAACTAATCACCATGAATACCATCATATAATACTACTAATAGAAGAGAGCAGTCCCAGAGGGGGTAGTCATCCATATATCCTTTCTAACCTACATATTGGGGAATGTTCCTTCCTAGAGTCCAATGGGTGTCAATCACCCTTTCCAACATGGGTGGGGTAGTGTATGAAATCAAAAATATACAGGATATAATATATATCACAACCACACTATAAGCATAAACTAGTCCAATGGTCAACTACAATTATCATCACTCAGACACCCAGCTTACACTACTAGAGACTAGATATCTTATAAGCACACAATCATTTAAATAGATTCATTATGTTTACACTTTTATTTTAACATTTTTTTCATCTTAATTAATTAATTAACCATTAATTAACATTATTCTGATTATATTCCCTTAACCATACAAGCCAGGTCCATGCCCTCCAGGAAAAATCAAACCAATTATATGATTTCGCAAGATTATCATTAACATTTACATTCCTACAAGAACCAACCACAAGGGTTAAATATTTTATTAAATATTATTAAACTTTATATATTCTAGGTACTCTAGGAAAACATCCTAAACTACAATAAAGAGATGAAACAAAGTGCATCTGGTTTCCTTAAGTAGTGGGGAAGGGAATGTAGATAAATAAGTAACATGTATGTCCTACCTTTAAACATATCCATAATAAATAATCCTATATTTAATTAAATTAGTGAGTAATATTAAATTTAACAAGTTCCATCATTAGGGTTCAATCCCCAACAACATCATGCATATCACCATGCATCTCTCTATCACAGGATTCAATAACTAACACAACCTTGGACCTCATTGTCCCTATATCATCCACCATCCCAAACTCACATCACATCACAAGTCCCATATACATAACACAATGTAGTAAGAAAATAAACAAGAATAATCAACAGGGCAATTTAGTCCCTAAAACAATGCATTCATCCTTTACATGAAAATGATCTCTTACGGCCTCCAACACAAGGCATCCATCCTCTAGAAGCAATAGGCACTCATCTCCCCAAGCATTTATCTTTATCAAAAAATCAGTTTTATTCCATATTGAATTAACTGATTCAATTATTATAGGATCCAACTATACGAAACTAAATTCATCAACTATAATAAGCTATAAAATCATTTAAAAATTCTATCTATAATTTATTCTAGTTTTAAAAAACCATGAGATGAAAAATTATCATTAACATGTATTCAATTATAATATCCACGAAATTAATTACATATTCAAGTTATTATCTAATTTAATTAACATATCGAATATAATATTCAACTAAACATATATACTTGCATCAATTCTATTATAATAAAATTATACAAAAACTGAATTTGTAAAAAACCTCTTTAATTATTTATCCAACCAAATTAATCCCATATTTTTGTTCTTTAAAATTTTATTCATACATGTTAAACTAATCATGACAACCTACTAATCATAACATAACAAAGATAGCACATTATCTAATAAATCAAGGGAAAACAATTATCATGGTAGAAAGAAACAACATGTGATCACTATATCCATAAAAAAATTTAATTCCTCAATATTTTTAAATATTTATTAGGTCAATTTCACTATCATCTAATGGGATAAACCATGTTAAATTTACAATTTCATGTAAATAAAATATAAGCAACAAATCCACTACCTCAAACTTTCAACTTCCTTGAAATTGAAATGGAACTCCAATGAAGATCTCTGATAACCTCTCCAGTAAGTAAACTATGATCTCATAACAATTGTTTTCCATGGGAAAAATGGAAAATGAAAATAAATAACTCCATTAGAATAATAGAGATGAAATTATAAAGCATGTAAAGAGAAGAAAAATGAAAATGAGATTAAATAGATAAAAACTACTAGAAAATGGGAGGTAGAACACGTCTTGGATCACCTATGATCAGTCTCTAAGAGTGGGTATCAATCCTTGTTAAAAGGGAAATTAAATCATTTAAAGAGCACTCTATGGTTCCGAGAGTTTAAGATGAAGAATATAGAGAACATATGGGTTTAGGGTCTACAAGTATTTATAGACCCATTGAAAAATAGAGTCCCATAGTGCATCCCTATAGACCACACTTTAGAACTGGTTGACATGAGAAATTTTATGGCATAGTTTGATAGACCAATTTTCATCCAAACCTGGTCAAATTCAGGTCTGATTTCCATGGTAAGATTCTATAAAAGTGGATCTAGTGCTATGGCATGGCCATGATCACCATGTTGTAGGCACCCCATTTTTTGGTAGAACACCCTCCAATCGCTATGCCATAAACACCTAGCTCTCTGCCATAGTGATTAGCATTGGTGAAGGGCTGATTCCATAACTTACCTCTAAGGTGAAACCATTCCTGAAAAGGTAGTAACCTTGTTTTACCCCCATGATCTCCCATATTCCATATCCAAGATCTACTACACCATAACCACTATGCTTATAGTGCATCATATCCCTCTACACCATGAACATGCCATTTTTGGAAGTGGAACTCCATTTTTAACACATTATCCTTCCAAACTCCTCAAAAATTTTGTGGATTCCTATGACACCCAAAACTCACAAAGTAAAGGGATTTCAGGATTTGGGACCTTACATCAAATACCTCTCAAAACATTCTTGACCTCAAGAATTCAAAACCAAAACCATAAAAAAATAAAGAGAATGGGTCATTCAAATAGAAACCCCATGAGATTCATCTCAATAATATCACAATAATAGGAGATTGGACACCTCACTTAGAGGGTATAATCACAAAACTATAAAACAAAAAAAACAGCTCCTAAACAATCTCCCATTAAGATACCTATCAAACGAGAGTATGGCCACAACAAAAAACAATATAAAACTATATCATAATCTAGAAAATTTTTAACATCCACAACTATAATTAAAAAAAGATAAGATCTAAACATCAAATATCTTGAGGTACTAAGAATGTATCTATGAATAATGTTCTTAGGTATTATCCTTCATTCCACTATGTCACCACGAGACATGAACTAAGGAAATAGTATGCCCATGAAACACCTTCTCCTATTTTTCCTAGATATCCATTAGCTATTCCTCAAAGGTATCATCATCATTAATATCAATCTCACCCAAATGATTGGTTTTAGAACCATCATTAAGATAAAGAAGAAGAAAAAACACAGGAAAAAATATTTTATGTCTGGATAATCTGCACGAGAAGTTCTATCTAATACACCATGGCTCTGGCATGATCCAATACCTTAAAAGGCCTAACAAACCGGGGAGAAATATAACTCTAAAGAACAAACCTTTGATTCCCATGATTTTTATTAACCTTTAAGAATACATGATATCTAATGTAAAAATCAAAAGGTATCCTCCTATGATTGGTATCATACTTAATATGATCCTACAGGTCCTTAATCCTTTCACAAATTACCTAAACCATCTCTATCATGTTCTGAATTTGCTTCAACTTGAGAATTGATACCTCTCCATTCCCAGTACAGCACAATAGATAATGAAAAATTTTCCCATAAAAATATTTAAATGGTTTCATACCAATGGTGTAGTGAAAACTATTGTTATAAGAAAACTTAGTCAAGGGAAGGTGCCTTGTCCGCAAACCTCCAAAATCCAGGGCACTAGAATGCAGCATGCCTTTAAGAGTTTGGATAGTCTTCTCTATGTAATCTTCCATCTGTGGATTAAAAATAGTGTTAAGGAATAACAAAGATCCAAAATAATATTGAGACATATTCACACACTAGACATAAAAGTAAGATCATGATTATAAATGACTTTTTCGAGAATCCATGGAGTCTCACCATCTCCTCTAGATACTGTATCAACAAAACCTCCACTAATATAGAATCTTTAACTTTTATTAAGTGGTTTGATTTCATCAAATGATCCACTATTTCCCATATAGAATCAAATACTTCCAGATCTCAAGGTAAACCAGTAATGAATTCCATCGAGATTTCATCCCAATTCCACTGAGAAACATTTAATGGTTGAAGTAAACCACCGGGCACACGGTACTGGACCTTCACCTTTTTCTAGACCAAACATAGAGACACAACCTCTGAAACATCATTCTTCAACCCATACCACCAGAACTGAGCTCTTAGAGCTTGGTAAATCTTTTTCACACCCTAATGTGCCATTAAATTTGATCTATAGACCTCATAGAGAACTATATCATGCATTCCCAAAGGGACCAAAATCCATCCCTATAAAAACACCCAATGTTTTCCATCCTTATACCAACCATCAAGGGCACCGCTGAAAACAACCCAGTCTCTTTAGACCACCACCTCAAAATCCCCATGCTAGGACTCCTCCACCTGTTGTACCAAATATGACTTCACTTTCATCTAGAAATGACAACTTCTTACTTTAACCTACACCATATCAAGATACATTGTTGAGATCTCTTCCATCACTATATAGGAATATCCAGATTCAATCACAGTATCATTATGTGGCTTTCTAATCAGTGTATCATCCATAAAATTACTATTTTCTAGTGTGTATGAAATCTCAATGTCATAATACTACAATATTTTCTATCCAATTTCACTATCGCAAGTTCCGTTCATGTTGGGATAACAAATACCTTAGGAATGTATGATTAGTAAAAAACAAAAAACGTTAATCGATGAGATGATGTCTCCACAAATTCAAGGAAAACACAATTTCCACCAACTTGAGATCATGGGTGGAATAGTTAATCTAAAGTATAAGTAACTATAAATATCCATAAAAGACAAAAAAAACTGCTTTATCATAACCCAACCTAACCCAAGATGTGGAACATCATAGAAAACCTTAAACTGATCTCCCTCCACTAGAAAAAAATGACTTGAGCACTAACCAACTTCTTTTGTAGGTACTTGAAAGCTTCCTAACACTATGAAATCCAAAAAAACACCTAATCCTTCCTAGTCAAGGTCTTTAGAGCAGTGAAAAACTGATAAAAATTTTCTATAAACCACTTATAATAGCCTAAAAGACCAAGGAAACTTCTCACCTTGATAACAATATTGGGGTTTCCTAAGAAAAAATTACATCTATCTTTAAAGGATCTACCACTAATACTTTTTGGAACATGACATACCCCAAGAAAAGGACTTCACATAAATCACACTTAGAAAACTTCTTGAATAGTTTTTTATGAAAAATAACTCCCAAAATTCTAAGAAAATTCACATCATTTTCCTCCTCATAGACAATGTACATAAGGATTTCATCAATGAAACCCACCATGAAGCATTCCAAGAACTCTATGAACACTTCATTCATTAAACCCATGAACATAGCTTGAGAATTCATCACACTGAAGAGAAGCACAATGAACTCATAATTCCAATGATGACATTATAAAGTGGTATTTGAAATATCTGCATCCTTTACTCATATATAATTATATCCTGATAGTATAATTTTTTAAAAGAAAAAAACTTATCATTTCAGTAGATCTAATAAATAATTAATCTAAATTAAGGGATAGTGTTTCTTCACTATAAATTTATTTATGAAAGGATAATTGATACAAAGCCACAAATTTCCATCGTCCATCTTTACCAGCAAAATTGGTGCACCACAATGTGACACACTCGACTAAAAAAATCTCACAACAATGGATTATCGAGTTGTGCTCTTATCTCCCGAAACTCAAATGGCACTATCCTATATGGATAAATCTATATAGGAGAAATTCCCATCTATAACTTGATTCTAAACTTGATCTCACATTGAAGGTAAAATTCTATAACCTCCTTAGGAAAAATATCGAGGTAATCTTCCACAACCCTTGGAAATACCGATGGTTAAGCTTCCAATTAGCTTAGAATCAGCTCATCCATCAAAGAAGACAAGAATAGAATATTCCAATGACACATCCGAGTGTATTGATTACCAAAAAACATTTTTATATCTCCATCAACATTATATAATAGGACTCCATCATAAAAAAATCTATAATGGTATGCACCAAATAAATCCATTACATACTAATGATGATGTCATATGGTTATATCTGTAAACATAGTTAATCTCAGAAAGAGTTGTACTACCCCATAACTAGCTCAATTTTTCTACATAATTTATATAGATAATATCAACCTCTAACTTTTATAGTCATTACCAAGGGTACTGTAAGTCACTCCACATCAAGTCCCAAAGCATGGATGAGTGTAGATGATATGAAGGAGTGTGTATCTCCTTAATCAAAAAATTTATTCACACATATAGAAAATAAAAAATGGGTCCTAAAATAATTTATGTATCTCTTGACACTAGAAACATCAGGTCATGAAGCTGAACATGACCTGTTCAATGGCCTCTTAGACCCTACTGATGACCACCTCCATGATCGTTCTCTTATCTCTAAGAATGAGGATCATCTCAGGGTTATCCTATTCTTTCCGCGTACCCTCTCTATTGATCCCAAATTTATAAAGACCCTCTATTTACATACATTAACATTAAATCAATTTTATAGAATACTTAATATATTACACAAACAGACACCCAAATACATAATATTCTAGTTCCTTTAGAAACATGGAAACATATAAGTGGTACATAAGTGAGCTACATTATCTCCCACAAGGTTCTTATTGACTAAAACCCTTCTTAGACACATCAAACGTAATACATATATTCATAAACAGGGAAGGAAAACATTAAAAGTGGTGAGATTAGATGCTTAGTAAAGGTAAACAATGGAAACATGTAAGAATACTCATGTGCATAAGGTTATGATAACATGATCAAGAAAATATAATATCATACCATACACATCAAATATTATAAACATGAATCATGTCATAAAGATTAGTAGTTCATAATACATTAATCATATAGAAATAAATAAAATAATCCATGAAAAAATATCATAGGAATAAAACATCAAGTTATGGAAAACACATAAGCATATAATATTATTTCCATAGTATCTAAGGCATCACTTCCAAGACCATATTAGTAGTATGTGTTCACTCCCCATACTATCTTGGTAGTCATGGTTTACTCCCATAGCCATTTTAGTAGCATGCCTTCACTACTCATATAATGTTGATAGTCATGGTTCAATACCATATCCAACTTAGTAGAAAAGGATTACTTTTAAGACCATATTAGTGTATCTCATGAGATATATATCTTTACCCAATGCATTGGAGGGAGATATAGGTCTCACCCATATCATAATGAAATCATATATACATGTGATAAAAATTAATAAGCAATCATATAATAACTCATGAAATTAAATGGGCATCATAAACATGTAATTGTATCTTAACCAGTAAAAAAATACAGGTTTCATAATCATTTTATCAAATCATAACTTATGAAAATAAGTGGGTTTCAAAATAATATATCCCATGAAATATAAACGGGTATCATAAACATCATGTCATAGAAACATAAACCATGTAAAGAAATAGTATTAATGTAAACATTGAATCATTTCCCTATAAAGTAATGAGTAACACCAATTAATGTCATCTTAGATGGGAAATAATTTTTATAGATCTTTTAAAGACATTTTTTGAGAAAAATATCATTTATTCTTTGAAAAATGATTTTTAAAACATAAAAACTTTTGTAAAAACGTTTTATTTGAAAATAAATTTGAAAACTTATAAAGTAAGATTTGAAAACTATAAAACATTTTTATAATCCTTTTTCCTTGAAAAAAAATCAGAAAACATTTTTGAAAACATGGTTTTTGAAATAAATCATATTTCTGACCGAAGAGAGTAATACGGTCAGATTTTTCTTAAACAAAATTTATTAATCATATTAAGTACCAAAGTGTGGAAAATTTGTACTTATACATTTAAATATCTTGAATAAATATACGATAATAAAACTCATGATTTTTCTTAATAGATGTATCCTAAGATTACATTAAAGGAAGCATAATAATTAATAATCCTGAAAAGTGATGAGATTGTTTCAATATTCTCTTAACACATAGTTACTTGGGATCATACTATCCATGTAATAAAATGGAATTACATAATGATTAAAATATCATTAAAATAAAGATATTAATTATATAACATATCAAATACACCTTGGTAAATAATGTAGGTTCATAACAAAACATGTGTCTCAAAGAAGGGAAATTAAGACAAAACTATCTTATCGATTTGGTAAATCTTGAAACTGAAACCCCATGATAGAAATATCATATATTGTATAGGTAAATACCCATAAATTTAATAATAATAATCATATAATTCATTCATGTTAATTATATACACCATGCAAAATAGGAGAGTGGTGAACATGGCATGTTTCGCATGGATATAAAAAGTGAGATGAAGTTTTATTACTTTGTGTCTTGAATCTCTTATTAATTGTACAATATTCCTGTATAATAAATGTAATTTTATTATAAATATTTTAAATAATCATATACTTATATATAATACCATATATGGTTATATTATGACCTTATATTACATGCATGTTAACAATATTATGTTATGGTTTCACTTCGGGTAATATCCACTTGGTTCTTTGCAGGTGCCTTAATTTTTTATTTCTTTAGACCTTATACTTATATCATTATTTACATAATGTAAAATATGATATAAATATCATTTGTATTCATTATATTTGTATTATAAAAATCTATATAATATATAATTATGAAATGGAATACACCATTCATGGACATGGTAAGTCATACGTACGCATGAATGTTGTTTCTGTTTTTATTGTCGTATTGAAAGAAAGAATGAAAGTACATGAAGTATATGTATATATTTGTATATATATATATCATTATTCTAATATAATTATTATATCATATATATCATTTAATTTCACTAAACCCATTCTTAATAAATTTTATGTAGTGTGTAAACAAATCACATCGCTTTGAGGGGGAGGTAGTCCACACTTCCTCAAACAAATTTATCATATTTAAACCAAATGGAAAGTAAAAAATATATTTTTTATAAAAAAAATACAAAATATTAAATAAATAATAAATATAATATATGAAATATATGAAAATATTTTCTACCATGAGAGGTGGTAAAGTAAAAAAATTAACAATCACCATTTAGTGAGGTGGTAGTTCATTGTACACATAAATAGTATGTTTGTTACCCATTACATGGATGTGTGTGTAATTGTAGGTCAAAAAATTATCATAAAAATATACTGGTATATTTAAGATAATTTGTTTATAAAATCATGGTATAATAATAGTTTTTTAGAGGATAAATAAAATAAAATAAAGGAGTTTGAGGGAGGGTGTTACCTCTTAATCGGGCAACTCCTTTTGGTTTTCACCAAAGGGATTTCTTGGAAGGATTTTTACCCAAAGGGAGGATTAAATGAGAAAGTTAGGGTTTCTGATAAGTGTATTGGGTAGATCATTTCTGAACATAATAGGTTTTAGATGTGTGAAGAATAGGGATAGTTTGTGGCCTTTCATAGGGAAGGGAAAGGACTCACTTGGAATTTTTCAAAACCAATTAGGTGTACCCACATTGTTACCTAATAAAAGTCATAAAAATCAACAAAAATCAATAATTTCTGGTTAATTATAGATTAATATCCATAAAATTTGTGTTTGACAAGTTTCTAGGTCATTTTGGGTCTTAAATTAATGGTTTAGTACTTTCTTAACCTATTTTTTCTCTTAATCATTGTAATTAATTTTAATCACTTTCACTAATATTTTTGGTAAAAAAATAAGTTGAACATATTAGACATTATAAATTATTCAGATTCAAAATATGAAATCAATTTTTCGAAATTCTAATTAAATAATTATAATAAATTAATTTAAAATTAATCTTGCTGATGGGATGACAATGCGGGTTTTAAAATTAAAAATGATCAAATGTTTACTAAGTTTTTATATCCAATTTCAATGTGAAATTGGTTCCAATGATTTAAATTTTATTAATTGATAAAAATATTATCTAATTAAACTTTGAAAAAATTTATAATATAATTTATTCTTATAAATAAATTAGATGAAATGGCAGTTTTAAATTAAAATCTAATATTTTTCACTATTCATCCAAAAATGAATTTCTCATAAAAATACCAAAAAATTACCCTAAGATGATTTCAACATTCTAAATTCAAAAATTATTTTTATTTTATCAAATTAAGTTTCTATATGTGTCTAAAATTAATTTTATATTTTTTTTATAGAAGGACATTAAAAGCAGTTCATTTGAGAAATGTTATTTTTTAAAATATAAGGACATTACCAAAAATTATATATTTCATTATCAATATGTGTAATTTATATAAAGCCATTATAAAAAATATTTTAAAATTAGTTATTACTATTCATAGTACTTATTTTAATGGATAGGTTATAATTATCTCGTTTAATAATTATAATAATAAAAGAGATGTTTAGTAGAGACTCGGTGTTGCATGTATTGTACGCCAAGTCAGTGTTGCGTGTAATGCATGCCAAGATGGTGTTATATGAAAGGAATATTTTACTTACTATAATAAAATATTTCAATTAAAATTAATTAATTCTAAAAAATGTTCTTAAAAACTCATGGTGCTATAATATTGGAGCACCCTGCTACTACTACTTTAGATGAAACTGCCTTAATGGAGGAACCTAAAGTAAAACACCTGGCATATACTAGCTGCTGAAAAAGGTAGGGAAATATCACCATTGATGAAATCAGACTCCAAAATAAAGAAATTATTGTGTTCCCTTTGAAAAAGACTAAGAACTTCCACACCCTTATAAATAAGATTATGATGGATATGACATACCCTCAACTAACCAACAGCTCTTATTTATAAGAAAATAAGAACTTGGAACCATAATATTTCTTTGTGAGGAATCTTAACAACTCCACTTTCATAATTAATTGGTTATGAATAGTGTTATAACACATGCCAATCATGGGTCATGTCAAAAAAATATTTAATATTACCAAAGTATAATCTATTGGATAACCTAGGTAGTCTCCTAAAGAGGATTGCACACAAAATAGTTTGTCACTTTTATTTGATAATGAAGTATCAATTGTTTTTTTAATTGTTTCAGTTTTAATAAAAATAAGGAGAAGATTTAAAATAATATTCGAACATAAGAGGTGGAGATACTACTGGGTTTAGGGTAGGATCTCCTTTTTCAATTTCATTGTTTTCATAGAAATTAGTTCTTATCTCTTCTTATTAAATGATAAATGATTGACTCCTCGATCAAGTTTTCAGTCACCCTTGGATGAGGGAAGCAATGAAAACCACTCTTGTGTGCATGAAATTTCATAAAAAAAATTCAAACAATTAAGGAAATTCTCAATCATGAATTTTTTATCCTTATAAATCTATAAACAATTCACTTATTTCATACATGTTCCAATGATCACTAGACAATCATCACCTAACACAATTTTCTCGATCAAGACAAATTCCACTAGGCAAAGGGAGTTTAATGTTATTTAACAAAATATGTAAAAAAATAATTAAATAAAAACCCAAATTACATTATCATTAATATAATTGGACACCACTTAAAATAGAGACCATTCTATAGAAAAATAGATTTTTATATTAAAGCACAAGACTCATACATTACAAAAGGGAAACTCCCCCTTCCTCGATCACTCAAAATATTTACCCCTCCATGAAAAAGGTATTATATATGAATGGTAAAGAATAATAAATTAAAAATATGTGGAAAATAAAATTAATAAAATAGATAAAGCTAAAAATTTCTCCTCTTTGGTGTCCCCGAAGGAATGGGATGGAATGAGATGAGAGGAGATCCCCTCCTTTTATAGGCATAATTTTCCTTAAAAAGTTAATGCATTGTATCCAAAATTAATGACATAATCATGTAGTTAATCCTTCATAAATTTTTTTCCAAAAACCTTTACACCTCAACCCTAAAAATTTAATATTAATTGTCCACCGTATATAGGAGTCATGAATTTTTTATTTGCTGTTATGTTTTCTGGACAAAGTTTCTTGGAAGATTCTTTCTAAATATTTCATTACAAGGACATATTTTTGATCCCATGACTCCATGTAATTTATTGTAAAACCTCGCCAATGAGTCCTTGTTCCATTATAGGTGGAATCACCTCAATTGGAGGTGTGTAGACCTAGTTGTGCTTCCGTTATAGAGGTGGGGTCCACGTTGTCTGCCTGAACAACTTTTCAACTTGACTGATTTTTTTGGGGCTAAAGATAGTTGAAATAGCTTTTTTACTTAAGAAAAAGTTAAAGAAAATAAATAAAAAAATCCAAAAATAAAATCTAATCCCTCAAATTTTAATCAAATTTGAAATGTTATTCCTGAAATACCCTTGTCTATAAAATATTCTAAAATTACAAAATTGGTCAATTTTCATATTTTATCCCAAAGAACACCATAAATAAAAAATTTATCCATATAAGCTCAAATTAATAAATTAGGAGGGTTTAAATAATTTAAATTCATATAAACTTTTTTCAAAATATTATCACTATCAATTCCTCTACACTTATCACTTGGACTCCTGGACAAGTAAACATCAAAATTAAATCAAAGAAAATTCAACACACATACCCATGAGATCTACCAAATATACACCAAGAAACAAAAATATATCATGACTCATCAAAAAACATTATTTAAAGTTCTCCATTTAGATAATTTAATATATTTCCTCTTTATTTATTATCCCATGCACACAATAAACCTACCTCACATGAATTTGTTTCTCATCTCACAAATGTAAATGTTCAGTAAGTCTTTTCTCATCTGAACTCATGGAAGAGTCTCCATAAACTTGATAAATTCCTACTTATCCACCCGATGTGATTCAACGACATGTGTTTCTCATGATTAATTTTCAAGGTTGTTCTTTGGCTTTCAGTTGGTAGGATTTAGATGTTAAAAATTTTGAGGCCGAATAAGGAGTGCTTGGCTCTTTTTGAAGAAAAATTGAAAGATTATAATTTTCACTCAAGAATGGTATCCTCATCACTCCCCTTAGTAAAACATTAGCTCCATAATCATGAAAACTAAAGAAGGTATTATTCCATTTATCATTTCACCACCAAAAATTTCAATCTTCATACGTTTTATTGAATGCCCTAGATAGGAACAACTTTCTTTCTCCATTGGACGCTCCATAAAGAAACAAATTCATTTTTCTTAAAAGTTACAGAAAGGCATATATTTTAAAATAATGAATTATTTAAAATAAACATCATAAATTAAACATTTTATTTCAACCCAAAGTATCATAAAATTTGGTATTACACCACAAGAACTCTTCCTCCACACTTAAGTTCAACTAGATCATGTAATTTCACTTCAAGATCAGGTTGGATAGGGAAAATTGGTTTGTAATGTGGCTAACCTAACAGGTTGTTCATGAATTCTGAGGGATACAGGGATTAAATGTACAAGGTAAGCTATAATAAAAGGGATTTTCCTGAAAATGGGGATTTAAAATTAAATAAATTCCCCAATCATTTAAATCACAAGTACCTCAAATGCTCAAGTTTTGACATGAATAAATCAAATTCTAGTTAAAACAAGTATGGTCAGTTTCTCTCAAGATATGAGATGAATGTAAATAATATGACAAAAATGGTTTAGAATCCTTATAGTTAAGTGATTTAAAAAATAAATATAGTGATATCTGGAATGGGATTAAAATATCAGAGTACTTTTCATAAAATTAACAAAGATTTGAACGTGAAACAAAGTCATATTTAGCATTCATTTAATCTCAGTTTCATGTAATGGATTGGTTCACTCATTTACATGGGTTTTAAAAATGGAAATGATAATCATTTTAGCTCAAAAATTTGAAAACACAAAAAAAATTAAAAAAAAAATTTTTGAAAATAGTAAATCAAACAAAAAATGAAAATTTTAAACTATAAATGTACTCTCCCCCACACTTAAATGATGTATTTTCCTCAATGAAATAAAATTTATTTCACATGTAACAATATTTCAAAATAAATCATAGAAATAAATAAAATTCAAAGGAGAGGTACGACCTGATTTATTCGTAGTGCAACATTGAGTTAATCTCCTAAGTGTTTCTCCCTAAAAAACTATAAGATAAAGTAAAAAATAACCTAATAAATTTATTTAAATAAAATTTAATAGAAATAGAGTGATAAAATATTTATAGACCTTAGTTTAATCCCCCAAGTGGGCCTTGGGTTTTGACTTCCTCTGTATGGGCAGTTTAATTTGGTTAACCTCAAGCTGATGGTGGGTTAAGTTTCTTTCTTATGGACCAACAAAAATTCTTATTTATAGGATGAAATTATTTATTTTTCTTGAGGACTCCATGCATATAGTATGCCAAATCCACCCCCATGGAAATGAGAAAAAACTTTCATGGTAAGGGTAGGACAAAGAATGAGTTTGTGTCTTTTATGGTTTCCACATTCATGAATTATTCTTCATTTTCTAGTTATTTCTCAAGGTATTCTGCATCAATGGAATAATAAAAGGGAATGTCAGAGTGTATTTTATTTGAACAAAATTTAACCATGAAGATTAAATATCAAATTCTCCCCTTTCAATGTAAGAATATTGTGTCTCATTTTCCCCAAGAAAATCCACTTTGATCTTCTCATGTACTTCCTCTAATAAATGTTCAACATGTTCGGGGAGCTCTAGATGTTCCTCTTCTGATGAATATTATTTTTCATCATATTCTTCCAAGAAAATATAAGTTATGGATGTATCTAAAATTTTAAAATAATTATAGGGGATACTCAATTTAGTTTCATCAAAATTAGAAGATAATTATCTCACAAAATTATCATCTCCCTGAATTTGTTCATCTTCAATATCTTATTCCATATAAAACACCTCTTGGGGTTCAGTAGTAGTATATAGAGTAATGTATTCATTATCCTTCATTTCATATATCTACTTTAAAAAATTAGAGAATAATAAGGCGGTCTTCTTGGAACTTGGAAACATCATACAATTCTATTAATTAATGGGAAAAATAAATTAGCTCTCAGGCCATCGCTTTAAATTTTTGTTTGTTTATGTCCTCCCTTAGGCCATAAATGAATTATTTGAATACTATTCCCCCATTATTTGATTTAAAAAATAACCTCATTTTTTTAACAATAGATGCAATACCATCCTCCATATAAAATCATGAGTCAATAATGGGTTCTTTCATCAGTGGGTAATTTTTCCATGAAATAAAGAAAAATTCATTTGAAAACATCATGGAAAATTCTTTTTTATTTGATTTTTTAAATTTGAAAAGAGTTAAATATTTATAATTAGGTTGTGGCACTACCTCCCCAGTAACAATGCTAAATTTGACCCACGCCTGTCTTAGGGTACGGAAAAACAATATTTAATATTACCTAAGTATATTATAATGGATAACATAGGTAGTATCTTGAAGAGGAGTGAAAAAAAATAGTTTTCACTTTTATTGGATAACAAAGTAGAGGTTTTTTTTGAAATTGTTTAAGTTTTAATAAAAAATAAGAAGAAAATTTAAAATAAGGTTTAAACACATGTGGTTGAGAGAGTGGTGGGTTTGGGGTAGTTTCTTCTTTTTAAATGTCATTGTTGTCATAGATATTAGTTCTTGTCTCTTCCTATTGAATGATAAATGATTTAATCCTTGATCGAGTTGTCAGTATACCTTAGTTGAGGGAAGCAATGAAAAATACTCTAGTGTGCATGGATGTTCATAAATAAATTCTAAACAATTAAGGAAATTTAAAATTTGTAATTTTTTATCCTTATAAATCTAGAAACAATTCAATCATTTCACACATGTGTCAATGATCACAAGACACTCACCACCTAACACAATTTTCTCGATCGAGACAAATTGCACTAGGTAGAGGGAGTTTAATGTTCTTCCACCAAATCTATAAACAATGAATGAAATAAAAACCCAAATTACAATTGTATTAATAGAATTGGAAAACACTGAAAATATAGATCACTTAATAGAAAACAAGATTTTTATATTAAATAACATGACTCTGACATTACAAAAGGGAAACTCCCCCTTCCACGATCACTCAAAATCTTTACCACTCTATGATAAGGGTAATAGAGATTAATGGGGAAGAATAAGAAATTATAAATATATGGAAGATAAAAGAAAAAAAGAAAGCCGAAAATTTCTCCTCCTTAGTGTCCTGGAAGGAATGGTATGGAATTATATGAGCAAAGCTCCCCTCCTTTTATAGGTATAATTTCCCTTTGAATGTTGATGCATTGTAGACAAAATTAATGAAATAATTTCATGGTTAATCCTTAATAAAATTTTTCCAATTTTTTTCACGTCCACCATAAAAATTTCATCTTAATTGGCCACCAGATATAGGCATAATGAATTTTTTATTGACTATTACTTTTTCTGGATGAAGGTTTTAGGCAGCTTCCATCAACATATTTAATTCAAATACCACCATTATTATCTAATAAATACATGGAATTTATTTTAAAAGACCTCATTGATTCCTCATTCCATTCCATGTAAAATCACATAAATTGGAGGTGTATAGATTGAGTTGTGACTCTATCATAGAGGTGTGGTCCATGATGTACTCCCGAAAAACTTTTCAACTTGACTAATTTTTTCACAACTCAAGATACTCGAAATAGCTTTTTTCATAAAAGAAAAATTAAAATAAATAAAATAAAATAATCTAAATAATAATAATCACTCAAATTGGAATCATATTTTAAAATTTATTCCCAAAATAACCTTATGTATAAAATATGCTAAAATTCTAGAATTGATCAATTTTCACATTTTATCCCAAAGCACACAATAAATCCAAAATTTATCCATATAATCTCAAATTTATAAATTATATGGGTTTAAATAATTTAAATTCATATAAAAAATGTTGAAAATATTATCCCTATCATGTTCTCTCAATAACCTCTTCTCATTCCAACACCTCAAGATATGTCAACAACATGAATAGGGTGACATGGTGCTATAACATTGTATATAAATCCTCCTCAAAATTCATCTTCATGGTATCCATATCTGGAAATAAGTGTTAATCATATTGCAGAAGGGTCCTGAAATATAGCCCAAAATCATGCATGTCGGAACTCCCTAGTTAAAGGGTAAGCAGTTCCTAGTGACTACCCACCTTCATGGTCAATGAAATAAACTCTTATTAGAAATGATCTTGGAACTTATCCCTTGAGACTATCAACTCCTCACAGTACCTGAGGAATAAGATCCACTACTGTCTTGCTGCCCAGCACAGCATCGTCACAGCTAACAAAACTCAGTGCTCCTTTCATGTATAGATCGAACTAAAATATATCTCCACCTCCTCTAACTAGTCTTCCATGTAAAATTCTGAAATGAATCCCTCGTACTTTTACAAACTCTGGAACTAAAAAACTCAAAGTTTCCTCCTAAAAGTATCATCATTATTGAACTCTACTCTATGATGATCTGTTGGCACATCCTATTGAACATCTTCAGCACCAAACTAATGAGGATTTCGACCTGAATCCAAAAATGTAAGCTAAATAAATGGTTAGTTTTACAAAACATTATTATATAACATTTAATATTAATTGATTAATTATTTTTTTATCATGTTTATAGTTTTAACCTATCCCAAGGTCTACATGTTTCAAACAGAGGTGAAAAGAAGAATGATGCATTATACATTATGGGGTCTCTACCCCAAAACCAGTATAACTTAATTTAATAGGCTCAATAAACTTAAAGGTCTATGAAACATATCATAAGGTTCTCTAAATACCCATGTCTCAGCTGATCTCCCATGTTTACATTTCTTACTAAACTTAGTTAACAGTTTTTCCAACCAACCAATGTAATATAACCTATTACTAACTCCAAAATCCATCTTATCCCTCAACCTGAACCATCAATACCACTTTGACATGACCCCCCCCCCTAAAGAGTACCACTCCTAGACTATAAATTAGATAAGGGATATGGTGACCACTTGAGTCACACCTCAGTAGGTCCCAAGTTGGCAACTAGCACCAAGGGTGTAATAAACATACAAATAGAATGAATTTCCCTCTAAGAGAACATGAAAAATAGATAGATAAGAAAAATAAACCAATAAAAACCTACTTATATATATAAATAAAACCCAAGTGCATACATGTAATGTTATAAAGTACTAAAACAACTAGAAAGGAACAAAAAGTATCAAAAATGTAATCTCAACAGTGACTGTGAAGCCCACACATCTCTTAAAAAAATACTAGATAGTAATATATATCCTAAAATACAACTTTATCCTACTGGCCTTAAAATATTTTATATATATGTGGGGTGAGAAAAATAGTATACTCGGTAGGATACTTTTGAGAGCCTCTCATGAAAAAGATATATAAATCATAATAAATCCCAATGAACAACAAATGAAACTAACTCATCACCTAAACAGGTATACTGAGTTCTCAGCCTCACCATGGATACCTCTCACTAAGTTATGCATACAATAGATCATATTATTATAATAAATCAACAAGGGTTTCCCAAAACCACTTCCCCACTGGTATTCCTCTCTTACCTAGTGTTATACGTCTTGAGCCATCTCGCACTAAAAGAAGATAGCCCAAAAAAAACTTATCTAAGTATCCTAACATACACCTCATTCATCACATAATCTCATCATACCATATCATATATACATATAGTAACCAAGTGGTTGATTTAATCCATCACATCTCGTATTATGTGTATCACACATCGGGTATTATACCTAAAGCCATCATAGCCCATACACCAAGTAAGGTATCTCAAGCCATTACATCTTATAATTTTCATACCTATATTAATAATTTAGATACTATATTCAGAGATATATGTGTATGAAATATCCATAATCCATTACATACCTCTAAATATATATATTTGAAATTAACCAATGTGTATACAAGCACATAATACTACCAAGATAAGAGAGAGGGACTATAATGGGTAGTCAAGCATCTTTCCTCGCCAACCTAGATATTTGGGAACACAACCTTCAAGAGTCCACTGGGTGTAATTCACCCTAACTGACATGGGTTGGGTGTCATGTGAAATCACAGAACATATAGAATATAATTTATCTCATAACCACACTATCGACATAACCTAGTCCTAGGCTCAACTGCAATTATCGTCACTAAGATACAAGGCTTCCACCACTAGGTACTAAATCTAAAATAAGTACACAATCAGTTAAAGATCTACATTAAGTTCAATATTTTCTTTTCACGTCTCAATTCATGTTAATTAATTAATTAACCATTAATTAACATTATTCTGATTAAATTTCATTAACCATCCATGCTAAGTCCATACCATCCAGGAATAATCTAACTGAGTCCACAGTTACTCAAGATTAACATTAACATTTTCATTCCACAAAGAACCAAACCCATGGGTAAAACATTTTATTAAACATTATTAAACATTCAATAATAATCTAGGTACTATATGAAAAAAATCCAAAGCTACCATCAATAGATGCAACTATGCACATCCAACTTCATCAAGTAGTGGCGAAAGAAATGAAAATAAAAAATCAACTTGGTCATCTAACCTTTAAAAAGATTCAAAAGAAATAATAGTATATCTCAGCACTTAAATTGGTAATCCCAGATTCAACCCATTCCATTTTCCTAATTCCATCCTTGATTCCATCACTCATATCATCATAAATCTCATCATCACATGAATCTATTACAGCCACAACCTTGTTCTTCCCCACCCATTTCTCATTAGTTATCCTAGGATCACATCACATAACAAGTATTTTATCCATAGAACACATAAGGTAGTAAACAAACAATCATAATCAATAAGAAAATATAGGCCCTAAAACAAGGCATTCATACTTCACATGCAGATGGGGTCTTACAGGCCCCAACACAAGGCATCAAGACTTTATAAGTAATAAGAAATCATGAACATAATCATTTATATTTATCAAAAAATAAGTTTAATTCCATCTTCAATTAACTTATTTAATTATTAGATGTTTCAACCATGGGAAACCTAAGAAATTAGTAATAATAATCTATCAAATTGTTTAAACATGCTCTCTAGCATTTATTACAGTTTCAACAAAATCTGAGAAGAACAATTCTAATTAACATACCTTAAATTATATTATACACAATAATAATTGTATTTTCAAGGTCTTATTCAATTATATTAACACATGGAATTACATATTCAATTAAAAATTCATACTTTAATCAATTTTATCATCATCAAATTATAAGAAACACTTTATTTGTTAAACATGCCTCTTTAATTCGGTATCCATCCAAATTAATTATAGCTTTATGTTCTTTAAAAGCTTCATAAAACATGCTAAACAAATAATTACAAAATTGTAATCATAAAATAACATAAATATCATTCTATCTAATAAAATAAGAGGCAAATTGTTATCACGGTAAAAGTAGAAACATGTGATCTTTATAGCCATAAACTAATTTCATTCTTTAATCTGGTGTATTATGTATTAGGATAATTTCATTACCATAAAAAGGGTTAAACTATGGTAAATTTATGATTTCACATAAATAAAATTGAATCAATGAGTCTCCTACATCAAACTTCCTACTTCCTTGAAAATAAAATGGAATGCCAAAACGGATCTCTGATCACCTCTCCCATGATGAAACTATTATCTCCTATAGACATCATGTAACATCCCATGTATTTATAGAATAATAAATTTTCATTTCTATTAATATTTTTTAATTTAATATAAATTTTAGTTTAAATGGTACACTATTTATAATATTTTACCCGATATGCAATAATAGGTTTCTCTGAAATCTTACGTTGCACACAGCACTGAGTTATACCGAAAAATTATACAATAATATTATTATTATTTTAAATGATAGTTAACGCCTAGTTGTTTTATTGGTGGGAATGAAAAAAATTAACTATATCATGATTTTACATATTTTTTAAATTTTTATACATTTATGCAATGAATTTTAGAGGCTTAAAATGTGAATGAATCCACGTTTAATTATAAAATACTCTAATATTTTTAAAATGTCATTTTACCGCCTTTTGATGGAGAAACCTTTTTAAAAATAGTTTTTAAAAATTTTATATGTTTTATTTGATAAAATAAAATTCTTATTTATAAGTGGGAAATCAAAATTTACTTTTTTTATTTTACTAATTAAATTAAATTTTTAATTAATATTGAAAAATATTTGATTTTAATTCAAAACTCCATTTTCTTAAAATTTATTTAAATAGTTAGGTTATCCTTTTAATTGGTTTTAAATTGTAATTATATTATGTTTTTATAATTTAATCCAGTTATAGTCATCATAATTAATTTCAAATTTTGATTGGACATAAACACATGTCAATCTATTGATAGTTTTTACTTCTTAAAAAATTAATTTCTGGTTTTGACAATGAGAGTTAATTTTAAATTAATTTCTACCAAATTTTTTATTTTCAATTTGGGAAAGTTTATTCCGTATTTGGAATCAAAAGTTCCAAATTATCTAAATAGGTACCTTTTATTTTTTAACATTATGAATAGTAACTTTAGTAATTATTTTTATTTACCATGGTTAAAGGGTAAATTGAATAAATAAGGGTAAAAAAATAATATTATGATAATATAAAACTACCCTAAAATGTGTCCTAATCCTATTTTATGAGATATGTCCGACCATGAACATCAATAGTCCGAACTTTTGGCATTTGGGAGCCACTTGGGTGTGAAAATGACATTTTATAATATTTAATTTAAAGAAAAGGGAAATATAACATCAACATGTGTCTTTTACTAAATCAATTTTAATATAGGGTAATATAACTGATATATATAACTATAAATTTTAATTGGAAATCTAAAAATATTTTCTACATCATGGTATTTTATTTATAATTTTTAGACATTAAATAAATAAATTTATTTGTAACACAATGATGATGCAATGACTACCATATTAATGAAATATTCACATAAATGATATTATAAATATTAAAATAAATTTAATTTAAACATTTTTATGCCATCCATGAATTTTATGGATTATTATGACATATTTTCTTTGATTAAATTATTTGGGTTCTATGGAATCAAGTTTTTATAACTTTAAAAAAATCAATTACTAAATAGTGTCACAATTGACATAAATGAGTTCTTAAGACAAATACAATTTTATTAAATGATATAATAGATCTAAAAATATAATATTCAGAAAAGTGACTTAAATAATGCTAAAATTTTCATTAATTATCCACTTTTGGTTCTCTAGTAATTTTATAGTAACTATAGTAACCATATATTATGAAAATACAAAAAGACATGGTAAGAGTTAATGTTTTTAATTAAAGGTTAAAGCCAAAAGATAAGGTTACTTTTATGACCTAAACTTGTTTAAAACCTATTTTTTGATATGATTTAGACTCATAATCATCTTATCCTCCAAATTTATTACTTTTTAACTATTATAATTTTAAAATCAATTTATAATAAAATAGTATTTGAATACTTTCCTAAAGTGCCCCCACTCCCTCTTATAAAAGGGAATCACCTCTACCCACTTAGTCACACCTCTCAAGCCCCTTTTATCCTCAAAATTCTGCTTATATAATCTCACAAAATCCCTACCATCCTTATAGATTCTACACTTTGTGAATAAATCCATCCTATGGAGAAATTTTGTAAAAATCAAAATGAGATACTTGAAAATGAGGTATTTGTTTTATCACCTCTTTCAAAATTATTTCCTTATTTTACTTCCTATTCTTATGTTTTTTATATACTAAAGTAATAAATAAATTATATTATACATGATGAGATTTTATTATAATTATGGTACAACTTTATATCTCCTTTTACCCATCCTACAAATAATAATATCACAATGTGTGTGTACGTACGGCTTACTGTCTCCACGCTGTGGTGTAATTTTTTATTCAACAAGACTTAATTTGGATGGGTATAATGATGATTATAATGGATTAAAATAATTAATATAACATAAAAATTATTATTTATAATTAATATACCCTCCAATTCTATATTTTTTAACCATTAAGTTAATGATATCGTTGCTCGTACGTACGCATGACCTTCCATCTCCACGATGTGATGTGATTCATTCTACATGATCTCCATTAAACCATGATTATATACATGAATTTAATGACTAAATATGATATATATTATATTTATATTTACTCTATTCTTCTTTAATTTTTATTTACAACATACCTTTATGCTTTCCATATTTTTAAATACGGTAATTTCATTTGAGGAAGTGTGGACTACCGCCCCCTCAAAGTGATATGACTTGTTCATTCTATACATGGAACATATAAAGGATGTAGTTAATGAACTTATGTAACATATATAAAATATATAATATATTTTAATTATAATATACCTATGTATCATTTATTTTCCATTACTTTAATACGACAATGAAATGAAAGTAGCATCCATGCATACGTACGACCTACCATCTCCATGAACGGTTCATTTCATTTATTGTCTAACAATGTTATGGACTATTATAAATAAATATATAATGGATATATATGATATTTAAATCATTAATAATATTCTAGAGATGATTTAATTTTGACCACATGGACAAATTACATCAAACAAGTTCATTTTCGACTCAAGTACTGAATATCGATAAAACGACCAATATGAACTTAAATAATTATGTAATTTTTATAAAATAGTAATAAGTGATGTAAAAGGAATAATAAACTTGAAAAAGGTTCTTAATAAATTATAAATTAACCTGATTTTATTATTCATTAATATAAATAACAAATGATACAAGTTGGATTCGAGGTAAGGGAAATCTTAATTCAATCTTCATTCATTGAGTTAAATATCCATGTCATTGGTTTTGTTTTTCCAAGAATATGTGTGAATGAACACTTATTTTTTTATATTTAATATCCACTTATATTGGGTGTATTTATATTTATCACACATATTTATGTCATTTATTTATCCTTAATCTAATGACATGATCTTTGTGAAGGACTTCGTCTCAATGTCCTTTCATTAAGGAATATTTAGGTTTATACACGACCTTCTTTTATACGGTGTATAATTATACCCTTTTTCTTTTAATTTAATAAAATGGTTTTCAAAATTAATCTTTTCCTATGAAGTGTTTTACTAAATGATAGAAGGAATGTTTCTTTTTAATGTACATGGAGATAATTAACTTTCCACCACCGCGAGCATTATTTGATATTTGGATTCCTTTAAAAGATGTAATGTTTTTAAAAAAATTAAATACCATATTTAGGTATTTTGGTTTTGAAAATGGTTTTGATAATAGAATTATTATATCAATATGTTGAAATTATGTCTTATGATTGCAATCTGGAAATGTTATTTTCCCTTTATGCTTGTTCATGTGTTATGATTATGTTATGGTTCTTGGGAATTTCTTATGTATATGGCTGGTTCCATGATAAACCGATGGCGGGTGAGCCCATGATAGCTCTCCAATGCATTGGGTAACATGATAGAGCTAAATGTTAAGATTTATCCTAAGATATTTATGTAATATACGGTGACGGGTATTCCAAATGTAACTATGAAGGTTACTCCCTGTGTAGTTTTGAAAGATACAATGTAAGTATGTTATGGATGCCACAACTTACCTTTATGATTTATTATTTCTATGAGTTATTCATAAATCTTATTATTTCATGAGGTATATTAAAGATATTATGTTTTATGAGTAAAATTTAAGATTTTATTGAATTGCATGTATTCATGGACTAATATTTTCTTTCCTTATTTTATATCCCTTTATAAGCTTTTTATGCTCATCCCAAGTTTTTGAAATGTTTTTCACAGGTAATAAGGAAGGGTAAGAAAAAGAAATAATTCAAGAATACTTTTATCAAGAAAATAATACTTGTTTTTTAAGGAGTTTTATTTTTGTGAAAAAAAAAATTGATAGAGTATAAGAGTATACTTTGTAATATGTGAGATGTAATGCAATAGTTATGGCCTATTTATCTAAAAATATAAACCTGAAAATATCCTCAATGTGAAATAAAGTAAATTCTTGATAAAAATTCAAGATTGTGTAATGTTTAAGGATAGGTCCTTATAGTTTATATCAGAGTTCGGTTTAGATAACTTTAGAGGTTAGCGTGTTATTTAAGCATAATTGAAAGGTTTTATATAACAAAAAAGTTTATCATATTATAAAGATTCATAGTTATTTTAGATAAATTTAATGAGTTTAAGATAACATGAATAAGTATATCTTAGTGTTTACCCTCCACATAATATAGTATATAATGATTTACTAATATAATCACACTGACCTTTTTGGTTTTAGTAAATTACTAGATCTAGCTGGTGTCAAGTAACAATGGATGTGAAGTAAACTGTGGTGGATTTCTGAATAAGAAAACGAATGAAATGGGAGATACAATGAGAACTCTTATGGTTATTCTTAACCAACTATCGGAGTCATGATTGACCACTTGAACCTTGGTGATTTATCTAAGGCATTATATACGTGAGAAATGAATCCCTATGTAAGTTCAGGTAATAATCATAAAGGTATGTATATTAAAAAAACTATTTTTCAAGGATGTGGAAAGAAACACCTAGGAAAATGTTTCAAAGGGTCGAGAAGATGTTATAGATGTGGTAATTTAATTCATAAAGTAATAACATTCCATGGAAAAAGGAAGTGTTTAGTTGACTCCAGGAAAGGGAAAGAAGTTCTTTCTGAGTTATCAATTGAATGATTTAAATATAGGGAGTATGTTCATTATAAAAATAGATGTCTAATGAATAAGGTTCTGGAATGGGATCATAAGGACCCTAAAAATATAGGTTTATAAATACCTAATGTTATTCCAATTGAAGATGAGGAAACTAAAAATGATATATGAAATGTATGGATTATTTCTTGTCTCGAGTTTCGAAATTATTGAATATTAGGACATAATTCATGATTTTGTTTTTAGGAAATAATTATTATGGAATAAGTAGTAAAAACATGGTTAAGGGATCATGAATAATGCAGGATGATTAATATGTCTACATTTTATAAATTTGAGAGCTGTGTTAGATCTATGGGTGCTGAAATGTTTAAAAGTATCCATGCTTTTTTTATGGGATTACTTTGGAATACTTTCCTATAGTATGTGTAACCCTAAAGTTTATTATGTGAAAATGATATTTGATGAAGAATTAACTTTTCTTTTGTGGATATAATTGTAAATAATCTTTAGGGTTTATATGATCCTTGATTTTGAGGTAATTATGGTTTATTTCATTTTGAGGTTCAAAATGAAAGGCATGAGATAAACTTATGGTTAAATTATGTTATGGTTATTTTTGAAGATTTTATCTCATTTTGGGAATGTTTCAATAATTATATTTTTTTATAAGAAGTAAAACCCATAGGAAGGGTGACTACCCATCACACCAGACAAGGCTATAGGAATCAAACCCACAACCGAAGTGTGATAAGGATTTATCACCTACCACTGACCTATGTGAAGTGCCTAGTTAGTATGACTTATTATGTATAGTTAAATTATTTTATAGATCAAGAATAAGTTTATTTTTGGAACTTATGTTTTATCAAATTGATATCCTTATTATAGGAAAATTATTTGGTTATTAAGTGATAAATGTTATTTTGGAATATGTTTGCTCTTTTGGGAACATTGTATGCCTAAGGAAAATAGAATACTATAGGATTTCATTTGAGGAGTAATGGTTGAATTTTTATTTTGGAAGAATATATGTTTTTATTTGGGACATATGGCGATTTGGGTTATTTATGGAAATTATTAACCCATCATGGAGAACATGTTATTATGTTAATTACCTTTAAGTATGAGACTTTAAGCGTAGTCAATAATATTTGGAGATAAATGTTAAGATTTATAGTGGAATACTATGTGATCAAATCCTTATAAATTTAGGGTTTCAATTTTAGTTTGTATTATTTTTAATAATTTTAAGGAAAATTTTTTATTGAGTGGTCTTTGTTTAACTTTGGGTATTTTGTGTTGAATTTTGGAGATTAAAAGTAGTATTTCTTTTTATAAAGGATTATTCTTTTTAGGGGATTATTTGATATTTTACTAACTATTTCAGTTTTGGGTTAATGTCTAAAGAGAGGGGAAATGTGTAGTTTATCTTTTATGGATTATGAGATTCTCTAGAAGTTGATTCTAGCCCTTCAGGTGTGACCAAGTCATCTTGAATACTCATTATTTGGAGAAAATATGAGTTTGTGGTAGATTATTATTAAATAATGAAACTCTATTTGATAAGTAAGTATGTTTCTTTATGTTATAATTCTATGTAGTAAAATAATTCCTTAACCTTATAAAAAACCTTAAAAAACGTTTTCCATTTACTTTTCCTACTGGGAAATCAAAGACCATTTAATCCATCACAGTTTTATGGTTTTCTAGTTGTTAACTTTCTCTTAATCATGATTTCTATCACTCTGCATCAGAATAAGATGGTTAGTTTCTCTTCCATATCCATATTTTCTTACATGTAATCCTAGTATGTGTTATCTCAGGTGACCTTTTTACTTCTCTTTATTTCTTTTAAATTGATAGTTTTATTGACTCTTTTTTCGATGTGGGGTTTTCAATGAAGCTTATGAGCCCAATTTTAAAATTGCGAGGATGCAATTTCCAAAAGGGGGGAATGATGTAACATCCCAGGTATTTATAGAATAATACATTTTAAAATATATTAATAATTTATACTTTAATATTAATTTTATTTTAAAGGGGACACTATGTATGACATCGTACCCGACACGCAACAACGAGTTTCTCCAAAAGCTTATGTTGCACACAACATTGAGTTATACCGAAAAATAATACAATAATAATATTATTATTTTAAATGGTAGTTAACTCCTATAATTTTTATTGGTGGGAATGAATATAATTAACAATATTATGATTTTTCATATTTATTAAATGTTTATACATTTATCCAATGAATTTTATAAGCTTAAAATGAGAATGAATCCAATTTTTAACATAAAATACTCTAATATTTTTAGAAGTTCATTTTACTGCCTTCTGATGGAGAACCATTTTTTAAAATATTTTTTGTCACTTTTATATTTTATATTTGATAAAATAAAATTCCTCTTTAAAATAGGGATATAAAATTTACTTTTGGTGTTTTCTGATAAAATTCAATTTTTAATGAATAGTGAAAAATAATGGATTTTAATTCAAAACTACCTTTTCGTCAAATTTATTTATATAGTTATATTGTAATTTATTTGGTTTTAAAGTGTAATTGTATTATGTTTTTATCATTTAATCCATTTATGGTCATTGGAAATAATTTTACATTTTGATTGGACATAATCACATATCAATCTTTTAAAGTTTTTACTTCTTAAAACCCTGTTTTCTGGTTTCGACAACAAGAATTAATTTTAATTTAATTTCTTCCAATTTATGTTTTAAATTTGGAAATTGGATTCCATATTTGGAATCATAAGTTCCAAATTATGTAAATAGGTACATTTTATTTTTGTACATTATAAATAGTAACTTCAGTTATTATTTTTATTTACCATGGTTAAAGGGTAAATCTGGTAAAAAAAGGTAAACAAATAATATTATAATAATATAAAGCTACCATAAAACACTCCCTAATCCTATTTTATGAGATATTTCAGACCCTTATCATCCTTAGGCCTAAATTTTGGCATTTTGGAGCCACTTGGGTGTGAAAATGACATTTTATAGTATTTTAATTTAAAGAAAAGGGAAATATAACATAAACATGTATCTTTTACTAAGACAATTTTAATATAGGGTCATATAAATGATACCTATGACTATAAGTATTCATTATAAATCTAAAAATATTTCCTACATCATGGTATTTTATTTATAATTTTTATACATTAAATAAATTTATCTATTTGTGACACAATGATGATGTAGTGATTACCTTATTAATGAAATATTCAAATAAATGATATTATAAATATTAAAATAAATTTATTTTGAAACTTTTGATATAATACACGAATTTTATGGATTGTTATGACATATTATATTTTAGTTATTTTTTTTTGAAGGAATCAAGTTGTTATGACTTCAACAAAAATCTATTACTAAATAGTATCAAAATTGACATTAATGTGTTTTTAAAACAAATACAATTTTATTAAATGATATAATAGACCTAAAAATATAATATTTTTCCAAATAAATTATATAATTTTACCAATGTCATTAATGATCCACTTGTTCTTCTCTTGTCATTTTATAGTAACTATAGTAACCATATATAATGAAAATACAAGAAGACATGGTAAGAGTTAATGTTTCTCACTAAGGGTTAAAGCTAAAAGATAATGTTACTTTTATGAACTAAACTTGTATAAAACCAATTGGTTGAGAGTATTTATACCCATCATTATCTTATACTCTAAATATATGACTTTATAACTACTATAATTCGAAAATAAATTTATAATAAAATAGTATTTGAAGACTTTCCTAAAGTGCCCCCCCCCTCCCTCTTATAAAAGGGCATCACCTCTACCCACTTACTCAAACCTCTCAAGAACCTTGTATCATAAAAATTATGCTCAAATAAACTCTAAAAATACCTCCATTCCTCCTATATTTCATACTTTTTTCATAAATCCATCCTAATAAGGAGACCTTTTCTGAAAATCAAAAGGAGATACTTGAAAAAGATGTATATGTTTTATCACCTCTTTCAAAATTATTTTCTTTTTCTACTTACTATTCTTATGTAGTTTCTATAATAAAGTAATAAATAAAGTATATTATACATTATTATATTTTATTATGATTATATAAAAACCTTATACCTTCTTTTATCTATCCTACAAATAACAATATCACCACGTGTGCGTACGTACGACTTACTGTCTCTACACTGTGGTGTAATTTGTTATTCAACAAGACTTAATTTAGATGTGTATAATGATGAGTATAATGGATTTAAATAATGAATATAACATTATTATGATTATTTATAATTAATATACCATCCAATTATATACCTCTTAACCATTAAGTGAATGATATTGTCGCTCGTGCGTACGTACGGCATACCATCTCCACAGTGTGATGCGATTCATTATACATGATCTTCATTCAAAAATGATTATATACATAAATGGAATGAATAAATGTGATATATATTATATTTATATTTACTCTATTCTTATATAAATTTTATTTACAACATAACTTTATGCTTTCCATAATGTGTAAATACTATAATTTCATTTGAGGAATTGTAGACTATCGACCACTCAAAGTGGTATGACCCATTCATGCCATACATGGAACATATAAAGTATGGTTATAATGAACTTATGTAACATATATAACGTAGATATTATAATTTAATTATAATAAACCTATGTATCATTTATTTTTCATTCCTTTAAAATGGAAATGAAATGAAAGTAACGTTCATGTGTACGTACGACATACCGTCTCCATGAATGGTGCATTTCATTTATTATCTCCAAATGGTATGGAATATTATAAATACATATATACTATATATATATGTTATTTAAGTCATGAATAATAGTTTTGATATGATATATGTTTTACCACATGGACAATTTACATCGCACAAGTTCATTTTTGACTCAAGTACCGAATATCGACAAAACGACCAATATGAACTTAAATAATTATGTAATTTTTATAACATGGTAATAAGTGATATAAAAGGAATAATAAACTTAAAAATGTTCTAAATAAATTATAAATTAAACTAAGTTTATTATTCAGTAATATAAAGAATGAACAAGACAAGTTGAATTCGAGGTAAGGGAAATCTTAACTCAATCTTCATTCATTGAGTTAAATATCCATGTCATTTGTTTTGTTTTTCCAAGAATATGTGTGAATGACCTATTATTGTTTTATACTGAATATCCACTTATATTGGGTGTATTTATATTTGTCACATATATTTATTTCATTTATTTATTCTTAATCTAATTACAAGATCTTTGTAAGGGACTTTGCCTCAATCTCCTTTCATTGAGGCATATTTTGGTTTATACATGACCTTATTTTATATGGTGTATAGTTACACCGTTTTTCTTTTAATTAAATTAAATGGTTTTCAAAAGTAATCTTTTTCTACAAATCATTTTACTAAACGATAAAAGGAATGTTTCTTTTTAATGTATGTGGTGAAGACAACCTTTCCACCGTCGAGAGCATTATTTGATATCTGGATTCCTCTACAAGACATAATGTTTTTAAAAATAAAAGTAAATAACATATTTAGGTATTTTGGTTTTAAAAATGGTTTTGAGAATGTATTGATTATATCAATATCTTAAAATTATTTCTTACTATTTCAATGTGTAAATGTTATTTTTCCTTTATGCTTGTTCATGTGTTATGATTATGTTATGGTTCATGGGAATTGATTATGTATACGACTGGTTCCATGGTAAACTAAGGGTGGGTGAGCCCGTGATAGCTCTCCAATGAATTTGGTAACTTGATGGAGGTAAACTTTAAGGTTTCTCCTAATAGATTTAGGGAATATACTATAATGGGTACTCCAAATGTAACCATGAAGGTTACTCCCTATGTAGCTATGAAAGAAACAATGTAAGTATGTTATGGATGCCACAAGTTAACTTTATGATTTATGATTTCTTTGAGTTATTCTTAAATCTTAAGATTTCATGAGGTATGGTAAATAGCTTATGTTTTATGAGTAAAAGGTATGATTTCATTGATTTGTATGTATTCACGGACTAATATTTTCTTTCCTTATTTTATATCCCTTACTAAGATTTTTAGGCTTATCCCATGTTTTTGAAATGTTTTTCATAGGGTATAAGGAAGGGTAAGAGAAAGTAATAATTCAAGAAGATTCTTATCAAGAAAATAATTCTTGTTTTTTAAGGAGTTTTATTGTTGTTAAAAAAATTGGATAGAGTAGAAGTGTCTAATTTTTCATATTTTATATGTAATTTAGTATTTATAGCCTAATTCTCTAAAACTATAATCCTAAAAATATCCTCAATGTGAAAGAAAGTAAATTATTGATCAAAAATCAAGATTATGTAATGTTTAAGGCTAGGGCCTTACACATCATGTCATGAACACACTAGAAATAAAAACTAAAAACTCTATTAGAATGATGGTGATTAAATGATAATGAATGTAAATAGGAATGGAAGGAAACAATATTAAATAAATAAAAATGGTTAGAAAATTTAGGTAAAAATCCCCTCAGGTCACCTCAGATTGATCTCTAGGAGTTGGGGATAAATACTTATTAAAAGGGGATTCAAATCCTTCAAAGAGCACTCTAGGGTGCCTAAGGTTTGAGAGTAATAATCTGAATAAAATATAGGTTCAAGGGTATTGGGGTATTTTTAGTCCCACTAAAAAATAAATCCCCATGATGCAACCCTATAGAATATGCCACATAACTTTTTAACATGGGTTATTCTATGGGTTGGCATGATAAACTGCATAGAAACCACCCCTAGTCAAATATTGATCTGAGTTCTTTAGGAATATCCGATAATAATGGATCTAGTGATATGGTTAAGGCCTAATCACTACACTGAAACCACTATATTTTTGGTAAAGCGCCCTCAAACCACTATTCCATAGCCACCTAGCTCTATGTCTTAACACTATATTTCCATGTAATTATTGTCCTTATAATCTCTCATATTATAGATAATCAACTGAAAAAATCATGATATAAAGCCTTTTTTTCTTATGAGAATCCATCACTTAATAGTTTTCATCATATGTGTCCCATCAAACAGTGTTATATGATTATAGGGATTATGTTCTAGAATATGTTCATGAAAATTTAGGGTCATAATCATAATGTGAAACTTTTATAACCTTTAGATGTGAAAAATACTCTAAGGATATTATCACATTAATGTAAATAAAAAAAGAAAAATAAATATTTGATTAGATTAATATTCAATTCTATGAATACATAGTCATTCTAAAGTATAAATTAGTTTCTTATAGGGAACCAACTCTAATAAAATGATCCTTCTATAATATGATATGAGATATGTATCTTACTACTCTCTATCTATTTTTTGAAAAGAAAATTAATAATCATGTGTTCCTCAGATATATCTACTCCCAATATCCAATGAGACACAAGTTTCTCAAAGATAAATTGATGGGAAGATCCTATATCAAAAATAGAATAATAAAGTGTAGAAGATAATATAATAGAAACTTGAACTATAAAAGGACTCTCTCCAACATATTCCTTGAATAATCAGCTCTAAAGACCATTCTAGTGCTATTATAATGACCCTCTGGCAAAAAACCTAACCTAAAATCAGGTGACATAAATTGGTGGATCTATCCTCCCCACCTATTTTCCTAACTAGATTTGTATAAAGGATGTTTATTCCCTCCAGTTGGATGACCACCAAACTAAATATTTGTTGTATGAGTCTTTTGGGAGTGCACCTATAGAATCTCTTACAGTGACCATAATGACCACATAGATGGCATTAATTTTTCTCAAAGGTACAATCCAACCTACTGTTTATAGAATATCCACACTAGATATATCAAATTTGAGATCTCCCTGAGCTAAGAGAAGTAAAATAACTCTTGCATGGTCAACCCTGTCCATATCAACACCAGCTCAGCTCATCTCTATGTCACTTATTCCCAATATATAACCCTCTATTGGTGCATCACCTTGAGGGAGATCCATAAACTACCAAACCTATATTTGATCCTATCTCATCCAACACATTTTTTATCACATCATAGAAAGTAAAATGGTTCAATTACATAACATTATTATGAAAAATATCTTCCAAATATATTTTAAATATTCTATACATCAAATAATCATCATAACTTTGACAGGGTGTGAAACGATGTAAATCAGTTAAACTAGCCACATACTTTATTACCATCTTCATAACCTACTTGAGTTTTATAAACAACCAATATTTAACTCAATGAAGGTTTTCAGGATAGAATTACATAAAAATAGATCCTCAAACCTATATAGATTGAACCCTATCATTTCCTCACATTGATCATTATATTCAAATATATATAAGTATCCCCATAATGACTAAAGGTTTCTAATCTCAACATGTGCTACTCAGGGGACTTGATTCTCTTAATAATGTGACATATATGATTGAACCATTCCTACTCCTCCTATGGAGAAACATCACCCTGAAAATAAAATAATGAAGGAACTAAAAATCTCACCTCACATTGAAATTTTTCACTTCCTAGTGAGCTACCCTCTACCCTACATCCTAAATAAAGTGATAAATACCTCATGGAACCTTCATATCGATGTTAGGTCAAATGGGCAGAGTTTTCTCATCATCCCCTTCTTTCATAACTATATTCGGTCATCAAGGTGGAATATTATTTATTTAAACAGATAATCTTATCATATTCCCCTTCTAAAATAAATATATTTGATAAATTTAAGAACAATATAACAATGGTTTATCTTAAACCTTATCCCCTCTATTTTATTATTGTCATTTATTATGCATTTTTAAAGCCTTAAATATAAATATAATGGTTTTATAGAATAGTCACCCAATATAAGAATAACTATCTATCTAACAAGAAAATTTAATCAAAACATTTGAATATTTTATATTAATATTTTTGTTGTTAAAACCCCCCTTGAAATTCTTTTTTGGTTGCGTTTTTTGAAAAGATAATTTGAGAAACTTCCAAAACAGATCATGGAGTCATTAGGCGCACATTACTTGAATCATGGAGTAGTATTGATATTATACTAGTAGAATTATGGACATTATAAATTTATTTTTAAGATTGAAATTTTATGGAAATTTTGGATATGCTATACCTTGGAAGAGTAATCTGATACTTCAAAAGAATAAGCTAGAACATTAAAAAGGATATTTTTGGAAATGGAAAAGTTAGGAAGAGTAATTATTGAGTTTAGATAGGTAATCCATGAATTAAAAAGAGTAATACATAACTTAAAAAGAGTATTTTATATGTTTTTAAGGGTACTCATGGACTTTGTAAGAGTATATGATACTTCATAAGAGTATTGTGGGACTTCGGTAGAGTTATCTATGGCTTCATAAGAGTAAAATTCTCTCCAAATCCATTTTTTTAATATATTTTCAAATGAAAATTTTAAAGGGTAAGTGTGAACCCTAACAACTTCAACTAATGAAAAAAAACATAAAAGTAAATTCATCATAGATAGAGACTATAAGAACTACCTCTCCCCGGTGACTACATCTTTATTTCAGGCCTCCACCTTCACATGACCGCTCGGATAGCTGTCCTGTGCAAGGTTGCATGAGGCTGGTACCAATGACAAAATCCATACCCCCTCATTCATCCAAATCCAAATGACCAAGCTCTGGTGAATACTTCAAGATCTGAATCCTCATATAGAGTTGTTCCTTGTAGAGAGTCTAGGTGATTTCACATTCAAGAATCAAAATCCATCGTAAAACATCACCTCCTCAACGACATCAACCTTTGGGAGTCAATAGAGATGGAACCACCACAAGCCACATCTGGTTTCTCACCCTCACATACCAAAGCAGTAAAAAGACCACCGCTTGGATCCACCTCAGAGATAGTGGCGGATTCCTAGAGCAAGAGAAAAGGAACTGGCGGCCAATGCCCTTGACGGATCATTTCTCCACAACCCCCCATCACCGATGCCACAACTTAAGTCAAAGTTGACAATAGAAGCTAAAAAAACTAAATACAACTCATAACCGTCATCATTAAGAGGAGTAAGTGATAACTTCATAAGAGTTATTTTAAAGAAAAAGTAAAACATTATAATTCTAGTTTTGAACTTTATAAGAGTCATCAAGTCTCTTTGTAATATTAATTAACTTAGCTGATTTTTGAGTACTTTTCTCCACAAAATTATACAAAATAATTTATTAATAATTTAAATGTAATTATTCATGTGACTATTGCAAGTGGATAATATCATTCTATAATTAAAGGAGTATTATTTTTTATTATATAGTGATTTTAATTTGAGATTAGCACTGATTTTATGGAACTGTTTTTGACCAAGTTACACACTAAGAAAAGGGAAGTTGTGATGTGTAGGTTGAAACAACAAATTATGTGTTTAAATTTGAATATGGTGATTTGGACATATATTAAGGAGGATATTATTTTCAAAATAATAGGTGACATGAATAGTATTTAACATTAAAGTAAAACACATTTTTGACTAAAGCATTTTTCTTATTTCAAATATAGAAATACTTATCACATAGAAATTCACTGGATAAATACTGAAAAAGATAAATAAAAAGAGAATGAGATAATAGATCTAAAAGTAAACTCTATGGATATTATATAAATAGAAGAAATAAATTCATTCTATTTGAAACAAGATAATTGAGAAAGGTGATAGAGTTCAAGGATTCAATATTCATAACTAAAAGATAATAATTCAAAAAATTAATGGAAGGGAAGAAGAAATCCATACTCATGATGGAAAGTTAGACATGAGGAATGAGGTATTCTTTAACACCCCAAGTCGGAACTTATAGACTTAATGATTAAAATTTTGTGTATATTTTAGAAAAAGATAAATAAAATACACATCGCATTTTAAATTCCAGGAACTTTTACCGGTCTAGGTTCTGGAGAATTAGATAAAAAATATTACATTTAACATAACTGTACAAAATGAAGTTAAATAAGAAAAATATTCTTCAGCACATTACTTCCACATAGAAAAAACACATAATTGATAAATCTACTAAACCTATAAAAAATTAAATTTGAAGGTTCTGGGTGCAATGGAAACGTGGTTGGGTTGGCACCCAACTTTAATTTTAACCATGATCAATGATTATTCCCAGATCAATACGATGATGAACCCTAGTCTCCACGGAAGAGAATCAAATATTTAGATAAAGAAGGAAGAGAACCAAAACATTTAGATAGGATCTTTCACATCATGTTTATAATTAATTTAATTAATTTTATAAAGAAAAATAATACCTAGATCTTCGATATTTTCTTTGTTGATGATATTGATTGTAAAAAATGATTCTTCTATATTATCGTGTTACTCTTGGAAGGATCCAAACTAGAATCCATCTAGCGGTGATCCACACGTGCTCTGATGGCCTCTGATCGACACCACTCAATCTCCATGTGCTAGAACAGAGAAGTGAGTGTCTTGTGTCAGTTGTTCTTGATCGCTTATTATTTTTCCTTGAAGAATGTCTCTTTTTCTTGAGAGGGGTGGGAGAAGATTTCAGAGAGAAATTGTTTAGCTCAACAATTCTCAATTCATTGGGTGTGTAGTTTGGTACATAGAATAATAGACGTACGTGTCTATTTATTGACATGGGGATACAGTTACAATATTTAATTGCAGAACCGTAATTAAATACATTCATAACCTTGGAGAAAACCCATGTTATTAATAATAATATCGTGTCATTTTTTATGGTGTGCTAACTTGTGAAAAATGAAATTATAAATAAAATTCCACATCACAAAATAATAACAGCGTTATTTTAATTTGTTTATTAGATAATTATTTATCGTCTTGGAAATAATTATTTTACTACCGGAAAGGCCTTGGTCCACTTGAACTCCACTTCTATTTATTGAACACCCAAATAAATAAATAAAAAATTTATTCTCTTAAATAAATATTTTATTTACAAACTAGTAAATAAATATTTATTAAATGTTCAATAACATAAATAAATAAATTTTACCCACAATCTAATAAATAAATATTTATTTAATTTATGAAATCATTTTAAATTAAATAAAATTATTACACAGTCTTGAGAATAATATTTATTAATTAAATTCAAATATAATTTAACCGCGGCCACCAGAAACACTTAGGGTGTGACCCTTTAGTATTATTTCTCATTAGCATTAGACGGGATTGCCTAAATTCTAATAGTATTGCCTACCAAAAAGTCAAGGAACCTAAGAGAATGAACTTAAAGTCTCAAAAATGACATCTACATACAAAGACGCATTGTGTAATATAATCTCTTTATTGTAATATCTCATCAAGAAGGTTTCATGATAGTTTCATCAATGTTTATGCTTGATACGTCATTCTTTGACTACCTAAAATAAACTTGTCATTACACCATGGCCATGGAATTTCACATGACAGTTATATTTCAATCAAAAGAACAATATATCAACTTCCATAAATATAAGTGAAAATCCTTCCTTGATTTATCCATTAATAACATGTCACTCATGATGCACCCAACGTACCCTACTTCCCACTAACTATTTTTGTGACGGTTTTCATCAGTAAATCAAAGTGTGTGAGTCGTGACACATATTAATAATAATCTTAAAGTATAAGGATCATTACAAATGCTCACAGATATAAATATATGATGACACCAAAACATGTGGAATTCATACCAGTGGGTATGTTCTTATAATCTCCTGTCTTGGAGATTACCAAGTGAAAACTTCTTGAGAGTAAGTATCATCTACTTAGAAGTACTCCTGTCCGATGGTATTCATGCTATGTGTCCCATCATAGTATGTTATCCAACTGTAGAACTATATTTAAGAATATTGTTATCTCATTTAAAGGTTCTCATCATAGCGGAGAACTTCCATGACCATATCAATGAAACAAATACTCTAGGAAATTATTACATAGTATTCATGTAGAGAAATGAACAATAGGTAATAAGATGTTTAATATTTAAATAAATTAAATATCCATGTAATCAAAGTAAAATCAGTTGGTTCTAGGACACCAACTCTTACAAACTCCCACTTGGACTAGAGCCAACTGCCTATGACTTTCAGTCTGTTAGACCTCACAAGATGACCATGTTTCTGTTGAGTCAATGCTTTAGTCAAGGGGTCCTCCACGTTGTCTTTTGTGGAAATACTAATCACCACATCTTCACATATCTGATAAAAATCCCTCTATAGATGATACTTCTGAAGTATGTTCTTCTCCCACTGATGTGACAATGGATCTTTTGCGAGAGCCACCGCTATAGTATTATCACAGTACAATGTGATGGGATCTTTACTTCTATGTATCACATCTAGCTCCTGGATGAATCTTTGCATCCAAAATACTTCTTTAACTGCATTAGAAGCTGTGATATACTTGGACTCTACTATAGAATCTGCGACCACGTTGTTCTTTGATCTCTTCCAGGTCACTGCACCTCTATTCAAAGTGATGATGTATCCCGTTTGCGAATTCATGTCATCTTGATCAGTCTGGAAATTAGAATTTGTATATCCTATGATGAATATTTCCTCATCTCCTCCATAAACCAAGAATATATCCTTAGTATGCATCAGATACTTTAGGATAGTCTTGAATGCCATCCAATGGTGGTCCCCTAGGTCAGATTGATATCTGCCTACTGCACTCAATGCGTAGGCGAAATCCAACCTAGTAAATATCATAGAATATATAACTGACCCAATAGTTGATGCATATGGATTCCTTTCCATTATCTTTCTTTCCTCATGTGTCTGATGACACATTTTCTTGGAAAGATTAATTCCATGTGATGATGTAAAAAAATCCCCTCTTGGATTATTCCATACTGAATCTCTATAGTATCTTATCATTGTATGTACTTTGACTTAGGCCTAGAAATCTCTATGATATATCACAATGGATCTTGATACCAAGAATATATGTCGCCTCACTCAAGTCCTTTATGGGGAAGCATTGATTCAACCATGCCTTAACAGACTGTAAGACTGGTATCTTATTTCCAATAAGTAATATGTCATAAAAGTATAATATTAGGAAAATGAATGCACTCCCACTAAACAGTTTTTAGACACAAGGCTCACATTTGTTATTAATAAAACCAAATTTCCCTATGGATTCATAAAAATTAATGTTCCATGAACCAAATTCTTACTTTAATCCATAAATTGATTTCTGCAACTTGCATACCTTATTGGAATCCTTTGGAGTCATAAACCCTTTAGGTTGTGTCATGTAGAAATCTTCATAAAGGTTCCTGTTAAGGAAGTCTATTTTGACATCCATTTTCCAAATCTCATAGTAACAATAAGAGGTAATAGCCAATAGAATTCTGATGTATTTGAGCATTGAAACTGGTGAAAAGGTTTCGTCGTAGTCAATTCCTTTATGATATTTGAACCCTTTTGCAACCAGTCATGCCTTATAGGTACTGAATTGTCCTTACATGTCTAGTTTCTTCTTGAATACCCATTTTCACCTAGAAGGCTTTAAATCAACTAGAGGATCTACCTAAATCTATACTTGGTTTTGGTACATGGAATCCATTTTAGAATTTATGGGTTCTTTTTTCACGACCCGACCCAACAGGGCTCGAGCCGCGACTCCCCAAGCCCGCCTCTAATAGGCTAGGGGCTGGCGACTAGCGCCGAGTAGGATATCACACACATGGGAGGCATTAGCCTAAGGTATCTGTACACACGCACCCACATACACCTCCATGAAACAGTGCAGAGATATATAAAACTGAAAAATAAAAATGCAAGCATACACTATCCCACAACCAGAGTACAACAGAAGTACAAAGAGCAAAATAGGGCCCACCAAAAGAAAACTACAAAAGCGCATCCAACCTGCTCTGAAGAAGGGGAACACTGCCATAAACACCGCCGGAAATCTCCCTCGACACCACACCGGAAAACACCCCAGTCAGTCTCGCTCACTCAGCTCTGCCTGCTCTGGGTCCTCCTAGGACACCGTCAATAGGCATGTGGTCTGCACAAGACACAAATATGTGCGGGCAAAGCCCGTGCAGGGGTGAGTATAAACATACTCAATAGGCACCCCAAAAACCCAAAACCAAAGAGAGCAATTGAAAGGAAACAGTCCGCTCATCCCCACCAAAGGGAACCCAGATGAGAGAGAAACTCCATCTCATGACCATCCTTGGCTAAACACAACTAGTCAGCTCAACTCAGGTGTATGCCCATACATACACCTTGAACAATCCAGATATAATTATCTCACGCAACAAGCCACATGAGGTACTGACCTCAACACCAGCAACTGTCCACAAACAGAAGAGTACACCACATGATCATTGTCATCCCAGATGACACTCATCTGAGAGATACACTCCATCAGGTTTCTCACAAACCTCTCAGATGCTCACCCGAGAGATCACGCTCGTCGGATAGCATCACTGGGGAAGCCTCGCTGAAACAACATAACCACCAAAATCCTCGGATAGGGGATCGCTCCTAGGGTCCGCTAGGGGAGACCAGAACCCACTTCGGTATACGAAGCTCACAGATAGGGGATCACTCCCAGGGTCCGCTGGGGGATACCACGACCCAATCTGGCATACGTAGTTCTCACAGATAGGGGATCACACCCAAGATCCGCTAGGGGATACCACAACCCGATCTGGCACTCGACAGAAGCACATCACTCAGATAGAGAATCATCGCCCATATAAAGGTGGTCACGACGATACTAGAACCCTATCTGGTATAACTCACGATGTAGGGGATCGAACCGACGATGCTGCAACCCTACCGAAACCACGCGCTGAGTAGGGGATCGCATAACAAACGATACTAAAACCCTACTATACACCTCATGCTGAGTAGGGGATCGTATACCCGACAATGCCACAACCCTACTGAGTACACCCCACCGTGTAGGGGATCATAATCCCGATGATGCCGCAACCCTACGCGGTTAACCAGCTAGATAGGGGATCGTCGCCTGTGAATAAGCGGTAACAACGATACCAAGAACCCGATCTAGGGAAAAGATTCTAGAGGATCCCGCTCTGGGCCCACCGGAGGGATGCCACAACTCTAACAGTTAACATCCCATCAAGAGGATCACAAACCTATATGAAGGTTGTGATGCCACACGAACCCTCATGGGAAAGAACCAAGGGAGTACCCTCAACCACTGTGGGTCCAAAATGTCGCCAACTCGAGCGACCCACAACAACGCCACACTGCGCAACTCCAAGTCCAATACTGAGGCCACCATCGTGATCTATGCGAAAAAACACACAGGATAGGCTACTTACTCGCCCGAAACAGAGCACCGGTGAAAAAGGAACTATTAACCGTAGCTAGCTCGTGTGGGGACCACTCAACGATCTGGAAACCCATCGAGCGAATCATACCATGGCAATCCCCTCGAAAAAACAAGCAGAATCGACTACTCGCTTGTCCGAAACGGACACCCGGTGAAAAAGGTATTGTTCACCGAAGCCAGCTCGGGTGGGGGCCACGCCTCGATCTCGAAACTCATTGAACGGATTGCACCATTGTGATCCTCTCAGAAAAACACATAGGATCGACTATTCACCCGTCAAAATCGGACTCCTGGTGTGAAAGCAGCGTTTCTCCGCAAACGCCAAAACCCGGCCTCATGGGGCCCACACCCCGTTCTCAGTCCCAACACCCAGAAACCATCTCAAAAAGTCCATCGTATCATCAGGGTCACAACTCCACTGATGGCACGTCAAACGGACATTCCAGGCAGAAGTTACGGTCAGTCAAAGTCGAATAATAATTAAAATATTATTATTATTCGATGTTTCGTGACCCAAGGTCACGGACCCAGCCCGAAAAAAACACAAACCTATCCCAATAGGTCCGTCTCAATCTCAGGGTCGTGTTTCTGTAGACAGCGCGTGAATCGGACCTTTGGATTACACCAAACAGGGGTTTTTAGAACCCCCGGACAAAAAATTGGATCGGACCGGCCCCACCTGGCCGGTCCGGCCGGCTCCAACCTGCCCACCCCGGCCGGTCCGGCCGCCGCCGCCGCCGGCACGCACCGGCCGGCGACCCTTTGTCGTACCGCGGCTCGCGCCGCCGCGGGACAGCCACACCGTCGCGCTAGGCGGTGCGCCACCGCACACCAGGCGGTCGTTGTCGCCTCACCTGGCCGGCCCGCCGTAGCCGGTCGCCTTCCGCCGGCGCCAACGGATCTTCCGCGGACCGCTGGGAGCTCCCAGGTGGTCCGTTTTGTAATCCGGAGGTGTCTGCGCGACCCTCGGGACCCGATCTACACTACTACAGCTTCAATTTGCAGGAAAATGCAGCAAAAATGAGATCGGGGGTTAAAACTCAAATCCACCTACCTGTTGGCGGATCACCGACACTTTGGATGCAGAACGCCGCCTGCGACGCCCTGAAGCTGGATCTGTCGACGAACGGCGCTGAAAACGGTCACCCGGAGTTCGAATCGGCGAAGAACGGAGGAGTTTGGGTGGGTTCGTCGTACGTCCGCTGCGTGTGAGGGAGGAGGGAGTTAGGGATGAGGATTCCATTTGTTTTTTTAAACAAAAATATCCCCCATCTCTGGCTCCCGACTCACCTCCGCCCGATGCCCGATGCGAACAAAGTTAAGGTCAACCCTAGGGTAAACGCGTCGTTCTGAATGAAACAGAGGACTCGGATTTGCGATCTGAGACTCCGTCCAAAAGTTATTCAATCTGACGCTCGTAAATGGACTTTTCCACTTATTTATGAAAACTCCCCTAGTGGTGTTTCTCACCGTAGGCCCGCGCCAGCAAAGTTTACACCTCGCCTAGGGTAAAAGGCACGTTCCGGACGCAACTGTGCCCTCAGATTCCCATTCTGATCTACCATTTAAGAGATATCACCCCCCCCCCCCCCGCCATGTGCATAGTATAAAAATACTTAATATATTTATAAAATTAATTCCGGGCACACCGAGCCTCATAATCACACGCCGTCTTCGTGGATAGCTCTGTAATTTTTCATAGAAATATTCCAAACTCTGACAGGGCCAAAAACCCGAGTCGCTACATCCTCCCCCCCCCCCTAGAACTTTTCGTCCTCGAAAATCCCTAAGCACAAGGAAAGCGACTGGACTCTCAACTGGGGTACACACACCAGTGAGTTCACCAACTAACACCCCTGCCCGAATGCATAAGTCAGAGGGACTCATCCACCACACCTCGATACTATCTGCTTTGGGCGGCACTGACTTGCTCGCACGGTTTTAATCGCGTCACATAAATGCATCTCAGTGGGAGAAGGAGCCCTCTTTCTTATGCATTCGAAGCACGTTGAAAAACAACCACAAAGGGTCTTACCAACGCCCTGAACAAAACTCGAGCAAGCAACAAAAGGAAAGAGTACCGCTAAACAGTGACTAACAAACTACTGCAGAAAGTAGAAAAGACACAAGGCGTACCTCTAACCATCCGTGAAGCCTCTGGGTCAACAGCCTCCAGGGAATGCAGCTGTCCTCGCCCTCGACCACCAGCTCCCTGAGCTTGGCGTGGACCACCTGGGAGTGGGGGCGGTGTCAACTGATACCGCCTACCACCGCCTCCTGCTGCACCCGCTCTGCCGCCACGTCTGCCGCCTTGCCAACCTCCTTGCTCGAGATGTTGCCTCTACCAAGGCGGTCCATCGACCGGCTCCCTCTCAGTAGCACGAAGGGTCGGACAATCTCAAGAAAGATGTCCCCGACCATCGCAAGCATAACACCGCCTCTCCTGCGGCTGACCAAAACTGGCCTGCGAGCCCTGTGAGCCCTGAGACTCAGATCCTCCATCCTGGGGTCGCCTCCTGAAATGTCAGCCACGTCCAAACCCCTGAGTCTGTCATCAGCTACCAGATGCCGACGTCTCATCTCTCACATTCCCAGCACTAACAGGGGGAATCTTCTCATTCAGAAAGCTCTCCACCACCAAAGCTCGCTCCAGCACTCCAGCATAGGTGGGCAGGCACAAAGAAACCACACCTGCTCAGATGTCCCTGCTTAAACCCTGCTCAAAGTTCCAAGACATAAAGAACGGGTCTCGAACCATATCCAGGGAGTAGCGCGACAGGTCTGTAAACCTCACTGAGTACTCCGACACAGTCAGGCCCTCCTTTCGAAGCTGCAGAAGCTCCTGAATCCGCACTAACCTCAGCGTCACAGGATAGAACTCTTCCCTGAAGAGCCGCTCAAACTCTTCCCACGTGAGTGTCTCCTTGTCATGGGACTGTGTCACCAAACTCCACCATCGCCCGACAGAACCTTGCAGAAGGCTTGCCGCTAGGACCACCATCTGATCAGAAGGTGTCCTCACTAGGCGGAAAACTCGGGTGACTGCCTCAAGCCAGTCATCAGCTGCCTAGGGGTCTGGATCACCCTGAAACCTCATAGGTCGCTACCTCTAGAACTCATGTAGTGCACTCAGCCTGCGTGCAACCTCTTCCTGCACTGCCGGCACAACCTGCTACTCGACTGGTGGTGGCTTAACTGGCAGACCACCTGGAGGTGCAACCTCAGAACATGCACCCTGGTCCACAGCCTCTGCACGGGGTGGATCGTCACCACAATCCCGCTGCGGAACCCTCGCTGGCTATCGTCGTGGAGGCATCCTAAAATACATTCAAGACGCACCACAGTCAAAGAGTATATCTGGATAGCTGGCTCAAGAAGGACAAGGAAAACGCAAAAACCCAGTCCTATATGATGCATGTACCATTATGTCCCTATGACCAGTGTACGAATGTCCTGAGTTGAAAGGCAGGTTATCAGAGTCCTGGTGTACGGATACGTCGGCCGCCGCACCAACACTGGAGTCCCTGGCCTGAAAGCCAAACTCGAAACATCCTAACACTGCCGTTATGCAACCCAAACCAAAATCACAGCTAGAATAGCTACACTCTGAGATCCCAAAGGTGGAACCTCCTTTGATACCACTCTGTCACGACCCAACCTAATGGGGCTCGAGCTGCGACTCCCCAAGCCTACCTCCAATAGGCTAGGGGCTGGCGACTAGCACCGAGTAGGCTATCACACACATGGGAGGCATTAGCCTAAGGTACCTGTACACACGCACCCACATACACCTCCATGAAACAGTGCAGAGATGTATAAAACTGAAAAGTAAAAATGCATGCATACACTATCCCACAACCAGAGTACAGCAGAAGTACAAAGGAAAAAACAAGGCCCACTAAAAGAAAACTACAAAAGTGCGTCCAACATGATCTGAAGAAGGGGAACGCTTCCACAAACACCACCGGAAAGCTCCCTCGGCACCGCACCGGTAAACACCCCGGTCAGTCTCACTCACTCAGCTACGCCTGCTTCGGGTCCTCCTGGGACACCGCCGATAGGCCTGTGGTCTGCACAAGACACAAACATTTGTGGGAAAAGCCCGTGCAGGGGTGAGTATAAACATACTCAGTAGGCACCCCCAAAACCCAAAATCAAAGAGAGAAATTGAACGGAAACAGTCCACTTATCCCCACCAGAGGGAACCCAGACGAGAGAGAAACTCCATCTCGTGACCATCCTCGGCTAAACAAAACTAGTCAGCTCAGCTCAGGTGTATTCCAATACATACACCTTGAAAAATCCAGATATAATCATCTCACGTAACAAGCCACATGAGGTACCGACCTCAACACCAGCAACTGCCCACAACTAGAAGAGTACACCACATGATCACTGTCATCCCAGATGACACTCATCCGAGAGATACACTCCATCGGGTTTCTCACAAACCTCTCAGATGCTCACCCGAGAGATCACGCTCGTTGGAAAGCATCACTGAGGAAGCCTCACTGAAACAACATAACCACCAAACCTATCGGATAGGGGATCGCTCCTAGGGTCCTCTAGGGGATACCAGAACACACTCCGGTATACGAAGCTCAGAGATAGGGGATCACTCCCAGGGTCCGCTAGGGGATACCACGACCCAATCTGGCATACGTAGTTCTCACAGATAGGGGATCACACCCAGGATCCGCTAGGGGATACCACAACCCAATCTAGCACTCGACAGAATCACATCACTCAGATAGAGGATCATCGCCCATATAAAGGTGGTCAAGATGATACTGGAACCCTATCTGGTATAACTCGCGATGTAGGGGATCGAACTGACGATGTCGCAACCCTACCGAAACCACGCGCAGAGTAGGGGATCGCATAACCAATGATACTGCAACCCTACTATACACCTCATGCTGAGTAGGGGATCTTATACCCGACGATGCCAGAACCCTACTAAGTACGGTCCACCGCGTAGGGGATCATAATCACGATGATTCCACAACCCTATGGGGTTAACCAGCTAGATAGGGGATCGCCGCCCGTGAATAAGCGGTCATAGCGATACCAAGAACCTGATCTAGGGAATGATGCTAGAGGATCCTACTCCGGGCCCACTGGAGGGATGCCACAACTCTAACAGTTAACATCCCATCGAGAGGATCACAAACCTATATGAAGGTTGTTATGCCACATGAAACCTCGTGGGAACGAACCAAGGGAGTACCCTCAACCACTACTGGTCCAAAACATCGCCAACTTGAGTGACCCACAACAATGCCACACTGCGCAACTCCAAGGCCAATACCGAGGCAACCATCACGATCTACGCGGAAAAACACGCAGGATAGGCTGTTTACTCACCCGAAACGGAGCACCGGTGAAAAAAGAACTATTCACCATAGCTAGCTCGTGCAGGGCCCACTCAACAATCCCAAAACCCATCGACCGGATCATACCATGGAGATCCCCTCAGAAAAACAAGCGGAATCGACTACTCGCTCGTCCAAAACGGACACTCGGTGAAAAAGGAACTATTCAGCGAAGCCAACTCGGGTGGGGCCCATGCCTCGATCCCGAAAATCATCTAACAGATCGCACCATTGCGATCATCTCGGAAAAACACACAGGATCGACTATTCACCCGTCAAAATCGGACTCCTGGTGTGAAAGTTGCGTTTCTCCGCAAACGCCAAAACCCGACCTCGTGGGGCCCGCACCCCGTTCTCAGTCCCAACACCCGAAAACCATCTCAAAAAGTCCATCGTACTATCAGGGTCACAACGCCACTGACGGCACGTCAAACGGACATTCCAGGCAATAGTTACGGCCTGTCAAAGTCGAATAATAATTAAAATATTATTATTATTCGACGTTTCGTGACCCCGGGTCACAGACCCAGCCCAAAAAAAAAACCCTGAACCTATCCCAATAGGTCCATCTCAATCCCAGGGTCACGTCGCCATAGAAGGCACGCGAATCGGACCTTTGTATTACACCAAACATGGGTTTTTAGAACCCCCGGACAAAAAATTGGATCGGACCGGTCCCACCTGGCCGGTCCGGCCGGCTCGAACCGGCCCACCCCGGCCGCCGCCGCTGCCGGCCCGCGCCGCCATGGGACAGCCACGCCGCCATGCTGGGCAGCGCACCGCCGCACACCAGGCAGCCGCCGCAGCTTCACCGGGCCGGCCGCCATCCCCCGGCGCCGGCGCCGCCTCGCCGACGGATCTTCCGCGGACCGTCGGGAGCTCCCCGGTGGTCCGTTTTGCAATCTGGATGCGTCTGCGCGACCCTCGGGGCCTGATCTACACTGTTATGGCTTCAATTTTCAGGAAAACATAGAAAAAATGGGATCGGGGTTAAAACTCAAATCTGCCTACCTGTTGGTGGATCGCCGACGCTTTGGATGCAGAACGGCGCTCGCGACGCCCTGAAGCTGGATCTGCCGACGAACGGCGCTGAAAACGGTCTCCCATAGCTCGAATCGACGAAGAATGGAGGATTTGGGGTGGGTTTGTCGTAAGTCCGCTGCACGTGAGGGAGGAGGGAGGTAGGGATGAGGATTCCCTTTGTTTTTTTTAAACAAAAATACCCCCAATCTCTGGCTCCTGACTCGCCTCCGCCCGATGCCCGATGCGAACAAAGTTAAGGTCACCCCTAGGGTAAAAGCGCTGTTGTGAACGCAACGGCGGACTCGGATTTGTGATCCGAGACTCCATTCAGAAGTTATTCGAGCCGACGCTCATAAATGGACTTTTCCACTTATTTACAAAAACGCCATTGGTGGCGTTTCTCACCGCAGGCCCGCGCCAGCAAAGTTTACACCTCGCCTAGGGTAAACGGCACATTCCGGACGCAACCGTGCCCTCAGATTCCTGTTCTGAGCTACCGTTTAGGATATATCACACCCCCACCATGTTCATAGTATAAAAATACTTAATATTTTTATAAAATTAATTCTGGGCACACCGGGACTCAGAATCGCACGCCGTCTTCGCGCCTAGCTCTGAAATTATTTTTAGAAATATTCCAAAGTCTGACAGGGCCAAAAATCCGAGTCTCTACATCTTTCCACTTGACAACATCTATGCCACTTACTGCTTTATTGTATATTAGAGGACCATTATTATCAACTAATATTTAGTCACCATCCTCGGTAACTATAAAACCATACCATTCTAGTTCTCTAACCTCTCTTGTACTCTTATGCAGTTCTTGTGTCTCTGGAATAGTTCTTTCTGTAATGACCCGAATCCAGAGCCCTTCCACTGGTGCCCCGTACCCAGTTTTCCACATGACCTCAAGAGCGTTTCCCCAAATGCCAGAGGCTGCCGACTAGCAACGAGGGCCTTGGTGAGTCAGTGGGGAAACTATGCCCTCATTTGGTAAAGTATGTAGTGGAAGAATAAGCATAAACAATAGAGGAAGTAGTAAATAACATGAAACAACTGAACTGAAAGTAAAAGAAATGTCTGATATAATAATGATGCAGAATGGTACATGTATCTATGAAAAGAAGTAAGCAAAACAACATGCAGAAATACAACTGAAACCAAAGTACTAAATGTAAACAGCAACTCCAGCAGCATCGCGGGCCAAGTCCCAGTCCCATGCTCTCCAGCTCCGACTAGCAATCAAGTACCCGAGGTAGAAGGGGCACAATCCCTACCTATACCTGCAACCATATAATCTGTTTGGGCCAAAAAGCATGACCCAAACAGGGTGTGAGACTAATCCCAATAGGCAACCACCACAAGATTTTTTCCCTAATGTCAGTGAGTGATATAGAAAAAGTAAAGGTAAATAAATTCAGAAAAGAATTCTACCACTTACCATTCACATTCATTTAATTATACAACCAGGAAGAACAAGTAAAACCTTCTATTACAAGGTAAAGCAAGTAACACAACAGGTATCTAAAAAGACTACCTAACACAAGCAGTACAAACCCAAGCTTGTTCTTTGGCTTGGTGGACTCGTCACAACCAACCATCAAAATTCACACTGACTCTCTGGGTGGCTAAAACTAGCAGACCCCTATAGTCCAGTCAATAAACAAGGCACAGACACTCTGGGAAGCTCTTACGTCAATTCCCCTATGGTCTTGCAATGATAGCTACAGACTCTCTGAGGAAGCACTTACGTCTAATTCCTCTTGTGGTCTCGATGCGTGGGTAAACTAAGAACACTCTTGGGAAGCACAAAGTCCTATTCCTGTAGGTCATGCCTATGAAACTAAAACCAACAGACCCTCTAGGGAAGCACTTAATCGACTATTCCCTCTTTGATCTCCCGCACCAGGTTCTCACAACCCTGAGCAGTCCAGTCATGTGTAATCGACTGTTAGTAGCCCTAAGTAAGTTAAAAAACTACTTGGCTAATATATACCACACATTAAAAGAATTTAAACAGCAGGCAACACATGCAATCAGTGATAACAAGTAATCTAACAATTGCAATAGGGTTTCCTCACAGGCAACGGTGCCAAACGGCGATAAACAGTCGAACAGGGGAGGAAAACACCCATGGGGTGATCCTCTAACATGCAACCAAGCATAAAGTAGCAGTAATTCATCATAAGCTAACAAAAAATCTAGGGCAGATAAATAATAGGATCAAAATCCTAAACCCGGAATACCCGATACATGGGTATCCGGCACTTTTGCAACCAAAACTCAAAGAACTTCAACGTAGGGAAAAAAACCACCTACCTTGATCCTTGGAGATCAATATACTTGAACGTCGGCCCGTGAATCGGCCTAGAATGGAGTAGATCTGCAAAAACATCTAAAACTCTCAACCTCATATAACTTACACGAGAGGAAGAATCAGGAAACGAGGGTAAAGAAGAACCAAGAACTCACCGCTGCGATTCTTCTGCAACCGACGGAGTTTGATTCGGACAAACGGTGAAGAATCGGTGGCTCGGAGAAGAAACAACCTCCTCGGACGTTCTGGATGGAATTAGGTGGAGAAGAAGATGTTTTTCGTCATTAGGCACGACCCTGGGTCGATTAAGGAAATAAAAAAAAAAGTACACGGCGTGTACTCTTAAAGTACACGGCGTGTAGTGGGTTTTTCCGTACTCTGCCAAAATCAGCCTCCACATCACCCCTACACACCGTGTTTGTGGCCCATTCTCGGCCAACACATGGCTTTGAGTGTCCGAGGAGTACATGGCGTGTACTCATAAAGTATATGGCGTGTACTCGGAAAATTTCCAGATTCTCCATTTTTCCTTAAAAATCTCGTAAAAGATATCCATACCTGAAACTGAAGCTCCGGGTTCTTAAAAACTTCCCCTCTTAAAGAAATTTGTCCCTGAATTTCCCTATCAAGGCGTAGAATAAGAAACCTCAAACAACTCTAGCCACTGTGATCGCATATCATCCTCCCTCTCCCAAGTCTCGTCCTGTATATGGTCGTGCTGCCATAGCACCCGTACCAGAGCAATAGACCGGCCACGGAGTACTTTTTCACTACGATCAACAATCCTGATAGGATGATCCTCGAAAGATGCATCCTGCTCCAACTCAACCTCCCCGGGTTGAAAAATGTGAGACGGGTCTGAGAAATATCATCGGATCTGAGAAACAGGCCAATATGCCGCAGTTCGGCCCTAAAATGGTCACAAGTATGGCGATCCCAGAACGCTCAGGCCCACTCACTGGTAAAGTTTCCCCCAGACCACAGGTCCCAATCTTTCAGCCAGCCCTTGGTGTCATCTGTGACGCTCTGACGGAACGTGCTCGCGTAGAGGGACGGAGAATTCTCTGCGACAGGCTCATCCCCAGTAATGGTCCTGGTCCTCGGGTTCAGGACATATACATACATATGCCTGGTTTCCCTGGAAGGATGGCCATTGTTGGTGATGTTTTAGAGGGGAATCTCGTCCTCTCGGGTCACCCATGACCGCGGTGTGTCCACTTCGAAGCCCGGCAGGGGAACCTCCTCCAGGATGCCAAAGTTCCAGAGCGGGAGGTTGTCAGATAAGGGATATTCCTTCTGGGCTGGGATTAGCAGATTGAACAAGGTTAGGTTGTTGGAAATGATCACCTTGGCACCATAAACCTCCTCGTTCTCCGCCATTTCGGCTCTACGAGCGGCGGATTCCCCCTCATCAACTTGGTTTGCAGCCATCTTGAGTATTTCGGGACTTGCACGAAATCAAGATTAAATGCGCGGAATCAGAGAGAGTTGCGCGAAATCTAAAACTGCGGTGCGAAATCCAGAAGTTGGGCATGCAATCGGCACACTAGGCGCAGAATATCCCGAGTAGGCGTGCAAATGCGGCCGAAATTCGGAAGGAATTACACGCTGCCATAGTGTTTTTACGCGCAGCCACGGGAGAAATTTCGCGCATGAGAGCGGTATGTCTATCGCGCGGAAAATCTTGAGTACGGAACTTGGGACCCAGTGCCCCTTTTTATAGGCGAGGTCAGGGTTCCGCACCGCGCAGAAAGCGAATTTTGTGCTGATCCATTGTTTTGCGCGGCCCGTCGGATTTTTGCGTGCACAATGCCCAGGAGATGCACTGCTTCGGCGTTTCCCTTGGAATATGACCGTTGCGACCTCTCGTCGATCCAATTCTGAGGGGGGGCATTTGTAGACGCCGAAAAAAAGGTCCGTAACTCTTAGAGGAAGTTTCGAACAGACGAGGCGAAGTCATATTCGGACTCAGAGGCCCGGATCGGAGGACCCGAGAGTGGTGCGCAAAATTAAGGAGGACTTGCACGAAAAAATGTTTTCCGTGTGAAGGAAGTCCGGGATTCGTGTAAGAATACCGGGATGGCACGCAATTTTGCGCGCCCAATTCCATGCGGTGAAGCTTTGCGCGCCGATTGGTTCTGGCACGGAAGATTTCGCGCGCTGCCCGGATTCTGTGCCAGTGGATGCCTATAAATAGAAGGCGACCTCAACCGTTTTGGGGTTGAGGAATTCGGACCAACTCCCATGCGTGCAATTCAGACTCCCGCGCGTGCAAAATGACTTCTAGGTAATTCCCCTTTTTGCGCAACCTTGCCCCGGGGTTCTCCATTGCGCGCAACCCCACTGGCTTAAGTGAATTTTCCAACTCCTCTAGGTTTTCCCTTTGCGCGCAATCCTTGCCCCTTGCACGCAATCCCCTCCAACGGCGCGCAATACCTTCCAAATTGCGTGCAATCCCTCTGGTAGGTTTTTTCATTTCTTAGGGATCATCTCGTGCCCCTGCGCGCAATCTAGGACCTTTGCGCGCAATCCCCTATCCGTGCGCAATCCTCTGACCCAATTGTGTGCCATCCCAGTGTTTTGCGCGCAAACCTTCTCTTTGCATGCAAAACCTAGGACCCCTCACCTTGATGCCCCTTGGTTTCCTCTCTGCGCCTGCGCCCGATGTCTTCCATATCGGGCATGCACGCCATGCGTTGTTTTCCCGTACGGAATTCCAGGATCGTACGAAGTAACCTCAAGGTCCCTTGGGCGGTGTTTCCCATTGTGTTTCTTTTCCTTATGCTTCTTCGCATAGGCACGCTAACGGCTATTTCTTCTTTGCATAGCCACGCTAACGTGGACCCCTCGATGGTTCGCCCTGCGGTCCCCCTTCACTACAGCCTTGTTGATGCCTTCCCTCCCACAAGGGGTAGAGGGTGTTGGGCATGTAAGCCCTAGGGGTGTGGATCGAACCCACCTCGTCCAAGCTATAGGACGTTAAACTGCCAAGCACCTCATCCTTAACACATGACGTTAAACTGTGGTCCGACCCCGTGCCTCTCACGCAGGGTCCCCCTGGCTCGGACATTCTTTACGCCTACTTGTCTCCACGGTAATGGATTCTTCCTCACATGGAATGAGATCCTCCTTGTCGGAGTGGCGTTTGTCCACGGGGGAAGGGTTGCCTCAGAGCATAAGCCCCTAGCCTCTCTTGCGGAAGGTTGCACCCATGCACCTCTGTACTTCCCCACTGCCAAGGCCAGTGGAGTCCCTTTCCCACTGCGCTTTGTCACACCACGGGCCTCTATCCTAGAGTAAGCCCTGGTACTAAGGGCTACTAACCACGCATAAGCCCATGTTTCCTCTTTGGGCCGCTCAATGCGTAAGCCCCTTTCCGCTTCTCACGGACGCACCCTTTGCGACGTGATTGTCTGGTCCCTGCTGCCTCTTGTTTCTCACACCGAGCATGACTCACATGGGCTTAGAGCGCGCATCGACCATGTCATCCTCCAATGGGCCGCCTCAGAGCATAAGCCCCATCCCAGCGAACTATAAGGACTTTGATCTGTGCTAACGCATGGTACGTATGAAGCCTCCACGAGGTTCAAGCCCATTACCCAGTCATTTCGACCCCTCTTTCGTGTCGGTTCGCCAATCCTATGGGTTGCCTCAGAGCGTAATCCCCATCCCAGTGAACTATGTGGACTTTGATCCGTGCTAACACATGGTACGTAGGAATCCTCCATGAGGTTCAATCCCATTACCCAGTCATTTCGACCCCTCTTTCGTGTCGGTTCACCAATCCTATGGGCCGCCTTAGAGCGTAAGCCCCATACCTTTATCCCGCATGATGTTAAACTGTATTCCTTCGTCCCGCATGATGTTAAACTGTATGCCTTTGTCCCGCATGACGTTAAACTGTATCTCGTACCGCATGACGTTAAACTGTATGCCCCGAACTACATGGACTTTGATCCGTGCTAACGCATGGTACGTAGGAAGCCTCCACGAGGTTTAAGCCCATCACTCAGTTGTTCTGACCCCTCCGCATCGGTTCACAACCACTGTTATGGGCTGCCTCAGAGCGTAACCCCTATACCTCACACCCACGTCTCATCCTGACCTCTCCCTCGAGCCCACGTGCCTCAGGAATCTCATTCCCTAGCCTGGAGATCTTACTTCCTCCATACTCCAATCCATGCGTTCATTCTCACAGGTCACCTTTTCAGGTGTCCCACCGTATCACCGAACTACGCGGACTTTGATTCCCTGCCATGGGGAGACGTAGGAAGCCTCCACGAGGTTCAAGCCCGTCACTCCATCACCCATCATGATCCTTACCCGGGCCGCCACATCTCGGTGGGATCATGCCACCTCATTACACTCCACAGTATCTGGGAATCCGCCCACGTGTTGGCCCCAACATCGGTGCTCCCCCTAGGGGGTCCTTCAATCTGATCCACTCTCAGTGTTCCGATCAGTCCGATCCATCTCTACAAGACGTTAAACTCATGGCATACCATGTGTTAAACATGGGAAGCTGAGGAAAACCTCATATGGTACACAATCCCCCGCGTTCGACGTGGGATGCCTCGGGCTTCCATGCCCTCGAGAAGCCCTATAATAAGGGACAGAAGACAGACATGCCAATCCCCAACATCAAGGAGCGCCGACGACACCCCAGCATGGCCATTCTCATCACCGAAGGTTTCTACCCCCGACCAGACCCCTTGGAGCGTCTCGACGGAAGCAGTGTAATTAACTGACATCCATGTAGATATGGCACTGAGAACGAGCTTCACGAACCCGTCTTAAATCTATTAGGGAGACCCGGACTAGGTGACGAGCTCCGAGGAGGAATCCATGGAAGGAAGAACCAACATCCCATCATCCCGGTTTCGATCAAGGAGTAGACGTCCCTGAACAAGGAATGGATGTTGCCCACCTTTGGAAAGCAGGAATGCGGGGAAACAAGCCGCGCGTCCTCCCCCGTGTGACGGACACGTGCGCAGCGCCCCGGCATAAAAGCATCGGAAACAGGCACGTTGGTGTCTTTGCAGATGTCATGTATCGTGACGTGGGCAAAGGTAAGGCATCATCCTCCTTTGGTGGAGCTTTGTGATTCATTGTTGGAGCTTAGATATTGGAGCTTGGTGTGGAGCTGGGGTGGTGTCTTGGCTTGTGGTGTTGGTTGTTAGTTCCCGCAGTGTACTCTGATGTTGTGTGGACATGTTTGGTTGTATTGGCTTTGGGTTGTTTTATGGAACAACTTGGTTGTATTTTGGAAATGAATGGTTGGGTTTTGTTGACATGAATCATATAGTGGTTTGTTGGTTGATTTTGTATTTAGGGAAAATCATTCCCCATTTGTTATTGGAGCCCTCGGCATTTATTATCAGCCTTTGGCGCCTTGGGAACATCGCTTAAGTCCAAGTAACCCTCACTGCCTCCTCAAGACAATGAGGTAGGGGCGAGGTGTTACAAGTGGTATCATATTGTTCGATCCTTGGTGTTGATCAGTGGTTTTGGAGTTGACATTCGATGTGGTATATTCCTTGAGTTGGGATGGTAGTAAGGCGTAGGATTTTCGGAACTTGGAATGTATAGTATAAAAGGACGTGGATAACCCTTTTATGATGAAATTAAAGTTACTAGGGAGTTGGGTACATAAGTATTTTGGAGACACTTATAGCCATTGGATATCTCATTGTTGTGGGTATAGCCAATGAGATGAGCATGACATGCATGGTAGAAATGACTTCCCTCTAGGATGCATATTTCATTGGGGTATAATGATTTATGGTATGATATGAATGTGTGGATTTTGAAAAATCTGAATTTAGTTTCAAAATGGAAGGATTTGAAACATGAAAACTGGTGGTATTTTGAAAATGGTTTGGGTTTCAAAAAGGGTGAACCATGGGAAATGTGAACTTGTGGAAAGACTTATGGTGATAGTTCTGTGTAATGTGACTTGAAATGGGAATTGATGATGTCTACAAAAGCGAGACTCATGGTTTGTTTTCTGTTTATAGAAATGTAACCGGGTAGGCGTCATAGAGACCAACCGGAGGAGGCTGTTGAGAATGTGGTAGCACTTGAGCCTTAGGTGAACCAGCAGCTAGTGAAAAGCATAGTGCAAGCTTTCCAAGCTGTGGGAAGTGGGAATAAAATGGATGAACCAAGGCATGTGGATCATGCGGTTCAGTTACAAAAGCAGAATCCACCCATCTTCAGGGATGATTCAGAGCCATAAAGGGCAGAAGCATGTCTGAATAGGATGAACAAGATCTTTGAGTTCTTGGGAACACCAGTAGAGCTGAGAGTGAAGTTGTCCACATATATGTTGGAAGATCTTTCCCTTCAGTGGTGGGAGTTGGTAGTCCAAGCGGGGACGGACCAGGGTATGATGTGGGAAGGCTTTGAGAATTGTTTAACAAACAATTCTACCCACATACGTTCATAATTCAGCGTACGACTAATTTCTTCAGTTTGAAGCAAGAGCTTATGTCAGTGACAGAGTATGCAGCCAAGTTCATGAACTTAGTGCGGTTTGCACCCAAGGTGGAGGGTATCACATATTTGAATGAAATAATCTTTGAAGCAGGGTTAAGACAAGAAATCCATTCAAAGATAGCGGTGTTGTGTATAGAAGATTACACGGAGATGGTGAATAGAGCCTCGGTGGATGAGCAGGATTTTTTTGGAGCTCCGGGCAGAGGAAGCATGGTGGTACCCATGGTGAATAGTGGAAAATCTAACGTTGGGTTCAAGAGGAAGAGGGAAACTTATTCCCAGGGCGGGAATATGGCATACAATCCGATGGCAGGATCGGTGAATCTTCCTCCGAAGCCCCAGAGCAAGTTGGGATGTTTTCAATGTGGTTCTACAGGCCACATTAAGCAGGATTGTACAACACAACCTCGGGCATGTCATAATTGTAAGAAGATGGGGCATCTGTAGTGTTATTGTCGGAATACCCCAAGGTCGGGTGCGTGTGACACTCCTCAGGGGTCACAAACGTCGTATGCTTCGACGGGACGGGGGCAGTAGCATACCCATCGACAGCAGACTAAAGCGGGTCATGGTTATTCTCGGAATACCATGACACCTCAGCAAAGAAATAAAGAGCAGAGCGTGGTAAGAAAACATGTGTTTGGAGCTGATCATGTTGTGGTGGATGATCATTCGGGACCATCCATAGTGTGAGGTACTATTCTTTTAAATTCTACCTTGATGCAAGTGTTGTTTGATACGGGTGTTTCACACTCTTTTATTGCTACACGTGTGGTTGATTTGCTGGGTTTAAGGGTAGAAATGATGCCCTCGGTTTTGAAACTTCAAACTCCTCTGGGTCGAAGAGAGTGTCAAGCCTTCTTTTGTAGAGAATGTTGTATCGTTGTGGGAGAGGTTGAGATAGTGTGGAACTTCTCAGTTCTTGAGATGGATCGGTATGATGTAATCTTGGGAATGGATTGGATAGTGGCGTTCAAGGATCACATTGATTGTGATGCACGAACAGTGGATTTTACGACACACGATGGTGTTAGACATCTCTTTAGAGGAGAGAGGCATGAAAGACATGGTGCAACGGTTTTGTTGGCACCATCAGTGGGTACGTTATCGTATCAGTTGGCGGTGTTGTCATTGGAATCGGCAGAGGGTGTTGAGCAGACTGTTCTTCCGGCAGTGGTGGATCAGTTCATGGATGTTTTTCCTAAAGAATTCTCTGGGTTACCTCCTGTAAGAGAAGTGGAGTTTACGATTGATCTCCTTCTAGGGACCAGTCCTATCTCACTTCCATCTTACCATATGGAACCAGCTGAATTGCGGGAATTGAAAGTCCAGTTGGAAGATTTAGAAAACAAAGGGTTTATCCGGCCTAGCACATCTATGTGGGCGGCGCTGGGGTTGTTTGTGAAAAAGGCGGATGGAACCGTGAGGCTATGTGTTGATTATCGTAGACTTAACCAAGTAACGATAAAGAATAGATATCCACTTCCACGAATTGATGATTTGTTCGACCAGTTGAGGGGAGCTCAGTGGTTCTCCAAGATCAACCTCAGGTCGGGATATCATCAATTGTGGGTGAGGTAGGAGGATATTCCTAAAACAGCTTTCAGAAGTAGATATGGCCATTATGAATATGTGGTTATGCCCTTTGGTCTAACGAATGCGCCAGCGGTGTTTATGGCATTGATGAATCAGATATTTCAGAGATATCAGGATTCGTTTGTGGTGGTGTTTGTGGATGATATTCTAGTGTATTCAAAGACAAGGGAGGAGCATGAGCAGCACTTGGCGATAGTGCTAGGGATCTTGCAAGATCATCGGTTGTATTCCAAATTTTCAAAGTGTGAATTTTGGATACAGGAAGTCCGTTTTCTTAGCCATGTGATTTTTGAAAGGGGCGTTTCAGTAAATCTGGAAAAGATAGAGGCTGTTATCTCATAGAAACCACAAAAAAATGTTTTTGAGATACGGATTTTCCTTGGTATAGCTGGGTATTATCAGCGTTTTGTTCGTGATTTTTCACGATTAGCCTTGCCGATGACAGATTTGACAAGAAAGAATGTTCCATTCTAATGGAATGAATAGTTTCAGTAGTGTTTTGAAGAGCTAAAGGTTCGCCTTACATCAGCACCAATATTGGTTTTTCCAAAACCAGGAAGAGGGTATGTGGTGTATTCTGATGCATCAGGATCAGGATTGGGGTGCATTCTCATGCAAGGGGATCATGCGGTTGCGTATGGCTCACGAAAGTTAAGGGTTCATGAGAAGAACTACCCAACTCATGATTTTTAGTTGGCAGCAATTGTGCATGCTTTGAAAGTGTGGCTGTAGACGCCGGAAAAGTCCGTTGTTCCCAAACGAAGATCCGGATGCGGAAAGCGAGGTCATATTTGGAGTCAGAAGCATGTTTTGGAGGGCCCGGAGGCCTTGCGCGGAATTTTGGAGACCCGCGCGCAAAGTTGAAGTAAGGCGCGCAAACCTCCCGGGATGCGCGCAATGCACTGGGCCGGCGCGCAATTTTGCGCGCCCGTGGCCCGCGCGACTGCCTTGCGCGCCGGGCCCGATTCCGCGCCCGTGAAGGAAATTGCGCACCCGCGAACCGGATTTCGCGCCCGGGTTGCCTATAAATATAAGGTGACCCCCGACGTTTTGGAGGTTGCCAGAATTCGAAGAGTCGCTCGTTCGCGCAATCCAACCCCCTCCGCGCGCAATGCCGATCTTCAGGTAACCTCCTTTCTTTCGCGCAATAAAGCCTCGGGGTTCGCCTTCGCGCGCAATCCCTTTGGCTCCTTTCCTTTGAACAACTCTTCACCCAAAGACCTTCGCGCGCAAAAGAAGCCTCTTGCGCGCAATTGCCCCCGGGTGCGTGCAATCCAGCCCGATTGCGCGCACCCCCCTTTCAAAGTGGCCATTCGTTAAAGAATGAGCCGTTGCCCCCACGCGCTATCCGAAGCCCGGTGCGCGCAATCTCCATATTCCGCGCGCAAAGCGCTGGCCCAATTGCGCGCCAGCCCGCACATTTGCGCGCCGACCCGTGGTATTGCGCGCCAAGATCCTTTTTTGCGCGCAAACCGCCAGGGTCGACCCCTTTGACCCCCTGAGGGTACCCGCCTGCGTGGCGCCCGATGATCTTCATCCTGGGTGCCTGCACCGTGCGTTGTCTTCCCGTGCGGCCCTCCAGGCTCGCACGAAGTGACACGGACCCATCGGCGGCAACATTCGTCCGCGCTGCAGGACGTTAAACTGTCAGGCATCCATCGTCCTGCATGACGCTAAACTGCACCACGTCCGCGCTGCAGGACGTTAAACTGCCAGGCATCCATCGTCCTGCATGACGCTAAACTGCACCACGTCCGCACTGCAAGACGTTAAACTGCCAAGCATCTTCGTCCTCAACACACGACGTTAAACTGTATTTCGTCCGGCAAGACGTTAAACCGTCCGCTTCATCCTCAACACACGACGTTAAACTGTATTTCATCTGGCAAGACATTAAACCGTCCGCTTCGTCCTCAACACACGACGTTAAACTGTATTTCGTCCGGCAAGACGTTAAACCGTCCGCTTCGTCCTCAACACACGACGTTAAACTGTATTTCGTCCGGCAAGACGTTAAACCGTCCGCTTCGTCCTCAACACACGACGTTAAACTGTACTTCGTCCGGCAAGACGTTAAACCGTCCGCATCGCCCGATCTCGTGCCTCGCACGCAGGGTCCCCCTCCCAGTTTGGATGTGGCCCCCACCCGCTCGTCTCTGTAGGGATGTCGGGATTAGAGTGGCCTTCGCCCACGGAGGTAGAGTATTACAAACAGAATGAACTACGTGGACTTTGATCCTTGTCTCCTAAACAGGGTATGTAGGAAGCCTCTCCGAGGTTCAAGCCCACCACCTGGTCATTCTGGTCGTATTCACGTCGGTTCGTCCATCAGTGGACCCCTCCCGGGTTCACACTCGCGTCGATTCACCTGTGGATCCGCCCTTGTGGGAGACTGCACGTGTGTATCTCCATTGTGCTTCCCCACTGCCGAGGCCAGTGGAGGGCATGACAGGGATCGAGGTCTCTCACCTTCGGCCCAAGTCCCTCTCCAACTGAGATTTGCCGCATCCGGGCTGCCTCAGTGCGTAAGTCCTGACAGAATGAACTACGTGGACTTTGATCCCTGTCTCCTAAACAGGGTACGTAGGAAGCCTCTCCGAGGTTCAAGCCCACCACCTGGTCGTTGCGGTCGTATTCACGTCGGTTCGTCCATCAGTGGACCCCTCCCGGGTTCACATTCGCGTCGATTCACCTATGAATCCGCCCCTGTGGGAGACTGCACGTGTGTATCTCCATTGTGCTTCCCCACTGCCTTTTTTCTATTTCTCCTTCCAATGTCCAGCATGACGTGAAACTGTGATCCACCCGGCCGTTCCATCCCCCTCTGTGCGAGGTGGTTCGGTTCAATCCTCCGCCCGGCGGCCTCGACCTCTTCGTGAGTCGGCTTGCCAACGTCCAGCATGACGTTAAACTGTATATCTGAACTACGCTGACTTTGATCCACGCTAACGCGCGGTACGTAGGAAGCCCCTACGGGGTCCAAGATCTTCTTTTTATCATCCATCCTGATCCTTACCTGGGCCACCACATCCCGGTGGGGTCATGTCATTTCATTCCACTCCACTTCACTCGGGAAGCCACCCATGTGCTGGCCCCAGCGTCGGAGGTTCCCCGCAAGGGGTTCTGTCATCTGATCCACTCCTCGTGTTGATCAGTCCGATGCCGTCCCCACTGGACGTTAAACTCACGGCATACCCCGTGTTAAACATGGGAAGCTGAGGAAAACCTCAGGTAACACAGTTCCCCGCACCCAGCGCGGGATGCCTCAGGCCATCACGCCTTCGAGAAGCCCTATTAGGGACGGAAGGCAGACATGCAGAGCCGCAGTGTTAAGACACACCCCCAACACCCAGAGCTACCCGGTCTCCTCACTGCAGGTTGCTGCCCCGACCAGACCCCTTGGAGCGCCTGGGCGGAAGCAGCGTAATTAACCGGTGTCCATGGAGACATGGCGCCGGGAACGAGATTCACGAGCACGTCTTAAATCTATGAGGGAGACCCGGATTAGGCAACGAGTTCCAAGGAGATGTCCACGGAAGGAGGAGCCGACATCCCATCATCCCGGTTTCGATCAAGGAGCAGACGCCCCTGAATAAGGGACAGATGCCGCCCGCCTTTGGAAAGCGGGACTACGGGGCCACAAGCCGCGCGCCCATCCCCTCGGGTCGACGGGTGCACGCGCGAACGCGTCCTGGTGGAACAGCGTCGGAACAGAAACCCGACGCACATCCGCACCGAAACAGAAAAATGGTGAACCCGACGTGAATCTCTTCTCCTCAATACGAAGACTGATTGCTTTCAGAGGTGTTGGAAGACCAACATGTTGCCCGGCCAAGCATTCAGCACTGGGGCACGGAACCCGCCAGGGGCTGGGGAAGGGAAATCGGGCACTCCGTCTCACGACGTCGATGGCCTGGGTTCCCCCCACGGAAGGCATCGTGGCACTAATGGTTGGTTGTCGATTCCTTTTCCTGTCAGTGTTAACGGGTTCTTCTCCCTGCTTTCAGGAATCAAGTCGCCCAATCCAGTGCCCGATCGCTACCCGCCCACTACCGCAGGGGTAGGGGAAACACCGACGCGGCTACTCCGCGCGGTCCCGCCCGTTCCACAGCCGTCCCAGCAGCCGCAACTGCGGGGCAACCACGCCCTCTCTCCCCCTCGGAGGTCATCCAGAGAAGGGTGATCAACAACTTGGTGCGGAGATATGAGGAAGAGGGAGTCATCCCCACCCGGGACATGGCTCTCCTAGACCTCGAGGAAGCTGCACCTCGCCACCAACGCCGCCCCCGAGGGCCGCGCAGGGAGGCAACGCTGCCTACCTCGACGTCCAACCGCTTCGGGAGTTTATCCCCGGAACGCTCCGACAGCTCCATCCCCTATGCGGATGAGGTGGAAGATGCCCGGGACCACCCTATCCGAGATTCGCTCCAGGGATCCGCGATAAGGGCTCCTGTCAGGCCACGTCAACACCGCCGCCAGGCCTCTCAAGTCGAAGAACGGGCTCTCCACCTGCCTGCGCCGCTCATCCCGACTCATTTGTCCCGACGCCAACGTCGGGCACGAGCGGAAGAGGATGCCCACCTTGGGGCCCTAGCAACAGCGGTCGCGTTGGCTCAAGCCACTGCTGGCTCCAATCACCAGGCCCCTGCGCATCCTGAGTAGGGGCACTTCTATGCCCGACCTGGATCGAGGCCCCGACCGCCCCAAAGGCAGGTTGGGTTGACTCTCCCGGTTGCTGGTACAGGCAATAGCCACCGCGGCCCACCTCGCGGTAGTGCTATTCACCAACAGGGTCTACTCCGTGTGGCCGATCCAAGAGGCATGGGTCACCCCACCTTCCGATCCCGGCCCGAAAGCCTGCCCGGAATCATCTCTCCCCGTGTCCCCTTTGATATCTGTCCCGGTGCTCCTCGCACCTTGGTTTCCAGTCCTCTTGGCCCCAGCACCGGTGTGGCCGGAGGACGCCAGGACAGAGATCAGCCATGCCCCGAAGAACCACCCAGGGGAAGGAAGGCGAGGCGTCGACGTCGAGGGAAGAATGTTAGGGAATTCCGGACAGAGATCCGACCGGTTCGTTTCTTTGATACAGAGGCGGAGTATGATTCGGCGACGGAGCCCTCCCCCCGATCCCGCCAGTTAGGGGCAGGGGTAGGAATGCGGCACGTCAGCCTCGTACTTCCCGAGAGTGAGATCGATACGATCCTCGCTTCTCTCCGAAGGTATATCCGGAGTAGTGAGGGCCTGGTAGACCCCCAAGGATCAAGCTTTTGGTTGGTACCGGCCCCTCTGGAAGCGCCTTCTGCCTCGATCGGAGAAGCCGGAGACTTTTTCTGGGGACCGACGGTCGAACCACGATCTAGTGCACCCTCGGCGAGCACTAACGCTACGGCAGGATGTTCGCTCGCCGGCCCGTCCTATCGTGATGTGGTAGCTGGGGCACCGCCACCCTCAGAGGGCGGCCCGGGATATGGAGGCCAATCGGCCTGCTCGCCGTATTCACCGCCGGCCAGCCCGTCGGCCCGGCGGCCTGCCTCGGCACCACTGCCGGTTCCCCGTCCATTCCCAGTCGTTGAAGAGGACCGAGGAGACCTGGGTCCCGAGTTTGAGTCGTGGAGCTTCTGGACCGTCCTTGTAGAGGACCACTTCCCTGAGAAGTTTTGGTCAGTCGCAGGACCGGACTTTGATGCACCCGAATCACTCACCCCAGATGAGTTCGAATGCTTCTGCCGAACTCTCCGGGAGACTCACTCCCGTCTTCACCGCCTACAAATTCCATATCCCGGGAGTCAAGCGCACCTGGAGGATATTGGCGAGCAGTGCCGTCAGATCGACCTGGCCACGCTCCCCGCGGTTCGGCACCCCGAGTCATTTGGGCACCACGAGGCCCTCCAACAACGATGCGTTGAGTGTTTTCAAGTACTCTGCAAGGTTATCGAGGAAGCCACTCCCCACGTATATATCCATGGATGGGGGCAGTACATTGTCCTATGCTTCAGTGCGATTCGCCGACAGCCCGATTCGCTGGGTGGCCCTGAGGGTACATCCCCAGGGACGGAAACGGTCAATATGGCTGACCTGTCGGGAGAGGGGAACGACTTGGAACTTCTCGACGGGGGCTCTCCCCCCGAAGACAAGCCGTCGTTGGATCCATCGGTGAGAGTTACTCGTCACCAGAGGAACCTCCTGGGTCTCCCCACACCCACTGAAGCACTGATGTTGAGCTGAAACATCAGCAAAGGTAAAGAGAACGGCGGGGCTATAAAGCCCGCCGACCCATCTGCCTCCATGCAGAGGGCAGAGGAGGATCCCGAGAAGGCCACGCTACGTCAACAGCTCGCCGAGCAGAAGAAGCTGGTTGACCAGCTCCTCGCCGAGCGCGCTGCAGAGCGGCGGCCTGACTACGGTGATCCTAGGCCAGGACAGCAGGGACAGGAGCAACCACCCCTCGATGAGGCTCTCCCGGGCAACCGTGATTATGCCGTGTTTGCCGAAAGGGGAGAGGCCATTGCCTATGGCAAGAGGGCGCGGTATGTTTCACCGCACCCTCCCGAGTGGCGTGACTACCTGAGAGACCCCGCTCGGATTCCTCTCGCTGCCCCAAGGGCCGCTCCGCCCGCCATCCCACGAGCTGCCGAGTTCGACGACCCGGTCGATGACCCGATTGAAGGGCCATGCAATGCGCTCGTGGTTAGAGATCCTCTCCAGGACTGGAACCCATGTTCGGACGATCCGATGGCGGCACTCATCGCCCGCTTGGAAGCCTTGGAGACTCGGCAAGTGGCAATCCCACTGGACGGCAAGCCATACCCAGCATGGGTGGATGACATGCCGGCACCTCCGGGATTCGGGAACCCCACTTTCGCCCCCTTTAACGGGACTGGAGATCCGCCACAGCATTTGGCCCATTTCAACTCGAGGAGTGGGCCTATGTTGGGAACTCCGGCGCAGCAGGAGGCCGCTAAGCTTCGCTGCTTTGTCCAAACATTGGAAGGGCCAGCATTTGTCTGGTACAGCCAGCTCCCCGTCGGGTCGATAACTAGCTGGGAGGACCTTCGTAGACAGTTCTTCTACCAGTTCAGTTCCACGACCCGGAAGACGAGTATCGCAGACCTCTTCAAGTGCAAGCAAAGGCCTGATGAGCGAGTCGCGGATTTCGTCGCCCGATGGAAGGGTCTCACGTATTCCCTTGACATGCCATTGACTCAGGAGCAGTTGCTGACAATGTGCGTCGGGAATGTCAAGACCGAGATGGTCCCTTCCCTGATCACTCAGAATTACCCCGGAGGGTTCAGGGACTTCTCAGACAAAGCTCAACGTCTTGAGGAATCCCTGCAACAGGCCAGTCAGGCACACCCGCTGCCTCCTATGATTCCTACACGGAGAGTCAGCAGGGCTGAGCCCGCTGTTGTTGCCCAGATAGAGGCCCCCAGGCCGTTGGAGCTGCTGCCGGCGAGGCCAGCTCCACAGCCTCACAGGAATCCGCCTCCACGGGCTCAGTTCCCGGCCTAGCAGCGGCATCCCCAGAACCGGCCGGCCCCTCCGCGTAATGTACCGCCACAACCCAGGCGAGATAATCAGGGTCCACCTCCTCGGCAGGACCCTCCATCCCCTCGTCAAGACCACTCTCCCAGGGGCCCACGATACCTGACTTACTAATTTCACGAGGATCAGGTACCCGGTTATTTCCGGAGCGCCCTGGAGCAGAGGATTGTGCGACTGCCTGAGTGTTGGAGTCCAGAGGAGGCACATCTCACGGATAACCCCCGCTACTGCCCTTACCATCGGGCCCTGGGACACACCATCCAGCGGTGCTACGTGTTTAAGGACTGGCTCCAAGACCAGATTAACAACAATGTAATCAGGTTGGGCTCAGCTCCAGCACAAGTGGCGGGCGTGTTCGTGGGATCAGATGACGATAGCGGCAATGAGGACGAATGGCAGCTGGTCTCCGACCGCGGATCCCAGAAGTATAATAACTGGATGGCCCGCAAGATGATCATTCGCGCCCATGGAATCATCCGTGCGCGCTTGAATCAGCCTGAGCCCCCAGAATATGCTGGTGCTGCTTCGGCATCGTCGTCCTAGCCTGCCTCTTCCGAGAAGAGCAAACGGCGGCGGCGCAAGAAGGAAGAGCGCGCCCCGCCAGTTCCGCCGCTATCCCGCACTCTCGGCGATTTCATGCCCCCAGAGATGGGGATCCCTCCCCGGATCCACCCAGTGATGAATGATTCGTCAAATGACAGTGTTGGGTATGCTTCGGTTAATACCGTCAAGCTGGTAAATCCCTTTTCGGTTCCCGACGTTGAAGAACACCAGGTGGACCTCCCTAGTGTCCCCGTTCGTCACCACCGTCGGAGGAACCGCAACAACAGGAGTCGCTAGGGCACGACAGTTGGTACCTCCAGCCAGGCCGTGCACGCCACTGAGACCAGGCAGCAGGCTCAAAACCGAGCTCAGCATGCGCAGCCCCCCCATCCGGGGATGACGGATTCGCCTCCGCCACTGTTTGTGGTGTGGGACCAGGCAGAACCGCCTCAGCCGCGTCGCGATCAGCTCCGCCCTGCCACGAGTCCATCCCGGCCTCCTGACCCCAGTACGGTGACTACTTCCCGGGCTTCAACCAATGAACAGCGAGATGCGCCAAGCACCAGTCGGTCGCCGATCCAACCGGCAAGGCCCGTCATGCCTCCAACCGCAGAGCAACCTCCTGCAACCAGGGGCTCGCGCTTGGCCAAAAAGTATGATGTCCTGAAGCACTTGGTCGACATCCCAGCGAGGCTCTCCATCCTTGAGGCTCTGCGCATGTCACCTGAGATGCGCGAGGCGCTCGCTGAAGCCCTGAAGAGCCCCCTCCATTTTGAGACGGAGGTTGCGGCTGTAGAGGCCTTTCACGCCGAAACGATTGAGGACGCCGAATGTCAGGCAGTTATCTCGTTCTCTGGTAAGGATGAAGACCCTCCTATACAGGGGCACATTCGTCCGCTATATGTTACTGGCCAGTTCAATGGCCTTGAAGTCCGGCGCTGTCTTGTCGACACGGGGTCCGGGATTAACCTGATTCCCACTCGGACGCTCCGGAGATTGGGGTTGTCTGAGGATGACTTGATTCCCTCCGACCTCAGGATCCAGGGGTACGACCGCACCGAGCAAACTCCGGTCGGCAAGATACGTTTGAAGACCCAGTTCGGTGACCTGGTTGCCAACACCGAATTCATGGTAGTCTCTCAAGACACTGCGTATAACGCATTGATGGGCAGTCCATGGCTCCGCCTTCATGCAGCGGTTCCCTCATCATACCACCAATGCCTTAAATACTCCCTTAACGGTCGAGTAGGCGTGCTTCAGGGGGATGCCTCTCCCTTTTCCTCATGTGAAGCCCGCTATCTGGACGCGAACTATTACAAGAGAAAGGATAAGCAGATCCTGGCAGGTGATGTTGAGCCTGTCGCTGTTGCAAGTGATCCCTGGGCAAGTTTGGATGACGCTTACGTCCTCCCGATTCAACGGTTGGACGTAGCCATGGTCTCGACGGCCTGTGAGTCTCCTGATGAGATGACCGCGACCGCCCGTGCCAGCACCAGCGGCCCAGCAGGATCTGGTAGCCCCAATGCAGTTCCCAGCGCAGTCTCTCCTGTGGACGATCCCTCCCCGAGTGGAGAGGACGTGGAAGATGCACCCCCAGCCTTTGAGGAGGGCGTCTCCGCCACGGTCGATGAGTTAGTACAGGTGAACCTTGGAACCGAGGTAGATCCAAGACCCACATTGGTCAGTGTCGCCATGTCCTATGAGGAGCGGCAGCAGTACGTAGACTTCCTCAGACAGCACCATGATGTGTTCGCTTGGGGATATGACAAGATACCGGGGCTAGATCCTCAGGTAGCCGTCCACCGCCTTGGTCTCTCGGCGAACCATCGCGGGTTCAAGCAGCCTCCTAGGAAGATGCACCCATTCCACGGTGCCATGGTTGAGGCCAAAGTTGACAAGCTTATCAAAGCCAACTTCGTGAGGGAAGTCAGTACCCCAGATGGCTGGCCAACATTGTGCCGGTCAGGAAGAAGAATGGGCAGATCAGAGCCTGTATCGACTTCCGCGATCTCAACTGCCATTGTCCGAAGGATGATTTTCCCCTTCCGGTGACAGAGCTGTTGATTGACGCCACGGCAGGGTTCCAAGCCCTCTCCTTCATGGATGGATACTCCGGATACAACCAAATCCGGATGGCCCCTGAGGATGAGGAGTTCACTACCTTTAGGGCCCCCCAAGGTATCTTTTGTTACCAGGTCATACCCTTCGGCCTGAAGAATGCAGGTGCCACCTATCAACGGGCGATTCACCGCATATTCAAGCCAATCCTCGGCACACTGGTGGAATGCTACATCGACGACTTGGTGGTCAAATCGCGCCAGCGTCAGGACCATCTCAAAGATCTCGAGAAAGTGTTCGGCTTCCTCCGGTCTCGCTGCCTGAAGATGAACCCGTTGAAGTGTGCTTTCGGGGTCACCTCCGGGAAGTTTCTTGTCTTTGTGGTAAGGTACCGGGGTATTGAGATCGACTCGGAGAAGATCAGGGCGATTAGCCAGATGCCTCCCCCAGGTAACATCCGGGAACTGCAAGGGTTCCAAGGCCACTTAGCCTATATACGCCGATTCATCGTGAATCTGGCCGGCAAGTGTAAGCCATTTTCTCGGCTCATGAAGAAAGGTGCCACCTATGTATGGGATAAGGAGTGTCAGACCGCTTTCGAGGAAATCAAGCAGTACCTGCTTCAACCTCCGGTTCCGATGCCGCCTGTATCCGGGAAGCCACTGGTCCTTTATGTGACCGCCCTAGAACGGTCCCTTGGTGCCCTTCTCGCCCAGAAGAACAACGAGGGAACAGAGAATAGCCTCTATTACCTCAGTCGCATGCTCCTCGATGCAGAAGTTAGGTATTCCCCCATCGAGAAGAGCTTCCTGGCGCTCGTATTTGCCGTACAGAAATTACGGCACTACTTGCAGCACCACGAGGTACAGTTGGTTTCTCGGGTAGACCCATTGAAGTATATCCTGAGCCGGCCTATGTTGACTGGCTGTCTAGCGCGGTGGGATGTGATTCTTCAGCAGTTCGACATCAGGTATGTGTCTTAGAAGGCCATCAAAGGGAAAGCATTGGCGGACTTTCTGGCTGCTCACCCGACCTCCGCGGATCAGCCGCTGGATCTAGGCTTTCCTGATGAGGCCGTTCTCTCGGTCTATCGTGCCGATCCATGCTGGCAGATGCACTTTGACGGTGCCTCCCGGATCCCCACCGGTAGAAGACTCGATAATTCTAAGCTCAACAAAGTGGGTTTGGGTATCGTCTTCATTACCCCAGAGCAAGCCGTGCTGCCATACTCTTTCCTGTTGTCAGAGGGCTGTACCAACAATGAGGCGGAATACCATGCCCTCATCACTGGCCTCGAGTTGGCTCTCGAGATCGATGTGCCCCGTCTTTATGTGAAAGGGGACTCTGAGCTAGTCGTTAAGCAGATCAATGGCGACTATGTTGTCAGGAAGCCGGAACTTGTGCCATTGCTGGAGTGCACCCTCCTCCTGATGGCCCAGTTCCCTTCTCGGCCAGAAATTGTCCATATTCCCCGGTCGCAGAACGGTCGAGCAGATGCTTTGGCCATCCTTGCTGCGTCACTCGCGGAGCCTGAACAGGACAACCTGATCATCCGCGTGACGCACCGCAGGCTCATCGCTCCCGTTATCCCGGAAGGAGATCGCGGCCCGTCGGTAAGTAATCTCACCACGGTTGCCCCTGTGCCCGGAGCCCCGAGTACCCCAGATATGGCAGTCGAATCAGCCTCTGATTGGAGGGCGCCTTTGGTTGAGTACCTCCAACATGGCATTCTCCCGTCGGATCGGGCCGAGCGCGAGCGAGTTCGACGCCGCGCATCGCAGTTTGTCCTCCAGAGCAGTCCCAGCCTGGAGCAGATCCTCTATAGACGCGGATTTGATGGTGTTCTCCTCCGTTGCCTTCAGGGAGTTGAGATCCCACGGGTCATGCAAGAGGTTCATGCTGGTTCATGTGGTGCCCATCAGACTGGGCCGAAGCTGTCCCACCAGATTCGGAGGTTGGGATACTTCTGGCCCTCCATGATCCATGACTGCATCGAGTATGCCAGGAAGTTCCAAGCGTGCCAGGTTCATGCGAACTTTGTGCATCGGCCGCCGGAGCCTCTCCATACCACCAGGTATTCTTGGCCCTTTGCAGTCTGGGGGCTGGACGTAGTGGGACCTTACCTGCCGGCGACGACTCGCCAGTGCCGGTTCATTCTGACCGCCACAGACTTCTTCTCCAAATGGGCAGAGGCGATTCCGCTCAGAGAGGTCAAATCCTGTTTGATCGCTGACTTCGTGACCTCCAACATCATTTATCGATTTGGAGTGCCTCACGCTATCCTCACGGATAACGGAGCCAATTTCCAAGCAGCCGAGTTGAAGAAATTGTATGCCAAGTACAACATTCGCTCGAACCATACATATCGCTATCATGCGCAGGAGAATGGACAAATTGAGGCATTTAACAAAACCCTCTCTAACATTCTGCAAAATATGGTTGGTCAGAACAAGAAGAGTTGGCCGGACAAGCTCCCCAACGCCCTCTGGGCTTATCGGACGACGACTCGCAATTCCACCCAGATGACCCCTTATTCCCTGGTGTATGGAGCTGAGGCCGTCCTGCCCATCGAGATCCAGTTACCGTCCTTGCGCACTGCGGTCTATGACCAGCAAGCGCCGGACAGAGCTGCTGAAGCCCGTCTAGTCGAGTTGGAAGCACTGGATGAGAATAGGCTTCGCGCTTTGCACAACTTAGAGAGGCATCAAAACAGAATGGATTGAGCTTTCAATAAGAAGGTTCGCCTCCGCTCCTTCCTGCAGGGTGACCTAGTACTGGCCCTAAGAGCGCCAATGATCCCCGGCAGGAAGCCGCCCAAGTTGGAGCCCAAGTGGGAGGGACCTTTTGTTGTCCACAAGGTCTATCCCAATGGCGCGTACTCCCTAGCAACTATGGATAGTGAGCGTGTCACTCCTCCCACCAACGCTTGGTTCCTCAAGCAATACTTTTCCTGAGTGCACTTCGTCCAAGCTACAAGACGTTAAACTGTTCAGCATTCGTCCAACATGACGTTAAACTGTACCACGTCCGCGCTGCAAGACGTTAAACTGCCAAGCGTCATCGTCCTGCATGACGTTAAACTGCCCCTCAAGAACTACGTACGGCTTGATTCCCATCCTTATGGGATACGTAGGACCGCCTGAGCATTCATGTTTCAGGACCATCCTCATCCTTCGGGAATTTCCATCCCATCTCGGGCCCTAGGCCCAAGTTCCTCTGGGTGTGCAGCGTATGGTGTGAACGCGGGGCTATGCCCTCATTCACGTTGGTTTGCTCGCCACGCTGTATGCCCCCCACGTTTGGGGATGCCTTCCGCTCCCCCCTTTCCTTTTTTCGTCCTGCATGACGTTAAACTGCACTTCAAGAACTACGTGCGGCTTGATTCCCATCCTTATGGGATACATAGGACCTCCTGGACATTCATGTTTCAGGCCCAGCCCCATTTTCCGGGAATCTCTATCCCGCGTTGGGCCTCTGGCCCCAGTTCCCCTGCTTTTTGTGCGAGGCGTGTGGCGTGAGCAGGGGATTATGTCCTCATTCACGTTGGTCTACTGGCCGCGCCGTACGCCTCCCTCGTGTGTGGGACTACCTCACACCCCTCATCGTCCTGCATGACGTTAAACTGCCTCTCAAGAACTACGTACGGCTTGATTCCCATCCTTATGGGATACGTAGGACTGCCTGGACACTTGTGTTTCAGGTCCAGCCCCGTCTCTTGGTTGATCACGGGAATCTGCCGTCTTTTGGTTGCTCTCAGGGTGAGTCCTCCGACCCTTTCCGGTGATCTGTTAACATGTTTTGGGTACTCAGGTCTATGACCCGTAGTGTCGGATTCAATCCCGACAAGTCCTGTGTTGCTTGTCGGGCCTCGCGCTTCCTCTTGTTCGAGCCTTCACTCAAAGGGATCCTCGTTAGAGGTTTGGGTACGATGCCTCAGTGCTCTCCTACCGCTCCGGGTCGATTTACCGGCGGGTCCTGGGCCGCAAATTGATATGAATCCTGCGCTTGAGCGGTTGATGCTCGTTTGCTTGCCCCATCCTAGGCTGACGCGATCAGATGTTGTGTTGCGAATATGGTCAGCGACATCCTTGATCGCCATGTCGGCTCTTTCAGGCTCTGAACATTGGTTGCGCAGTCCACATCACACTCCGCCTTTGTGCGTTGTAGTGGAATCTTGACACTCTCTTCATACTGACCTTCAGTACACCTTTACACGTTAGGCAGGCCAACCAGGGTAATGGCGTCTTTCGAGGCTCCCACGATCTGAGCACCAAGGATATATGCTGATGTCCTCCCTAAGGGTCATGTGTAGCTGGACCCTCGTCCCCATAAGGAGGAAGGAGTCGCCCGAACAATCGCGTTCTGGGCCCAGTATAGCTGGAGGCTAGCATCTCTTCCCCTCGGGTGATGGACATACGCAGGCCCCTATCCCAGGATCCTTCTCCTGAAATTGTGCATGACCGCAGGGCTGGGATGTGTCCCCACCTCCGTTGTGTCTGCCGTACCGCAATAAGCGGATTCCTCCATGGTCCGAACCACACGACCTTAAACTGTGTTGTCTGGTCCTACCACACGACCGTAAACTGTGATCGTCTTGGCCGCCCGATGAGAAACAGCACTGCATCGTGATGTTCTCCTCAGGGGACACTCACGTTGGGCGCTGGTTAATAACCACGCCATTTATCAATGCCTTTCATGGCTTGATTATTGTGGCGACGCCAGATATTTCTTAATCACAGGCATGTCACTGCACAAAGAAAAACCATCCACCTTTAAGGACAAATAAGAAATATCAAATACCGCTTCTTCTGTGTGCGAGGGTCAGACCCGCACCCTTCCCCGTGCTGGTGCCCGATTGTGTTGCGCCGCGCTTCAAGAACTACGTGTGGCTTGATTCCCATCCTTATGGGATACGTAGGAACACCCGGATGTTTGAAACTTCGGGTCCAACCCCCCACCTCTTAGAGATTCCCCCTTCTCTGGGGAATCCGCCGCCTTCGGGTCACCCTCAAGGCGTGTCCCTCGACCCCTTGTAGTGGTCCACCGGTGTCAAGAGTACTCCGGTTTATTGCCAGGAGGGTCAGGTTCAGCTTGGTTAGGTTCCTTCTACTTTTCAGGCTTCGTGCTCCCTTTCATTCGGACCCATCGCCTACGCCCTGGGTGGAGCCCCCGTGAGCGGTCTGGACACAATGCCTTAGTGCTCTCCCACCGACTCGGGCTGGTGCCCCCAAGGGCCTCGGGCAGCAAATCGATATGAATCCTGCGCTTGAGCAGTTGATGCTCGTTTGCTACCTCATTCCATCAACGGTCAGTGCGATATTGATGCTGCTTTTCCGCCACGGTCGGCAGTACTCCCATATTGTTACGCCGGTGCCCCCAGTCCTTGAGTGAATGGCCGCATGATTCACATTACATTTTCCACCTCCCATTCTGGCCAGGCGAAACCTCGACACTCTTGACACTATCCCTCAGTTCATCTTTGCATATCCAGGGGATAGGACCACGATGTGGCGTGCTTTGAGGTTCTTATGGTCCGAGCTCTAAGACCTCAAACTAAGATCTGCCCCTTTGGTCCAAGCTCTACGACCTTAAACTAAGATATCCCTAAATGGGGTTCTACGTCCCGCATGACGTTAAAACTGCACTTTCAGAACTATGTGTGGCTTGATCTCCAGCCTGATGAAGTACGTAGGAACGCCCGGGCATCTCGACTCGGGCCCAGCCTCAGGGATCGCTAAGTCCCGCCCCTCCTCGTCGCCGACCGTCTGGCCTGACTTCTGGTAGAGTGGTGCAGTTGTGACATTCTCCCCGATTCATCTCAGGATGCCCCATTGCAATGATGGGAAGCGACAGTTTCCTCTTCAAAGAGGTTCTGTCTGAGAATTGGGGTAATTCGCGACCAGATTAGTACATCCGCCTAATACGCTTTCCCCACGGTGGCGCAATTTTGGGAGTGTTAGATTCTGTCCGAACAAATCATCACTTCGCCCCACGCTTCGCATGCCCTGTTGATCCGGATTTCCACCCTTGTGCCTGAAGGAACCCCCAAAGCGGCATTGATGATGACATGTGATCCGCCTCCTGCAATATGAATGATGACCTTCGGTCCGTCTATTGCAGTCATATGGTCGATTGATCCATTGTCCGCTTGCCGTCTTGGGCATTTCCTGAAAGGCCGACCGTCGTGGATTTCTGAATTCGGGACACGCGATTCACCATTTCTCATTTCCCTATGTTCGGATAAAATCTTAACGCCCCTAGCGTTGTTACGCTCGTGTGTCGGAACAAGTTGGGGGGATGATACATTGATTAGGTCTGAGGTCTCCTTTCCTAAGAATGACCTCCCTCTTTTCTTTAGAAATCCAGGCCCGATTGTGGATGCCTGAAGCTTGGTTGACGCTCCCGCGAGACAATGAATTGTGGTTGAGCATGTTAAGCCAAAAGATGCAGATAAATATGGTGATTCATACAAATGGGTCGAAGTATTGAGTAGCGGAAGCAAAATGTTCTGGGAATGGCAAAAACAAAGCCCCTAGGGATTAGCGTGCTGAATGAGTCTTTCCAACGCCGCTACCCTTTGGCCGGCGGCCTCCAGAGCTGCTTCTCGCTCTCTGCGTGCCCTCTCTTCATCGGTGGTCGCAGCACGCAGCTCGCCGATCCTGGCCTGTGCACGCTCCCGCTCGACTTGAAGTGTGACCATCTGTTGGCCCGCCTCCGTCAGCGGTACCTGGGCGTCAACCAGCTGGGCCGTTAGTTGCTCCACAAGCTCAGTGCACGTTGCGACGAAGGCCTCCTTCTCTGTCGCCCGCCCTTCGAGACGTCGGACTTCCTGCTCCGCCACGAGGAGCGCCCGCGTGCTCTCCAACATGTCCCGACATTGTGCGACGTCGGCATGCCGGCGGCTCTCGCGCATCTTTTCGGCCATGAAATCACGGACCGTCAGATGGAGGCGTTGAGCATCAGTTCCCCCGGCACACAGGAAGCGCAGCCAGGTTTGAAGTGATACCATGCGCCCCAGCCACTCCGATGGGTCTCGCTTAAGGAAGCGATGGATGCACTTCCACCCCCTGCGTCGCGTTATCCGGCTCTCCTCGACCGCCTCCGCGTCCGAGTCGTCTATCTCCTCGGGGTCGGCAGGCCGGTAGGCAGGGAAGGCAGCCAGAAGGTCTGCTGCAGGGTCCGCCCCTGGGGTGTCCTCACGGGGGATAGGTTCCCCAACATCTGGGCGACCTTCTTCTCCCGCCCCAGCGGCGTTGACACCCTCGTCAGCCCCCGACCTCTCTCCGATGGCAGCACCGCCAGCGTCCGCTGCCCCCTGATCAGCAGTTGGTGGGGCCGGCTCGGTGTGAGAAGTCTGTTCCGGAGCAGGCGGCATGTCTGCCACTGGTCCACTCGTGGATGTCCCGGGTTCGGCAGCCCGACGAGCCTCCAGTATTGAGATCACTGCGCGGGGCATGCCGTGGTTAGTCACGGAGCGTCAACGGCAAGCACCAACAGTAAAGTAAGGAGACTTACGGGAATCCAAAGCGTCATCTTCCGTTGTCCCGGCCGCCGCAGGAGAAATTGCAGCAGGGGACCCTTCAGCGCTTTTCAATTCAATGATGGGTGTCTGGCCCCCGCCTTGTCCTGCTGGCGCCTCTCCTACTCCTACTGAGGACGCCTGACCAACATCCGTGCACTCCTGATAAAGGTGGAGAAATGGGTTAGAAGCTGCATAAGAGAATGGACGAAGCAGGTTGAGTAGGGATAGAAGCGGACCTCGAGGAGCTCGGTGATATCGACATTGTCGGAGCCGGCCACCTCGCCGCTCTCCCGCGGGCTCCCCGGATGGGACCTTCCCTTCGAGCCTTCATCCTCCCCCGTCTCCTCCTCTTCCTCGGAGTCATCGTTACTATCATCTTCCTCCGGCGGCATCTGTTCTAGAGCAGGCTCTAGACCGAGCATCACCTTCACCAGAAGGGACGGCTCCGCACGCTGACCACGCTGGCGCGCATACTCGTCCATGGCCGTCAGATATGCATACCGCCGGTGGAAGTTCACCCTGTCGGTGACCTGAAGGCGCCCGACCTCTGGCAGATGGATTCCTTCGCTGGTTATCTTCTGCCAGATGATTTCGGTCCCCAGCGACTGCCGTAGGGTCATCCAGGCCGACCACAGCGCCGGGAAGACTGCATCGTGGGAGGGTTCGAGCAGACGCCTTACCTGCTTCCTGGGCCGCTCCCCGACCACCGCATGTGCCCCCTCTCTAGGCGCTGAAGTCGTGGCGGTAGCCTGCGATGTGCCCGCCGCCGAAGTCCCTGCCCGCGCCGGCTCCGCTGCTTGGCGCGCCTCCGTTCTCCCCCGCGTGACGGCGCCTCGCCTCCTTCCTTGACGCCCGGTCTCCGCACGGGTGACCTCGAGCCGCCGAACTGGCTTCCGTAGAAGCCCCTCGGGGTACGCGATGGCCCAGTGTTCGGCGTACTCGGTTGCCAAGCCTACGTCGACCCCGGTAGGAGGGAGAGTGATGACGTCGCCAGAGCCAAAAGCGGCGAACATCAGCCACATCTGGCGAAGGACGCAAGGGTTCGTCTCCTCCCGAACAGCAGTGAATACCCTCTTCGGCATCCGTTGAAGGCACCCGAACTGCCTGGCGAACCGGGTTGGCACGTAGGGCTCGCAGATCACCTTCACGTCGATCCGAGCCACGAGCACCCCGCCCCGCATGCTCAGGAAGTATTCGTGCTGCTCCAGCAGACCCTGTCCATTGTCGATCATCTAGCCGACGGGAGTAGGGAACGGGCTGAAGTTGAAATTGGCATGATTTCCAATCTGAATCCTCACGCCCTCCTCATTTAGGGTCATCGGAGCGACCCCCGCGATGTTCAGCAGGGAGGGTCGCAGGCCGTTGCCCGGAGGAATGACGGCGTTTGGAAACGTGTACCCACCAAGGTGAGCAGCCACCCAGCCGTGGAAGAATTGAAAGGGCCCACAGACCCTTCGTGGCGACCCCCCTCACGAGATGCGTCCCAGGATGGCGTACATCTTAGCCAGCACTGGGACCCCGAGGCTGTATCTCTTGTTGGCGGCCATGGCGCCCGCCATCTCCAGTGTCGCCGGGCGGACGCCCATCCTCGCGTCCCGCACTGGCAGGAGCCACCCACTCAAAAAGGCGGCCAGGAACGCCGCGTACCGGACATTTGGGTCCCGGGCCTCGATGACGCGGTACCCCCATGAGCGGTAGTCGCCCGTCTCCAGGACCCGCCAGTACGACCCGTTCCAGCTCCTCTGAGCCGCGGTCGGGCACCGCTTCCCCCTGCCTGGCATCTTGACCGCTGGGTCATGCTCCAAGAACTGGCCGAACCACTCCTTGTAGGCTATGTCCTTGTGGAAGTCCTTAACCCCGAGCTGCTGCGTAGCCAGGTCTAGTAGATGCCATGTCAGAATGGGAGTCTGTGACCTGTCGTCCCAGGTGTTCTTCGGAAGCAGGAACTCATCGTATTGGTAACCCTCCAGCAGGATACCTCCGATGCAGTGGATGTCCCAGAGACCGATGCTAACCTCCCCATGGTGAAGATGGAAGGTGTTGGTATCCGGGGAACAGCGGGTGAACAGCTCCGGCCCGAGCTCGGACTGCTGGTAGAAGTGGAACTGCGACGTCCACACCGCCTCAAATAGGCCGATGTACCGCAGCTCTTCCGCGAAGTGATCGCAGGTGTGGCGTACCCAGAACGCCCAGGCCCACTCACTGGTGAAATTTCCCCCAGACCGCAAGTCCCAGTCCTTCAGCCAGCCCTTGGTGTCGTCAGTGACACTCTGGCGGTATGTGCTCGAGTAGAGGGCTGGAGAGTTCTCCGCAGTAGGCTCACTCCCGGCAATGGTTCGCGTCCTCGGGTTCAGGACATAAACATCTAAGTTCCTGGTCTCCCTGGCAGGATGCCCATTGTTGGTGATGTTATAGCGGGGAAGCTCGTCCTCCCGAGTCACCCAGGTCCGTGGCGCATCAACCTCGAACCCTGGAACCGGAACCTCATCCAGGATGCCATAGTTCCAGAGCGGCAGGTTGTCCGACAGCGGATATGTCTTCTGGGCCGGCGTCAGCAAGTCGAACAAGGATTGATTGTTGGAAACAATCTCCTTGGCTCCGTAGACCTCCCCGTTCGCCGCCATCTCAGCTCTGCGAATGGCGGCATCCCCCTCATTCCCTTGATTCGCGGCCATCTCAGAAGCTCCGGGAGTCGTGTGGGATGAAGCGTGCGGAATCGGACGAGGCTGATAGAGAAATTTGGGAGTTGGTGCGCAATCCTAGTGGACGGCGCGCAATTGGGAAGTCTGTCGCGTAAAACCCCGGGTGTTCGCGCAAAAACAGGCCGAAATCTGGATGGGTTTGCGCGACGAACGGGTGAATTCCGCGCCGGCAATGGCAATTTCGCGCACGATAGCTTGAAATCTTGTCGCGCGGAAGGCCGGTGTACAGTACGGGGGACCCATGGCCCCTATTAAACCACTATTTTAATTTAATCTTAATTTAATTAATGTTTTGAATTCTTCTTAATATTAAACTCCAAAATTAATTCTAATTAATTTTATTTAAAAAACTAAATTAATTAAATCAAATTATAGGGGTTACCTCCGTCCGGGGAAGGAGTCCGGCTAGACTGTGAACTGTCGCGAGGGTGTTTTAATGAAGTAGGGCCGAATCATAGTGTGACTACGGTGTAACCGTGGCGTGACCACAACGTGATCACGGCATGATCACGGCGTGATTGCAGCGTGACCACGGCGTGACCATAGCGTGACCGTGGCATGACCGCAGTGTGACCGCGACGTCCCCACAGCGAGATCGCGGTGAGACCACGGTGTGATCACGGTGAGACCGCGATGAGACAGTGATGTGATCGCGGCGTGTCTGCCCGGTACCGCAACACCCTCGCGGAAGCACTTGTGGGAAAAGGGTGGTTGATAAAACACTATTTTGTTGAATATTTTATTGCTAATAAATGACAAACTTTCCTCACATTGTGTTATATATGATCAATTATGGAATATTTGGGATTAGATCACTCAATTGAAAATTTGATGAAAATTCCAGTTTTACCCTTTTAAAGTGCACTGTGGTATATTATGAATAAATATTTTTATTTCCCGAATTGGAACTTAATATTTTGTTACCTAATTCCTCACTAAATATTCTACAACTTTCATTCAGGACATTGGAGCTAGATCGTGGGTTTACTTGGAGTAAATGGTCCATGAAGACAAAGCTGGACTGGACTCGCTGGGCTGGATAGTGCTTCTGTATTAGGGTCATAACTTTCTTATCCGTGCTTGGATGTGGCCCAAATTTGGAGAGAATATAGAAGACAAAAATGAGAGCAAATAATGCTTCTGGAAGAGCAGCTGGATCGGGTGTTTGGAAGGTCAAACAGGCGGTTCAACTTGGATTAAAATATTTTCCCGAATTTCCACATTCACACTTGAAACCATTTGTAACCCTAGCCCTCCCCAACTCTATTTAAAGGACATTTTCACTCTTTGGAAGGCTGGTTCGGAGATTGGGAAAGGTGTAGCCGAGAGTTGGTTTCCTAGGAACTCCTCTAACCCCTTGGAAGAAGTGAGTCTTTGTGCAAGGATCTCTTCCAAGAAGGCTCTCATCTCCCACCTCCACTTGTGTTTCATTGTTTTCATGCTTGTAACTTGCCCTTTTCTTCAATAAATCTTCTTTGTTATTATTTTACTATCTTATTTTTTTGGCTTCTTGGTTCTGTAATCTTATAGTGGATACAAGATTGGGTATTTTCCTTTCAATCCGTTGCTTATGCAAAACGTCTCCACAATGAAAATTCCAACCATGGAAGAGTAGTTTTGTTCGTAGTCGATCTAATCCCTACCCCCTTCATTTATTCATTTTGAATCCATGAACATACTGTAATTCATAATTTGTGATCAATTAATTGAGATTTAAGTTGTAAGGAACTCACTCGACTTGCATCTGACCGCGAGGACGGTCCTGTGTGAATCGAGAGAGACAAACTTCAATTGTAAAATCTAATCAACTTGGGATAGAATTATAGGGCTCAACTCTCATCCATAAACTTAATTAATTCTCAAATATAGAGAGTAGGTTATTCCCTAATTGAACATTGATCATAAGTTGGATTTAGACCACAATCAAAGTAGGTTACTGCGATTGGAAGTCTCAAAGACAACCTAGTGCTCATTTCTTCAAATACATGTGGTTGTGTCAAATTCCGTAGGGTTTGGGGGATGACAAGGTTAGGGGGTCACATTTTAATGAATTATAATCATATGGGATAATGATTAAATAATGGTGAAGGGGTAGATTAGATTGGCTACGACTTCTCATAGTAGTGCTTTTAAAGAAACAGTGTTCGTGATTGTCTTTTACTCCTTGATTGCCTTGATTGTTTTGTTTCGTGTTCTAAAAGTCTTTCAATCAAACCACCCCCATATTTTATCATTTTGTTTCTTTTTTTTGGTTTCTTAAAGCCTTCTAAGGGTTGTTAAACTAAGTCCTCCTCAAGAGAACGACCTAGTTCAGCCACTGTGCTGCACTTAGTAAATAAACAATATCATTTGAAAGCGCCCACGACAGTGCCTTTCAAATTTGGCGTCGTTGCCAGGGAGGAAATAGTTTTCTCAATCAATTAGAGGTATTTGTTTTTTATTTAATTATCTTCTTCCTCTTCTCACTTTCTTCTTTCACCTTTCTCAATATTTGTTCATTTTTCTCTTCTTCTTCTTCTTAATTTTTTTTAGACCATCAATTGAACTCCATTCTTATGATATTGTGGTCTATTATTTTTCTTCATTTCTCTATTTTTATATGATTTATGACACGGTCCCAACCTGAGGATCTCTTTGATCTAGACCCTGAGATTGAACGCAGCCTTAGGGCTCGAATCAGGCAATCTCAATCCACGGGAAGTGTCAACATTTACCCAACAGGAGAACTCCTCCATTTTGGAAACACTAAAATTGGAAACACATCTAAATCCAAACTAAAACAAGAACCAATGGCTGAGAATAATGGAAATGAACTTAATAGAACCATTCAAGAATTGGCCGCACCAGATATTAACTATCAACCAAATTGCATTGCATACCCAACACTTGAATCAGACTTTGAACTTAAATCTAGACTAATTCACCTTCTTCCAAAGTTTCATGGATTATCTGGTGAGGACCCAAACAAACATTTAAAGGAATTTAATGTAGTCTGCTCGACTCTTAAACCAAGAAATGTCTCTGAAGATCAAATTAAATTAAGAGCATTCCCATTCTCACTTGACGGAGCTGCAAAGGATTGGATGTACTATTTACAACCTGAAGACGTAACATGTTGGAACGATTTGAAACGTATTTTATTGCAGAGGTTCTTTCCAGCATCAAGGACTACATCCATTCGAAAGGAGATATCAGGGATCAAGTAGGCACAAGGGGAGTCGATGTATGAGTACTGGGAGCGCTTCAAGAAGTTATGTGCAAGCTGCCCACATCACCAAATCAGTGAGCAACTACTTATCTAGTACTTCTACGAAGGCCTCACACCTATGGAGAGGAGCATGGTGGATGCCGCAGCTGGAGGAGCATTGGTGGACAAAACACCAGCAGCTGCACGTGCATTGATCGACAAGATGGCCCAAAATTCCCAACAATTTGTTGATCGAGGTACACCACATATCAGGGGAGTACATTAGGTAAGTCCTTCTTCTCTTGAGAGTCATTTGATTGATACCAAGTTAGAATAATTGACAACTATGGTGAGGCAAATTGCTCTGGCACAAAAGACATATCTACCCCCTCCTTCAAGGCCTTGTGACATTTTCACTGAGACAAACCACCCAACTGACTGTTGCCCACAACTAAAAGAGACAGAGGATTGCGCAGCAGTATTCCCAGGGAGACCATTTCAGCAGCAACAACAACCATATCCCCAAAATAAGTTTGATTCATTTTCTCCAACATAAAACCAAGGGTGGAAAGATCAACCGGACATGAGGTATGGCTATGGACAACAAAAAAGGCCCCCTTTTCAACCAAACTTCCAACAGCCTCCGCCTTACCAGCAGGGTTTCCAACAACCCCAAAGGAGATTTGAAGCCCAAGCATTCGCAAGTCAGCAACAAGGGAATCCTCCACCAAAGGTAGATTCTAATACTGATGATATTTTGAAGAAAATTGTTCTTAATCAATATAATGAGATGAAGAGTCAAAGTTCGGAGCTGAGGGAGTTGAAGACTCAAATGAGCCAGATTGCCACCGCCCTCCATGAACTTGTAAGTAAGAATTCCGGAAATCTACCTTCCCAACCCACTCCAAATCCAAAGGGGAATGTTAGTTCCATCACATTGAGAAGTGGGAAGCAAATGAACGATACATCTGTACCTACCATTCCACCGGGATTCACCTCAACTCCAGAGAAGCCGCATTCCAAACCAATTGATGAGAAATCCAAGGAGAAAGATAAAGGTAAGAAAAATATTGATTATGTTCCTCCTAAACCCCTTCCTTTTCCAAACAGGGTTGTTCAAACCAAGAAGATGTCTAAAGAAGCAATGCAAAAGGAGGTTTTGGACACATTCAAGCGTGTGGAGATCAACATTCCTCTACTTGAAGCCATTAAGCAAATCCCAAGGTATGCCAAATTCTTAAAAGAACTCTGCACCAATCGAAGAGGGCTCAAGGGGAATGAGAGGATCAACCTTGGAAGGAATGTATCGGCACTCATTACACCAACTCTAGCAATGAAAACAAAGTGCAAGGATCCCGGGACATTCACCATCCCATGTACCATAGGGGAGTTTCACTTCTCTGATGCTCTTTGTGATTTGGGAGCTTCCATAAATGTGATGCCTCACTCTGTATTCTCTTCCTTGCAGGTTGGTGAGTTGAAGACGACAAGAGTAGTGGTGCAGTTGGCGAATAGAGTTACGGCATATCCAGCGGGAGTTCTTGAGGATGTACTTGTTCGGGTAAGAGACATGATCTTTCCAGCAGACTTCTATGTTCTTAACATGGAGGATGATCAGGTAAGTTCTCATGCCCCCATTATCTTAGGTAGGCCCTTCCTCAAAACTGAAAAAACTATCATAAATGTCAATGAGGGTACACTTTCCATGGAATTTGGGGATGAAGTTGTGATATTTAATGTTATGGATTCCATGAAGTACCCCTCTGAGGACCATTCTGCTTTTGTTATCTCCCATTTTGAACCACCAAGTAAAAACTCCATGGATTTTGATTGTCCTATGCTTAGGGAGATTATGAGTATTGGTTCTGGTTTAATGTCTAAGAGAACTTCCACACCTGTTTCTAATGAACAAGACTCTCTAAGATTTGATTTTGAAATGGATTCATATTCTGATCTTGTTCATGTGAACTCTGATTATGACATGGCTATAGAGTATGCTAATGGATTTGATGCTTTATTCTCTGATTTTGATGATGTATATTCTGATACCGATGCTCTTTGTGCACATATTTCAGTTCCTTCAATGTCTCCATCCATACTACACCCTCCTTCATTAGAACTCAAGCCATTACCACCAAATCTGAAATACTCATACTTGTTGAGTGGTGAGAGATTACCTGTTATCATTGCTAACAATCTCCCTTTTGAACATGAAGAAAAGCTTTTGAATATTTTGAGGGAGAACATCAGGGCGATTGGGTGGACCTTGGCTAACATATCAGGTATTAGCCCCTCCATTTTCATGCATAGGATTCTCTTGGAGGATGGGGCTAAATCGGTGAGACAGCCACAAAGGAGACTCAATCCCACCCTCCTGGAAGTTGTTAAAAAAGAAGTTGAGAAATTGCTCGAGGCAGGTATAATATTTCCCATTTCAGATTCTCAGTGGGTAAGTCCAATTCAGGTTGTGCCTAAGAAAACTGGTTTTACTGTTGTTAAAAATGAGAAAGATGATTTAGTTCCAATGAGGGTGCAAAACAGTTGGCGTGTGTGTATTGATTATAGGAAACTAAATCAAACCACTCGCGAGGACCATTTCCCCCTCCCATTTATTGATCAAATGCTCGAGAGACTAGCTGGGAAAACACACTATTGTTTCGTGGATGGATTTTCTAGATATTTTCATGTTCCTATAGCTCTAGAGGATCAGGAGAAGACTACATTCACCTGTCCCTTTGGCAAATTTGCCTACCGGAGGATGCCATTTGGACTTTTCAATGCCCCAGGTACCTTCCAGAGATGATGGTGAGTATTTTTTCTGATTTTATTGAGACCTGCATGGAGGTATTTATGGATGATTTTACAGTTTATGGGTATTCATTTGATAAATGTCTAAATAGTTTGGAAAAGGTATTGAATCGTTGTATTGAGAAGAATCTAGTCCTGAATTTTGAAAAGTGTCATTTTATGGTAGAGCATGGCATTGTCTTAGGGCATGTAGTGTCAAAACATGGGATAGAGGTTGATAGATCTAAGGTAGACATTATTTCATCCTTACCATATCCTTCATGTGTGCATGATGTTAGATCTTTCCTAGGGCATGCAGGATTTTATCGGTGCCTCATCAAAGATTTTAGTAAGATCGCTCTTCCTATGTCACGATTACTTCAAAAAGATTCTGATTTTGTGTTTGATGATTATTGTAGGACTTCCTTTGATGATCTAAATAAGTGTCTGATCACTCCACCTATCATACAGCCCCCACGGTGGGACCTTCCATTTGAGCTTATGTGTGACGCCTCTAACTTCGCGGTTGGATATGTCTTATCTCAGAGGGTGTAAGGACGTTAACATGTGATTGCCTATGCATCAAGAACATTGGATTCAGCCCAATCAAACTACACAACCACGGAAAAGGAGTTTCTTGCTATCATATTTGCTTTAGATAAATTCCGTTCATATTTATTGGGCTCTAAAGTAGTTATTTTTTCTGACCATGCAGCTTTGAGGTACCTCCTGAAGAAGGCAGATACAAAGCCATGACTTATCCGTTGGATGCTCCTTCTTCAAGAGTTTGACATCGAGATAAAGGACAAAAAGGGGTCAGAAAACATGGTGGCGGACCACATGAGTAGTCTTACTCACACACTAGAGGATGACACCTTGGACCAGGTACCACTTCGGGACACTTTTCTCGATGAGCATCTTTATTCCATCTCAGGTACGCATCCTTGGTATGCTGATTTAGTGAACTACATTGTTGCCTCTGAAATCCCTGCAAATTTAAAGAAACATCAAGTCCAAAAATTGAAAAGTGAGTCTAGGTTTTATGTTTGGGATGATCCTTACCTCTGGCGCATGTGCAGTGACCAAGTAATTAGGAGGTGTGTTCCTGATCATGAGTTTGAGTCTGTCCTACATTTCTGTCATACACTTGCCTGTGGTGGAAACTTTGGACCCCAACGGACAGCTAGGAAAGTCTTAGACTCTGGATTGTATTGGCCTAGTTTATTCCATGATGCCCATGTGTTTTGTAAGTCGTGCTCTCGTTGCCAACACACTGGGAACATTTCTAGGAGACATGAGATGCCCCAACAACCCATACTATTTTGTGAGATTTTTGATGTATGGGGAATTGATTTTATGGGTCCTTTTCCTAGTTCATTTGGATTTTTGTATATTTTGGTTTCTGTTGATAATGTGAGTAAATGGGTGGAGGCCAATGCCACCAGGACTGACAATTCTCATGTTGTAGTGGATTTTGTCAAGGCTCAAATTTTCTGCAGGTTTGGAGTACCAAAGGCCATCATCAGTGACCAAGGGACACACTTTTTCAATAGGAATTTTTCTTCCCTCCTTCGAAAGTATGGGGTGACACACAAAACATCAACACCATACCACCCCCAAACAAATGGACAGGCTGAGGTTTCAAATCACGAGTTGAAACAAATCTTGGAGAAAACCGTGCAGCCAAATAGGAAGGATTGGAGCAAGCGCTTGGATGATGCATTGTGGGCTTATAGGACAGCATACAAGACCCCCATTGGTATGTCCCCATTTCGGATTGTTTTTGGGAAAGCGTGTCATCTCCCTGTGGAAGTTGAGCATCAGGCTTATTGGGCTACAAAGAAATGTAACATGGATTTGGCCCAAGCCGGAATCCAAAGGAAGCTGCAAATTCAAGAGCTTGAGGAGATTAGATTATCATCATATGAGAACTCAAGGCTCTACAAGGAAAGATCAAAAGCATCTCATGACAAAATGATCCAACAAAGGGAGTTTCATGTTGGAGAGAAAGTCCTTCTCTACAGTTCACGACTGAAGCTGATGACTGGTAAGTTGCATTCCAGATGGTTAGGTCCTTATGTTGTGACTAATGTTTTTCCTTATGGTGTAGTGGAGATCACACAAGAGGACACTGGAAGGAGCTTTACAGTCAATGGGCAACGTTTGAAGAGATACATTGAGGGACTTCCTACTGATGCAGTGGATTTTATCACACTGCATGACCCCATCATCACTTGAGCACATCAGGCTGTTCCTAACCCTTTCACTTTTATATTATTTGTCCTATTTAAAAATTCTTCATTTAATGTGCATATATCATCTCATAGGTTCACATTGAGGACAATGCAGTATTTTAAGTGTGGGGGAGGGAACCTTTTAGTTTAGTAATTTCAATTGCTTTCCTGTTCAAAAAAAACCAAAAAAAAATTGTGTGTTTTTTAAAATTTGTGTGTTTATTTTACAATTTTCTGTGTGTTTTTGAAACTTTTGAGATGAAATGATTCTCATCACCATTTTTAAATCCATATCAATAAGTGAAACAATTTACCCCTTGAAACTAATCTTAAATGAATGCTGAAATGACTTTGTTTCAAGTTCAAATATTTAGTAATTTCATGGAAAGTACACCGAATTTTGAATCTCATGCCACATCTCACTGTCTTTATATTTGAAATCACTTTCCTGTGAGGCTTCTGAACCATTATTTTCATATTCTTTACATTAACCTCACTTCTTGAGAGAACCAAACCATAATTTATTTAACCAGAATTTGATCTATTCCTGTCAAAACTTGAGGGTTTGAGGTACTTATGTTTAAATGATTGAGGCATTTGTTTGGTATTAAAGCCCCTATTTCAAAGAATCCTTTTTTATAATGGCCTACCTAGAATATTTAATCCTTGTAGACCTTATAATCCATGCACATCCTGTTAGGTTAGCCATATTACAATCCAATTTTCCCTATCCAACCAACACTTGAAGTGAAATTGCATAATCTAGTTGAGCTTAAGTGTGGGGGAAGTTGTCTTGTGTTTTGCCCCCACATTCTGTGATACTTTGGGTGGAAAATTAAATTCTGAAGAGATGTGTTTTCTGTTGAAGAAATTCATTCTATTGAAAGCTGTGCCTTTTTTGGAGCTTTCATGACAAGTGAAGTTGTGCCTTTTCTGGAGCTTCTAATTGAGGTGGAAAGTTGTTCCATCTGGAGCTTTCAAGAAAATCATGTTTGATAAGATTGACATTTTTTATGCTGAAATGATGAATGGTGTAAACCTTTCATTACTTTTCATGATGATGGAGCTGAATTGATACTATGGGGATTGAGGATAAGACCATATTTAAGTGAAAATTAGATTAATGCGATTTTGCTTCAAAAAGAGTCAAGCCCTCCTCATTCAGCCTCAGAGTTTTTCAAATCTTAATCCTACCAACCGAAAGCCACAGAACAACCCTGAAAAGTCCTCATGATAAACATATGTCCTTGACTCACATCGGGTAGCGATGTAGGAATCTATCAATCCTATGGTGACCCTTGTATGAGTTTGGATGAGAAAGACATTGCAAAAGAAAATTGATATTTGTGTGATGAGAGAAAATTCAAGTGAGGTAAGTGTTTTGTGCATGGGAGGATAAATGAAGTGGAAATATATTGAATAATATAAATTAAGAACTTGAAATAATGGTCTTTTATAAGGCATGATATCTTTTGTTTCTTGGTGTATAATTTCTTGATCTTAAGGATATGTGTTTTAAAATTGGTTTTGATTTGATATCGATGTTTACTTGACATGAGGTTTTGCCCAGGAGTGCAAAAGGGTAAGTGTGGGGGAGTTGATAAAACACTATATTGTTGAATATTTTATTGCTAATAAATGACAAACTTTCCTCACATTGTGTTATATATGATCAATTATGGAATATTTGGGATTAGATCACTCAATTGAAAATTTGATGAAAATTCTAGTTTTACCCTTTTAAAGTGCACTGTGGTATATTATGAATAAATATTTTTATTGCCCGAATTGGAAATTAATATTTTGTGACCGAATGCCTCACTAAATATTCTACAACTTTCATTCAGGACATTGGAGCTAGATCGTGGGTTTACTTGGAGTAAATGGTCCATGAAGACAAAGCAGGACTGGACTCGCTGGGCTGGATAGTTCTTCTGTATTTGGGCCATAACTTTCTTGTCCATGATTGGATGTGGCCCAAATTTGGAGAGAATCTAGAAGACAAAAATTATAGCAAATCATTCTTATGGAAGAGCATCTGGATCGGGCGTTTTGGAGGAAAAACAGACGTTGAAACGTGGATTAAAATATTTTCCCGAATTTCAACATTCACACTTGAAACCATTTGTAACCCTAGACCTCCCCAACTCTATTTAAAAGACATTTTCACTCTTTGGGAGGCTGGTTCGGAGCTTGTTAAAGGTTTATCCGAGAGTTGGTTTCCTAGGAACTCCTCTAACCACTTGGAAGAAGTGAGGCTTTGTGCAAGGATCTCTTCCAAGAAGGCTCTCCTCTCCCACCTCCACTTGTGTTTCATTGTTTTCATGCTTGTAACTTTACCTTTTCTTCAATAAATCTTCTTTTTTATTCTTTTACTATCTTCTTTTTTTGGCTTCTTGGTTCTGGAATCTTAGAGTGGAGACAATATTGTGTATTTTCCTTTCAATCCGTTGCTTATGCAAAACGTCTCCACAATGAAAATTCCAACCATGGAAGAGTAGTTTTGTTCATAGTAGATCTAATCCCTACCCCCTTAATTTATTCATTTTGAATCCATGAAAATACTGTAATTCATAATTTGTGATCAATTAATTGAGATTTAAGTTGTAAGGAACTCACTCGACTTGCATCTGACCGCGAGGACGGTCCTGTGTGAATCGAGAGAGACAAACTTCAATTGTAAAATCTAATCAACTTGGGATAGAATTGTAGGGTTCAACTATCATCCATAAACTTAATTAATTATCAACTATAGAGAGGAGGTTCTTCCCTAATTGACCATTGATCATAATTTGGATTTGGACCACAATCAAAGTAGGGTACTGCGATTGGAAGTCTCAAAGACAACCTAGTGCTCATTTCTTCAAATACATGTGGTTGTGTCAAATTCCGTAGGGTTCGGGGGATGACAAGGTTAGGGGGTCACATTTTAATGAATTATAATCATATGGGATAATGATTAAAGAATGGTGAATGGGTAGATTATATTGGCTACGACTTCTCATAGTAGTGCTTTTAAAGAAACAGTGTTCGTGATTGTCTTTTACTCCTTGATTGCCTTGATTGTTTTGTTTCGTGTTCTAAAAGTCTTTCAATCAAACCACCCCCATATTTTATCATTTTGTTTCTTTTTTTGGTTTCTTAAAGCCTTATAAGGGTTGTTAAACTAAGTCCCCCTCAAGAGAACGACCTAGGTCAGCCACTGTGCTGCACTTAGTAAAGAAACAATATCATTTTAAAGCGCCCACGACAGCGCCTTTCAGTGGTTTGACAGACCAGACTGGTAGTGCGCAACCTCCAGCAAGGAGGAGGGGAGCGGAGGTGGCGGCCTCTGGTGAGGCGCGACCGGATAGGGGCAGCAGTGGACTCCTCCGGCAAAGCACAACCAGACAGGGGCGGTGGCGTGCTGCTCCGGGACGGCACGAGTGCAGTTGGGATTGCAGCAGCGATGTCGGGCCCCTGAAGCGGTGGTGGTCGAGGGCGGTATGCAGATGGGGCGGCCTGGACAGGGTCGGCACGCGAGGTATTCGGCGATCTCAGGGCAGAAGTGACCTAGGGAGGAAGGTTGAGGCGGTGAGCTCGGTGCTCCGGGACGACGCGGCACAGGCGAGGTCGGGGCAGCCTGGATAAGGCTGGTGCGCATGTCTTCTGACAGAGGAGGGGAGATGACCTGGGAGGAGGCGCTAGGGTTCAAGGGGGGGTGCAGCGCGCTCCACGTGGAAGAATACTCGATGGGGTCTTCTTTTTTCCCCTTTTTCTAAATGTTTTGTCTTTTGATAAAAACATACCCCACCTATTTTTTTTAAAGAAGACCCAATTGGGGTCATGGTCTCTACCTTTTAAAAAAAAAATTATATTCTAAATACTTTAATAAAAAAAGAGAACACTTGACCAAAATTCTATAGGAATTCCTTTTTTTATTTGAGAAAAATAAAATAATATTATATTATAATATATTTTATTTTATTTAACTCCTAAAAAAACAATTCCACCAAAAAAAATTCTGGTGACCAGATTCTGGCCAAAACGTAACTAGATTTCTATACTTTGAAGAACATATAAATAAATTAAAAATGTGTTCTTCAAAAAAAATATGAAGAACTTAAAATTGGCGACATCGATCCAATTAAAATTTTCAAATGGTCATAACTTGGCCATTTGAAAACGGATCGACATACGGTCGAATCCGTTGGAACCGATTTAATACCCCATACTTAAATTTAATGCAATTTAATTTTTCTCTAACTCTAAGAAACCATGTGTCGCTTTGATACCACTGTTAGGTATCGGGACGATTAGCAGAAGTCGATGGTATGGGAATTTAAAAAAAATTGCATCACTGGAGCGACGTAACAACGTCGACTCTAATGATCTTATCTCAGTACGGTCTGAGGACCACACATAGATTTAATAGAGCACAAAATAAAATTTGAACATGTACCTCGTTCGAATCTGACGTGTGCAAGTCCATCGCAAGATGTCGATGACTGTTTCCCGAAGAATCTGATTTCAAAACCCTCTAGATCGTCCACACACGCCTTAAAATCTGCTCGCACGCCGTTCGTCAGAATCTGGGTGCTAGCACAATACACCAATGACCACTTCGACATAGTTATGATCACTGCAATCAAGAATATTTGATCCAAGAAGAATGAACTTGAAGATCTTTCTTACTTGAGAGAATTACTCTCTAGAATTCAGGAGGAGAGAGAGGCTCTCAATTCCAATGCATGAAAAGTTACATGGGAAGAGCCTCTCTCTAACTTATATAAGGAATATCTAAAATACCTGTTATGGGTTCCCGACCCCCGTGTAATAGATATTTATAGTATAAGTATTATAAATATTTATTTATGACATATTAAATTATGCCATAAATAATATTTATGATTTCATCAGTAACAGAAATATATATTAAATATATATTGTATGATAAACTTGAGTCTTTAACTCAACTCACATCTCCTAAAAATGTTAAACGAACCCAGGACATTTAAATCCATTCAAATAATATTTTATCCTTGTATTTACTCGATCACTTGTAAATACATGTTATAAATAAATTCAAAAAATTATTCCAAAATTGAATAATTAAAGAATTTATTTATTACTTGGTGATCCATAGAACTTGGATAATACTCAGACCCCATGGTGGGGCCCACCAAGTTCTATATTCCTATTCCATAGAATAAGGAATATTCTCAAAGTGTTATAGTGTGTGACCCTCTAGGCCTTTATCTCAATAGCAGTTAATAATATTCACCGACCAAGAGCGGGGTCTAGCAACCCATCGAGGCCCCTATAGAGATATGGTAAAGTCAAAGCAATGAATACCTTCATACAAACATGGTCTGTGTAATATAATCTCTTCATCATCGATATCTCAATAAAGCAGAATGCACACTAGTGTCATCATCATTTATCTTACTTTATTTTATTTGTTGATATGTCTGAACGGTCTTACCTTCAACTACCATGACTATGTATTTAATTAAGGTGCTACCATCCTAATCAACCAAGACCGATATATCTCTTCCTTAACTCAGAAGTGACAAATCTTATCTTGATCATTCAATCAATTTCATGTCATCAATGACGTACCCAACACAAACTAACTCTCCATGACTTTATTGCCATGGTTTTTGCCTTGCATCAACGTATGAAATTAAATGACATAAATTGATAATGATCTCAAGTATGGAGACCATTACACGTGTCTGTAGACAGGAATGATCAATGACACCTGAAACATGTGGTGTTCCTATTTTGCGGGTTAGTCCTCATAATCTCAACTACTAGAGATCATCAAGTGAAAAATTCATGAGAATAAGTCTTAATTCTTATGAACCCCCAACACCTGATAGTCCCACATCATCTATGTCCTTTCAGAATGATGTAACAAGACCATAGGACATTACTTTAAGATTACTGTCATGGCATCTTGAGGTTATCATTATAGCCCATGATCTTCTATAACCCTTTGATATGACATGTAATCTAAGTACATTTCCATAAACAAAGTGGATGCATAAGTATTATGGAAAGATAAACACATTTATATATAACAAAATTGCATACATGTAGTGGTAATCAAAGTACAACACAAGTTGGGTCTGGGCACCCACTTTCAACATTTAATACAATAGACGAGGCTTCAGAGAAGAAGAGGGCATCGTGTTCTTTCAGAGCGATGCGGGATTTTTGGGAGTTCATGGAAACTAGTGGTATGCTGAACTTGGGGTTTTCTAGTAACAGGTTTACTTGGTGTAACAATCAGAAGGGATGCAGGTGAATCTGGAGTAGGCTTGATCATTGTTTGACTGACATGCAAGGCATTTATTCTTTTACCCAAGATTCTATCAATCATATAAAGATATCATTTTCAGATCACTCCCTAATGGTGGTGAGTTTGAAGAGGGATTACAGGAGCAACAATCGCTTATTTTTCTCTTTAGGATGGGTGAGGGATGACACTTTCTTGCACATTGTTCATAATTCGTTGTCAAATACAGTGTAAGGGTCTTCTTGGGTGAGGTTTTCTGGTTGTATTAAGCGGTTGAATAATGTCCTCCATGACTGGTTGTTGAAGATAAATAGTGATCCATACAGCATTGATGAGATCTAGATGGACATTTGTCGGCTCAAATAGAGACTCCAAGAATATTGCAATGATGATGTTTTTTTCATCTTATCTCAAAAACAGAATTCACTGGCTATAAAATAATGGAAATTGAATGAGTTTCAAGGGAAAGATCAAGAATTTTTTGGATCAAGGAAGGGGATCGTAATACAAACTTCTTCCAGGATTTTATGAAAGAAAAGAAAGCTTTAAGGAGGCTAAATCTTACGATGGATGATGGATCCTATATTGAGGATGTGGATGTCACAGGAAATCATGAAATGGATCATTTTGAGGAGATTCTTGTTGCTTACCCAGGCACTAAAGGAGGGGGTTTCCCAAATGAGTATGCTTATGGTTATTTCCTCAATGCCATTCATCGCCTGTTGGAGTGTGGTGATAATGAAAATATGGAAGCCATGCTGAATGATAAAGAAATCAAGGAGGTGGTGTTCATCTTAAGCTTGAAAATTACTCCAGGGCCTGATGGGATTTTGGGGTCCTTTTATGTGATGGCTTGGGATATCATCAAAGAGCACGTGATCAAGGCGGTCCGAGATTACTTCAGAGGTGGAGCGCTTCCTAGAGTGGTGTGTGCTTCCACTGTCTTCTTCATTCCGATGGTGAAATATCCTTCCTATCTCAGCCAATATAGACCGAATTTTCTTTTCAATTTTTCATATAATATTTTGTCTAGTTTATTTGAAAAAAGTCAGGGGGAAATTCTTCTGAGACTCATCTCTGAGGAGAAAAATGGGTATATCCAAGGATGCAGCATCCATGGGGAAATTGGAATTTCTAATGAATTATTGGATGATATCAATATTAAATCTTTTGGTTTTAACATTATGATCAAGGTTGACATTGATAAATCTTATGATCGCGTGGAATGGGGTTTTATTGTGAAGTTCATGAGTTGTTTTGGTTTTATAGAATGGGTTTGTAACCTTTTCTTCAAGTGTTATGCTTCGCCTTGGCTTAAAATTTCAATTATGGGTAAAGGATTTCGATTCTTTAAAACTTTGAGGGGCCTCCAGCAAGGATGTTAGGGTTGGTGTCCTGAGAACCAATTGTTTGTACTTTGATTACATGAATGTACACTTATTATATATTTTTCATTGTTCTGCATGACTATAATATAATAATGTCATGGAATATTTGTTGCATTGATAAGGTCATGGTAGATCCCCGCTATGATGAGAACCTTGAAATGATATAAAAATGTTCTTAAATAAAGTTCTATGGTTGGATGACATACTATGATAGGACAAATAGTATACAGACCATCATGTGTGAGTACTCATAATAATATGAGACTCTCTCTCATGGAGTTTGCACTTGGTAATCTCCAAGATAGGAGATTATGAGAACAGACCTGCCAGTAGTAATTCTGCATGTTTTGGTGTCATCAGACATTACTATCTAAAAGAGTGTGTATTGGTCCTTAGACTGTAAGATTATCATTAACTCATGTCATGACTCGCACACTTAGATTTTCTGATGAAACCCGTCACAAAGACAGTTGGTGGGAAGTAAGGTACGTTGGGTTCTTCATGAATGAAATGTTGTAAATGGATAAGTTGAGGGAGTATTTGTCCATTCCATGTTTATGTATGAAATACATCGGGCCCTTTGATTTAAATAGAACTTTCTCCCAAATTCCATGGCCATGGTGTCACGTCGAGTTTATTTCTGTAAGTCAAATAATGGAAGATCAAGCATATAGGTTTATGATACTACCATGAAACATGCTTGATGAGATATTGAGACAAAGGGATTAAATTACATAATAAGCGTTCATATGAGGTGACACGTCAATGTGGCATCAACTTCTTTATCTTGGGTACCTTTACCCGTTACTAGACAGTAATCTTGGACTTTAGGCAAGCCCACCTAATGCCAACGAGAAAGAGGCCTAGAGAGTCACACAATAAGTGTGTCCATGTATCTCAAGTAGAATAAAGATTATTCCCATACGTGGTTTAATAATTATTAAAGGAAGCCTAAATCATTTTAATGTTGTAGGAAGAATAAAATGAAAACAAGTACACGTCGTGATTACACGCCGTGTAGTTTTTATTTTGAAAACAAGTACACGCCGTGTATTAATGATTAAACACCGTGTAGTTTTTATTTTGAAAACAAGTACACGCTGTGTATTATTGAATGTGCACACCATGTAGTTTTCATTTTGGAAAGGAAATGAATAAATGAAAACAAGATATACACGTCGTGTACATTGAATGTACACGCCGTGTAGTTTTCAATGAAAAACAAGTACACATCACGTATTTATGATTACACGCCATGTAGTTTTTCTAGTCAGGATTTTGAGGAAATAATATTGTTTTATTAAATGATATTTATTATAATCAGTGTGGGAGCATGTAAAGGAATTAATGACTCGACATGGGGTTTTCAAAAGAGTTAATGAAATAAATAAAATGAGTAATGCGTTTATTTATTGTCATAACTCTACAACCTCAAACCTGATTATAAATATACTCACAACCCCAACTCTTTTCCTAAAAGAATTGTTGTGCACAAAAATTCTGGAGAATTCTCTCAAGACTGAAAGAACTTCGTCCTCCAAGAACACTCTCAAGACTGAGAGATATCCACCTCCATTGGATCAAGGTGATCTAAGGCGGACAATGCCAGCAAAGGCTTCTCCATGCTTTCACCTGGAGATTCCTTTGGCGATGTCTATAGGTAAGTTGTGCACGTGTGGATCACCACTAGAGGAAGTCTACACTTGGATTCTGCGATGCAACGAATAATCACATAGGAACGTGATTGTAAATATCAACGAAGAAAGAATGCCATAAAAGGTACTTCTTGTCAATTAATTAAATTAATTGTAATCAACCTATGATGATTTTTCCTTTGTGGTTCCATGAATTTTCTTCTTCTTTGTCTATTTCTGTGATTAGATATGTGGAGACTGGTTTTTATCATCGTATTGATCCTAGATTGATCATTACAAATGAAAAAAATCTAAGTGGTCACATCCACCCATGAGCTTCCGCTGCGCTTGGGACCTTCAAGTGGTATTAGAGGGAGTCACAATGTTGATTATAGTTATTTAATTTTTGTTGATAATTTATGAATTTATATTTGATTCAATACAAGATAAATCATTCTATAAAACTGAATGAACGAGATATATTCTTCCTCCTTCATTTCTCGATTCACATCATAGAAATGACCTTTTAATTTTAATTTTGATTAAATTAAAAACGAGGAACTCATCTGGAGGATCCGCTCTTTCTGTTTGTACAACACAAGAATACGTGGAGTGTAGTGAAAACTACGCGCCGTGTACTTAGGTTCAACGAACCGGTACTGGTCCGCCAAACCATGCCGTGTGAATTGAGTATGCCTAAGTATTTATTATACCATGTTGACCAGAAATGAACAACGTGTGGGAACCGAAATACACAGTGTGTATGTTGAATCAACATGTCATGTAGTCCGATCTGGCCCAAGTGAAACCGTGTACAAGGAGAAGTCATGTTCCACGTACACGGGATTTCCAGGCCAGTAACCGCATAACAAGGAAGTACATGCCATGTTAGATTAATCTACACGTTGTGTACTTCAAAATTTCCAAAGTACAAAAAACACACCAAAGCCCCCGACGTGTACTTTGGATAAAGGGTGAAAAATACATGGCATGTAGGCTATATTACATGTCGTGTACTTTCTAGAAATTTAATTTCACCAGGTTTCCTCCAAAATTACAAAGACCTGTACAAGGAATATGGATGAGAAGAATCTCAAGGAAATTAAGAAAGTAATTTAAGATAAAGAATTGATTAATTATAAGTGTGACTTATCGTGAATAAATAGAATGATTAAAATAATTTGAATGCTAAATATGCGTAAATGTTGTTTCATGCTATGGATGATCATGAGCTAGACCAAAGACCCTTTCTATGTGTGTATGGTTTCATTTAAATTTGTTTAATTTAAATTCGTTGGCCTGTGATCCTTCTTACAATAAAATGTAGGGCCTACGTGCCTATGGTTTCTTTAATGTAAACCCCATGTAATGGAGGATCTCCCAAGATAGTAGAGATGGTTTAAAATTAGAAGTTGAGGCGAAACCAACCCAAGAAGATGCAAAGGTGGATAGATGGGAGCTGCAAAGCACGAATCATCGGGTTCAAGGTGTTTTCCATGGGTCAGGGTTATCTTATCAAAACTACTAGATAAGCTAACCAATAGAAGCTCATGATCATGCCATCTTATTTTATTTCTATCTGATTGCATGGTTTATTTATTATGTATATGTTGTCGCGTTCACATAATTAATGAAATAAAAAAGCATGAAAATATGGAATAAAATAAAAACCAGACTATACGTAAACATTATCAGAACATGGTTAATCACTTAATAAAGCATCACTTAATATTAACAAGCATGTGATAATGAAAAACTATGCATAAAGAATAAAATCCCTCAAATACCATATTAAGTCATACCAATCCTTCCGTTACTTGATTAAGGGAAAGACTCAATAAAACTATGTGTTTGACCAACCCATGTTGGGACACTTACTTTTATAAAGGAAGCTCTTATGAAAGTTTTGGGTTGACTTAAAAATTTTACATCAAGAGGAGTAGACCTTACTAGATTTTTTGTAAAATGGAGGCAAGTGTTGAGGAAATCCAAGTCAGGATTTCAGGATTGGGGAGTCCACTCAACAGATCAAGGAACTGTAAGCTCACAGTTGCCAAAGACCTGCTTACCTAAATACCTTCAAATAGCTTGACCAACCCTTGTTGGGGTTATGCGAAGGGGAATATGGATCCTTGCCACTAGAATGTCAAAGAAATTGGACATTCTGAGTTCAATGGTGAGGGCCATTGGGACTTGATAAAATAATGGTAGAATTAATAAATTCATTTATTATTTTTCATAAAATATAATCAAAAGGTACTGATAAATATGCTCTTTTAATTTGTAGAATCAATATGACAAGCTCGTCAACCACATTTTCTCTAAGATAAATTCTGGACAAAGACAATATCGTCACTGGCAGTAACTTTCAGGAATGGTTTAGGCGTCTTCGGGTTATCCTACGCCATGAACGAAAGTTTTACGTGCTGGAGTCCTCACTTCCTGATTCTTCTGCCCAAGGGGTGAGTGATCAATATTTCCTGATCTATGATCAACATTTGAACAATTCACTCGAAGTTCAATGTTTTATGTTATCATTAATGTCTAGTGAGATCATGAAGTCTCATGAAGACATGGATGCCTATATCATGCTCGAGCACCTTCGTGGTCTATACCAAGAGATAGCAAGACAAGAAAGGTTTGAGATCTCCAAGTATCTATTTTAGAGCAAGCTTGGAGAGGGTGACCCATCTGGGCCTCATGTAGTTAAACTCATTGTCTACATTGAGCGCTTGGAGGTTCTAGGGTTTAAACTCTCCAAAGAACTGGGTACTGATCTCATTCTCGCATCAATACCCCAGAGCTTCTCTAATTTTGTTGTAAATTTCAACATGAACAACATTGAGAAGTCTCTATCTGATCTTCTTATCCTTATTCGCCAAGTGGACAATGATATGAAGCGTGAAAAGCCTTCTATCCTTATGGTTAATAAAAGGAAAGGGAAGTCAAAGAGCTTTAATCCCAAGGATTCTTCAAGGCCTTCCAAGAAAAGGAAGATCAAAGGGGAGGCAAGATAATAGGAGGTTGTTTGTTTCGCATGTGGTAAGAAAGGCCATTGGAAGAAAAACTACTACCAGCCAAGGAAGCAAGGGGAAGCTTCAGGTGTGTTTGTTATCGAATGAAATCTATCCATTTCTACCAATTGGGTATTGGATACTACTTTTGGTTCTCACATCTGTATCCAAATATAGGAACCAAGTAGATTTATAAATATTAACCAAGGTGAGGTGGATCTGCGAGCAGCCAACGGAGCCAGACTCGCTATTGTAGCTGTCAGAGACTACCACCTCCCATTGCCTACTAGGATGATCTTGGTATTAAAAGGATGTTATTATGTACCCTCTATAACCAAAAACTTTATTTTAGTATCCATATTATATATTGACGGATTCATCTTCAATTTTGGAAGTGAATGTTGCTACTTTTATAAAGATAGCATTTTTTTGGTAGGGCACATTTATATAATGGCATTTATGTGTTACACTACACAAACCAAGTAATGGAAATCGATGAAAAAGTTAATTCACATGACTCATACCACACCCAACTTTGGCATCATCGGCTAGGTCATGTCAATGAGAAATGTTTGACAAAATTAAATCAAGATGAGTATTTAGATTCTTTCGAACTAAAACCACTTGGTGTATGTCATGCGTGTCTACAAGGAAAAATGACCAAAGCCCCATTTAGTGGGAAAGGTGAAAGGGATAAAGATATTCTAGAATTAGTTCACACATATGTGTGTGGACCATTTCCAGTTGAAGCAAGGGGTGGGTTCTTGTACTTCATATCTTTTACTAATGATTTTAGTAGAGATGGATATATTTAATTAATGAGGTATAAGTCAGATTATTTCGACCGGTTCAAAGAATACAAGAATGAAGTTGAGAACCATATTGGTATAAAGATTAAAAAACTCCACTTAGATAGAAGAGGAGAATATCTTAATCAGGACTTCATTGATTTCTTACGGGAGTTTGGGATTTTATCTCAACTCACTCCTCCTTACACACCTTAGTGGAATGGCGTAAGTGAAAGGAGGAATCTCACCCTGTTGGACATGGTGAGATTAATGATGAGTCATGTGAGTCTTCCATTATCCTTTTAGGGATATGCATTACAAACAGCAGCACATATACTAAACCAAGTACCAACTAAATCGATAAATGGTATTCCATATGAATTATGGAGTGGACACAAATCCATGTTATCAAATTTACATGTGTGGGGTAGAAAAGCATTTGTTAAGGCCTCTTTAGGTAACAAGCTTGCACCCCGAGGCACAAAGTGTATCTTTATAGGATATCCCAAGGAAACAATGGGATATTACCTATACAACCCCTCAGATAAAAAGGTAATAGTGCCAAGACACGCCATATTCCTTGAGAGGGAGCACATCTCCAAAAGAGATAGTGGGATCGAGATAGACTTTGATGAAGTCGAGGCTCAAGATACATAGGAGTTGGTATAAGAACATATTCCACAAAGCCCCATGGAAGAACAATTTGTTCCAGAGACACAAGAACTGCATAAGAGCACGAGAGATGTGAGAGAACCAGAACGATATGGTTTTATTGTCACCGAGGATGGTAACTCATTATTGGTTGAAAATGATGATCCTCTTACCTACAAGGAAGCAGTTGAAGGCATAGATGCTGCCAAGTGGCAAGAATCCATGAATTCTGAAATTGATTCCATGTACCAAAACCAAGTATGGATTTTGGTAGATCCTCTAGTTGATGTAAAGCCTATTGGTAATAAATGGGTATTCAAGAAGAAACTGGACATGGAAGGGAAAGTCAGCACCTATAAGGCACGACTGGTTGAAAAAGGTTTTAAACAGCGTCAAGGAATTGACTATGATGAAACCTTTTCACCGGTTGCGATGCTGAAATCCATCAGAATCCTATTTTCCATTTTCTCTTACCATGACTATAAAATTTGGAAAATGTATGTCAAAACAACATTCCTTAAAGGGAACCTCCAGGAAGATGTCTACATGACACAACCTGAAGGTTTTGTGACTCCAAAGGATGCCAACAAGGTATGCAAGTTGCAGAAATCCATTTACAGATTAAAGAAAGAATCAAGGTTATGGAACATTCATTTCGATGAAGCCGTAATGTAATTTGAATTTGTTAAGAATGAATGTGAGCCTTGTGTCTACAAATGGTTTAGTGGAAGTTCAGTTGTTTTTCTAATAGTATATGTTGATGACATATTACTAATTGGAAACGAAGTACCTGTCTTATAGTCAGTTAAGGCATGGTTGGATAAATGCTTCTCTATGAAATACTTGGGCGAGGTAGCATATATTATTGGGATCAAGATCCATTGTGATAGATCCAAGAGAATGCTAGGCCTAAGTCAAAGTACATACATTGACAAGATACTAGAGAGATTCAGTATGGAACAATCAAAGAGGGGATTGTTGCTAGTGTCACATGGCATTCATCTTTCCAATAAAATGTGTCCTCATACACATGAGGAAAGAAAGAAAATGGCAAGGATTCCTTACGCATCCGCGATTGGGTCAGTCATGTATGTTATGCTATGTACAAGGCTAGATGTTGCTTATGCATTAAGTGCAGTAGGCAGATATCAAGATGATCTAGGAGACTGCCATTGGATGGTAGTCAAGACTATCCTTAAGTATCTAAGGCATACTAAGGATGTGTTTCTGGTTTATGGAGGAGATGAGGAACTAGTCATTAGAGGACATGTAGATGCTAGTTTCCAGACTGATCAAGATGACATGAAGTCACAGACTGGATACATCTTCAGTTTTAATGGAGGTGCAGTGAGCTGGAAGAGCTCAAAGAAAGGTGTGGTTGCAGATTATACAATAGAGTCTGAGTATATCACAGCTTCTGAGGCAGCTAAAAAAGCAGTATAGATGTGAATCTTCGTCCAAGATCTAGATGTATTACCTAGAATTAAAGATCCTATCACACTCTATTATGATAATACTGCAATGGTGGCACTTGAAAAATAGTCAAGGTCACATCAGCGTAAAAAGAACATACTTCATAAGTATCATCTCTTGAGGGATTTTTCTTAGAGAGGTGAAGTTGCAGTGAGCAGTGTTTCCACAGAAGACAACGTGGCGGACCCCTTGATTAAAGCCTTGACTCAACAGAAACATGATCATCATGTGAAGTCTAGTGGACTAAAAGTCATAGGTAGTTGGATATAGTCCAAGTGGAAGTTTGTTAGGGTTGGTGTCCTGATAACCAACTTTTTGTACTTTGATTACATGAATGTACACTTATTATATATTCTTCATTGTTCTGCATGACTATAATATAATAATGTCCTGGAATATTTGTTGCATTGATAAGGTCATGGCATATCCCTGCTATGATGAGAACCTTGAAATTCTATAACAATATTCCTAAATAAAGTTCTACGGTTGGATGACATACTATGATAGGACACATAGTATACAGACAGTCATGTTCGAGTACTCGTAAGAAGACGAGACTCTCTCTCATGGAGTTCTCACTTGGTAATCTCCAAGATGGGAGATTATGAGAACAAACCTACCAGTAGTAATTTTGCATGTTTTAGTATCATCTTACATTACTATCTATGAGTGTGTGTAATGGTCCTTAGACTGTAATATTATCATTAACTCATGTCATGACTCGCGCACTTAGATTTTCTGGCAAAAACCATCATGAAGACAGTTGGTGGGAAGTAGGGTATGTTGGGTGTGACACGAATGACATGTTGTTAATGGATAAGTAGAGGAAGGATTTATACCTTCCATGTTTATGGATGTAAATATCTCAGGCCCTTTGATTGAAATAGAACTGTCGCCCAAATTCCATGGCCATGGTGTCACGGCGAGTTTATTTCTAGAAGTCAAAGAATGACAGATCAAGCATATAGGTTTATGACACTTCCATGAAACTTTCTTGATGAGATATTGAGACAAAGGGATTAAATTACACATTAAGTGTTCGTATGAGGTGACACGTCAATGCAGCTTCAACTTCTTTCTCTTAGGTGCCTTGACCCGTTGCTAGACAGTAATCTTGGACTTTAGCAAGTCTGTCTAATGCCAACGAGAAAGAGGCCTAGAGGGTCACACACTAAGTGTATCCAAGTATCTCAAGTAGAATAAATATTATTCCCATACATGGTTTAATAACTATTAAAGGAATCCTAATCGTTTTAATGTTGGAGGAAGAATAAAATGAAAACAAGTACACGTCGTGATTACACGCCGTGTAGTTTTTATTTTAAAAACAAGTACACGCCGTGTATTATTGAATGTACATGCCATGTAGTTTTCATTTTGGAAATGAAATGAATAAATGAAAACAAGATATATGCACCGTGTACATTGAACGTACACTCCGTATAGTTTTCAATGAAAAACAAGTACACTCTGTGTATTTATGATTACACGCCGTATAGTTTTTCCAATCATGATTTTGAGGAAATAATATCGTTTTATTAAATGATATTTATTATAATCAGTGTGGGCGCATGTCAAGGAATTAATGACTCTACATGGGGTTTTCAAAAGAGTTAATGAAATAAATAAAATATGTAACACATTTATTTATTGTCATAACTCTACAACCTCAAACCCAATTATAAATATCCTCATAACCCCAACTCTTTTCCTAAAAGAATCACTGTGCACAATAATTTTGGAGAATTCTCTCAAGACTGAAAGAACTCTGTCCTCCAAGAACGCTCTCAAGACCAAGAGAGATCCACCTTCATCGGATCAAGGCGATCTAAGGTGGACAACACAAGCAAAGGCTTCTCCATGCTAGCACCTGGAGATTCCTTTGGCAACATCCAGAGGTACGTGGTACACGTGTGGATCACCGCTAGAGGAATTCTACATGTGGCTTCTATGACACAACAACTAATCACATCGGAACGTGATTGAAAATATCAACGAAGAAAGAACAATATAAAAGGTACTTCTTGTTAATTAATTAAATTAATTATAATCAACCTATGATGATTTTTCCTTCTTAGTTTCGGGACTTTTCTTATTCTTTGTCTATTTCTATGATTTGATCCGTGGAGACTGGCGTTTATCGTCATATTGATCCTGGATTGATCATTGCAAATGACAAAAAACCAAGTGGGAACATCCACCCACGAGCTTCCGCTGCTCCCGGGACCTTCAAAGGAGACCCAGTGTCACCTAGTCACTTCATCCTGGCATAGGATACTCTTTTTAGGAATGTGATTTATAGGATTACTAATAGAAGGATTTTTCATTTAAGAGATAGAGAAGGAGTGGGTATGGTGTCGCACCTTATGTTTTCATATGAAGTGCTATTTTTTATCAACATTAGAAAGAAATAAATCAATAAATTCATTAATCTTATGTATGAGTATGAAACATTGAGCGTCCAACAAATTAACAATGGGAAAACGAGTGTGTGTATTTCCAGAAAAATACTTGCCCAGGTGTGTGGAGGCTATTCTGGAAAAATTGTGGATTCAAAGACACAATCTCCTAATAGAATATCTCGAAGACCCTATTGTGGATGGTAGAATAAGGAAAGTGGTTTTTGAGGGTATCATTACGCAGATTATTAGAAGAATTCAGAACTAGAATAACCAGTTTATATCCCTTGGAGGTATAATCACCCTTGTCAATAGTACCCTTACTTTCATTCCTATGCATACTCTTTAGGTGATCATAACCCCCAAGGGATTCATAATCCAGATTAAAAGGATTATCACAACCTTCTTATGGGATTAAAATCAGGGTGGAAAGTGCCACTGGGTAGTGTGGTCAAGATTGTCTCGGAACATTGATGAGGGAGGTGTTGGCTTGTGAAGTGTATCAGGTAGAAATTCTGGTCTGGCGACAATTCTTTGTGGGATAAGTTTATGAAATGAAGGTATGGCGTGGATTGGAGAGAATGGCCATCTTGCTTAGAGAGAAATTCTGGTCTGACGCACTGCATGGTGGGTCACATGGAAACGCTTAAGGATAGATTCCAGTGGGTTGCGGAACGTGACACTTTCATATTTTGGAATTACAACTGGGTGGGGAAGATTTTTTTTCTTTCCAAAGTGCCCTACACTAGATTCATCCCTCTTTGAAGATTACAGGTGGCTCGATATCATCAATACTTTTCTTAGTGAGGATAATAGGACATTGTTTGCGTCCATCTCCATGACAAACAAACCTGACCGATGTTTTTTATTAGAGTCATCGAATGGAGGTTTAAACAATCAGGTTTGTCATTCATGTATTCATGAAAATTGCATGCATGATGTGTGGGTATGCAAGATCTGGTGTAAGGATATTCTGAAGAAGATTTATTTTCTGGTTTGTTATGTTCTGAACAAGGAACCCCCTACTAAAGACAATATACAGAGGAAGGGAATCTCCTTGAATTCATGTTGTTTGTGTTATGAGGCTTCTTGCACTAAATCCATTTGGTATCTCTTCTTCAAAGAGTATTGGTAAAGTAGCTTATGGGAGTTTATCAGTCATTGAATGTGGATTTCAGTGAGTGGAGATTTGATGTTGTATTTTCTGGAAACCTGGTTTCAAGGGGCTGTTCAGGTAGATAAGGAATGGAAAATTCACGGTGTGATTTTCTCTGGAGCTTATTGGGTTCTTTGGGAGGCCAGGAATAGGGTTATAAATGGTGGTTACTATTCAAAAATTTTCATCCATGCTTGAGTGATGATCCTTGTGTTGGGGATAGTGTCCTCTATGGTTATCAGGGGGTTGCTTCCGCGTATGGATTTGCCTAATGGGGTGACGGGAACCTGCTCGCAAGGGAGATGGGTTCGCTGGCTGCCTCTGGCCACAGGACTCAAATTGAATGTTGATGGATCATGTATTACAGGGGAGATGCATGGAGGAAATATGGTTAGGGATGAAAGGGGATTAGTGTTCCTCGGCTTCATCTCTTTTTATGGCATTGGTAATTCTATTGGGGTAGAGGCTCGGGCGATGTGCAACAGGCTCACTTTGTGTAACTAGCTTGACATTATCATCACTTTGGTGGAATCTGATTCCAAAAATTTGGTTGATATCCTTTGAGAAGAGTTTATAATTTCATGGGATCTCACTTACTTTATCAAGACATGTAGGAGGATGTTGAATCATGACATTGAGGTGAGACACACTTTGATGGAAGGGAACTTTTCATCCTACAACCTTGCCGATAAAGGAAGTGATTATAATAGACTCTTTATTATAGATCCACCAACTCCTTACCACTTGATTGTAATATTTTTATTAAGGGGTGTTCTTTTGGACTAAATCATTTTCATCCACCCCGAGTGCCCTGTATTTATCTCAATTTTTGGAATAAAAAATTAACTCTGAATGAATGGTAATTTTCACTATTTACTGAAAAATCAAACATTTCTAAAAAATCTCAAAATTCCACCCTAAGTTAATTTTGATATGCTGATTTCATAAATGATGTTCATTTTAAAAAATAACATTTCTAAAAATTTTATAAATTAATTATAATATTTACTCGAAAAAAGCGATAAAAATCATTTTTGAAGGAAACGTATTTTTTGAAGAATAAAGTGTCTTTATTAAAAATTGAGTGCTTATTACCCAAGAATTTATCAATACATTTATATATATTAGTATATTTATATATATTTAATAAAGTATTTAATACTACTCATATCTTCTGATTTAACAGCTGGGTTATAATGGACATAAATAGTCATGGTTTGTTTAGGCTTGATGTTGCACATCGCATATGCTATCAAGAATATTTTTTACTTTTTAAATACTCAAGGTGTTACATTATTTACCCATTAAATAATTTCACCCTTGAAATTTCATATCACATAATATGGTGAAAAAAATAGGGTACTTCAGCTTCATAGCTTCCTCTAGTTCCTAGTTTTCCTCTTTGTATTTATGGTTTCGCCATAACACTTTGACTAAGTGAGTTGTCTTGTTGCATATAGATTTATCTCTACGATCCAAGATCTTCACTACTAATCCTCATAAGAGAGATAATTTTCCAACAGTACCACCTCTAAATTCATTAAATGTGGTGGATCTAGTATGTACTTCCTCAAGAGGGATAAATGGAATACATCTTGTACTTGAGAAAGGGTCGATGTGAGTATTAGTTGATAAGTCATAACTCTGATGAGATCGAGAATCTCAAAGGGGTCGATGTACCTAGGGATTAAATTTCCATTCTTCATTAATCTCATGACTCTTTTATATGGATATATGTGGAGAAGCACTTTATCTCTGGCCTTAAACTTCAGATCTCATCGAAAATTATCAGCATAGAACTTTTATCAACTCTGAGCAGTCCAATTTTTGTGTTGAATGGTCTTGACCTTTTCGACCATCTCATAAACCATTTTAGGTCCCAATAACTTTTTTTCACCAATTTTATCCCAATACATAGGTGTTATACATCACTTCCTATAAAGAGATTCATATGGATCTATTTGGATGCTTGAGTGGAAGCTATTATTGTACAAGAACTCGACCAGAGGAAAATATTTATCTCATCCTCCTTTGAATTCCATCGATTATGATCTCAACTTGTATTCTAGTTTCTGAATAGTAAACATAGATTGGACATCATTTTTGGGGTGATAATCCGTATTAAATTTCAACTTAGTATTTAGAGCATATAGGAGGCTCTTCCAAAACTTGGAGGTAAATCTTAGATCCTAGTCATATATAATCGATAGTAGTGTTCCATGTAGCCTCACCACCTCTCTAATGTATATCCTTACAATTTGATTGGGTGAGAAGTCCTCTTGAATTATAATTAAGTGACCAGTCTTTGTAATATGATCCACCAAAACCCATATGGCATTGTTTCCTCTTGATGTATTTGGAAGACCAATGACAAAGTTCATGGTGATGTTTTCCCATTTTCATATAGGTATGGGAAATGGATGCATCATCCCCTTAGACATTTTCCTTTTATCTTTCACTTGATGACATACTAGAAAATTTTATGTATATTCAGTAATATCCTTCTTCATGTTGTCCCATCAATAATGCTCTCGAATATCTTGATACATTTTTATACTCCCTGGGTGGACGGATAAGGTTGAGCTATGTGCATCATTTAGAAACTCTTTATTTATCATCAGATTTTATGGTACACATAGTCGTAACCCAAATATTATAACTTCTTTATAAATTTTAAACTCTAATCTTTTTCATTTTCTTATAGATTCTACCTTCTTCTGAATTTCCACATCATCTCTTTGGGTACCCTTTATCTTCTCCAGAATGGATGATTGAGAAATAATTTGAGAAAAGGAATGGTGGTGTTCCTTCCTTCATGATTCCCATATCTATTCTTTTCAAGTCTAAGAATATTTTATCATTCTCAATTTTTATTAGTGATAAGGTTACCAGATCCTTTCTACTTAGAGTATCTACCACTTTATTTGCTTTACTGGTATTGTAATAGATTAAGAATTCATAGTCCTTGATCATCTATAACCATCTTTGATGATTCATATTAAGATCCTTTTGTGTGAATATATATTTGAGGCTCTTGTAGTCTATATATAGTTCACAGTTCTCCCTGTAGAGATAATGTCACTAGATTTTCAATGCAAAGATCACTACAGCCAACTCCTGATCATGTGTGGGATAGTTATTCTCATGAAATTTCAACTTCCTTGAGGCGTAGGCTATCTATTTATCATTTTAATCAGTACACATCCTAATCCCTTCTTTTAAGAATCATTGTATACCACAAAAAGTTCCCCACTTGAGGGCGATTGAGGACTGGTGTAGTAATAATCCTTTTTTCAAATCCTTAAAGATCTTTTTGTATTCACTATTCCAAAAAAAACTTTACTCCCTTCTATGTTAGCTTGGTTAGTGAGTTTAAAAATCATGAGAAGTTTCTCACAAATCATTAGTAATACTCATCTTGTCCAAGGAAACTATGGGTCTCCATTATAGATTTTGTTCTAGGCTAGTCCTCAATTGCCTTTGTCTTATAAGGGTCCACAGATATCCCTTTTTTAGTGATAATATACCTCATCAATGATACTTCCTTCATACGGAACTCACATTTACTTTACTTCTCATATAGCTTATCCTTTCTCAAATCCTTTAGTACAATATTCAAATGCTCCTCATCCTCCTCCTTTCTTTTTGAGTAAATTAGAATATCATTTATAAAGACTATCAAAAATTTGTGGAGGTAATACCTAAATACTCTATTCATAAAGTTCATTAATATTATTGGAGAATTTGTGAGTTCAAAATTCATCACTATAAACTCATAGTGTCCATACCTTGCTCGAAAGGCAATTTTGGGAATATCTTCCTTCTTCAATTTTAACTAGTGATATCCTAATTGAAGGTATACCTTAGATAAATACTATGCTCCATGTAGTTGATCTATTGATTCATTTATCCATGAGAGGGGATACTTGTTCTTTATTGTGATTTTGTTGAGTTAGCGATAATAAATGAAGAGACACGTTGACTCGTTCTTATTTTTGATGAAGAGAATCGGCACACCCCATGGTGAAGCACTCGGGAATTTAAAACCCTTTTCCAAATTATCTTATAACTTCTTATTTATCACTTCTAACTTAGTGGTGTCCATTATTTAAGGAGTCTTAAATATGGGTAGATATCCAAAAATAATTTTGATTCAAAGCTCAACCTCTCAGTCAAGAGGAAGACTAATAAAATATTTCAGGAATACATTAATATAATCCCTTACAATGGGAATGTATTCAAAAATTATTCTCTCCTTTCTATAAATCATTTTGGATAGATATTCTTGATCATAAGGAGATAATATCCACACTTGAGTAGAAGATTACAAGGGATATTCATCCTCTGACTTACATTTGTATAGAATCGGAAGATGAATTGGGATGTGAAGAGTGATCTCCCTCTCCCAATATTTAATGTTAAATTTATATAAGGATACTTGATACACTACAACAGAAAATGCCTTTAGCGGTGGTTTTATAGCGGCGGTTTACAAAACCACCGCTAAACCTTTCGTTAAAAAGATTTAGCGGCGGTTTATTAAAAACTGCCACGAAACCCATTTAGTTTTTTACATCGGCGACACTTCCCCCCCCCCCACCCGAGCCAACCCCGAACCCGTGAGTCTTCTCACCCCGACGATCACGAACCCTAGATCTGGTCCCCTCCGCTTCCCTCCCGTGTCGTCGGTGACCTCACCGCAGGTCGCTGCTGACCCCACTTCTCCCCCTGACACCCGCGACACCAACTTCCCCCCCGAACTTGTCGAGTTCGTACCCTAGGTATGCTCCCCTCCCCTGCCATCGGTGGGATCATCCTGTTACGGTGGATTTTTTGTGTGTAATGGTTAGAGGAATATTGTGGAGGAAAAATGAATAAGGTTTTATGTCGTTTCATTATTGTTGAGTCATTGCCATAATTTATTTAGGTTTATCATCAAATTTGGATGAATTCATTTAATGGATTGACTTCATATATTTGGGTTTTGTTTAGAAATGAGATTAGATATGTTCTAAGAGTGATCCATACCCCATTGCTTGAAGTTATAGTGAGGATACATAATTGATGAGATGTCCCTAAAGTATGACTAATTAGATTAATATGGATTAATTATCTTAATTAATTATTATTACTTTATAATATATGTTGTAATTTTATGAGTTAGGGGATTGAGATGGTGTTGGTTCCTAGAGATGGCTTTGATGAGGATGGAATGAGATTTCTTAAGGGGATAACTCTATGGTCAAGGTAGTTTATGACTAATATTACCATAGGATATGGTTATGCATTTATTGTGTGGATTGAAATTTCATGTAGGTGGGTATGTGACATGAATGGGATCCATGAGTTATTTACCTTATGATACATGTGGATAGAGATTAATGTTGGGTTCATAGAATTCCCTTTAGTATGATGCATTGATTATACAACCATTGATGGCTATGTTATATATGTGAGAGGCTTAACTATAGGAAAATTAAAACCCCAATAGGGTGTCCATCATGTATTTATGGGTCAAGTTATCTATAAAGGTCTTGTTTTAGGTAATTGATTCTCTCATAAAGAAATTTCTAGGGGCAAGGCTATGGGATTGGTGTGGTAATGGTCATCTAAGGTATGATAATCTATGAGAACATATGAATGACCCAGTATGGAACCAAGTTAGGTTCCTTTGCTTGAGGAGCAATCAATATGGACTATATGGATAATGATAGGTTCTCAAACCTTATGAGTTGGGAATGTGGCCCTTGACAGTCATTTATCCCTTAGGTAGGGGTGAGATACCTAGGGAATAGAACCGTAAGCGGTGTCTTTATCATCCACATTAATCAAATTGCACAATATCAATATAACATCAAAATTAGATTTATCATGTCAATAAAAACTTACCAATCACACTGAAACCACACTAATGATAGTAAGAGAACAACTACTTCCTCTAAATTTTTATTCTTATTAGTGGTATAATTCAACTAAATTCAGTGCTTGATATCCCTTGTTATAAACCAGATTCAATATGACATCATTGATTCTCTTAGTTAAGACTTGGAAACCTCTTTTTATTATAGAATAATCCCTTTTTATGTATTTCTAGATTCAACAAGTGACTTTACTTTAGCATGAAACTTCTAGATCAAGTTTTGAAGAAAAAAATGGTTTCTTAACACCACTTGTTGATTCATGATCAGCCATGACACGTTTTGATCATATTTTATATCAAATGAGACTTGAAACAATTATTACATCACTTATTTCATGCATTTTTTGGATTTAATCAATTCTTCCTTTAGTTGAATAATATGTACTTTATTAGCACATCCACCCCATGGATCATATCTCCCCATAAATATTGGGCCACTTCAAGGAATAACAAAAATGTTCAATGCCCACACCGAAGTCTGAATCTGACTCTTAGTTCAACTCCATGGTTAGATCCTCGATCGTCCCATTTAACCATAATTCTCCACTCATGAGCACTAACACATATATGACCCAAATCACCCTCAAGTCACACCACCACTCTTTTCTATGTGAATACACCAAAGAGAGGTCTAGGAATTCAATCCACACAAGGTTTATAGAACCTCAAAACCTAATCTCTCAAGTTATTTCATCATGCATTTCCATGAACACCACCACTTATCATGCCTCAAGACTACCATCCCTCATGTGGTTCTTGTCACTCCAAATTAACAATGTGTTGAGTTTTGTAAGCATCATAAGGTTTTCCCTAAACATTATTTATAATATATTTATTCGATATTAGAGTTTTATATGAAGACTCTATAGAGAACTTAGGTTGGGGTTATTCCAAATTAACAATGTGCTTTGGTTTTCATGGTAAAGTAGCTACCACGTTGTTAGCACATTGTTTCTCTTTACCAAAGAAACTTCCCCTATCCCAAACACTAGACGGTTCATATCTAACTCAGGGGCTCATATTTATTATATTATGTTTCTGTAATCTTATACTATCGTATATATGAATCTCTTTCTCTATTTAGTAGTAACTATGTGTTTTAATTTTTTTTATTATTGTGTAGGCACATTGTGATATACATGGATAAAAGCTGGATCACATTACCAGGGAACACACCTCAGTATATTAAGGTATTGAATGAGTTTTTAGATTTTGAAATTTCTAATCGATCCATTGAAGGGAGAATAAAATGTCCATGTCCTAAATGTAAATTTAGACCATGGTTGAAGAGAGATGAAGTTTATGAACATTTAATACTGAAGCAATTCCATGGTCAATATTTGTGTTGGATTTGGCATGGAGAATCGAACGTTACAGAAAGATTGAGCACTGATGTTAATATACAGAATGAGGTCCCAAGTTCATTGACAATGGAAAATGAAATGAAAAACCTCATAAATGATGCATTAGGCACTGCAAGACACCACTATCAGCATCAAAACATATCAGAACAACCAGAAGAGGGTGCTACAAATTACAATGTGACAAGTGATGTTTTTGAGACTGTAACACAGGAAGATCAAGATTGTAACATATCATTGGATCCTCCTCTTGATTCTGTGGAGACAAATGTAAGAGAAAACTTCACTGAGGAAAATGCGTTTCATTATTTAGTTGACGATGGAAATCAAGAGTTGTATAGTGGGTGTTTGAAATATTCAAATCTTTCATTTCTGCTAAAGTTGTACCATATTAAATGTCTATGTGGAATTAGAAATAAGGCAATGTCCATGATATTGGAATTGATTCGTGATGCACTTCCTGAAGCAAAAATTCCAGAATATTTTTATGATATGAAAAAAGTTGTTAACAAGCTTGGTCTGAATTATACAAAAATACATGTGTGTCCCAATGATTGTATTCTTTATTGGGGAGAGGATTCAAGTAGACAGAATTGAAAGAAATTTTCTTCTTCTAGATGGTAGTAAAAGGGTGATGTTGGAAGTATGAATGAACATAATTTCATGGAGAAGAAGAAAAGGAACACTCCTGCAAAGGTTTTGCATTACTTTCCTTTAAATCCTCAATTGCAAAGATTATTCATGTAATCAAAAACCGTTGAATACATGAAGTGGAATTCTGTAGATAATAACAATGATGGGTTAATGAGACATCCACAAGATTCCAAATCATGGAAGAAATTTTATTCATTACATCTAGATTTCTCATCTGATCCTAGGAATGTTTGATTGGTATTGGCTGCCGATGGATTCAACCCATTTGGGACTTTGAGTACCAGTTATAGCATTTGGCCAGTTGTTTTGATCCCTTATAATATATCTCCATGGATGTGTATGCAACAAACATCTTTTATCCTTTTGATGATTATTCCTAGAAAACAAATGCCTGTAAATAATATTGATGTATACTTGCAGCCTTTGATTGAAGAATTGCAGGATTTATGGAGCAATGATGTTGAGATATTTGATGCTTCTTCTAAAACAATGTTCAAAATGCATACTGCTTTAATGTGGACCATTAGTGAATTCCCTGGGCTTGGTAATTTATCTGGTTGGAACACTTAAATGGGTTTGGCTTGTCCCATTTGTAACTTTTATTTTGAGCCCAAACGGCTACCTCACAGTAGAAAATGGTGCTTCTTGTGTCATCGGAGATTTCTCGATGCATCTCATAGATTTTGGCTGAACAGATCAAAATTTAATGGTTCTATTGATCGTAGACCACCTCTAAAGTTTTTAACTGGTACTGAAATATTAACACAGCTTGAAAATATTGAAATAGAATTTGGGAAGGTTCATCATTTGAATGATAGTGGAAAACGGGTCTGAAGTGCATCGTCAAGAGAAATCGGAACGCAACAATGGAAGAAAAAAAGTATATTCTTCAAGCTTCCGTATTGGGAATTTAATTTATTGCGGCATAATCTTGATGTAATGCATATTGAGAAGAATGTATGTGAAAATTTTATTTTCATATTTCTTAATGAGCATGTAAAGTCGAAGGATCATCTCAATGCTCGTAAAGACTTACAAGCAATGAACATAAAATGCGATCTCTGGCCAGATGAGAATGAAAAGTATCCTCCAGAAATTTTTGCAATGAAAAATAGGGATAAAGATACATTCCTTCTAATTTTAAATAATGTTAAGGTATCTGATGGGTATTCAAGTAACATCTTGAGGTGTTTTTACTTGAAGAATCGTAAGTTACATGGATTGAAAAGTCATGATTCACTTATTTTGTTACAATATTTACTACCATTGGCATTGCGTACATTATTACCTGGAAAAAAATTACTGTTGTTGTACTCCAATTCTGTATATTTTTCAGACAACTATGTGAGAAATCTCTACATCCATTTCAGCTTTACAACCTCCAGGAGAGGTTTTTATTGACCCTATGTGCAATGGATATGATCTTTCCTCCGTCATTTTTTACTGTATTGATGCATTTAACTATGCATTTGGTTGAGGAAGCTAAATTAGGAGGCCCCGTTCATTATCGATGGATGTATCCAATTGCGAGGTACTTTATTTATATGTTTTTCAGTTAAGTAAACAATTTTTGGTACTTAATTAAATGCATAATTATGTTTATTTTATTTCACAGATATCTTGGGCATTTGAAATCATACGTGAGAAATAAAGCTCAACCAGAAGGCTCTATTGCTGAAGGCTATTTGGCTAAGGAGTGTTTTACCTTTTTTTCTCGATACTTGGATGATATTGAGACAAGATTTAATCGAGTTGTATGTGTTGACGACACATTGACTCAATCTCAAATACATCAAAAATCCAAAATATTTCCTGCTATTGGCCGATCAGTTGGGAGGACCTCAAATGTGACACTGACTGAATTAGAATTATTATAGGCACATAGATATGTGATTCTGAATAGTGAAATTGCAGATCTATTTATTGAAGAGTTGATGATACAAACAAAGAGACGAATGATAGGTCGAACATGAAATGAGAAAGATATAATGAAAGCTGTTAATAAAGATCTTGTAGAATGGTTTTCAGGACGTGTAAGTTCATAAATATTGCAATAAGTACGAATATTAGTTTGACACATACATTTAGTAAATCTAATAAAGTATATTTCTTTTTTCAGATCATGAATACTGATACTCGAGAAGAGTTGTTAGAAGATTTGAAGTTTCTTTCTAGAGGTCCTCTAAAACAAGTTAGAAAGTTCGACGCTTATAATGTGAATGGCTTTAGATTTCATACAGTCGATCGAGAAGTGGGTTTGAAAACACAGAATAGTGGTATATTTACATTTGATGAAGTGGAATACTAGGGAAAGTTTCATGATATTGCTGAATTAAACTACCACAAACATTTTTCTGTTGTTTTATTCAAATGAAAATGGGTCGATATTATCAGAGGTGTTAAAAGAGATTCCTTTCAATTTACTTCTGTGAACTTCTCTCACTTGATGGATGTTGGTGATCATGAACTACATGATCCATATATCTTAGCATCGTAAGAAAAAATGGTATATTATGTGAATGATGTTTTCGATGAAGTGTGGAGTGTAGTTGCTCACGTAATACAAAGAGATTTGTATGATATGGGGGATGAAGTGGAAAATTTAACCTCTGAAAGTGAATTTAATCAAAAACAGGGAGCAGAATTATTTCTCCATCATGATATTGAAAATATTAGTCTAGCAAGGATGAATGAAGTGGATGAATCAATGGAGCAGGAAACCGAAATGATTTAAGGGTAAAATGATTGTATGTACAATTATTTATTTATTCAGCAACCACTTGTTTCATTTCTACAGTCATTCATTATCATTGTTATATATATTTTTTCTTTTAGTACTGGGCATCTATTATCATTTTTAATTTTTTTCTGTATAATTTTTTTGAAATATATATTCTGAACTTAATTTTATTTGATTAAATGATAGGAATGCCAAGGAGGACTTGGTACACTATTTCATCTAGTTCTGCGACAGATGACGATCCATCTGGCTCCCTCCCCACGAAATATGAGGTAGTAGCTGCCTACACCCCTGCACCATATCTCATACCATCTTTGGATGTCCCATTAGAGGCTGAGTCGTAGACTCCCCCTTCAGGAGCCTCAGCAGTGGGGTAGCGACACGCCCCTTCCAGTTCATAACGGGCATAATGGATTGTCACTGTCATAGGTACAAATTTTAATTAAATAAATTTATTGCATTTTGTTTATACTAATTGTTTTCTCATTGAAGATGAAAAAATTCAATCGTGGAGAAAAACATAAAAAGTGTATATGTTTAGAATATGACTGGCGAAAAGATAGTTGTGCCATTTGATTCTTATGGGGTCCCTATAGATGACACCGTAGGGTTACTTGGCCAGATTCTAGGCCAGCTGGCAGAAGAGCCCATTTCCCTTCCTATTTCATATAATGATTGGATACATATGCCTCTAAGATGGAAAAATGAAGTTTTTGATTCTCAAATAAAGATAAATTTATTACATTATGGTTTAATTGAATGTCGTGATACTAATATGTTCAAAATGAATTTCTGTATACAGATGTTCTTCCACTTTATAGTTGCTGATGTGATAGTACGGAAGTGGACATTGAAAAATCTAGGTAAGAAATGGAAATATTTCAAATGTATATTGTGGTGTGATGTCAACGATACTTCATTTACTATGCAACAAATGTATGAGAAGCTACCCAGTGGGGTACCGAAAGAACAGTGGAAAGTTTTTGTTGACATACATTGTGATGAGAAGCGGATGGTATTGAAATATATATTATTATATTATCCTCATTTTACATTTATACATGTATATGAAGAGGAAATGACATTGAATACATTACTATTAAATTGCATTTTATTTATTTCAGGATCTCTCAAGACAGAATGCATCAAACCGGGCTAAGCAAGTCATCCCTCACACTACGGGCTCAAAAATATTTTCTAGAAGCCGAACGACATTGGTAATATTTTAATTAGTTTAAATATTTTAAAGATAGTATTATCTGTTTAATATATTGAATTGTTGATTTATCTTTGCTTCATGCAGTCACAGAGTTTAGGGCACGAAGCATCCTGAACTGAACTGTGGTTGGATGTTCACAAGAAATCATATGGAAGTTTTGTTAATGAGCCTGCTAAAGAAGTAGGGGTATGAAGTCAATTTTTTATTATAATAACTTATTATCAGTTTTTATTGTGTTAATATATATTGATATTTGATTTATAGGTAAAAATTAAAGAACTATGGGATATCAATCCTGCGCAGTCCTACTCAGTCTCCCAAGATGACCCGGTTGCTAAAGTCCTTGGGAAGAATCATCCTGGTAGAGTGTGCGGGATGGGTTTGGGACCCATACCATCTAAGGTTTTTAGCAGGCCACCGGGGATAGCAGCTGCATCTACTCCTGGATTTAGTCAGCCCATACCCGGAGATGCTCTGAAATATATTGTTTCTCTACGAAACACAGTTCACCAGCAGGGGGATCAGATATCTTCTTTGCAGAAAGAGTTGATTGAAATACGTCATCATATGAGCAGATATGCCCCCGGTGGTAGTGCATCGACTGGTGGTATGTAGGTAAATCACAAAAAATCAAAATCATTTAGTTTTCTAACTTTCATTGGTTTTAAGTTTTAATATAAATATGCAACCGTATTTAATTTTCAATATAATGTTCTTACAGGTGACAACAGAAAGTGGTGATGAAGGTGGCGAGGGTGACGATGCATCATCGGACTATGATTAGTTGTATGGTTGATGTGTTGAACAAATATGGGAACAGTTGGTTTGTATATGTAACATTTGTGGCACATAGTTTCCACCAAACATTTTCATGTCCTAAAATTTCCTTGATTTCTCATGTTTCATTTTATGTGTTTTATTGATTTCTGATGTTTCTTTTTATGTATTTATTTCTTGATTGTGGTATAAATCATTCCATTTAGGCCTGTGTTTGAATTGGTAGTCGATATTTTGGATGACTAGGAGTTAAACCCATTTTTGATGTGTTGAACAAATTGGGTCATTTCATAGTGATCAATGGGATAGTGTTGTGGACACTTTGGTGAGGCCCTTGTAATTTGCCTTATTAGGAGGCCCTTGTGAGTGGTAATTGACCGCCGCTAAATGGAATTTCTCTTATAGTGAATCTTGTATTTGTTCTAGAGAACCAAACATTGCGACACATTGGGATTTAAAACACCTAATATACTTATATAGATCTGCCATTATATCAAATATCAATAAGATGGAGGTTTCAAATATGGGTGGTATAGGATTTGAATCCACACACTCAAGATATGAATTCCAATAAGGTTGTACTCATTCACATAAAAACTCAATGGAATCCATATGAGAAGTTAAGGAATCCATTGACTCCTAATATACTACATCTTAAAATACCATTGGGATAATTTCCTTATATTGATTGAGATATATACCCCATGAAGGTAACTATAGATAAAACATTAATGTTGTGGTAATTTGCATCAATTGTTTTGATCCTAATCAATTTGGACATCTTAGATCGACCTTTATTGATTGATTAATCTATTGTTATTATATAATATTAGATAAATGAGGTATGATAACATCAACCAAATCACCATACATAATAGGTTTTTTCCCTATAGAAATTTAATATTGATTTTCACATGTTATACTATTTTGAATTTGAACTAAGTAATATTCTCTTATTTTGAGATGGTTTTACTATTTTTTAGTGGTGTGGGGGTAGTGGATTCATCCACACCTATTTCATACTCAATAGAATCATGTTTCCCAACATCAATTGGGTTAACATTGAAGAAATATACTAATGTGTTACCACCAATAGGAAACACATATTTACATTGTAATAGGGATATCATTAATTTGGGTGTGATCCCATAGGATGAATGATACTGGAGATGACCATGAGGAAAAAATGATAAAAAATTCCCCCACCCATGTGGGTTATGTTTTCCATTGTAATTTTATAGTCACAAAGGCCACTTAGAATAGATTCTGATGCTTTTAGATATTAGAGCATTGTAACCATCCCTAGTATATTATCTAGATATTCTAATGGGCCTCAAGGGTGTTTAAACTAGTAGGGGTATAAATATACTCTTGAGTGTTAGTGGTTGGATATCCCCAGTGGGATCAACTTTTAGATGCTTGAGTATAGACAATAGGGAAAAACACCCTATATATCTTCTTGATTACTCAAGGTCACATGTTAATAAAAATGACTATAGTTAACATAATACTCATAATTAAGTTCTAAGGTGATTTCTAATTTATGGTGGACATATTTATCCAAATCAATATGATAAGAGAAGAATGTGTTCTCATGATCTATTGAAAGGATACAAAAAGGTTGGATGTGAAATTATGGACCAATGGTTTTTCCATAGAATATTTTTAGTTGGACAACTTGTGGGTCATTATTCCCTATATATTACCATGATTTTCATATAATGTCAGGATAGATCCATTTAGATGGTATTCCTGAAATAAGGTGTGAACCATCATGCACTCATTATACAAGGGTAGGAGACAATGTATGTTAGTGTATGGGGAACATATATTCATAGAAATTGAGTCCTATATATGACATAACAATTGTTTTCACTCCTCTTCATTGTGTTCCTTATGGGTACTATCAGCTTGTTTTTTGTCTTGAACATAATTGGTGCATTTGGTGATTCAATTTTAATTGAAGGATGTGATGAAGGTATTGAAAAGGAAACACAATGAAGAAACCCATAAATACATCATCAAATGTAAGAGTTCATAGTTTATCAATCCAATTCCATGTTAATGGATTCACATTAGGTTATCTATTTTTTGATGAGAACCTCCAATGGGCTTCCATGTATATGAATATTTCATATGGATGTCCTTTTAGAACTAAATTACAATGAAAGGTGTTCACTAGTGATTCATATTATAGATTCTTCAAAATAGGTATTGGTAAAAGGTGTGAGATTTTGGGATCATCAAATATTATTTGGGTGGAATCATTTGAATTATTGGATTCCCTTATAGATTTATGATTTTTTAATGAATAATATCAAAATAATAGTGTTTAACGAGTTACCCCTATTCCTATGATCTCTCTGAATCTATGTTGATATGAAAATATATGATTTTTAGGTTAATCATACATATAATACATGTTTATGATTCATTTGTTTAAGGCAAAATAGTTAGGAAATTATTCATTTTTTGCCATACAAAGAGGTCATAGGTGTTTACATTGTTGGGATCAGGACCATGCGATGAGAATCATATGAATCTCTATAAATAAAATCATAACACACATAGTTTATTAATGATTAGTGGGATACATCATAGCATTTATGTTCAATTTAAATAGAAATATTTCAAGAATATTAACTTTTTGTGAAGGGGAACACTTTGTGAAAGGTACCAAGAAATAGATAGTGTTTGAATTTATCATGAGTTTCCATTTCAGTTTCATCTTGGTCTTCAATGACTAATTTGGATAAGGTATGGTTGTGGATTACACCTATTAGAGGGCCCATATATTGTTTTCAATATCATATATGTTGGTATGATGATAATGGATGAATTCTTAAGAGGTTGGGACATACAACTTGAAGGTGGATATGATATTGTGATACTAGGAGGGGTATCTAAAATTAAGGACTATATAAAGAATCTAATACTAGAGTCTTTAACTATGGTATTTTGTAAAAGTGATTCATATTATTCTTATCACATAAGAATAATAGCATGTTTCTTGATGTTGGGATTGAAACTCAGAGGGGAATATATTGTATCCTAGTTAAGATGAATAAAATACAATATAATTAAAGGCATGCATTTTAAGGTAATGTGACATGATTCATCGTAGATTAAAATTGTGTTGAAAGGACATGTGTAATGAATTTTAGAGTCATCCTACCAGGTTTAGAAGGTGATTACTATAACGTATCTCAATAATTATTTTAAATTATAATCAAATATAACATAATGTTTTTTTGTATCATGATTTTTTTTAAGAAATAAGTTATAAAATATTAGTTGTGTTATATAAAAGTGCACAATAAGGTATTGAGTGAGGCTAACACACGAGCTTCTCTAAGACACCTGGTATAGTAGATGTGTGTGGTGATGGTATATTTGGGGTATTAAACCAAGTAGGAGGCCCACACATGGTAAATCTAACTGTTTTTTATGCTCACTCCATATATGGGAACACCGACACACATGTAGATCTAATGTTTCATTTTCAAGTGATATATATTATGGGGGATCAAGAAGGATCGGCTAGATTTATGTTTGGGGAGTAGTCAAATAATGGACCTATGTTTTATAGTTGATTCTATCATATATTTTTTTTCAATTTATTCTATACTGATTTCCTAGGTTGATGTTTCTTGATGTATGTTGGTATCTACAATATAGTTCATTCTTATATAGCATGTCAATGTTTACTTATTTTTTTCAATTTATTCTATACCAACTTCCTAGGTTGATGTTTCTTGTTTTCTGTTGGTATGTAAAATATGGTATTTCTGGTTTGATTTGTCTTTTAGGGCAGTGGTACAGCGGAAGAAATTTTTTTTTTTTCTGGTCAGCTTTTAGCAGTAGTTTAAACCGCCGCAAAATGTACATTGGTGGTGGTTTAAACCGCCGCTAAACAGTGAAAACCACCGTGAAACATAAAAAAATTATGTTTCACAGCAGTTTTAACCACTGCTACATAGTCGCATCATAGCTGCCTCATTCCACGGAAGTTCTCTTGACTTCAGGGGTAGTTTTACGGCCACTAGATTTGAGTTTATTCATGGCGGTTATAATCGCCGCGAATAAACTGATATCAAGGGCTCGTAAAAACCACTGCTCAACTCAGTAAAACCGCCGCAAAATGAGGCAGCTACGACGCTTTCCTTAAACCACCACAAAATGGAAATAACCGCCGCTAATAGATTGGTGACGCCGTATTAGGCGGCGGTTTACAGAAACCGCCGCCAAACCATGTAGCGGCGGTTTACAGAAACTGCCACCAAACCATGTAGCGGCGGTTTAAACCGCCTCTAAACGTAAAAATAACCACCTATAAACGGCGTTTCTCTTGTAGTGATATATGTTAAATATAGTTTCAAAATCTACTAAAGGAGGTAATATGGGATTTTTTAGAAGATTTAGTCCACAAACATTGACTGGTGGGAAGTTATATACTTAGGATACAACCATTACTCCTTTTTTTGTTCTCATAGATAGCTCAACCCCCATGTTTTGAGGTGATGATTAAATAGTTCTATTAAACTTGAAAGATATTAAATAATGCATAGAACCATAATCAAATAGTATATTCTCTATTATTGAATGAATAACTTGTGTACTTATCACCACATCATTATCGGGATTCACCTCAGCAGTAGTGATAAATATTCTCTTCCTTGTTCTCTAGGCCTTAGAGGTTTATTTCATTGATTATATCTTAAAACCCTTGGATTAAGGAATTCTCTTTCATAATTCTCATGTTCCTTGTAGTTGAAACACTACACTTAGGATTAGTGTTGATTTGAACCTTCTTTTCTTCTTCCACATTAATAGGTTTATTCATTTCCCTATGGCACTGATTAGCCTAATTCCCCCACTTTTCCAAATTTAAACCATCTTCTAGTTATCATCATATAGTTTCTAGGATGTTTCTTCCCACACTTTTTCCAAGTAGGATGTTGGGTTTTATTTACTCCATGGGATTTATTTTTTGATGCACCCAAATAAAACTCCATTTTACATTTTTTGTCTCCAATACCATGAGACCACTGGGAGTCACAAATCTCTATATCAACTTTGAGGGCACAAATAAGAATCTCTTTATATCTATCAAAGTCCAGAATTGCTAATTATTTTCATATAATTGACTTTAACCCACTAAATAAATGGTATATCTTACTTTCGATGTTAATGACAATGCCAGGGGTGTATCGTGAAAGCCTTGTGAAGTTTACCTCATATGCCATGATAGACTCATCTTTATTTTTCTTTATACTAAGGAAATACCTCTCCATTTTAAGATGGAAAGTTAAATGAAAATATTTATTGAAAAATATTTTATTTGAGTCTTCCCATTCCATGGAATCAATATCCTCTTTGTACTTTTCATTTTTTATCAATGTACACCACTGATCAGTTTTTCCCTCAATTCGATAAACATCCATCATAACTTTATCTTACTATATGCATTGGAGGACAAAGAATATATTCTCAATGGATTTAATCCATTTTTCAGTGATGAGGGGATAAATAGATACTCTAAAGTTAGGGGGCCTTTTCTCGTAAAAAACTTGACTATAACTTTCTCTTTCTTAGGAGGAGGAGTGTGTTCTTCATGATTCAAGTTATTATTCATAACTTGAGATAGTTGATCCTGTGATGATATGATGTTCTTAGTTGTTTCTCCCATAAGTTTAGGAATATCATTGGCACAATCATCACATTTCTATCATTTTGTTTGTTAGCATGGTTTATCCTATTTCCATCCATTAACTAAAAAGAAAAAAAACAAGATGATAATCAATTAACATACAAAAGGAAAACTTATAAACTTAGAAGGAATAACTTGTAAATGATAAGTATATCCTGACTTATGAGTTTCTTAGTTTCAATATAGGTTATCCATGTTAATGTTTTCTATTTGGTTTTCTAAAGTTATTTTTTTTAAGTCCTTCATAATATTTTGTAAAGAGTTTGTGAATTTCCAAAGCATATCCTATAGTAGTGTCAAACCAGGTGTGCAGTAAGGCCTGTTTTCGTACACCATATGATAATCAAGTCCATATCAATGCACCCTTTTCGGATTTATTACCCCTAGGTACAACTGTACTAGATCCATATCCACTTTCAGTATCCAGACAAGGAGTTAATTTCTTGAAAACCACTCTCACTATCCTTTACTAATATTCCATGATATTTTTCTATGCTTAGAATTATCCTTAGACATATCCCTATGGTTATCACTAAATTTTTTCTCATACTAGTTTCAAAAGGTTAATTAAACCTTTTCTCTGATACCAGATATAGTGGCCCAATCCTTTTACACATATTATCACATGATTTTTAACATAAACATCCATTAATTACAACCTAAAGATCATAAGTCCTAGTGTATTTAGAATACTAGGTTCATATTACATTGAAAGGAAACTAAAACATGACATCATAATTTTATTCTCTATAATGAGATCCTAAGTCCATTTGAGATTCTAAAAGTGCATAGGATAACCTGGGAAATACATCAAAGAAAGGGGTGAGCTAAAAAATCCAGTAAGTCAATAAACATGATAATGAAACATAACATGTGAGTCAAAGGTACGATGTGATATCATAAAAGATATTGATCAAGAGTAATCACAGGGAAAAATAACATAAATAACATTGTATCATAAGTTCATGGTAAGATAGTAAATGTAGAATCAAAATATTACATGATATAAACATGAGTCAAGGATAACTTCCTAGATAATATCACATGGTGGATAAAGTTATATGATAGATTGGGTTTACTCCCCAATCCCATACATGACGCCTCATGAGATTAAATATTTACCCAATGAATTATAGGGATATATAGACATACCCATCATAACATTTTCATGATTTATGTGTTTCACATAAAGGAAATAAATTATAATTCATGACATAAGAATTACCCATGGAAAGAAAATGGGTTGAATAATCTTGCCTCATACCGTAATCAATAGAAATTTCATAATGAAGGCATTTGAGAAATGAGAATAAGGCATGTATTACCCCATAAAAGGAAAGTATAATAAGATAGGTATATATGTGAGATACATATATACTAAATTTAGGATCATTTAAAAACATTAAAGAGATATATAAAGTGAGTTTGAGATAGAATGATCATAAACCAAAGGAAAGGGTGGTTTAGAGAGATCCCTTACCCTGAGTCTGATTCATCACGTGTGTTCTTTATCTTCCTGAAAAATAAATTTATGTTAATTATTTAATTCATGAAGAAATTTTTTGAGTTATTATTCCTTTTATTATATTTTTATCATGTTATATTCAATTACTTAATCATTTAGGTTCAAGCCGGGCGTTTTGATGATGCTCGGCTCATATGTCCAAAATCACTTTGGAAAATTGATTAAGGTCAAATATATTATTATTTAATTGTATAATAAATAATAATAATTAAATAATTATCATTTTTATGCACCAATTATAATTTTTAAATCAATCATGAAGTATAGTTATGAAAAATGAACTATGTTACAATCATGGAGATGTTAGGTCATACGTACGCATGAGTAACACTTCAATTTTTCAATGATCGTGATGGAAAGAAGGTAATTGTTATTTTATCTTCAAAAAATTATAATTATATTATAAATATAATATTATTTATTTAAATACACTTATATATGGCATCCATGTGATGTGGTAATTAAAAATGAATCACATCGCCTCATGGACGTGGTAATCCACGTGTGTGCATAAATGACATTATCATTTTTCTATGAATGGAAAGGTAATAAAATATAAGATATATTAATTTTATAGAATTATAAATATTTCTTTAATATAATATATATATACATTAAATACAACATCATAAACAAATGTGGTATCTGATTATGGAAAATGAATTACATTGGTTTGTGAGGCAGTAGTCCGTTGTACACATGAACGATGATTTCATTTCCCATTTTATGGAAGTGGAGAAGGATTTAGGTTATTTCATTAACATGATAACATATTTTTATGTGTGATATATTAGTTTTATTATATCATAATTATTTATTAAGATTTTGAGGAGGTGTAAGGATAAATAAAATAAAGATGCTCGGTTAAGAATGATACCTCTTCTTCGGACCACCTCTTTAGGATTATACCTAAATCCTCCCTAGATTGGATTTCTAATCAAACCAAGGCCTAAAGGATGTGGTGAGGAAATTAATAAATTTATTTGGGTAGTTATTGTATGATCAAAAGGTCTTTTAATTGTGTAAAATATAGGATAGTAGGTTCTCTTTTATAAGTGAGAGGGAGTGGCATGTTTGTAAATACCCAAAACTATTCAATAATGGGAAGTCACTCTCAAGAAAAGTGCCTCAAAAAATTATAAATAATATATTTTAGGGGTGATATGGTCAATAAAAACCTAAAAAATTCAAAAATAAATATTTTTTAAACATGTTACTCCCTTTTCCTCTTTAGTTTAACCCCCCGGTAAACCGTTTTTAACATTAATCGTGGTAACAAATTTTTATAATTTTTACTATTCATTATGAACAAAAAATAAGTTGGCCTTATTTTATAATATTAATTATTATGATTAAAAATATTTAATCCATTTTATCAAATTAAATTCATAAAAGTGTCAAAATTTAATTTAAAATTAAACCCATAAAATGTGTCGAAAAACAGTTTTTCTAGAAAAGTATTTTTGAAGTATAAGATGATCTTACATTAATTATATGAATATTAATAATCATTATATGAATTTAAATTAATATAATTAGATATATAATATATAAATTTCATTTAAATCTTTCCTTACTAGGGGTTATTTTAATTAATTAAAATGGATAGACTTTATGCACTTAAAAACAGTTTTCAGAAAACTGCATTTTTAAGCATAAAAATAATATTTTACAAAAAGCATGATAATTGATGATTAAGATGAAATTAATAATATTATTATAAATAAAATGGTCAATATTAACTTTAATACCAAATTTAAAATATAATAAAACTTTTAAATTACTTTATTTAATGAAAATAAATGACCGTATTTGAAAAATCTGTAATTTTCACTATTCACTAAAAAATCATATATTTCATAAAAATACCAAAATTTCACCCTAGGTTAATTTTTATATGCTTATTTCAAAAATTATGTTCACTATATAAACTAAAATTTCTAAAAGTTCCAAAAATTAATTATAATATCTTCTCACAAAAAGCAATGAAAATCATTTTTCAGGGAAGCGTGTTTATTGAAGAATAAAATGAATTTATTAAAAATTTGGTACTTATTACCTGATAATTTATCAATACATTTATATTGATTAGGAACTTTATATATATTTCATAAATTAGTTAATATTATTTATACCCTAAAATTTAACGGATAGGTTATAACAGTTATAAATAATCATGGTTCGTTTAGGGACGGTGTTGTGTGTCACATACTCTATCAAGGATATTTTACTTTTAAAAAACTTACATTGTTAGATGTTGGGATAAATTAAGAACTTGGATTAGGAATTCCAAGGGGTTTTGTTAGATTTCCTTTTTATGGTCCTTGGATTCTGGGTCCTGTTTCATGAGGTTTGATTGGTTGATGTTTTAGATCTCTTACTTGAGGTTTAGTTCAGTTAAAGCCTTAGGGTTGGGATGACATTGTGGGATGGTGGGTATGATTGGATGTTGCTAAGTATTTGTTGAGAAGAGTTTTAGGGACTCTTGATGATGACCTTGTGGGTGATATAATATCTAGGGTGGGTTCTATGTTGGAGAGGCCAGCTAAGGTTTCTTATGACAGGCCAAGCCTGAGATTTGGATGTGGAAGAGGATCCCCTTATAGGGTGCCATGTTCTTGATGTGGTATTGAGGACCATTTATTATTCACTTACGAGCATGGTGATGCATGAGGATTCCCTTGTGTGTGGGGTGATATTCATGGTTGGGTTGGGTGCTAGAGTTATAGGAGGTGGTTTCCTATATCGGTCTTAGCCTATTTTTGGGATGGACATGATCCAAGGGATTGTGGACACCCTATGTTTTATTAACCCTAAGAGGGTTAGGTATAGTTGTAGTGTTGGAAACTTTGGGTGTCACTTTAGAACCCATATATTAGCGGTTTTATCTTATTGTGGCAATGTTTGGGATGTTTGTTGTCGGCATTGGTTGATTTGTGTTTTTATGGATTATGCCAGGTTTCTTTGAAGTGGTTCTTACTTGGGTTTTGGATGTGAGAGGAGGCCTTTGTGATATTATTGGATTGATCATTGGCCCTAAGATTGATCTGATGCTCTCATCTATTGGATAGTGTTAGGCAGGCCTAGGGAACTAGTGGAAAATCTGAATGAGTGCATCCTCCTTGGTTATGATTTTGCTCTTAATAGAGATTTTTCTCTATGGTCATGGATGTTTTGGATAGAGATCAGGGTTTTTGTTGATCCCCCTAATCATGAAAGATCCTGGTCAGTTATGTATGGTTACCGACACTTAGGTATGTTCTCCCAACGTGGTTAGAGTTCCAATCGTTAATTTTTTCATGACCTGACCCAATGGGGATTGAGTCGCAACTACCTCAAGCCCACCTCCATAATCCAAGGGGTGGAGATAAGCACTGAAAAGAATAACTAATATGGGAGGTCTTTTCCTAATGTAAATGTATGCACACACCCAACCATATCCATACAGAAGTTTATAGAAATAATAATAATAAATGTAACATCTAGAGAATAAATCATGTATGTAAAACCTCTAGGGAGTACATGAGCATGGTAGTGTAAACTGAAAAGTAAAAAGGAAAGAATATACACCCAACCAGAAAGATTTTCCAACCTAAAAAACATGAAAAGTAAATGATGAGAGATCCTAGCTCTAAATCTTCAAGCTCCGACCACTATATGTTGTCAAATGCACCAATTATTTCTATGATCCTATGTAATCATTTTTAACCTATATATCATTTGTATTAGACATGACACATGCAGGAAAACCCCATAAAATGGTGAGTATATACATACCCAGTAGGACAACCTGAAATCTGAAGGTGGGAGCAGTAAAAGACATTATAGGAATAGAAATATCAACCCATAGCAAGAGAGAGTAATAAAATCCAACAACATTGATATATATATATATATATATATATATATGATCAACAAAAGAATCCCAGATGAGATGGAAAGGGGATCTCCATCTCATAGCCTATCCCAGGAAAGATTTCCAATAGTTCAAAGAGTCTATTAATAGTGCCCAAAATCTCACGCATCTATCTAAAGAAACATCCAACGTAAATCCACACCTTGCCGTTATGTGTCACAGTCGAGGGGAAAATATATATGTATAGAAATCATTCAATGTTACAAAGTGAGGGTGCCACTCAATCGATAGAGTACCCATGTCTTGAATTTTTGGGAGGGTTCCACTCTAGTGGTCGAGGACTCATACCTTGACACCACAGGAGGGTTCCACTCAGATAGTAGATAGAGGACCAATGGCTTTCCCACCAGGAGGGTTCCACTCTAGTAGTCGATAAAGGACTCATTCCCTAAATCCATAGGAGGGTTCCACTCTAATAAAATATAGATGACCCATGCCTTGCCTAGTAGGATGGTGCCACTCTAATGGAAGATAGAGGACTCATGTCATGCCCAACAGGAGGGTGACACTCAGTGGATAGGTATAGGGCCCATGCCTCATCCCGAAAAGAGGGTGGTAGTCTAATGGTTGATCGAGGACCCATGTCTTTCCCAGTAGGAGGGTGCCACTCAGATAGCAAAAAGAGGACTCATACACTATCCCAGTAGGAGGGTGTCACTCTAATTTCTTTGATGATCATGTATGGTCACTACCATCATTGATCATCACCTAAATAATAATCATACACATTATATCTCTCATTGTATCTCAAAAACCACTATAAATTCTACAATCACATTCTATATATAAAAACACTCAACATAGGCTACTCACAGGCCAAAATCTGAGTCCAAACGAAGGAGATATGAGAGGTAGAAATTTCCTCAAAAGGAAAGAAGGGGTACATGACATATAAGGGGACCCACACAGCATGTGGTCCCACTATACTACCTAACCATTTCCCTACCATTATATGGACCACTTCCCATGTATCCCTATATAGTGTGTATAGGGAATACATGACATGCCTCAACCACTTGGGGTTCTGCCTGTTCTCATGGTCGTGTCCATGTAAATCTGTCTGTGTACTATAGTACACTTCGTGTCCTCCCACATGGGGTCCTTCCTGTGTGCTCATTCACACGACCTTTCTACTTGGGGAGGGTCACATGGAATGTGACCTAGTCACACAGCACGTGATCCCTAACTTTTTTCTAAACCCTAGCACTGCAGCCATAGGAGTACTACACGATGTGTGCTCATCCAAACTACATAGTGTATAGTCATGTTTTTTCCAAAAAAACTCTGATCTATTCCCTGTGGTCCAAATCTATGCCCTCTAAGCTAAATCTCACCTTCAGGACGCTCTAAATCAAAGGTTAATCCTTCATTCATCATTTCCAACCATTTTTCAGTTAGAAAATGGATTTATGGCCCTTCCCATATTAAGTCGTACATGACACCATAGACCATTGTGCCTCCCATCACCTCACTGGTATTATTATCCATGATGGAATCACTCATATCCTGCAATCCATCTAAATCCATTATTTATTTTTAAAAGTTTTTCATTAAACGTAAATCCATCACAAATCTAGGGGTTTGATTGGGCTCGATCCCACCCGGAAACTATAACACCCCAACCCTAGTTATCTAGAGTCGGTGCATTATTTTAATACATTGTCATGATTATAAGGAATCAAGTCCCAAAGGACCGATCAGTTTAGAAGTCTTGGAAAGTAGATTACATACATGAACGTTACATTACACTTTCTAACATAAAACACAACATAAATAATCCTTTGATAATTCCATTATTACCCTATCTTAACCCTACATATCAATCATAATACACTTCTTGGCATCTTGGGAAAATAAAACATAAGAAGGGGTGATCTCAGATGCTCATTAAGGGTAAATAATTTAGCGAAAGCTATAAAATTTTAAGGCAATATGTATAACAAAAACACCAACCTTTTAAATAATAATCTTGAATATAATATGGAAAAAATAAATCAAACATTGCCATATGAACATGTACATGGACATTATACTAGTCTAATAATCACATTTAATACTAATTTCATAATAAGGGAATGCATAATGTCGGACATAATAACTACTACATCAAGGCCTTGTACCAAGACCATTCACAAATATTATGTCAAGGACTTATGTCAAGACACTAGTTTTTCTCATGAGACCTAATAATGCATCGAGGGGCTATAGAGGGCCCCACCCATCACTTACTAATTCCAATTCATTCCTCATATTAAAAGGGTGAAACATAACATAAACATTTGTATTAAAAATAGCATACGAAATGTTAATAATTTAACCATAAACCATGAATGGTATAAAAATAGAACATACACAGTCAAACATATCATAACTCATTCAATACAATATGGAAGATTGTATTATAATAAATCAACCTCAATCAAGAATAATATCCACTAAAGATGTTGACATGGTTGAAATTAATCAGTAAAAATATTTGAGATAAATATATCTTTTTCATGAAATCATTTAAAAGTCAAAAAATTTATAAAGGAAGTCATTTAAAAAATATTTTTGAATCAAAGTGTCTCATACCACTTTGAAACTTTTGAAAGGAATTAACATTTTAAAACAATTATGTCCATATGAATAAATCCTTAAAATTATTTTGAAAACATGGACATTAATTAAATTGATTTAGAAAAATAAATATTTAAAACATTTAAAATGATGATCTAGTTAAATATTTCCTTACATAAAACCTTAAAAGATTCCATTTGAAAAAAAAATTATGAGACATTTACATGGATGATAAATATGCCCCAGTATATACTTACACATAAACAATCTCAGATAATAATGAGATTGAGGAATTAACCCTTACCTTAAGTCTGATATTCTTCATACAAATCTGAAACTCTTGTATAATGTTTTTAAAAATATTATTAACTTATATCAGAATCATAATAATATTTATGATACCATATATTATTATTTTATGACTTTATATTATCCATTTATTAACAATTTCTAGTTAATGCAACATTTCGGGTAATATCGCTTTGTTTAGTGTATGTGTTTTGACTCATTATTCTTGATCATATTACTTAGATCATGATTTACTTACTTCCATAATGTATAATATGATTTATATATCATATATATTCATAATATAAATATATATATATAATATATAGATATATAAAATGGAATACACTGTTCATGGAGACTGTAGGTCGTACGTGCGCATGAACGCTGTTTCTATTTTCTTATATTATTGAATGGAAGTAAGTGAGTGAAATATATGTACATACATACATATATATATATCATTAAATTAGACTTGTTATGTCATATATTTCATAATTATGAATAATATGTTTTTTTATAATCATTCTTGAATGGTTAAAGTGGAGAATGAATCTCATCGCATCGTGGAGACGGTAAGCCGTACGTACGCACGAGCGGAAATATAATTATATTGATGGTGAAATATTATGTAATTGGATTTTATATTATATATACAGAATAATTAAAATCTTATATTTATTATTTACATCAATTATACTCATTATTATACCCATCTAATCAATGAAGTGGTGAATAAAAAACTACACCACGACGTGGAGACGGTAAACCGTACGTACACGTGTATGGTGACTTTGTCATTCATAGGATGGATAGAATAATTAATATGGTTGTACCATATTTATAATAACATCTCAGTATGTATAAGGTACTGGATTTATTATTTTAGTATCGAAACAATAAAGAAAGAGGAATTGGAAGAAGAAAAGAACTTTGAAAGAGGTGATGAAATAATTACCTCTTCTTCAAGTGCTTCCTTTTGATTTGAACAAAAGGGATAATTAGGTTGGATTTATGATCAAAGTAAAGCCTGTAGGTTTAATTTAGGGTAGTTTGGAGGATTTTTGGGTAGGTTTTGTCTTAGACAAATGACTTTGGATGTGTGAATTTAATAGAAGAGGAAATACCCTTTTATAAGAGAGGTGAGGGGCACTTTAGGAAAGGCTTAAAATATTATTTTATTATAAAATTATTTTCGGTTTCTAATAACTCCAAATGGATTTATCTCAAGGATAATGTGTTTATGGGTCAAAATCATCTCAAACAATAGGTTCTAGACAAGTTTAGGTCACCATATTAACCTTATCTTTTAGATTTAACTCTTAGTTGAATAATTTAACATTTACCATGTCTTCTTGTATTTTTATACTACATGGTTAATATAGTTACTATAAAATTACAAGAGAACCTCAAGTTTTTCATTGATTACATATATAACATTATCTAAGTCCTTTGGATGAATCCTAGATTTTTAGGAATAGTATATCATTTAATAATATAGTATTTGTTTTAAAAACTCATTTATGTCAATTTTGACACTATTTAGTAATTGATTTTTGTTAAAGTCATAATAATTTGATTACTTAGATAAAAATGAATTAAATAATCCCTAATATGTATATGTTATCCATAAAATTTCTATATGGCATAAAAATATTCAAATTACATTTATTTTAATATTTATAAATTCATTTATTTGAATCTTTCATTAATGAGGTAATCACTGTATCATAATTGTGTCATAAATAAATATATTTATCTGATGTCTAAAAATTATAAATAAAATACCATGATGTAGGAAATAGTTTTATATTTCTAATTAATATTTTTATTTAAATAGATCAATTATATAACCTTGTATAAAAATTGTTTTAGTAAAATATACATGTTTAGGGTATATTTTCCTTAACTTTAAATTAAAAGTAATTAAATGTCATTTTCACACACAAGTGGCTCCATGGGGTCTACAAATAAACCCAAGTATCCCCATGGTCGAACATATCTCATAAAATAGGGTTATTACATGTTTTATTATAGTTTAATATTATTATAATATTATTTTTTACCCTTATTTACCATATTTACCCTTTAACCATGGTAAATAAAATATTTACTGAAGTTACTATTCATAATGTCTAAAAATAAACGGTACCTATTTATATAATTTGGAAATCCTGATTCCAAATATGGAATTCATTTTTCTAAATTGAAAACATAAAAGCTAGAGTAATTAATTTAAAATTAATTCTCGTTGTCAAACCAAAAAGTGGGTTTTTAAGAAGTAATAACTGTCAAAAGATTGACACGTGCTTATGTTCAATTTAAATGTGAAATTAGTTACAATGACCAAAATTGGATTAAATGATAAAAATATAATCCAATTATACTTTAAAAACAATTAAAATAACAATATAACTATATAAATAAATTAGATTAAAAGGTAGTTTTGAATTAAAATGCAGTATTTTTCACTATTTATTAAAAAATGAAAGTTATCAAAAAAGTACCAAACTTTTATCCAAACTAAATTTTTATGTCCCACTTATAAATAAGAGTTTAATTTCATCAAATTTAATATAAAATTTTCAAATATTTTATTTAAAAAGAGTTCTTCATTAAAAGGCGGAAAAACTGTATTTTTTAAAAATAATTCTTTTATCTGAAAAATTGAATTTGTCCTTATATTATGTATAAGAAACACAAAAGATGATTGTTAAAATTATATGGGATATATATAAAATTAAAAATTTGGTTAATAATATTCATAACCTCTTTTTAAATGGCTATTTTGATAGGTTGTGGTGCGCTTGAACTCGGTGTTGCGTACATCGCACGCTATTGAATTATTAAGAAGAAGTGTATCATGGAAGCTTGGGGTGTTACATTATCCCCTCCTTCAATAAATTGTGTCCTCAAAATTTATACTCAAGATTAAAAACTAGGGGTTTGACATTTCAAAATATCTTAGTTGAAATCTCACATCGTAAAATGGATTAATGCTACCTCTATTTTAAAATAAAGAAAGGTACCTATGAAGGTTATCATAAATAACACATACTAGGGTTCCATGTAGGAGAAAATGGATATGTAAGAGAAAACTAACCATCAAGTTTTGATGGGTAGTGATAGATAATATTATTAGGATAAAGTTAACAACAATAAAACTATAAATCTTTAATGGTCTAAGAGACCATTTGATTCATCGTAAAAGAAAGTACTAGGAAAACATTTTTGGTTTTATGATTCTTTACCTAGTGTTGTAGAATTAATTTAATTCATAGAATAAGAACACAAGGAATCATATTTAGAGTTTTATACTCCACCACAAACTCATCTTTCTCTTCAAAAGATAAAACTCAAAAAATATTCTATTTATCTCAATTGTATAAGGTTCCAAATATAAACATTTACAATTTAAATATAGAAAACTATTTTATAATAACTAGGGACTTCCTATAGGCTAGTGGTAGGCGATAAAGCCTTGTCTCACTTAGTTTGTGGGTTTGATTCATGCATCTTTTTCTGACGTGATGGGTTATCACCCGACTTTCAGGTTGTCCTTTTTCTAAAACTATAGTATTATAACATTCCATAAATAATCCTAAAAATTTTTTAACCTTAAACAATACTATCCAAAATTCAACTTAATCCATTCTAACCATTAGTGTTATCCAAAATATTTCTATCCAAACTCTCTCTAAAAGGTCTCTAAATTTCCAAAATCTATTGTAACATCAGATTCCCAAAACAACATAAATTTTCTCTTATATACTGGAAATATGATTACCTTCATCATATTAAAACCATAATTAAAACAAAATGTATTTTAGTAAAATACTTATATATATCACATTCTTCTGATAACCAGGATATAATTCTTGAATCCAAAAACACAAATACATTAATTATTCCACTTCGACTGTAGTAACGGTATAAGCTTGACCTTGATCCATTTTATTTTTCTGAGCTATATTTTATTGATGCTTTGGAAAATCATTTGCATAATTTACCATATCTTTACAATTATAACATTGAAAGACTTCTTTCTTTCCCTTACAATCATGAGCCTGGTGACCTTTTTCTCCATATTTGTAACAAACTGTCATTCCTTTTAGGAAAATACTAGGGTGTTTCTTCCCTCAATTATCACATAAGGGAAAATTCTTCTTTCCCTTTTTCCCTTTATATATCTCTTTCTCCACCATTCTCTTCTTCTCTTGATTTACATTAATTTCATAAGACTTAGATAATTTCTTTTCTATCTTGATAGCACATGAGACTATATCTTCATATGATGAGAAAGATTTTGAGACCAATGCCCTTCATAGGAATGGTTTTAACCCATCAAAGAATCGATCAATCTTACTTCTTGGGTTACGTATGTAGTCTATAGCATGCCTTGATAACCTTGTAAAGTTAGCCTCATACTTGTCAACATTCTCATCCTTCTTTTGCCTCAGGATCGGAAATTGTCTTTCCATATCATCTCACTGCTCATGAGGAAAGTATTTCTCTAGGAAAAGTTCTTTAAACTCCATCCATTCCATATTTTCCTCTTTTTCATCCTCCTTCATGTTTTGAATTAATGACCACCATTGATCTGCATCTCCTAAGAGACAATAAACTTCCATGACAACCTTTTCTCTTTCATTACTTCCCAAAGCAATAAATATTTTCTCTATGGAACTTATCCATTTCTCATCCACAAATGGATTTGTATTCCCATTGAAAGTTAGAGGTTGTTGCCTCATAAATCAGTCTAACATTAATCCTTCGCATTGTGGATCAGGATGCTCCATACGGGTAAGGTTATTATTCATAACCTGAGTCATATGTCCTAGTATGGTTATAATCTATTAGGTACTAATTGTGTCACCGGATCCACTATCATTATCTTACATAGGAGGGAAATACCTACATGGATTACATGCATTGATATTATTTCCATTTCTTCTACTAGGATCCATTTATAAACAATGGTATACACTAGATTAGGTTATGAATCATAATTCATAAATCCAAACTAGTAAAATACTTAACATAAATTGAAAATTTTATGCATATCTAATCCATAATCATAAATATGGTTCCTTTGAGGACATATTTACTCATAAATCCTTCATAATGGTTTGTAAAGAAAATATGAATTATCCTAATCATATCTTCCAGGAGTGTCAAACCTAGTATGTTGTAAGGCTCTTTTTCGTCTACCAGGTTACCCTGAGTCAAGCCCGGAACACCTTGTTGGAGTTTTAACCCCAAGGTACATCTATTCTATAACTATGTCCACATGTAGTATCCAGGTAGGGATGTACTGCTTGGAATATCCACGTAATCCCTACTTTACCAAAATTCTAGGGGGTTCTTCTATATTTATCCTCAAAGTCTATATTAGGGTTATAAACCCTAATCTAAGTTTTCCAAATCTATTTCAAAGGTTATTGCTAAACTTTCTATGATACCAACTGTAACACCCTGACCCCAATTACCCAAAGTCGGTGCATTATTTTAATACATTGGCATGATTACAAGGAATCAAGTCTTGAATGACCGATCGGTTTAGAAGTCTTGGAAAATAGATTGCATACATGAATATTACATTGCACTTTGTAACATAAAACAAAACATACATAATCCTTTGAGAACACCATTATTCCCCTAACTTAACCCTGCATATCAATCATAATATACTTCTTAGAATCCTGGGAAAATAAAAAATAAGAAGGGGTGAGCTCAGATGCTCAGTAAGGGTAAATAATTTAGCGGAAGCTATAAACTTTTAAGGAAATATGTATAATAAAAACATCATACTTTTAAACAATAAACTTGAACATAATATGGAAAAAATAAATCAAACATTACCATATAAACATTTACATGGACATTCTACTAGTAGAATAATCACATATAATAACTAATTTCATAACGAGGGAATGCATAATGTCGAACATAATAACTACTAAGTCAAGGACTTGTGCCAAGACCATTCACAAATATTTTGTCAAGGCATTGTGCCAAGACACTAGTTTGTCTCATGAGACCTACCGATGCATCGAGGGGCTATAGCATGCCCCACTCGTCGCTTACTAAGTCCAATGCGTTCCTTATATGAAAAGGGCGAAACATAACATAAACATTCGTATTAAAACTAGCATATGAAATGTTAATACTTTAACCATAAACCATGAATGGTATAAAAATAGAAAATCTATAGTCAAACATATCATAACTCATTGAATACAATATGGAAGATTGTATTATAATAAATCAACCTCAATCAATAAAAATATCCAATAAATGATGTTGACATAGTTGAAATTAATCAGTAAAACCCTTTGAGAGAAATATCCCTTTTCATGAAATCATTTAAAAGTCTCCCAATTTATAAAGGAATTAATTTAAAAGAGATTTTCAAATCAAAGTGTCTCATACCACTTTTAAAATTTTGAAAGGAATTAACATTTTAAAACAATTACATCCATATGAATAAATCCTTAAAATCATTTTAAAAATATGGACATTAATTAAATAGATTTAGAAAAATAAATCTTTAAAACATTTAAAATGGTGATATAGTTAAAGATTACCTTCCATAAAACCTTAAAATATTACTTTTGAAAAAAAAAATTATGATATATGGACATGGATGATAAATCTTTCCCAGTATATACTTACACATAAACAATCTTGAATAATAATGAGATTGAGGAATTAACCCTTACCTTAAGTCTGATATTCTCTGTACAACTCTAAAACTTCTGTATAATGTTTTTAAACATATTATTAACTTATATCAGAATAATAATAATATTTTTGATATCATATATGATTCTTTTATGACTTTATATTACCCATTTATTAACAATTCCTAGTTAATACAACATTTCAGGTAATAACACTTTGTTTATCGTACGTGTTTTGACTCGTTATTCGTGATCATATTACTTAGATCATGATTTACTTAATTCCAGAATGTATAATATTATTTATATGTCATATATATTCATAATATAAATATATAAAATAGATATATATATAAAATGGAATACACTATTCATGGAGACAGTAGGTCGTACGTACGAATAACGTTGTTTCCATTTTCTTATATTATTAAATGGAAGTAAGTGAGTGACATATATGTACATATATATATATATATATCATTTAAGTAGACTTATTATGTCATTTATTTCATAATTATGAATAATATGTTTTTTTATAATCATTCTTGGGTGGTTAAAGTGGAGAATGAATCTCATCTCATCGTGGTGACGGTAAGCCGTACGTACGCACGAGGGACAATATCATTCTACTTATGGTGAAATAGTATGTAATTGGATGGTATATTATATATATAGAATAATTAACATATTATATTTATTATTTACATCAACTATACTCATTATTATACCCATCCAAATAATGAAGTGGTAAATAACAAACTACACCACGACGTGGAGACGGTAAGCCATATGTATGCACGTATGGTTACTTTATCATTCATAGGATGTATAGAATAATTAATATGGTTTTACCATATTTATAATAACATTTAAGTATATAGAAGTTACTGGAGTTATTATTTTAGTATCAAAACAACAAGGAAATAAGAAGTGGGTAAAGAAAAGAATTTTGAAAGAGGTGATGAAATAATTACCTCTTCTTCGGGTACTTCCTTTTGATTTGAACAAAAGGGATCCTTAGGTTGACTTTCTGATAAAATTAAGTCCTCTAGGTTTAATTTATAGTAGTTTGGAGGAGTTTTGGGTAGGTTTTACCAGAACCAAATGGCTTTGGAGGTGTGAATTTAAGAGAAGTGGAAGTACCCTTTTATAAGAGAGGTGAGGGGCTCTTTAGGAAAGGCTTGAAATATTATTTTATTATAAAATTTTTTTTGGTTTCTAATAGCTCCAAATGGATTTATTTCTAGGCTAAGGTGGGGATGGGTTGAAATCCTCTCAATCAATAGGTTTTAGAAAAGTTTAGGTCACCATATTACCCTTATCTTTTAGATTTAACTCTTACTTAAATAGTTTTACTTTTACCATGTCTTCTTGTATTTTTATACTACATGGTTAATTTAGTTACTATAAAATTACAAGAGAACCTAAAGTTGTTCATTAATGAAATATATAATAGTATCTAAGTCCTTTTTCAAATCCTAAATTTTTAGGTATATTATATCATTTAATAATATAGTATTTGTTTTAAAAACTCATTTATGTCAATTTTGACACTATTTAGTAATTTTTTTTAAAGTCATAATAAATTTATTCCTTATATAAAAAGGAATTCACTCATACCTAATATGTCAATTTCATCCATAAAATTCGTTTATTACATAAAAATATTAAAATTACATTTAATTTAATATTTATAAATTCATTTATCTGAATCTTTCATTAATGAGGTAATCACTGCATCATAATTGTGTCATAAATAAATATATTTATCTAATGTATAAAAATTATAAATAAAATACCATGATGTATAAAATATTTTTATCTTTATAATTACTATTTATAGTTGAAGATATCAATTATATAACCCCATATAAAAAAAATTAGTAAAAGATACATGTTTAGGGTATATTTTCCTTAACTTTAAATTAAAAGTAATTAAATTTCATTTTCACACACAAGTGGCTCCATGGGGTCCAAAAATAAACCCAGGGATTCCCATGGTTGGACATATCTCATCCAATATGGTTAGGACATGTGTTAGGGTAGTTTAATATTATTATAATATTATTTTTTACCCTTATTTACTAGATTTACCCTTTAACCATGATAAATAAAATATTTACTGAAGTTACAGTTCATAATGTCTAAAAATAAAAGGTACCTATTTACACAATTTGGAAATACTTATTCCAAATATGGAATCAATTTTCCCAAATTCAAAACACATAAGTTTCAGTAATTAATTTAAAATTAATTCTTGTTGTCAAACCAAAAAGCGGGTTTTTAAGAAGTAATAACTATCAAAAGATTGACATGTGCTTATGTCCAATTTAAATGTAAAATTACTTCCAATGACAAAAATTGGATTAAGTGATAAAAATATAATCCAATTATATTTTAAAACCAATTAAAATTATAATATAACTATATAAATAAATTAGATTAAAAGACAATTTTGAATTAAAATGCAATATTTTTCACTATTCATTAAAAAATGAAAGTTATCAGAAAAGTACCAAACATTTATCCAAACTAAATTTTTATGTACCACTTATAAATAAGAATTTAATTTCATCAAATTTAATATAAAAGTGTCAAATATTTGATTTAAAAGGGGTTCGTCGTTAAAAGGTGGAAAACTGCATTTTTGAAAAATAATTCTTTTATCTGAAAAATTGAATTTGTCCTTATATTATGTCTAAGAAACACAAAATATGAATGTTAACATTATATGGGATATATATAAAATTAAAATTTTGGTTAATACTATTCATAAATGTTTTTTAAATGGCTAGTTTTATAGGTCGTGGTGCGCTTGAATTTAGTGTTGCGTACATCGCACACCATTGAATTATTAAGAAGAAGCGTACCGTGGAAGCTTGGGGTGTTACAGCAATATCAAACCAATACCTCATAGGCCAATTGGTGAAGAATGTGAATAATTATTGGGGGAAAGGCATAAGAACAAATGTGAAATAATATTTGGCCAAGCATTCTTGGCCAACATATACAAATTGGGATGTCTTAGGTGAGAAACATGGCATAAATTGAATAAACAATCTTAAACTGATTCACGGGCTCATGAAAAGGCTCAACTTGAATATTGATCAAATAAATAGTATTATCATGTTCAATATTTTAATTAAATGGGATAGAATCCAAAAATGATGAGTCATATATTGAGATTGGATCATTCGTCAATGAATAATGTGCTCGCCAAAAAAAGAAGAGAAGTCATTACATTCGTTGTGCCTCAATTATCCTAGATCTGGAGTCTCATTATTGTCTAGTCTTGATTTTCTAACATAGGGTAGAAATAAACCCCTCTCAACAACCCCAATTTCATGTGGCTAACCCTAGCGATCCTCCAAAATAGTATACTTATAGGGGATTTCTATTTAGGTCAACTAATAAATTGATTTAATTAATTATTTAATTAAACCACTGAATGAATTGCCAATGGTTGCTTTATCCAAACACCCCACGTTGACCCATTTTAGGTCATTCCTTAGGTAAACCTCACATTTTGGAATACACCTTGGTCTCCAATTTTCAATCTGAGACTTTATTTAAGAGTTGTCCTGTTTTCTTTAAGAAACTATGCATGCATGATATAAAATATATTTAATATTTTTATAAAATTAATTCTAGGAACACCATACCTCGAAATCTCATGTCATCTCAATGTCTGGCTCTAAAAATATTTTTGAGATATATTTAAATTCTTACAAGGAAGAAACATGTTCTCTATATTATTTCCTCTTTCAATATTTTCATCCTTAAAAAGAAAAACTAAACAAAAAGGTCAGGCACTGAGCCTGTATCCGGATCTCCCTCTCTCAGGATCTCTCTTGCATGATCCCGTGATTCCATAACACATAAACCAAAGGGATGGTCTATCCATGTAGAGTCATCTCTTACCAATCCTCAATAGCCACTAGGTGATTCGCAAAAGTGGCTCCATCCTCAATGTCCATCTCGCTTCGGTCAATAACGTGCATGGGGTCATGCATGTATCTCCTCAATTGCAACACATGGAAGACATTGTGTAACCTACTCCAATTATGGGGGTAGGGAGAGGTGGTAGGAAACCTCACCAACCCTCTATAGGATCTCGAATAGACCGATGAACCTCAAGGATAGCTTGCCTCCCCAGCCGAAACTCTGCAATCCTCATCATGGGGAGACCCTCCAGAAAACGTGGTCTCCCTACTCGAACTCCAAGGGACTAGGATGTTGATCTGTATAATATTTTTGTCTAATATGGGCTATCATCATCTGCTCATAGATGACCTAGACCTTCTCAGTCATCACTTGCACCATCTCTGAGCCAACAAGAGATGTGTTTCTGATCTCAATCCAGCACAATGGTATCTGGGAAGGTCTCCTATATAGGGCCTCAAAAGGTGTCATGTTGATAGTAAAGTGGTAGATATTATTTTACACGTACTCTAATAATGGAAAGTGATCCTCCCAGATCTGGATGAATTCTAACATGTAGCCCCTCAACATATCCTTCAGCACTTGGATAGTGTGCTCAATCTTCCCATCTTTATGGGGTTGAAAGGTTGTACTCATCCTCATTTGGGTCTCAAATGCCTCCTACAGACCTATCCATAACCATGAATTGAATCAAACATTATACTTTTAAATAATAGTCGAGTTCACCCCATGAAGGAAGAAAATCTCCTATACGTATAACTGCCCCAAACTCTTTGTTGAACTCTGCTCCCTGATAGCAAGTAAGTGTGCCAACTTTGTGAGTCAGTAAACTATCACCTAGATGGCATCATGGACTCTCATTGTCCATGGAATCCCTATCATATATTTCATGAATATATCATCCCATTTCTACTCCAAGATCTCAAGGGATTGTAACAAACCTTTTGGGACCTGGTGCTCAGCCTTCACTTACTGATGAGTGAGACATCGAGAGATGAACTCGACCATGTTTTGTCTCATGCTGACCCACAAAAACTACCATTGAAGGTATTTTTACATCTTCCCCACACTAGGATATACAACCAAAGTATAATTGTGAAACTCTCACATCACCTCCTCCCACATCATGATTGAGACCACTGTCCATCCCTGGAAAAGGATGACATGATTCCCTCCTTTATAAAATTCATCTGGTGAATCTCCTAAGGATATCTAGCCATGTAAGACCTTATAGTAAATGTCTCCCTATTGGAACTATCTCACATGCCAGAGGAGAGAAGGAGTAAAAACTATCAATTGAAGAAAAGTTTCACCATCCTGGTCAACAAATCTCAGTTGTAAGGAAGTCAGCTGCTCTGACGCCTCGTGCACCAAACGAGCCTAGGACTTTTTTCTAAGGGCATCTTCCACCACATTTACCTTCCAAAGAGTATTGATTACCTCAAAGTCATAGACTTGTAGAAAATCCAACCAGATCCTCTACCTTCGGTTCATATCTCTCTGCATGAATATAGACCTGAGGCTCTGATGGTCTGAGTAAATAACAAAGAGCTCTCCCAAAAGATAGTGTCTCCACATCCTCAGAGCGAATACTACCACTACCAACTCTAGGTCATGAGCCTTGTAGTTCTGCTCATGGGGATCTCAACTACCTCAACCCATATGTGATAATTTTCTATATCTGCATCAACACACAACCAAGCTCAGTTCTTGAGGCATCACAATACACTATTTACTTCATGCCCTCCTCCGATAGTCTCAAAATAGGAGCACTCATCTGCCTTAGCCTCAACTCCTCAAAGGATATTTGGCACTACTCAGTCTAGGTAAATAGTTTTCATTTTCATGCCAGGCTGGTCTAAGGGGATGTAATCCTGGATAAATCTACCACAAACCTCCTATAGTACCCAGTCAAACCAAGAAAACTCTATAACTCTAAAATGCTCTTGGGTGGATCCAAAGAAAGCACTGCATTGATCTTCACCAGGTATATAGTTAATCCATGCTCAAAAATTACATTCCCCAAAAATTGAACCTTGTGGATACAGAACTGACACTTTGAAAGCTTAGCATAAATATGGGGCTCCGAAATCAAATCTAGGTCCATCCTTAAGTTCTCTTCATGCTCCTCCTCTAATGCAGAGTATATGAGTATATCATTGATAAAGACAATAACAAAATGGCCCAAGTTCAACTATAAGATTTGGTTCATCAAATCCATAAACACTTCAAGGGAATTCTTCACACTAAAGGGCGTCACCAAGAACTTATAGTGTTCGTAGAGACATTGGAATGTCAGCTTTGGCATATCAACCTCACGAAATCTCAACTGGTGGTAGTCGAACCAGATATTTATCTTCAAGAACCATATTGCACCTCACAACTGATCAAAGAGTTTTTTAATCCTCGGTAGGGGGTACTTGTTCTTTATCGTGGTTCGGTTCAAGTGATGCTACTTGACACAAATTTGCAGGCTATCATCTGCCTTTTTCATGAATAACATTGGAGCTACATAGGGGGACACACTGGGTCTGATAAAACTCTTATCTCGAAGGTCCTCCAACTACAACTGCAGCTCCCATAGCTCATTAGGGGTCATCTGATATGCCATATAACATATCAGAGTGGTTTTAGGATACAATTCAATGTAAAATTACATTTCCCACCTCATAGTTAGTTCTAGAATGTCCTCAAAGAAGACATTAATAAAATCCTTCATGATTAAAGTAATCCATATACCTGAAGAGCCTATTGTACTAAGGGATTCACTCTTAAACTGATGGTTAATGGTATGAATCCTCCTACTCGAAAAACCCACTCATCCTTCCATGAGATCTCTCTCACTTACAAAGGAGAATATCATCCCATCATTGCGAACGCATCTGACTCTTTAGTGGTGACGGTCAATCTGGGCTCAAACTGTGGACAACCAATCCATACCCAAGATGACATCATAAGTTTCCATCATGATGACCAAAAGTTTTAATTAGAACCTCTCTTTACCAAACTATAGCTCACACTACCATCAGATAAAAGATATAAAAGAAGCATTCCCTATAGAAACCTCAAGATAAAGCTATTGGGTTAAAGCCTCTACTGGGAGCTCCAGATCTCACACCAAGAGTGAAGAGATGAAGGAATGTCTCACACCTATGTCTACTAATATTGAGTAGTGATTATAATAAACACATATCATACCTATAATCATCTATTTTGTTGTTGGATCATACACCTTCATAGCCTGAAACTATCCACGACCCCGACTGCGAGCTCCCTAAGCATGATGTGGGTCACCTGAGGATGGTGGTGGAAGGATCTTGTTGGGAAAAAATCCCTCAAGGTAGCATTGCAGCATTTTTGGGTTGATTGTGTTTGTTGACAAAGAAGGTTTCCATGGAGAATTGTCGAGTTCCCGAGAATTTGTTGACATTCCATGTTGACAAAGAACTTTGACAAAGGAAAGGACGATCTGGAGGCGGTACAAAAGAGCAGTACAAGGTGGCACCGTTTTCCAGTGTTTGCCAAATTTTTGGGCCTGAAAATCGCCAATGGAAAATGGAGTGATATGTTGTTGGCAAAGGATGAGGAGAGAGAAATGAAGAAGGTGTGCGGAAAAATCAAGCGTGGCGCGCAAAACTAGAGGGTTGCGCGAAATCTTGAAGTGTGGCGCGCAAAACAGCGGGTTGCGCGAAATGGTATTTCGCGCAAAAGATGTTTCAAGGCCGAAAGCTTGAAAATCGGTAAAGGCATGGGGCGCGCGAAATTTTGGAGGCGTGCGCGGAAAATTGAAGTGGCGCGCGAAATAGCGGATGAAGTATTTCGCGCAAGAGGTGTTACGAGGTCCGAAGCTCGTAAAATGTCAAAGGCATGAGGTGCGCGAAATTATGGAGCAGTGCGCGGAAAATGGTTGTGCGCGGAAGATTTGTATTTCGCGATCAACGCGGATTATGCGCTCAAGGAGGGTTTTTCGCGCGGGGTCGATTTTGCCTATAAATATGAAGTGACCCTCCTCCATTCAGTAGAGTTCAAGACATAGAAAATACCTGAGCTCTGGTGCGCGAAATTGAAGTTTGAAAGGGTGTTGCGCGTAAACTTAAAGTTTGCGCGTAAAGTCAGATTGCGCGAAAAGCAAAGGCTGCGCAGAAAGTTTGAGTTGGCGCGTAAAAGGAAGGTTGCGCGAAAAGTGGATTTCGCGCAAAGGCAGTGAATTGCGCGCAAGGCAGTTTCCAGGCTGCGCGTAAAATTTGGAGGTTGCGCGAAAAAGGAATTTCGCGCAAAGCATAGAAATTGCGCGCAAGACACCGTAAGGGTTGCGCGTAAAAATTGAGGTTGCCCGGTACATCTGGTGCAAAGTGAGATTCATCTGCGGGTGAAAGTTGGACTTCAACAGAGCATCTACATACAGAGGAAGATGCATTCCTTCATGGAAATGAAGAGACCTACAGGTCTATAAACTGTGATTGGATTCCCTTCCAAGAGCAGTGAGCTTAGGAAGAGGAAGAAGGTGATCCTCTCCACCGGCAGTGAGCCAGAGAGAGAGAAACAGGGAGTGACCCTTGGGAAAGCAGTGAGCTGACCCTAAACATTGTAAAGGCAGTGAGCCTGGGCATAGAAGTGATCTAGCCCGAACATTGTAAACCACAGCTAGTGAAGTTAGTGGATCTTGGTACGAACCGGCAACTTGTCGGCGTATGCTCCTTGGACGTAGCCCTTAGTGGTGAACCAAGTAAAAATCGCTGTGTCTGCCTGGTCGCTTCTCTGCATTGCACTCAAAGCATTATCATCAGATAAACTTGAAAAGAACTGAGCATAGTATACACACAAGAGCAAACAAAGTGACCCTTGTAACAAAGAGGTCAAGATCCAGTGGGGCAGGAAGTATTTTGAAAAGAATATCCATACCCTGATTCACCCCCCCTCTCAGGGTACATAGGCCCCTATTGGCCCTAACAATTGGTATCAGAGGGACTGGTTGCTTTTATCAGATTTGTTTGCTTCAACTTTGTGTAGTCGATCTGTGTTGTTGAAGATATTGTTTGCGCTTATCTCGGTCTACCATGGGAAAAAGAAAATCTTCAAAGAAGAATCAGAAGTCAGGTGGTATCCCTCAGTGTGGAAGTGTTTTTGGAAAAAGTGTGATTCAAATAAAAGAATCAAATAGCTTACTGAAAGAATCATGTAGTGAACAGAAAAATGATTTGGATAAATCATACAACAAAAATACTTACTCATTCAAAGATGTTGATGGAATGAGTGAAGAACCTGACTTTCCAAGTGACGTTGGAACCACTGACGATGAAGAAGAAGAAATTGAAGGAAGAATTGATATGCGAGCTGAGTTGGAGGCTGCTCTGGAAGAGATAGATGTTTGGAGGGCCAAAACCAAGAAAGCTAACAAAATTGTTCGCGATGCCAAACTCTATATGCAGCAGCAGGAAGAAGAGAAATCTGAGCTGATGGAAGAAATTCAGAATCTTAATTTATCAACATCAGAGAACTCAGAATCCGTTAGTAAGTATAAGCTGAAGGTTGAAGAACAGAAAAGAGAGATCGATGGCCTGAACAAAAAGGTGGAAGTTGTCCATGGGACTAAAGAATTGGATCAGAAATCCACTGAAGAAATTAATTCTAAAGGCATACAGATCAATGCTCTGGAAACTGAGGTCAACAAGCTAAGAGGCTTAAATCAAAGGCTTATCGATATAGTTACTGACCTAACAAAGAAGAATGATTCTCAAGGTGAGGTATTACAGAAGCTGGCTAAAATGAAAGGAAAACAAAAGGCTGATGATTATGAAGAGAATCAAAAGTCAGATGAAGTACAGAATCTGAAAGCTAGAAATGATGATCTAGCAGCACAGTTGTCTGAAGAAGTTCAGAACAATCGAAGCCTTCAACAAGAGAATGAATCTGTCTCTAAATCTGTTTCTGAGGAAAAATTAAAAGTAGTGAAGAAAAGTGCAATGGTGGAAAAGCTCACACAGGAACTAGAAGATGAGGTGAGTAATGGGAAGCTTCTCAAGAAAGAACTGGATGTCCAACTTGAATCAAGGGAGACGAAGATTAAAAAGTTGGAAGAGGATCTAGAATTAGTAAAGAAGGATGTGGAAAAATCTAATGCTAAAGGAATGCCAAAAATGAAGGATGCCTTACACTTGTTATTTGATCATCCTTCGACAAGTGATGATAAAATGAAGAATAGGTATGCTATTTCTGAAGAGAAACAACAGAATATTTTCTCAGCTCAAAGACCAGCAAGTTTCGGAAAAGCTGGTATCGGATTTGATGAATCCCCTCCCGTGCAAGATAGAAAGAGAGCTATGAACAGTTCTAGATGGGAAAGAAATCCTATAGGTGCTGGAGATAGGCCTAAAAGGACAGATACAAAAAGCAGTGATGACATGTGCTATTTTTGTGGGATTCATGGCCACACATCAAGCTTCTGTTCAGAGGCTCTGGAATACATCTCAGGGTGTGAAAATAGAGACATTACTAAATCTGAGAATAAGAAGAAGCATCATGAGAAATCAGAGAGAGGAGTCTCTCAGAGGAAAGCATATGTTAGATGCTATTACTGCGGAAGAATGGGACACACAATGAGTATGTGTCAGGAAGCTCAGGAGCCCAATATCAAAAGAAGAAATAAAGGGGCATCAACATCTCAGCAGAGAGATGATGAAATGAGGTATGTCTTTGAGGGAAAATGTTTTATATGTTCTCACTATGGGCACATGGCGAGACATTGCAGTAAGAAGAAAGCAGGAAAGGGAAAGGAACAAGAAAAGAGATCTCCACCACAAGAAGTGTACAAGAAAGAAGCATGTACTGGGAGACAAAGTGGTAAGGAGAAGAATAGGCTTAAAGCCTCAGGGAAATCACATGGAGCTGAACGAAAGTTGTATCAGTCACCTCCTCTAGCGTGCTCACAACAACTCTCAAGGAGAGAATGTGAACAAACCTGGAAGATTAAGGGGAGATCAACTCCAGTTGTGATAAAGAAGAATGAACGTTCAATGGAGGACCCACCACCAATGCAAAATAGGGTGGCGACTCATAAATCTGATAAAAGGCAGATAAGCAAAGAATGCATTGCAAAATTCGCCCCGCAACGAGAAGTGGAAGAAAAAGGCAGATCCCTGCAATGGACAAAGAAGACGGGGAAGATGACAAGAAAGGAGATTCCTGCACCGAGAAACAATCAAGGGAAATGGAATTTCAGTAGAACATCAAAGACCAAAATGTGTACCAGTTGGTCTAAACCTCAGAATGTGAGAAAAGAATGCCTAGTCATATGGCCAGAACAGTTGAAGTTGGCTAGGCAGCTAGAAGAAGCAAGGAAAGAGTGTGATACTCTTCAAGAAAGAATCAAATGGTTGACCCATCAGGATCAACCACAATCCTCATCTTGAGGAATTTGGAAGACTCCCCTCTCCCTATGTATATAAATGCTATTAACTGATGATTCTTGTGTTTCAGGTTTTAGGGAGATACAATCCAAGGGGAAGTGGCATCTAAGGATGCGAAGTGGAGAAATGATATGCTCTAGAGTTTCAATTGATTCAAATCAGATACTAGAGTTGAAGAAGAAGGAGAGCAACAGAGCACAATAGGAAGTGATTGTGTTATTAACTTTATCTCTTGTTTCCTACACCGAGTTTCAACTCCGTAGGATTAGAGATTTTGTTAGTGGCTCAAATCTGATTGGAAGATGAGAACGAATGATGTAGGAGGAAAATACGTGTTATGGGTCTAAACTGTTGGGCCTAACCCCAGGAAGTGTTGCATAACATAGGGGGAGCATTCAACAACAAAATCAGATGCCAGATCCATCAAGGAAATAATTGGATGACCCAGCTCAAGAGTTGTCTATCGAGAGAAGACATACTATGAGAGTAGCAGCAGTGATCAAGCATTTCATGCTTATTTATTTTGATCTAACATTGTGGTATCAGCTGAATGTTTTTCAGGATACCAAGAAGTTGCGAAAAGTAGCTGAAAGAAATGAAGCCACTGAAAAATGAGTCAGTGAACAATTTCCTGACGAAAGTGTTGAGGAAGAAAGCAACACAGGGGGAGAAGAAGTGGCTGAGGGTGACTCAGAATAAGATACTGATGATGAGTACAAGGATGTAAAATCCTTATCTGCACAAAATACAAAGAATCGAGCTGAAATTGACAGGCATACTATCATCAGTGATCAGTGAGATCCAGTTCAGACAAAGAGAATGAAATCACTACAGCAGACATCATTACTATCTCAGGTTGAGTCAAAATGCTTTGCTGATGCAGCTGAAGATGAAAACTGGGATCATGCCATGAATGAAGAGATAGGTCAGAATTGAGAAGAATCAGACCTGGGAAATTGTTTCGAGGCCAGATGATAAAAACGTCATCAGGACAAAATGGGTCTATTTAGACAAGATAAACGAAGATGGCACAATGATTCGAAACAAAGCACGACTGGTGTGCAAAGCATACACCCCAAGAGAATGGTACTGAAGGCTATATCAGTATTTGAAGAAGATTGGTTTTCAGTGTGGGGGATTTGATTACAATCTTTATTTCAACAACAATAGTAATCAAAGGATGGTGAGGCTGGTCAAGGAAGAAGACACAATATTTGGAAGATCAGATGAAGCATAGTTACACAAGGCAGGAATAGAACATTCATTTCTGAATCCGAATATGCCAAGGATGCTTTGGAATGATTTGGAATGGAAAATTTCAAGGAGATGAAGACTCTGGTTTCTACCCGGATGAAATCATCAAAAGATGACAGTGGCAGGGCAGTTAATATCATAGAATACAGGCAAATCATTGGAAGTCTGTTGTACTTAACCGCAACAAGGCCTGATATTGTTTTTTCCACATGCCAAGCAGCGAGATATCAGAGTAATCCCAAGGAAAGTCACATGCTTGCAGTGAAAAGAATACTTCGTTATATCAAGGGCACGGTGGACTTCGGCTTGACATACAACGACAAATCTCAGACAGAGTTATTGGGATATACTGATGCAGATTGTGCCGGTTCAGCAGATGATAGAAAATCAACGTCAGGTGGTGCATTTTATCTTGGCGGACTATGTATTGCTTGGTTAAGCAAGAAGCAGGATTGCATTTCATTAAGCACCGCAGAAGCTGAGTATATTGCGGCCACTCAAGCATGCACACAGTTATTGTGGATGAAGCAGCAGCTTGAAGATATGGGAGTTGAAGTGAAGTCTCCGATCGGAATCCAGTGTGACAACTCAAGTGCTATAAATCTTAGCAAAAATCCCGTCCATCATTCAAGGACAAAGCACATTGAGATTAAGTATCATTTTATCAAGGAGAAGGTTGAGCAGGGAATTGTAAAGTTGGAGTACGTGCCTACAGAACTCCAGGTTGCAGACATTCTGACAAAGGCCTTACCCAAGGAAGCTTTTGAGAGGCATCGACTAGCTCTGGGAGTTCAGTCGATTCCCCACACTTGAAATAGAGTGGATGTGGGACCCTCCCCCCCCCTCTCCCCGAGGTATGGTGTGTTTTTCCCTAATGTGCTGATATGTGTTCTCTACTATGTTACAGACTACAAAGGCGTGACCTTTGGGTTCGTTGACAAAGGGGGAGAAAAGTGCTTGAAAAGTGCTTGACAAAGGGGGAGAAAAGTGTTAGTTCAAGAGAGAAAATAGTGCGGAGATTTGATAAATCATAATTGATACGGGGAGAAGCTGACAGGTGGAGCAGCCAGAAAGGGGGAGCAATGAGAAAGGGGGAGAGATTTTTAAATCTGACGATGCTAGAAGTGATCGATCAAATCATAGAAATCACGACAGCTGAGGATCGTGATAAAGGCAGATCAGTGGTGTTGGAATGGTGTGAGACAGTGTCCAGCTATCAACAATCGGTATCAACTTAAGAATTCACCAATTGGTATCAGTGTGGTTCAACAACTGGTTTTATTTTAAGAATTGGTGTCAGGGTGGAATCGACAATTAGGGTCTGACATGAAGTGATTCATTGATGAACTTTTCATACTACTCTTGTTTCTCACGCCGAGCATTGCTCATGTGGGCTTAGAGTACATGTTAAGTGAATCCTTGAACGTTATCATAATCGCAAGAGGCGAATGGTGGTAGCAGCTGGAAGAAGACTCAGTGAGGTATCAAAGTGCAGAAAATATTTCTGAGCAGAGTTGTGAAGAGTTGTCAACAAACCCAAAGGGGGAGATTGTTGGGAAAAAATCCCTCAAGGTAGCATTGCAGCATTTTTGGGTTGATTGTGTTTGTTGACAAAGAAGGTTTCCATGGAGAATTGTCGAGTTCCCGAGAATTTGTTGACATTCCATGTTGACAAAGAACTTTGACAAAGGAAAGGACGATCTGGAGGCGGTACAAAAGAGCAGTACAAGGTGGCGCCGTTTTCCAGTGTTTGCCAAATTTTTGGGCCTGAAAATCGCCAATGGAAAATGGAGTGATATGTTGTTGGCAAAGGATGAGGAGAGAGAAATGAAGAAGGTGTGCGGAAAAATCAAGCGTGGCGCGCAAAACTAGAGGGTTGCGCGAAATCTTGAAGTGTGGCGCGCAAAACAGCGGGTTGCGCGAAATGGTATTTCGCGCAAAAGATGTTTCAAGGCCGAAAGCTTGAAAATCGGTAAAGGCATGGGGCGCGCGAAATTTTGGAGGCGTGCGCGGAAAATTGAAGTGGCGCGCGAAATAGCGGATGAAGTATTTCGCGCAAGAGGTGTTACGAGGTCCGAAGCTCGTAAAATGGCAAAGGCATGAGGTGCGCGAAATTATGGAGCAGTGCGCGGAAAATGGTTGTGCGCGGAAGATTTGTATTTCGCGATCAACGCGGATTACGCGCTCAAGGAGGGTTTTTCGCGCGGGGTCGATTTTGCCTATAAATATGAAGTGACCCTCCTCCATTCAGTAGAGTTCAAGACATAGAAAATACCTGAGCTCTGGTGCGCGAAATTGAAGTTTGAAAGGGTGTTGCGCGTAAACTTAAAGTTTGCGCGTAAAGTCAGATTGCGTGAAAAGCAAAGGCTGCGCAGAAAGTTTGAGTTGGCGCGTAAAAGGAAGGTTGCGCGAAAAGTGGATTTCGCGCAAAGGCAGTGAATTGCGCGCAAGGCAGTTTCCAGGCTGCGCGTAAAATTTGGAGGTTGCGCGAAAAAGGAATTTCGCGCAAAGCATAGAAATTGCGCGCAAGACACCGTAAGGGTTGCGCGTAAAAATTGAGGTTGCCCGGTACATCTGGTGCAAAGTGAGATTCATCTGCGGGTGAAAGTTGGACTTCAACAGAGCATCTACATACAGAGGAAGATGCATTCCTTCATGGAAATGAAGAGACCTACAGGTCTATAAACTGTGATTGGATTCCCTTCCAAGAGCAGTGAGCTTAGGAAGAGGAAGAAGGTGATCCTCTCCACCGGTAGTGAGCCAGAGAGAGAGAAACAGGGAGTGACCCTTGGGAAAGCAGTGAGCTGACCCTAAACATTGTAAAGGCAGTGAGCCTGGGCATAGAAGTGATCTAGCCCGAACATTGTAAACCACAGCTAGTGAAGTTAGTGGATCTTGGTACGAACCGGCAACTTGTCGGCGTATGCTCCTTGGACGTAGCCCTTAGTGGTGAACCAAGTAAAAATCGCTGTGTCTGCCTGGTCGCTTCTCTGCATTGCACTCAAAGCATTATCATCAGATAAACTTGAAAAGAACTGAGCATAGTATACACACAAGAGCAAACAAAGTGACCCTTGTAACAAAGAGGTCAAGATCCAGTGGGGCAGGAAGTATTTTGAAAAGAATATCCATACCCTGATTCACCCCCCCTCTCAGGGTACATAGGCCCCTATTGGCCCTAACAGATCTCATTACATCTTCCACCACCCAAAGCTCCTCCTCTTGGATCCCCACATGCTCTAATTCTAGATTCTCCTCCCTGGGGGTCACCCCACCCTTGTAAGGGTTGGTGTCCTGAGAACCAACTGTTTTGTACTTTGATTACATGAATGTTCACTTATTATATATTGTTCATTGTTCTGCATAACTATAATATAATAATGTCTCAGAATATTTGTTGTATTGATAAGGTCATGGAAGATCCCCGCTATGATGAGAACCTTTAAATGATATAACAATATTCTTAAATAAAGTTCTATGATTGGATGACATACTATGATAGGACACATAGTATACAGACCGTCATGTGCGAGTACTCGTAAGAAGATGAGACTCTCTCTCATGGAGTTTGCACTTGGTAATCTCCAAGATGGGAGATTATGAGAACAGACCCGCCAATAGCAATTCTGCATGTCTTGGTGTCATCGGACATTGCTATCTATGAGCGTGTGTAATGGTACTTAGACTGGAAGATTATCATTAACTCATGTCATGACTCGCGCACTTAGATTTACTGACGAAAACCGTCACGCAGACAGTTGGCGGGAAGTAGGGTATGTTGGGTGCATCACGAGTGACATGTTGTTAATGGATAAGTCGAGGAAAGATTTGTCCCTTCCATTTATGGAAGTTGATATCTCGGCCCTTTGATTGAAATAGAACTGTCGCATTAAATTCCATAGACATGGTGTGAACGACGAGTTTATTTCAGGTAGTCAAAGAACGACGGATCAAGCATATAGGTTTATGACACTACCATGAAACCTGCTTGATGAGATATCGAGAAAAAGGGATTAAATTACACAGTAAGCATTCGTATGAGGTGATACGTCAATGCGTCGTCAACTTCTTTCTCTTGGGTGCCTTGACCCGTTGCTAGACAGTAATCTTGGACTTTAGGCAAGCTCGCCTAATGCCAACGAGAAAGAGGCCTAGAGGGCCACACACTAAGTGTATTCAAGTATCTCAAGTAGAATAAAGATTATTGCCGTACGTGGTTTAATAATTATTCAAGGAATCCTAAATCGTTTTAATGATAGAGGAAGAAGGAAATTAAAAACAAGATATACACATCATGTATTAAAGATTACACGTCGTGTAGTTTTTCATGGAAAACAAGTACACGTCATGTATTAATAATTACACACCGTGTAGTTTTCTTTATGGAAAGGAAATGAATAAATGAAAACAAGATATACACGCCGTGTACATTGAATGTACACACATTTTAGTTTTCAATGAAAAACAAGTACACGCCGTGTATTTATTAATACACGCCGTGTAGTTTTTTCAGTCGGGATTTTGAGGATATAATATTGTTTTAAATGATATTTATTATAATCAGCGTGGGCGCATGTCAAGGAATTAATTATTCGACATGGGGGTTTTAAATAAGAGTCAATGAAATAAATAAAACGCGTAACGTGTTTATTTATTGTCATAACTCTACAACCTCAAACCTGATTATAAATATCCTCACAACCCCAACTCTTTTCCGACCCCGTGTGAGACACAAAAATTCTGGAGAATTCTTTTATGGCTGAAAGAACCTCTTCCTCCAAGAATGCTCTCAAGACCGAGAGAGATCCTCTTCCATCGGATCAAGACGATCTAAGGCGGACAATGCAAGAAAAGGATTATCCACTCTAGCACCCGGAGAATCCTTTGGCAACGTCCAGAGATATGAGGTACACGTGTGGATCACCGCTAGAGGGAGTCTACACTTGGCTTCTGCGACGCAATGATGGATCACATCGACAACGTGATCAAGAACATCAATGAAGAAAGAACGCCCAAAAGGTATTTCTTTATAATTAATTAAATTAATTATAATCAACCTGTAATGATCCTTGTTTTTGGTTCAGGGAAAAACCTTCTTCTTTGTCTTTTTCTGTGATTTGATCCATGGAGACTGGCGTTTATCGTCGTATTGATCCCGGATTGATCATTGCTAATGAAAAAAAGCCAAGTGGGCACATCCACCCACGCGCTTCCGCTGCGCCTGGAACCTTCAACCCTCACCTAAGAGATTTCTGATCATGGAACTGCCTCTACCATGGTGGTTCATCTGCTATTTGTCTTCACTCCTCAGCACGTTAGTTCAGGAAATCATGCGTCATGTGACTTTTCTCATCACATGCATAGCATCACCCCTCTCTAAGCCACCCTAGTCCTCTGTTTTGTCCTTGAACACATGCCTGAGTCTGATCCTGGGAAGATATCCTATGATGAGATCCTGTCGACTGGTGTCTACTAGTTGTTGCGGAAAACTCAACCCTATAATGCCCACTGCCACCCCCAGCAGGATGATGTCCCTATGACAAGAATCTCTCTATCACCATCACCCACTCAATGCCCTGGCATATGTGGGTATGCACAAGGGTACTACACTGACACAAATATCTCTACGAATACCCTGCTCAAACTTTTGTGCCTAAAAGTAGCCATCTTGAATCATGTTGAGGGAGTATCATGTAAGGTCTATGAACCTCAAATAATACTCATCCATTTTCATCCCTCCCTATTGCAGCTTCAGAAGATCCTAAATTCGAATTGATCAGTAGCATGAGGTTTAGTACTTCTCACAGAATAATTGCTGGAATTCGGTCTATGAGAGTGTTAACTCATCATGCATCTGTGTAACTAGACTTTACAAGCACCCAGTTTCTCCATGTAAAAGGCTAGCGGCTAGTGCAACCACATGATAAGTTGGTGTTTGGATAAGCCTAAAAACATGGATCACTAACTCTAGCCAATCCTCCACTGCTTAGGGATACAGATTTCCATGGAAGCTTAGCGGCCTTTGGCATTGGAACTCGTAGAGTGCTCTAAGCCTATGTGCATCCTCAGTCTTCTCTACTGGTACAATATGCTACTCAACAGGTGGGGTGTTGGTACCTATCCACCTAGAGTAAGTATCTCTTAGGATAGACCCTGAATTGAGTCCTCATCACTCATCAGATCGTTTTCATGATCCGAAACTAGTGACCTGGTTGGTTATCATCATGGAGGCATCCTCAAAATTTAATCAAGAAGTACCATGGTCAAATGAGCATATATATATAATGGGGAGCAGACTCAAGAAGGACAGTCAAAATATTCAATCATATATAATTCATGTACCATTTATCCATTTAACCAATGTATTAGTATGCTGAGTTGACAGCTAGGAAGTCAAGGTCTTGGTGAATGGATACGTTGGTCATTGCACCATCACCGGGTTCCCTATCCTGAGAGCCATACTCAAGATAATTTGAAACTATTTCCATAAATCCCAACCAAATCCTCATAAGGGGATAACTCCAAACTTCATCCTAAGGAATGAATGATTTTGATACCAATTTGTCATGACCCAACCCAAAGAGGCTCGAGCCACAACTACCTTAAGTCTGCCTCCGTAGGCTAGGGGTGGTGAAAAGTACCAAAATACATAACTAATATGGGAGGCCTTTCCCTAATATACTTGTATGCACACACCCGACCTTCTCTATGCATAAATGAAGAGGAATAATAATAAAATATGAAACATCTAGAGAATAAATTATTCATGTAAAACCTCTAGGGAGTACAAGAGTACAGTTGTGTAAATTGAAAAGTAAAAGGGGAAAAATACACGCCCAACCAGAAAATGTATCAACCTACCAAATTTGGAAAAGTAAACGATGAGAGAGCTCAGCTTTGAATATCCAAGATCTGACCACTGTACATGGTCAAATGTGTAGGTTCCGGGCGCAGCGGAAGCGGGTTTTATTTTAACGTTAAACAACGTTCAATCCGAGATCCGTCACAATATAAAACACCGAATCTTCGGAATAGAACGAAGAACGAAAAGAAAAGAAGAGTCCCGGAACCCTTGAGGAGGATCATCATATGTTGATTATAATTAATTTAATTAATGCATAAGAATTACCTTTTTGGAATTCTTTCTTCGTTGATGTGTCCGGTCACGATTCGGTGATCCGTCATTGCGTCGTAGAATCCAAGTGTAGGATTCCTCTAGCGGTGATCCACACGTGTGTCACGTATCTCTGGACATCACCGAAGAGATCTTCGGGTGCTAGCGCGGAAGAACCTTCGCTTGCGATGTCCGCCTTCGACCGCCTTGATCCGATGGAGGATCTTGCTCTTGTAACTTGAGGGCGTTCTTGGTGGAAAGGGAATTCTCTCTTGGCTTGAGAGTATTTCCAAATCCATTGTGCACAATAATGGCTCTCAAAAAATGTTGGGGTTGCGAGGATATTTATAATCAGGTTTGAGGTTAATAGAGTTATGACAATAAATAAACGCGTTACGCATTTTATTTATTTCATTAACTCTTATTGAAAACCCCCATGTCGAATTATTAATTCCTTGACATGCGCCCATGCTGATTATAATAAAATATCATTTAATAAAACAATATTAAATCCTCAAAATCCCAATTGGAAAAACTACACGGCATGTAATAATTAATACACGGCGTGTACTTGTTTTCCATAAAACTACACAACGTGTATATTTAATATACACGACGTGTAATTTTATTTTCCATTTTTCTCCACCACATTTATTAGACCTTGAGTAATGACTATTTATTTATTAAATAAATGTAACTGCATTACTCGCTAATAAATATATCATTTTATCCACAGTATATTCTCTCGAATAACTAGTGTCAAAATAAATGCGATCAGACATCCTTAAATAATTATTAAACCACATTCGGGAATAATATTTATTTAACTTGTTAAATTAATATTTAACTGAGATACAAGGACACACTTAGTGTGTGACCCTCTAGGCCTCTTTCTCAGTGGCATTAGGCTGAGCCTGCCTAAAGTCCAAGGTTAGCGTCTAGCAACACGCCAAGGCACCCATAGAGAAAGAAGTTAATGCCGCAATGACGTGTCACCTCCTACGAACGCTTACCGTGTAATATAATCCCTTTGTCTCGATATCTCCAATCAAGCGGGTTGCATGCTAGTGCCATCAACCCATGTGCTTGATTATTCTTTCTTTGACTTCCCGGAATTGAACTTGCCCATACCTTACCATGGCTATGAATTTATTTAGGCTATATCAATTCCATCAAAGGGCCTGAGATATCTACTTCCGTTATGGAACGGAAGGGACAAATCCTTTCTCGCATTATCTATTAATGCGGTATTACTCGTGACGCACCCAACGTATCCTACCTCGCTGCGAACAGTGTGTCGTCACAGTTTTCATCAATACATATAAGTGCGCGAGTTGTAATACCCATTAATAATAATCTTAAAGTCTAAGGATCAATACACACGTCCGTAGATAGGAACATCCAATGACACTATGAAATGTGGATTTCCTACTAGCGGGTCTCGTTCTCATAATATCCTCCTGGATATTACCAAGGGTGCACACCATGAGAAGGTGCCTCAATGTTTTATGAGTCCTCACCCCTAATGACCTGTATTATTTGTGTCCCTCAAATAATATCATCCGGCCATAGAACATACATTCAAGAACAGTGTTATGACACTTTCGGGTTCTCATCATAGTAGGGATCCGCTACGACCCTTTAATGCAACAGCTGTCCTTAGGACATTATCACATGACATGTCACACAGAAGAACAATCAAGATGTGATAAGGCTTTTATTTAATGAATAAAGTACAAATTAGTTGGTTCTATACCACCAACTCCAACAGACTCCCACTTGGACTAGAGCCAACTTCTAACAACCTTTAACCCGCTAGCTCTCACATGATATTCATGCTTCTGCTGAGATAGGCCTTTAGTCATGGGGTCCGCCACGTTCTCTTTCGTGGACACTCTGCTCACTGCAACTTCACCCCTTTGATAGAAATCCCTCAAGAGGTGATACTTCCGGAGTATGTGCTTTGTCCGTTGATGTGACCTTGGTTCTTTTGCAAGAGCCACCGCTGCAGTATTATCACAATACAATGTAATGGGATCTTTACTGCTAGGCACCACATCAAGCTCCTGGACAAAGTTCCGAATCCAAACGGCTTCTTTGGCTGCATCAGAAGCCGCTATATACTCGAACTCCACTGTAGAATCGGCGACAACTGGCTGCTTTGAACTGTTCCAGCTCACAGCTCCTCCATTGAGACATAAAACATATCCAGATTGCGACTTCAGATCATTCTAATCTGTTTGAAAACCAGCATCAGCATACCCTCTGATGGCAAGCTCCTCGTATCCTCCATACACCAGGAACATATCCTTAGTTCTTCTCAGATACTTAAGGATAGTCTTAACAGCAGTCCAATGTTGTTCTCCTGGATCTGCTTGATATCTGCCTACCATGCTCAGTGCATAGGCAACATCAAGCCTGGTACATAACATGGCATACATGATGGATCCTATAGCCGAAGCGTATGGGATCTTGCTCATCCTATCTTTCTCCTCTTGTGTCTGGGGACACATTTTCTTAGAAAGATGTAAGCCATGTGACACTGGAACCAATCCCCTCTTGGATTTTTCCATACTAAATCTCTTTAGTATCTGGTCAATGTATGTACCCTGACTTAGTCCAAGCAACCTCTTGGATCTATCACAAATGATCTTGATCCCTAGAATGTAGGCTGCTTCTCCTAAGTCCTTCATGGAGAAACACTTTTTCAACCAGTCCTTAACTGACTGTAAGGCTGGTACATCGTTTCCAATAAGCAATATGTCATCAACATATACCACTAGGATGATGACCGCATTCCCATTAAACCGCTTATAAACACATGGCTCACATTCGTTCTTAATGAAACCAAATTCCTTTATGGCTTCATCAAATTGAATGTTCCATGACTTGGATGCTTGCTTTAATCCATAAATGGATTTCTGCAACTTGCAAACCCGTTTGGATTCACCTGGTGTCACAAACCCTTCTGGTTGTGTCATATAGACATCTTCCTGAAGGTTCCCGTTAAGGAATGCTGTTTTGACATCCATCTGCCAAATCTCATAGTCATGGTAAGCTGCTATGGAAAGTATGATTCTTATGGATTTAAACATGGAAACTGGCGAGAAGGTTTCATCATAGTCAATTCATTAACGCTGTCTGAATCCTTTAGCCACTAGCATTGCTTTATAGGTGCTAACTTGACCTTCCATGTCCATCTTTCTTTTGAATACCCATTTGCATCCAACAGGCTTTACATCAACTGGCTCATCGACCAAAACCCAAACTTGGTTCTAATACATGGAATCCATCTTAGAATTCATAGCTTCTAGGCATCTTGCAGCTTCTGAGCTTTCTACTGCTTCCTTGTAGGAGAGAGGTTTATCATTGTCCAATAATAATGATTCACTATCCTCGGTGACTAGGAAACCAAATCTCTCTGGTTCCCTTACCTCTCTTGAGCTCCTACGCAGTACTTGTGTTTCTGGAACCTCTTCCACGGGGACCTGTGGAACTTGTTCTTGTACCAACTCCTGTGTATCTTGAGCATCAACTTCGTCGAAGTCAATCTTGCTCCCACTATCCTTCTTGAGGATGTGCTCCCTCTCAAGAAAGACGGCTTGTCTGGCGACATTCACTTTCTTATCTTGGGGGTTATATAGGTAATATCCTTTTGTTTCCTTGGGATATCCTATAAAGATACACTTCATGCCCCGGGGTGCTAGTTTGTTGCCTGAGAAGGCCTTAACAAACGCCTTGCATCCTCATACACATGTGTGCGACAAAGTGGGTTTCCTTCCATTCCATAACTCGGATGGAATTCCATTTGCCGCCTTAGTTGGTACTCGGTTTAATGTGTATGCTGCAGTTTGTAATGCATATCCCCAAAAGGATAATGGAAGATCCGCATGACTCATCATCGACCTCACCATGTCCAACAAGGTGCGGTTCCTCCTTTCACTAAAACCATTCCACTGTGGTGTATAAGGAGGAGTGAGCTGAGATAGAATCCCAGACTCTCGTAGAAGATCGATGAACTCTTGGTTCAGATATTCTCCACCTCGATCCGATCGAAGCTTCTTTATCTTCTTACCAAGTTGATTCTATACTTCATTCTTGAATTCCTTAAATTTCTCTAAGGACTCTGACTTATAACTCATTAAGTAGACATAGACATATCTACTCAAATCATCAGTAAAAGTAATAAAGTAAGAATATCCACCTCTAGCTTCTACTGGAAATGGTCCACACACATCTGTGTGTACCAATCCTAGAAGCTCTGTGACCCTTTAACCTTGTCCACCAAAAGGCGGTTTGGTCATTTTTCCTTGTAAACAAGCGTGACATCTATCAAGTGGTTTTAGCTCAGTAGAGTCTAAATAGCCATCTTGGCAGAGCTTTGTCAAGCGCTTCTCGTTCACATGACCAAGGCGGTGATGCCATAACTGGGCGATGTATGAGTCATGTGAGTTTGTTTCGTTATCGATTGTCAACACTTGGTTTTCGTAATTTAATATATACAAACCATTATTCAAATGTGCCATACCATAACATACGTTGTTCTTATAAAAGAGACAACCCTTATTTCCAAACTTGAAAATAAATCCATCCATATCCAAACAAGATACAGAAATTATGTTCTTGGTAACACTAGGCACAAAATATCAGTTTTGTAAAACCAAAATCATGCCAGTTGGCAATGAGAGGTGATACTCGCCAATAGCCAACGCAGCCAGCCTTGCGCCATTGGCAGTTCGAAGATCCACCTCTCCTCTGGCGATCTTTCTAAATCTACTTGGTTCCTGCATTTGAATACAGATGCGATCCCCACAAGCTGTATCTAATACCCAATGTGTAGAAATAGAAATATTTCACTCGATAACGAATGCACCTTTAGCGTCCCCATGCTTCTGGGTGCAGTTCCTCTTCCATTGGCCCTGCTTGCCACATGCAAAACACACTGCTTCCCGTTCCTTGCCCTACCTCTGGATCTTCCCCTTCTTGGAGGGACGGTGTTCGGGGGCTTCAGACCGTTTATAAGTCTTTGGCCCCTTTTCCTTGTCCTTCCTTTTCTTGTTCACCATAAGGACCACGGGTTTGTCACACCCCATGTCCTTATCTACCTGGCGAATCAAGGTCAGAAGCTCCGATAGACTCTTCTCATTTCCACTCATGTTATAGTTGACAATGAAGCTAGAGAAGGTCTTGGGAAATGATGATAGGATGAGATCTGTACGCAACTCATCTGGGAATTTAATCCCTAAGATGTCCAAGCATTCAATGTAGCCAATAAGATTGACCACATGAGGCCCAGCTAGCGCAGACTCTCCAAGCTTCGTGGTAAACAAAGCATTGGAGATCTCATACCTCTCCTGTCTCGCCTTCTCTTTGTAGAGATCTTTAAGGTGAGACATCATGCTATACACATCCATGTTTTCATGTTGCTTCAAGAGCTCATTAGACATGGCCGATAGCATGAAACACTGGACATCTGTGGCATCATCCATGTGTTTCATGTAGAGAGATAATTCCTCATCACTAGCCTCTTTCCCAGGCGCAACTGGAATAGGCTCTTCCAGTACATATAATTTCCTTTCGTGGTGAAGGATGATGTGTAAACGCCTCTGCCACTCGTGGAAATTGGTGCCGGTGAGAAGGTTTTCTTTTTTGAGTATGGTGCGCAATGATACGTTTGAAGTCATTTTCTTGCCGTTTCTACAATTTAAGATGAGCAAAGGTTTAGTACTTTATTATAAAAATTGAGACAAATAAATAAATTAATACTTATTAGTCTCCCACTATTTTATCGAAATCCAATAGCCCTCACCATTGACTTCGAAATATTCTAGTGGCAAGGATCCATATTTCCCTTCGCATTACCCCAACTAGGGTTGGTCAAGCAACTTGAAGGGTTTTAGGTAGGCATTCCAAATGCCAACTGCATTAACTCGCAGTTCCTTGATCCGCTGAGTGGACTCCCCAATCCTGAAATCCTTTTTGGATTTCCTCAACCTTTGCCTCTTGGTCACACCAAGTCCTGCAGTGGCAGTCAACCCTTGATGCGAACCAAGTCAAGTCTGTTGTACCCCTCTCTCTTGGATTTTAATGATCACAATCACTCTCATCGTGATCTAATATTGTTTCAAGTGTTCTTGTTAAATAGGCATGTTTTCAGGAGCAAGAAGTGGCAAAGGAGGAAAAGTGGACTGTTTTCAAGTCCACCGGCCAGCCGGTGTGAGACCACCGGCCAGCCGGTAAGGGCACCGACCAGCCGGATCCAGCCCATCGACCAGCCGGTGGACCAGGCAGAAGGCCCTGCCCTCTGCCAGGTGCCACCGGTCAGCCGGTGTCTGGCCACCGGCCGACCGGTGGGTCCAGACAGAATGGCATACATTCTGTCCAGACCACCGGCCAGCCGGTGGACTCCTCACCGGCCAGCCGATGGAACTCCTTCAAATAGTGAGACCTACTATCTCACCACCGGCCAGCCGGTGGCCTTCTCACCGGCCAGCCGATGGCTTCTGGGCAGAAGCACTCTCCACCTTCCAAGGCACCGGCCAGCCGGTGGACAAGCACCGGTCAGCCGGTAAGCAAAGTCAAACTAGCCGTTAGAGCTTGACCAGACTTGTCCACTTGACCCCCAACGGCTCCGAAAGCCCTCCAACGGCCATATTGAAGTATTTGGGGATATTTCTCCTATAAATAGACGTCCATGGATGCCGGGAACACCACCGATCATATATCGAAGCATACCAAAGCTATTTTGATCATTTGAGGCTCCTACGACAATTCTCAAAGGCCACTTGAGATCCAATTGCCATCCTTGAAGCTTGGGCTGCCTCTACATCAACTACACTCACCTCTTGGTGCTCAAGGCTTCCTCTAGTTTGTTCTAACTTATTTACTTCAATTGTTTAGTTCTTAATTGGGTTTGTATTAAAACAAACCACCCTTTTTCTTCCTTCTTTCAATTTGGGTTTCTTGCTACAACCATAATAAAAAAGCAAGCTGTAAGAAGGTGATCTAGCCTACCTTAAAACGGCTAGTGGGTTTCTTGCTATAACCATTAAAAAGCAAGCGGTCGTATAAATCTCCCAACGGTTGAGTTGGGAGCGGAGACGTAGGCTTGAGTTTAAAGCCGAACTCCGTTATCAATTGTGTCTTGCCATTTTACTTTCCGCTGCATTTAAATTTGTTTTAAATTGTTAATTAATTTTAAAAAGGCAATTCACCCCCCTCTTGCCATCACCTCCGACCCAACATTTGGTATCAGAGGAAGCGTTTGTGTAATACCTTAACCGGTTACAAACGAAAAATCCATAGTGATGGCTTCTTTCTCACAAGCACCCGAAGGGTATTCCATGACTCGGGCTCCATACTTCGATGGAACCGATTACACATATTGGAAAACACGAATGATTACTTTTCTTAGAAGTATTGGCTATCCTATATATAGAATTGTTATGCAAGGCTATACTCTTTCTAGTAAGGATGAATCTAATTGGACCCCCGAAGACATTTCCAATTTTGAGCTTGATGGCAAAGCCATGAATGCTCTTCATTGTGGGTTAGACCGTAATGAGTTTAATCGTATTTCTACTTGCACCACCTCACACGAAATTTGGAAACTTTTGGAAGTGACCCATGAGGGCACTAACAAAGTCAAAGACACTAGGTTAGATATGTATCGTCAAGACTTTGAGAGTTTCACAATGCACCCACACGAGTCAATCACCGAAATGTTTACTCGTTTTACTGATGTTTGCAATGGGAGAAAGTCCCTTGGTGATGATGTTTCAGCAGAAACAATGGTGAAGAAAATTCTTTGGGTCCTACCAAGCTCTTGGGCACCAAAGGTTACGGCAATCCAAGAAGCGAAAGATGTCAAGAAGATGCCGGTTGAAGAACTCATAGGGTCACTCATGACTTATGAGATTACCATGAAGAGGCAAGCCGATAAAGAAGGAAAGATCTTCAAGGAGAAAAAGAACATTGCTTTCAAGGCAAAGGAAGAAAGCTCCTCCGATGATAGTGAATCCGAGATGGCTCAACTAGCAAGGAAAATGAGCAAGTTCATGAAGAAAAAGAAGAAATTTCAAAAGGCACGAAAGGAAGAGCCAAAGGCGGAGAAAGAAATCACTTGCTTTGAATGTGGAAAGAAAGGCCACATCAAACCGGAGTGCTCCATTTTCAAGAAAAGGTTAAAAGAAAAGAAAAACAAGAAGGCCTTCAAAGCATCAACATGGAGTGCAAGTGATGACTCCATGTCTTCAAGCGACTCAAGCGATGAAGGTGAAAAATGCCTAATGGCATTTGATGAGGTATCTTCTTCTCACTCTTCTTCCTCATCTTCTTCTTTTGATAATGATATGTCTTATGAAGAACTCCAAAATGCAAGAGATCAATTAGAGGAAGGTTTTCACGAACTTGCCTCTAAATTTTTGACCCTGAAAAAGAAAAACAAAACTCTTATTTCCGAAAAAGACAAACTTCTCAAAGAGAATGAGGAGCTTGCCCTTAAAGTCAAAAATATTCCAAATGTAGATTCTTTAAATTCTACCATTAAGGATTTGAAGGAATCTCTTGCCAAGTTCACCCAAGGTGAACAAAACTTAACTAAATTACTAGGTTCTCAGCGTTCGGCTAGAACCACACATGGACTTGGCTATAACAAGCAATCCACTTTTTCTAGGGCACCCACTACTTTTGTAAGGGGGAGCTCTCAATACAAATTTTGTAATTATTGTAAAAAGACCGGTCACATGATTTATGAATGTGATTGTAAAAATGCTAGGTATGGAAGACCCAAATCCATTACCTACTCGGATGAGTATCATAGAAGGAATCCCTCTAGAACATTATGGGTTCAAAAGTCTCTTTTTGCTAATCTTTCCGGACCCAAACTTATATGGGTACCAAAATCTCTTCTTTCTTGATTTTGTAGGATAAACGCCAAAAGAGTAGGACCTATAAAGGCTCGTGGTATCTCGACAGCGGTTGCTCAAGGCACATGTGTGGCGATCCCTCCGAGTTCAACTCACTTGAAGAATTCGATGGAGGATATGTCACCTTTGGTGATAACTCAAAAAGCAAGATCGTCGGAATAAGTACCATTGGTTTTGGTAGCTCCTCTTTTATTAAAGATGTTTTATTAGTTAAAGGTTTAAAGCATAATTTAATTAGCATTAGTCAACTTTGTGATAGTGGTTTTTCAGTCAATTTTCAAAATGATTTATGCAATGTGTTAGATTTTCAAAACAAGTTGATATTTTCTGCTTCCCGTTTTCAAAATGTTTACATTATTGATTTAAAATCTCTAGCTAGCCAAAATGTTAAATGTTTAAGTGCTCTTGACAATGAGTCTTGGATTTGGCATAGAAGATTGGGGCATTGTAGCTCTCATTCACTTCTAAAGCTTAATAAGAACAAGCTCATTCGTGACCTTCCTAAACTTAAATTTAAGAAAGATTTGATTTGTGAGCCATGCCAACTTGGTAAGCAACACAAGTCTTCTTTCAAATCTAAGAAGGAAGTGTCCACCTCAAAATCTCTTGAACTCCTTCATCTTGATCTTTTTGGTCCTGCTCCCGTAGCAAGCTTAGGTGGAAAATCCTATACCTTAGTTATTGTTGATGACTTTTCTCGTTTTACTTGGGTTTTCTTTTTAGCCCATAAGAATGATGCTTGTAAAACCTTTTTGAAATTCTCTAGGAAAGTAGAAAACGAAAAAGGATATAAAATCATATCTCTTCGTAGTGATCATGGTGGTGAATTCGAGAACAAAGAATTCGATGAATTGTGTTCCTCTCAAGGATACAATCACACCTTCTCTGCCCCTAGGACTCCTCAACAAAATGGAGTGGTTGAAAGGAGAAACCGAACTCTCTAAGAAATCGCTCGAACCCTCCTTAGTGAATTCGACCTCCCTCAATATTTTTGGGCCGAGGCGGTAAACACTGCTTGTTATACTATTAATAGAGTCCTTGTAAGACCCCTTCTTAAGAAAACCCCCTATGAACTTTGGAAAGGCAAATTGCCCAAAGTTGGTTATTTTAAAGTGTTTGGGTGTAAATGCTTTATCCTTAACACAAAAGATAACCTAGGGAAATTTGATGCCAAATCCGATGAAGGTATTTTTCTTGGGTACTCCAACTCAAGAAAATCCTATCGTGTCTTCAATAAACGTTCAAAAACCATCGAAGAATCATCTCATGTCAAATTTGATGAAACTCTTCCAAAACCTCACCCGGTCATTGAGGATGTTGAAGATAAGCTTGATAAGCTTCATTTGGATGATTCCTCTTCTCCTCCCAAGGAGGATGACCATCAAGAACCCTCTTCACCTTCTTCGTCTTCCACCTTGCCTAAGGTTTGGAAACCTTCTAGAGACCATCCTTTAGAAAATGTCATAGGTGACCTGCAAGCCGGTACTCGAACTAGAAGATCTATCCTCAATGAAGTTGAACATCAAGCCTTCATTTCTCACCTAGAACCTCAAACCGTTAATGATGCCATTAATGATGAGAATTGGGTTCTTGCAATGCAAGAGGAACTAAATCAATTCTCTCGAAATAATGTTTGGACTCTTTGTGAAAGACCCAATGATCATCCAATTATTGGCACTAAATGGGTTTTTAGGAACAAACTTGATGATCAAGGAAACATAACCCAGAACAAGGCTCGCCTAGTAGCTAAGGGCTATAATCAAGAAGAAGGAATCGATTATGGTGAAACCTTTGCCCCCGTTGCTAGGTTAGAATCCATTAGGATCTTGTTGGCATTCGCCGCCCACTTAAATTTTAAGCTTTTTCAAATGGATGTTAAAAGTGCTTTTTTAAATGGTTTTATTTCTGAAAAAATCTTTGTTGAACAACCTTCCGGTTTTGAAGATCCAAAATTTCCAAATCATGTTTTTAAGTTAACCAAGGCTCTTTATGGCTTAAAGCAAGCACCTCGGGCTTGGTATGAGCGGTTAACAAAATTTCTTTTAGAAAATGATTTTAAAATGGGTCAAGCCGATTGTACCCTCTTTTTAAAACACACTTCAAAAGATCTTTTAATAGTCCAAATTTATGTTGATGATGTTATCTTTGGTTCTACCAAAGAATCTCTTTGTACTGATTTTTCAGATTTAATGAGAAAAGAATTTGAAATGAGTTTTATGGGAGAATTGAAATTTTTTCTTGGTTTTCAAATCTTTCAAAATTCAAAAGGTATTTCTCTAAGCCAAAGCAAATACACAAACGAGCTTCTAAGTCGTTTTGGTATGGATCAAGTAAAGGAAATTAGTACACCCATGAGTACTTCATGTAAGCTTACGTTAGACGAAGCCGGGAAACCGGTGGATAACAAGCTTTATAGGAGTATGATCGGGAGTCTACTTTACCTAACTGCAACCCGTCCTGACATTATGTTTAGTGTTTGCCTTTGTGCTCGTTTTCAAGCCAATCCTAAAGAATCCCATCTTAAATCGGTCAAAAGAATTTTTAAGTATTTAAAAGGATCCAAAAATCTTGGTTTATTTTATCCCTCAAATACTTCTTTTGAACTATCTTCTTATTCGGATGCTGATTTTGGCGGATGTCAATTAGATCGTAAGAGTACTAGTGGAACCTGTCATCTTCTAGGCAAGTCCCTTGTTTCGTGGAGTAGCAAGAAGCAAAATTGTGTTTCTCTTTCTACTGCCGAGGCCGAGTATGTAGCCGCTGGCAATTGTTGTGCCCAAATTATTTGGATGCAACACACTCTCTTGGATTATGGTCTTTCCTATGATCATGTCCCTATTCGGTGTGACAACACTAGTGCCATTAGTATCTCTAAGAATCCAATACAACATTCTAGGACAAAGCACATAGACTTAAGGCATCATTTCCTTCGTGACCATTTTCAAAAAGGAGATATCACTTTGGACTTCATTCCTACTGATTTCCAATTAGCTGATATTTTTACCAAACCGCTCCCGGTTGACCGTTTTGATTTTATTAAAGGGGAGTTAGGAATGATTCGTCAATGAGCACTATTAAATATTTGACTTTCTTGGCTTGCCTATATTTTATTTTTATTTTTTTTAAACACCTTTTTTTTTTAATTCTGTTTTTTATTTTTTTTATGAATTTCAATACCACCGGTCAACCGGTGGTACAACACCGGTTAACCGGTGGTGTCGGGTTTCTGTTTTTTGGGCCGACCCGAGGAAGGGTTAAAATCAATTTTAAAACCCTTCCTCTCTCATTTCTCTCTTCTCTCTCGGGCGGCTCCTCCTAAAACCGCAGCTCCTCCAAACCCTAGCCTCCCTTCTTGGTTTTTGCCCTCTCAAAACTCCTTTGTTCTTTCAATCTCTCTCTTTTTAGCTCCTTTTGCCATCATGGGACCTCGATCCACTCGCAAAGTCAAGGGAATCGCTCAAGAAGCTCCTCCTCCTCCTTCAATCCCTCAACTCCCGGACATTTGGCATGACAAAGTCATTCTACCGGGTAGGGTAATTGATTATTCTTGGTTGTCTACTGCTCGTCTTGAGCTTTTCTCGATTATTGAGTATCAATATTGGCATTCTTTCTTTGAACCTGCTGAGAAGGATGTCATTTATCCTCTTCTAGTCAAAGAGTTCTATGCTCATTTGACGTGGTCCGTTTCTGATGACATTGATACCATCTCCTCCACTGCTCTTGGGCAACCCATCACTATCACCTCTTTGGAGATTGCCAGGATGCTGGGGGTTCCTCATGTTGGACCCCATGCTTTTGCTCAGGGGGAGTTTCCACGGGACCGTGAGTTTGATATAGCCGTAGCCCTTGAGCATCTCACAGGGCAGCCCACAAATCCTATTGTCAAGCTCTCCCAGCTCTCTCCTAACCATCGTATTATTGAGCGCCTCATTCAAACTTCCCTTGCGCCCCGTATCGGGGATCATGATAATGTCAAATTCATTGATATTTATCTTCTCTCATTTATCACCCGAGGCATACATTTCAATTTGGTCCGGTTTCTGTTCCGGGCCATGACTTATGTGGCTGAGCACCCGCGCCGGTCCAAAACTCTACCCTACGGACGCCTCTTGACTAAAATCTTTTCCTTTCTGGATGTGCCTCTTCATGCTACTTCCTTCGAGCAGCCAACGAAGGATAGCATAGTGAATTTTATGATGGTGCAACGAATGAACATCCGTTGGCACCCTTGGCGTCAGGAATGGATTGTCGACAAGGACGGTCTTCTCAAGGCCTACTCTCCTCAGACTCATTCCCATCCTCCGGCCAATGCCATGCCTCCTGCTATTGCCGCTGCCTATCCTCTTTCAGACAGTGAGGATAGTGATGATGATGAAGAGGCAGGAAGTGGTGACAGCGAAGGTGAGGCTGATGCTGCTGCTGATGAGGAGGCTGGAGAGGGTGATGACGCACCTGAGCCTGCTGAGGCTGTGCCCCCCTGCTGATGTTGGTGGCTTGCCAGTGACGGCTGATCAGTTCCTACGCTTCCAGGATCAGATTGAGACCCGGCTGGACTTGCAGTTTTCTTACATCAGCTCTCAGTTTGATCAACTCCACTCACGGATTGATTCTCTAGATCGTCGCTTTGAGGCGGTCCAGGCTCCTCCGGCTCCTCTGACCTTCAGGCGTCGCCGTCGCTCTCGGCCCTCTAGGAGTGAATAGAGTCGTTCTTGTTTTTGATTTGTTTTTGTATTTGTATTTTGGATTCTCCTTGTACCATTTCATCTTATTTAAATTTCAAGTTGTCTTGTCTATCCATTCCTTTTTTTGTCATTGCTTACCTCTTTTTTTTATTGCTTTTCTAACTTTCTTTCATACTTTTCCTCCTATTTTGATAATCCCAAAGGGGGAGAAAATCTCTCTATTACATTCTTAGTTACTTTTCATTTAATTAAGTGCTCTTTTTAAAAGTTCAATTTTACTTTAGTACTTTCATCAAAATCTGTTTTTTTTAAATGGTTAAGTTTCTTATTTCAGTTGTTTCTTTTAAATGACCTATGGTTACAATTTCAAAATGAACCATTCTCTTTACTTCAATCCTTTCAAGATTAATATCTTTCAACACATGGTACATCTATGAAATTCTTGTATTAAAATGATCTCTAAAGTTTTCCCTGTCCAAGTTTCTTTTTCTTTTTTACTTGGCATACCCTTTTTAAAAGATTTCTTATTTGTGATTGTGATCATCAAAATAGGGGGAGATTGTTGTACCCCTCTCTCTTGGATTTTAATGATCACAATCACTCTCATCGTGATCTAATATTGTTTCAAGTGTTCTTGTTAAATAGTGTCACGAACCAGATCTGGTCGCCACCATTAACGGCACCAAACCTGGCCCGTGGCAAGGCCCGAAGGGCATTCCCTATCCCCACGGGCTGGCACAAGTGCCCGGGTATAAAACAATATGATTTGGGAACGATTTACCCGAGTATGAAAGCATAAAACAAATAAAACAATCAATGATAAGAATCTGAAATTTCCATGCTAAACCATTATTAACAAAACCAGATCTGAATACATATGTTTAAAGACACAAAAAGTGGTCCAAATAAAAATAATGACAACATCAAGACATCCCCATGGACTCCACAAGACAAGGGGATCATCACACGCAATCCATCCCCGCAACTCCGCCCCAAAGATGGGTACTAACATCCCGAACCGCCATCACCCTTAGCCTTCCCTTTACATGAGTCAAGCATAAGCAGGTCTACTTACACCCAAGGGGTGTAAGTAGGGTGTGAGCCTAAGCCCAATAGGATACCACCAGTTGATTCCAAAGAGTATGCAATACAATGTGAACAAAACAAGCAATTTTAATACACAAGGTGAAACAGTGTTAAAATTCAAAGAAATGCAACTTTCAAATGAAAACAGTTTTCAATTCAAGAATTTCAGAATGTTAGCACATTAAATAGACATGTGAGATACTGTAATGTACTGCCAAAAACAACCCATAACAAGGGTAAATACCACAAATTCTATGAGCATCAAAATCAGGAACACCCCTAAGCACTAGGTTGTCTCGGGCCCTATGTACCTCGTACCTCGGTGTAGAGTAACCATAGAAAAAATCCGTTCTCGTGCACGAGCCACTAGTAGGGAACATACCCATAACCTAGTGGTCCCCAATCATCATCCAAATAGTTTAGTTAGAGTTGTCGTTATCCAGATGCTAAGTGGAACAGGGACAAAACCCATCCGATCCACTAGCCGTACTAGTACAAATCCGCCCCACCTAAGTACCCGGGCTTCCCCTTTTGTGCTCAAACAATTTTAGCAAACAACACACATCCATTTTCATATAAAATATCACTACTGGTCACAAACAAATTGTACAGTAGCTACACACATTTTATACCATTTAAAACACACAATAAAATAATTTTATTTCCAATAAAACAACCTCTCAAAACATCACATTGTTTTTCACCCAAAGCTCTTTATGATATCCACCTTTCACACTATGATAACACTTGTAAGATATTAAAACCAAATTTCAGTTCATAACCCTTTAATGAAACCAAAAATTCAGTTATGGGGCATCCCAAAATGAACCAATAAATGATTTGAATGGAAAACCCTCAATTTCACCAAAAATTGGAACTTAAAATTCATTTGCATTATAAATGCAACTAAAACCAATTTTTACAGAAACATTCAAGTGAAATAAACATTAGAGTACCATGAAAAACAGCAAGCTAATTCACAAAGATTGCACACACAATGGAATCACCTACCAAATTAACAAAACCCCTTGAATCTCCGTGCGAAATCAAATCGCACCCCCGCCGCACCAAGAGAGAACTAGATCAAACCTAAAACCACACAAATTGGCCAAGAAAACCCAAATTTAAACCCTAGGTTCGAAATCCTAGTTTCTGGACATTAGTAAACTCAATTATAACCGAATAAACCCTAAGAACAAAGAGTTAAACCCAAAGTAATTTGAAAGAGGAAAGAAAAGGGCTCATTTACTTGAAGTATCTTGAAGTAATCACTCCAAAACTCCAGTATCTGAAATCTAAAAGATCCCAAATTTAGGTTACGTTCGAACAAGATGTATTATCTCATTTAGGAACTGGAATGGAGGAAAAAGACTGAGAATTGAGAGATTTATGAAGGAAATACTTTACCTCTTCAAATCTGGGCGATTTGAGGAACCCTATGAAGATCGGCACAAAATCGCGATTCTACAGAGCTCCAAATGGGTGGGAGAGAGTTCAGGCGCGCGTCTGGGTTACTTGGGCTTGAGTGAGACTTGGAATCACCGAAAAATCCCAAATAATGAATAAGTTATAACAAAATCAAATTTTATTTTTAAAACAGGAATTGGGCTTTCGGGCAGGCCCAACCCCTTAGACAAAAACCCAAATAACCCCTGGTTATGAACTTCTAAAAGCTCCAAATTACCTTGGTGGTGTTAATAGGTTAGGGTAGGTCAATTAGGAATTTGAATGGATGAAAAATATTGAAAAATGAAAAAGTTATAAAAGATACAAAATTTATTTTTTTAATCTGGAATTGGGCTCACGGCTTGGCCCAATTCATGAATACTCATCTATTCCTCCCTAAAACCTAGGGAAACCCCCAAAACAAAGAAATGATGTAAATTAAATGAAAAAATACCTTTAAAATATGTCTTGTATGTGACAATTCTCCCCACCATGAAGGACTTTCCGCCCCGGAAAGTCAACATGAATCTCGGTTGGAAAATAAGAATGGGTACTCTTCCTTGACCCATGACTTTCGCTCCCATGTCTCATGTGTATCATTCCCATGCTGCCATAAAACCCGGACTAAAGGAATAGACTTTCCTCGAAGTATCTTCTCCTGGGAGTCTACTATTTTCACCGGCCTCTCAACGATAGACAAGTCAGGCTCTATCTCTAGTTCTTCCCAACTCAACACATGGGATGGATCTGGATTGTATTTCTTCAACTGGGAGACGTGGAAGACATCATGGATAGATGTCAACTGAGAAGGTAAGGCCAACCTGTATGCCACCTTACCAATACGCTCGGTGATCTCAAAGGGTCCGACATACCGTGGCATCAACTTACCTTGCTTCCCCAATCGACGATGGCCCAGACGAGGGGCCACTTTTAAGAATACCCTGTCACCCACAGTAAACTCTAGGTCTCGACGCCTCCGATCAGCATAAGATTTATGACGACTCTGAGCTGTCAATAAGCGCTTCCTGATCAATTTGACCTTCTCAGAAGTCTCCTGCACAAGGCTTGGCCCCAATAGTGAAGTCTCTCCTACCTCAGCCCAACATAGGGGGGACCGACATGGCCGACCATAGAGCGCCTCAAAAGGGGCCATTCGAATTGAGGATTGGTAACTATTATTATAAGCAAACTCAACCAATCCCAAATGGCTATCCCAAGAACCTCCAAAGTCCAAGACACATGCACGAAGCATGTCCTCCAAAATCTGATTCGCCCGCTCTGTCTGACCATCCGTCTGAGGGTGGTACGACGTGCTCATCTTAATCTGAGAGCCCAAGGCCTTTTGAAGGCCTTCCCAAAATCGAGAAGTGAAGCGGGGGTCTCTATCCGAGACAACAGCTGATGGTACACCATGGAGTCTCACCACCTCTTGAAGATACAAATGGCCCAACTCATCTACTTTAGTTGTATCTTTAATCGGAATGAAGTGGGCTGATTTGGTCAGACGATCAATCACCACCCAAATAGCATTCTTACCCCGAGGTGTACGAGGTAAGCCAACAATGAAGTCCATGGCAACCTCGTCCCACTTCCAGGTAGGAATGGGTAATGGCTGGAGCAAACCGGAGGGCCTTTGGTGCTCTGCTTTCACCTGCTGGCATGTGTAGCATCTCGAAACAAAGTCTGCTATGTCTCGTCTCATACCAGGCCACCAAAAATGCCGACGGACATCATAATACATCTTAGTGGCACCTGGATGGACAGCCCACTGAGACTGGTGGCTATCATGCATCACTGCCTTCCGTAGAGATAACGGTACTACTGAACGGCCCTTGAAGCACAAGATGCCCTCGGGAGACGACGACCAATCAGAGGATGTCTCCCCACCATGAAGAAACTGCCTAGATCGCTGACAAAGCTCATCACTAGGTTGTTCCTGCTGAATCAACTCCAACAGAGAAGGAGTCAACTGGACACTCGCCAAGAATGCCCCTCCACTGTGTTCCCTAGCCTCCACATGCATTTGAGAAAAGAGCCCCATCAATGCCCACTCATCACTAGACTTCCTCAAAGCCTGCACTGGAACTCTTCGGCTCAAAGCGTCGGCCACTACATTACCCTTTCCTGGGGTATAGACAATGTCAAAGTCAAACCCCTGCAAGTACTCGATCCAGCGACGTTGCCTCAAGTTGAGGTCCTTCTGCGAGAAGATATAAGCCAAGCTTTTGTGATCAGAGTAGACCACAAACTTCTCGCCAAAGAGGTAGTGACGCCATGTCTTCAAAGCATGCATCACCGCTGCCAACTCCAAGTCATGGGTAGGGTAGTTCTTTTCATGTGGTCGGAGTTGGCGAGAGCCATAAGCCACCACGTGATCATCTTGCATAAGCACACACCCAAGACCCATACCTGAAGCATCACAATAAACCACATAACCCTTCCCAGCCTCAGGCAAAATCAGCACAGGGGCGGTAGTCAACCGTCTCTTCAGCTCCTCGAATGATGCTTGACATTCTGGACCCCATACAAACTTCACCCCTTTCCGGGTGAGCGCAGTCATTGGTGATGCAAGCCGAGAGAAATCCCGAACGAATCGCCTGTAGTAACCAGCCAGGCCAAGGAAACTCCTGATCTCGAACACATTCTTCGGCTGCTCCCATGACATAACCGCACTAATTTTCTCAGGGTCCACTGAAACTCCGTGCTCTGAGATCACATGCCCCAGAAATCTCACCTCTCTGATCCAGAAGGTGCACTTTGACAACTTTGCATAGAGGCGGTGATCCCGTAATGTACCTAAAACGATCCTCAAGTGATGTTCGTGTTCCTCCTCAGAGCTAGAGTATACCAGAATATCATCCACGAACACCACAATAAAGGAATCGAGATACTGATGAAACACCCTATTCATAAGTGCCATAAAGACTGCTGGAGCATTGGTCAATCCGAAGGGCATGACCAAATACTCAAAGTGGCCGTACCTGCACCGAAAGGATGTCTTTGGGATATCTGACTCCTTCACCCTGAGTTGATGATACCCTGAACGCAGGTCTATCTTTGAGAACCACTTTGCTCCCTTCAACTGGTCAAACAAATCATCTATTCTGGGCAAAGGGTATTTGTTTTTAATTGTTACCTTATTCAGCTTCCGGTAATCAATGCACAACCGGAGGGATCCATCAGCCTTTTTTGCAAACAACACAGGAGCGGCCCAAGGAGAGACGCTCGGGCGAATGAATCCTTTGGATTCTAAGTCGTCCAGCTGTATCTTTAATTCCCTCAACTCGGTGGGGGCCATGCGATAGGAGGGAAGAGATATCGGCTGTGTTCCCGGCGCCAGATCAATCGAAAACTCCACATCCCGCTCCGGGGGCAAACCAGAAAAATCATCAGGGAATACCTCAGGAAACTCATTCACTACATGAGGTAGTGCACCTTCAGGGGAAAGACCATCCTCTAGCACAATCGAAGATAACTGGAAGATAACACTTCCCAACTCTGGGAGTGGAGGCCCTGCGCGACCTGACCGAGGATCCCATTCACCATGAAAAACCTGACGACTCCCGTCAGGTGCTGTGAAACTCACACGCCTTCTGTAGCAGTCGATGTGTGCCTGGAAGTGAACTAGCCAATACATCCCGAGTATGACATCAAAAAGGTCCATATCTAAGACCATAAGGTCCCACTCCATCTCGACCCCTGATACAGAAAGTGCACATGAGGGGCACCTAAGGCCCTGCTCCTTCTTCTTTCCCAGCGGTGTCACCAACTCCATCGCGAAAGACATCAACTCAGTTGGAAAATTCAGAATGTCCACAAAATGGGCAGAAATGAATGAAATAGAGGCACCAGTATCAAAAAGAGCAGTAGCAATAGAAGATGCAATCAGAACGGTACCTCGAACTGTCGAAGGTCCCGCCTCTGATCCTGCTGGTGTCTGGTCCACTGCATGGAGGTGTCCAGTATCTGTCTGAGAACGACCGCTAGCCTGAGGCTGTGCCCTGAACTGGCTCTGCCCAGAAGATGATCCAGCCCTACCACCACGACCACCAAATCGAGATCCCCCAGTCCTTGACGGCTCGGACTGTGTTGGCACTCCTCTTGAAGCCACTGACCCTGCCCCACTTGGGAGTGGACGTGCCACACTGCAGAAGCGCTGCAAATGCCCCATACCTCCACACTGGAAACAAGGCTTTGGAGGAAGTGGACATGCTGGTCGGATATGCCCAGGCCTCCCACATTGGTGGCACACGACCGATCTTGCATCAGAAGCAGCAGAAGAAAACTGCCTGGAAGAGTGGCCTGAACTGCCCCCTCCTTTCTTCACATGATCCTCCCGCTTCCTTTTCTTCTCTGAGGAGCTTCCACTTCCCACTGCTGATACAGAACCATAGAAACCAGCCCTGCCTTTTCTATCAATCTCCACCATGCACGCCCGATCAACGACCTCAGCATAGGTCCTCAGCTTAAACAAGAACACCTGGGAGTATATCTCTGGTCGCAAGCCTTTCTCAAACCTTTGGGCCTTCGCTTGCTCATTAGAGACAATTTCTGGAGCATACCGAACCAATTCAGCGAAACGGTTGGCATACTCCATCACAGATAGATTCCCCTGAACAAGTTCCATGAACTCTCTAGACCTGGCATAAGCCAACACCTCAGGGCAATACTGTTCATTGAAGACAGCCTTGAAATCTCTCCAGCGCATCTGCTCATTCTTCCCAGATTGAAGCACTGACTCCCACCATTTACGGCTGGGACCCTCCAACAGAAAGGAGGCACACTTCACCCTGAGCTCCTCGGGTGTTTCCAGGAACTCAAACATACGCTCGATCTTCTCGAGCCATTCTTCTGCTTCCTGGGGTTCTGAGCTTCCTCGAAAGGTTGGAGGCTTATTTTTCAGGAACTCCTGGGCCTTGTCCTTTCTAGGACCAGTATAATCCTCTCTAACAGGAGCTGGAGCTGGAGCTGGTCCATATCCTAGAGCCTGGACAGCCCGGACCACGGCCTCGACTAGCCTCTGATCAATCGGCGTGGGAGAACTCTCTCCAGCTTCCTCCTGTGGGTGCGTGGGAGCTTTCCGGGGAGGCATGCTGCTACAAAATGCAACAGTCACAAAAGAAATAGTCAATACCACAATTCTGAAAATTGTAATCAAATACATCAAATATAAACAAACTAAACACATTCTTGTAATAAAAGAAACAACTACTCCACATCTGCCTGATGTCCACATGTGGTCTGCAGCCCACACGTCTCACCTGGAAGTGAAGTAAATCAGTAAATTCCAACATCCTCTGGTGACTCAAGGTCTGCCATGAGAGGTGCGGGCCAGGCACCCTACTCACAACCAATACCCCGAGCCCCGACAGTCCTAGCTCCTGTCTATCCCGACTCATCTCAAAATAACAATATAACCCAAAAACATTAACCTCCTCTGATACCATTTTGTCACGAACCAGATCTGGTCGCCACCATTAACGGCACCAAACCTGGCCCGTGGCAAGGCCCGAAGGGCATTCCTTATCCCCACGGGCTGGCACAAGTGCCCGGGTATAAAACAATATGATTTGGGAACGATTTACCCGAGTATGAAAGCATAAAACAAATAAAACAATCAATGATAAGAATCTGAAATTTCCATGCTAAACCATTATTAACAAAACCAGATCTGAATACATATGTTTAAAGACACAAAAAGTGGTCCAAATAAAAATAATGACAACATCAAGACATCCCCATGGACTCCACAAGACAAGGGGATCATCACACGCAATCCATCCCCGCAACTCCGCCCCAAAGATGGGTACTAACATCCCGAACCGCCATCACCCTTAGCCTTCCCTTTACATGAGTCAAGCATAAGCAGGTCTACTTACACCCAAGGGGTGTAAGTAGGGTGTGAGCCTAAGCCCAATAGGATACCACCAGTTGATTCCAAAGAGTATGCAATACAATGTGAACAAAACAAGCAATTTTAATACACAAGGTGAAACAGTGTTAAAATTCAAAGAAATGCAACTTTCAAATGAAAACAGTTTTCAATTCAAGAATTTCAGAATGTTAGCACATTAAATAGACATGTGAGATACTGTAATGTACTGCCAAAAACAACCCATAACAAGGGTAAATACCACAAATTCTATGAGCATCAAAATCAGGAACACCCCTAAGCACTAGGTTGTCTCGGGCCCTATGTACCTCGTACCTCGGTGTAGAGTAACCATAGAAAAAATCCGTTCTCGTGCACGAGCCACTAGTAGGGAACATACCCATAACCTAGTGGTCCCCAATCATCATCCAAATAGTTTAGTTAGATTTGTCGTTATCCAGATGCTAAGTGGAACAGGGACAAAACCCATCCGATCCACTAGCCGTACTAGTACAAATCCGCCCCACCTAAGTACCCGGGCTTCCCCTTTTGTGCTCAAACAATTTTAGCAAACAACACACATCCATTTTCATATAAAATATCACTACTGGTCACAAACAAATTGTACAGTAGCTACACACATTTTATACCATTTAAAACACACAATAAAATAATTTTATTTCCAATAAAACAACCTCTCAAAACATCACATTGTTTTTCACCCAAAGCTCTTTATGATATCCACCTTTCACACTATGATAACACTTGTAAGATATTAAAACCAAATTTCAGTTCATAACCCTTTAATGAAACCAAAAATTCAGTTATGGGGCATCCCAAAATGAACCAATAAATGATTTGAATGGAAAACCCTCAATTTCACCAAAAATTGGAACTTAAAATTCATTTGCATTATAAATGCAACTAAAACCAATTTTTACAGAAACATTCAAGTGAAATAAACATTAGAGTACCATGAAAAACAGCAAGCTAATTCACAAAGATTGCACACACAATGGAATCACCTACCAAATTAACAAAACCCCTTGAATCTCCGTGCGAAATCAAATCGCACCCCCGCCGCACCAAGAGAGAACTAGATCAAACCTAAAACCACACAAATTGGCCAAGAAAACCCAAATTTAAACCCTAGGTTCGAAATCCTAGTTTCTGGACATTAGTAAACTCAATTATAACCGAATAAACCCTAAGAACAAAGAGTTAAACCCAAAGTAATTTGAAAGAGGAAAGAAAAGGGCTCATTTACTTGAAGTATCTTGAAGTAATCACTCCAAAACTCCAGTATCTGAAATCTAAAAGATCCCAAATTTAGGTTACGTTCGAACAAGATGTATTATCTCATTTAGGAACTGGAATGGAGGAAAAAGACTGAGAATTGAGAGATTTATGAAGGAAATACTTTACCTCTTCAAATCTGGGCGATTTGAGGAACCCTATGAAGATCGGCACAAAATCGCGATTCTACAGAGCTCCAAATGGGTGGGAGAGAGTTCAGGCGCGCGGCTGGGTTACTTGGGCTTGAGTGAGACTTGGAATCACCGAAAAAGCCCAAATAATGAATAAGTTATAACAAAATCAAATTTTATTTTTAAAACAGGAATTGGGCTTTCGGGCAGGCCCAACCCCTTAGACAAAAACCCAAATAACCCCTGGGTATGAACTTCTAAAAGCTCCAAATTACCTTGGTGGTGTTAATAGGTTAGGGTAGGTCAATTAGGAATTTGAATGGATGAAAAATATTGAAAAATGAAAAAGTTATAAAAGATACAAAATTTATTTTTTTAATCTGGAATTGGGCTCACGGCTTGGCCCAATTCATGAATACTCATCTATTCCTCCCTAAAACCTAGGGAAACCCCCAAAACAAAGAAATGATGTAAATTAAATGAAAAAATACCTTTAAAATATGTCTTGTATGTGACAAATAGGCATGTTTTCAGGAGCAAGAAGTGGCAAAGGAGGAAAAGTGGACTGTTTTCAAGTCCACCGGCCAGCCGGTGTGAGACCACCGGCCAGCCGGTAAGGGCACCGGCCAGCCGGATCCAGCCCATCGACCAGCCGGTGGACCAGGTAGAAGGCCCTTCCCTCTGCCAGGTTCCACCGGTCAGCCGGTGTCTGGCCACCGGCCGACCGGTGGGTCCAGACAGAATGGCATACATTCTGTCCAGACCACCAGCCAGCCGGTGGACTCCTCACCGGCCAGCCGGTGGAACTCCTTCAAATAGTGAGACCTACTGTCTCACCACCGGCCAGCCGGTGGCTTCTGGGCAGAAGCACTCTCCACCTTCCAAGGCACCGGCCAGCCGGTGGACAAGCACCGGTCAGCCGGTAAGCAAAGTCAAACTAGTCGTTAGAGCTTGACCAGACTTGTCCACTTGACCCCCAACGGCTCCGAAAGCCCTCCAACGGCCATATTGAAGTATTTGGGGATATTTATCCTATAAATAGACGTCCATGGATGCCGGGAACACCACCGATCATATATCGAAGCATACCAAAGCTATTTTGATCATTTGAGGCTCCTACGACAATTCTCAAAGGCCACTTAAGATCCAATTGCCATCCTTGAAGCTTGGGCTGCCTCTACATCAACTACACTCACCTCTTGGTGCTCAAGGCTTCCTCTAGTTTGTTCTAACTTATTTACTTCAATTGTTTAGTTCTTAATTGGGTTTGTATTAAAACAAACCACCCTTTTTCTTCCTTCTTTCAATTTGGGTTTCTTGCTACAACCATAATAAAAAAGCAAGCTGTAAGAAGGTGATCTAGCCTACCTTAAAACGGCTAGTGGGTTTCTTGCTATAACCATTAAAAAGCAAGAGGTCGTATAAATCTCCCAACGGTTGAGTTGGGAGCGGAGACGTAGGCTTGAGTTTAAAGTCGAACTCCGTTATCAATTGTGTCTTTCCATTTTACTTTCCGCTGCATTTAAATTTGTTTTAAATTGTTAATTAATTTTAAAAAGGCAATTCACCCCCCCTCTTGCCATCACCTCCGACCCAACAAAGTCAACCCAAAACCTTGAATTAGAATTCCCCGATAATTGAAAGCACCCCAACTAGGGTTGGTCAAGCACTTTGAACTATGTTTCGATTCTAACCAAGATTATGGAAGGTTATGCCAACTTAATATTTATTTTGATGGATTTTATCCTTATACATAAATTTCCATTTTATTATCTTTGATTACATGCTTGTTAATATTAAGTGGGATATACTTAAGTGATTAACCATGTCTAAGATAATATTTACGTATAAGCCAATTTTATTTTAGTTTCATCTTGCATGCCCGTTTAATTCATTAATTGTGTGATCGTGACAACACACCCACAATAAATAATCCATGCAACTGACAGAAATAAAATAAATGGTATGATCATGAGCTTTTCTATTGGTTAGTTTATCTAGCGGTTGATAAACTAACCCAAGACCTAGGGGAGAAACACCTTGAACCTTTCGGGTTCGTGTTTACAGCTTTCCACCTGTCCACCTTTGTATCTCCTTGGATTGGTTTCATCTTGGCTCCTGACTTGAGCCGCCTCCACTAGCTTGGGAGCTCCATCAATTACATATTCATTTATCTCACACACAGGTGAGGGGAAAAGGGGGGTTTTACATAAAAGAATCCTTGGGCGTGCAGGCCCTACATATTAATGAGGAGATGGCTCGCAGGCCAACAAATTTAATTTAAATAAATAAATTAAAAGAAACCATTCACATACAAAGGTCTTGGTCTAGCTCATGATCATCCATACATGCAACGATATTTACACATAAATAAAACTAGCATTCAATTCTTTAATTGTTCTTGTTTAAGATAAATCACGCTCGAATCAATTAATTATCTTTAATTAATCAATCCTTTTATCTTAAATCCCTTTTCTGAATTTCCTTGAGATTCTCATCCATCATAATTTTAAACAAATAAATTCATTTAAAATTATCTTTGTACACAACTTGTACCTTGGAGGCAACCCGGTGAATTCCCATTTATTACGCAGATGTTAAATTAAACACATATATATAAAACACCTATCACATGTTGTGCCTCAGCTTTACGCCTGCACCATGGTACACGTCTCAAGGGTTTGTATAATATAATAATAAATTTTAATAAATCTGCGTAATTTGGGTGAGTACACGGAGTGTAGTTCCGACTACACGGCGTGTACTTTTTCTTCACCATCCATCTGAAGTACACGCCCGGGGATAGGGCGTGTTAATGTACTTCGGAAATTTTCGGAGTACACGGCGTGTACAGTGGGACGCACGCCGTGTAGTTTCTGCGTTACACGGTTTCCAGCCGGGCAGGCTATGTATGGAGTACATGACCTAACCCTAACCCGAAGGGACTACACGCCGTGTTCATTGGACCACACGGCATCTATTCCGTAAATCGTGTGCCACCTGTTTCTGGTCAACACACGGTGTCTTAAATTCTTAAAAAGAATCCAATACACGGCCTAATTTGGCGGATCAGTCAATGCATTGAACCTAGACTACACGGTGTGTACTTCCGAATACACGCCGTGTATTCTGGTGTTACACTGCCAGAAACATTTGGCTCCTCCGGATGAGTTCCTCTATTTTATTTTAATCAAAATTAAAAGAAAAATCTGTTTCTATGAGGTGAACGAGAAACGAGAGAGGAGGAACAGATCTCGATATTCAGATTTCCAGAATGATTAAAAATGAATTGAAATAACTAAATTATTAAATGCGTAAATCACCAACAAAAAACTAAATAATTATAACCAACGATATGACCGCTCTGATACCACTTGTAGGTTCCGGGCGCAGCGGAAGCGCGTTTTATTTTAACGTTAAACAACGTTCAATCCGAGATCCTTCACGATATAAAACACTGAATCTTCGGAATAGAACGAAGAACGAAAAGAAAAGAAGAGTCTCATAACCCTTGAGGAGGATCATCATATGTTGATTATAATTAATTTAATTAATGCATAAGAATTACCTTGTCGGAATTCTTTCATCGTTGATGTGTCCGGTCACGATTTGGTGATCCGTAGTTGCGTCGTAGAATCCAAGTGTAGGATTCCTCTAGCGGTGATCCACACGTGTGTCACGTATCTCCGGACATCACCGAAGAGATCTTCGGGTGCTAGCGTGGAAGAACCTTCGCTTGCGATGTCCGCCTTCGACCGCCTTGATCCAGTGGAGGATCTTGCTCTCGTAACTTGAGGGCGTTCTTGGTGGAAAGGGAATTCTCTCTTGGCTTGAGAGTATTTCCAAATCCATTGTGCACAACAATGGCTCTCAAAAAAATTTGGGGTTGCGAGGATATTTATAATCAGGTTTGAGGTTAATAGAGTTATGACAATAAATAAACGTGTTACGCGTTTTATTTATTTCATTAACTCTTATTGAAAACCCTCATGTCGAATTATTAATTCCTTGACATGCGCCCACGCTGATTATAATAAATATCATTTAATAAACCAATATTAAATCCTCAAAATCCCAATTGGAAAAACTACACTGTGTGTAATAATTAATACACGGCGTGTACTTGTTTTCCATAAAACTACACAGCGTGTATATTTAATATACACGGCGTGTACTTTTATTTTCCATTTTTCTCCACCACATTTATTAGACCTTGAGTAATGACTATTTATTTCTTAAATAAATGTAACTGCATTACTCGCTAATAAATATATTATTTTATCCACAGTATATTCTCTCGAATAACTAGTGTCAAAATAAATGCGATCAGACATCCTTAAATAATTATTAAACCACAGACGGGAATAATATTTATTTAACTTGTTAAATTAATATTTAACTGGGATACATGGACACACTTAGTGTGTGACCCTCTAGGCCTCTTTCTCAGTGGCATTAGGCTGAGCCTGCCTAAAGTCCAAGGTTAGTGTCTAGCAACACGCCAAGGCACCCATAGAGAAAGAAGTTAACGCCGCAATGACGTGTCACCTCCTACGAACGCTTACCGTGTAATATAATCCCTTTGTCTCGATATCTCTAATCAAGCGGGTTGCATGCTAGTGCCATCAACCCATGTGCTTGATTATTCTTTCTTTGACTTCTCGGAATTGAACTTGCCCATACCTTACCATGGCCATGGATTTATTTAAGCTATATCAATTCCATCAAAGGGCCTGAGATATCTACTTCCGTTATGGAACGGAAGGGACAAATCCTTTCTCGCATTATCTATTAATGCGGTATTACTCGTGACGCACCCAACGTATCCTACCTCGCTGCGAACAGTGTGTCGTCACAGTTTTCATCAATACATCTAAGTGCGCGAGTTGTAATACCCATTAATAATAATCTTAAAGTCTAAGGATCAATACACACGTCCGTAGATAGGAACATCCAATGACACTATGAAATGTGGATTTCCTACTGGCGGGTCTCATTCTCATAATATTCTCCTGGATATTACTAAGGGCGCACACCATGAGAAGGTGCCTCAAAGTTTTATGAGTCCTCACCCCTAATGACCTGTATTATTTGTGTCCCTCAAATAATATCATCCGGCCATAGAACATACATTCAAGAACAGTGTTATGGCACTTTCGGGTTCTCATCATAGTAGGGATCCTCTACGACCCTTTAATGCAACAGCTGTCCTTAGGACATTATCACATGACATGTCACGCAGAAGAACAATCAAGATGTGATAAGGCTTTTATTTAATGAATAAAGTACAAAGTAGTTGGTTCTAGACCACCAACTCCAACAGACTCCCACTTGGACTAGAGCCAACTGCTAACAACCTTTAACCCGCTAGCTCTCACATGATATTCATGCTTCTGCTGAGATAGACCTTTAGTCATGGGGTCCGCCACGTTCTCTTCTGTGGACACTCTGCTCACTGCAACTTCACCCCTTTGATATAAATCCCTCAAGAGGTGATACTTCCGTAGTATGTGCTTTGTCCGTTGATGTGACCTTGGTTATTTTGCAAGAGCCACCGCTGCAGTATTATCACAATACAATGTAATGGGATCTTTACTGCTAGGCACCACATCAAGCTCCTGGACAAAGTTCCGAATCCAAACGGCTTCTTTGGCTGCATCAGAAGCCGCTATATACTCGAACTCCACTGTAGAATCGGTGACAACTGGCTGCTTTGAACTCTTCCAGCTCACAGCTCCTCCATTGAGACAGAAAACATATCCAGATTACGACTTCAGATCATTCTGATCTGTTTGAAAACCATCATCAGTATACCCTCTGATGACAAGCTCCTCGTCTCCTCCATACACTAAGAACATATCCTTAGTTCTTCTCAGATACTTAAGGATAGTCTTAACAGCAGTCCAATGCTTTTTTCCTGGATCTGCTTGATATCTGCCTACCATGCTCAGTGCATAGGCAACATCAAGCCTGGTACATAACATGGCATACATTATGGATCCTATATCCGAAGCGTATGGGATCTTGCTCATCCTATCTTTCTCCTGTTGTGTCTGGGGACACATTTTCTTAGAAAGATGTAAGCCATGTGACACTAGAACCAATCCCCTCTTGGATTTTTCCATACTAAATCTCTTTAGTATCTGGTCAATGTATGTACCCTGACTTAGTCCAAGCAGCCTCTTGGATCTATCACGAATGATCTTGATCCCTAGAATGTAGGCTGCTTCTCCTAAGTCCTTCATGGAGAAACACTTGTTCATCCAGTCCTTAACTGACTGTAAGGCTGGTACGTCGTTTCCAATAAGCAATATGTCATCAACATATACCTCTAGGATGACAACCGCATTCCCATTAAACCACTTATAAACACATGGCTCACATTCATTCTTAATGAAACCAAATTCCTTTATGGCTTCATCAAATCGAATGTTCCATGACCTGGATTCTTGATTTAATCCATAAATGGATTTCTGCAACTTGCAAACCCGTTTGGCTTCACCTGGTGTCACAAACCCTTCTGGTTGTGTCATATAGACATCTTCCTGAAGGTTCCCGTTAAGGAATGCTGTTTTGACATCCATCTGCCAAATCTCGTAGTCATGGTAAGCTGCTATGGCAAGTATGATTCTTATGGATTTAAACATGGCAACTGGCGAGAAGGTTTCATCATAGTCAATTCCTTGACGCTGTCTGAATCCTTTAGCCACTAGCCTTGCTTTATAGGTGCTAACTTGACCTTCCATGTCCAGCTTTCTTTTGAATACCCATTTGCATCCAACAGGCTTTACATCAACTGGCTCATCGACCAGAACCCAAACTTGGTTCTGATACATGGAATCCATCTCAGAATTCATAGCTTCTAGCCATCTTGCAGCTTCTGAGCTTTCTACTGAGTTGACAACTAGGAAGTCAAGGTCTTGGTGAATGGATACGTTGGCCATTGCACCATCACTGGGTTCCCTATCCTGAGAGCCATACTCAAGATAATTTGAAACTATTTCCATAAATCCCAACCAAATCCTCATAAGGGGATTACTCCAAACTTCATCCTAAGGAATGAACGATTTTGATACCAATTTGTCACAACCCAACCCAAAGAGGCTCGAGCCACAACTACCTTAAGTCTGCCTCCGTAGGCTAGGGGTGGTGAAAAGTACCGAAATACATAACTAATATGGGAGGCCTTTCCCTAATATACTTGTATGCACACACTCGACCTTCTCTATGCATAAATGCAGAGGAATAATAATAAAATATGAAACATCTAGAGAATAAATTATTCATGTAAAACCTCTAGGGAGTACAAGAGTACAGTAGTGTAAATTGAAAAGTAAAAGGGGAAAAATACACGCCCAACCAGAAAATGTATCAACCTAACAAATTTGGAAAAGTAAATGATGAGAGAGCTCAGCTTTGAATATCCAAGATCTGACCACTGTACATGGTCAAATGCACCAAGTATCCCTATGATCCATTGTAATCATCATCGACTTGTCTTTCTTCTGCATAAGACACGACATGTGCAGGAAAATCCCATATAGGTATGAGTATATACATACCTAGTAAGATACCTCGAAATCTAAAGGTGGGGCAGTAAGAGACATGTAGGAATAGACAGCTCAACCCATAGCAAGAGAGAGTAAAAAAATCCAACAGCATGGATTCAAATATATATATATATTCTCAATAAAAGAAGCCCAAATGATAGAGATAAGGGGATCTCCATCTCATAACTCAGCCCAAGAAAGAGTGCCAATAGTTCGAAGAGTCCATCAATGATGTTCAACATCTCACACGTCTGTCTGAAGAAACATCCTAAGTCAAGCCACACCTCTCCACTGTGTTGCATAGTTGTGAGACAAAATATCTAGGTATAAGACCCATACCCTGGTATAGTAGAAGGGTGTCACTTAGTCAATAGCGGACCCCCTGCCCTGACTCTGCAGGAGGGTGTCACTCTTGTGGTCGAGGACCCATACCCTGATACCACAGGAGGGTTCCACTCAGATAGTAGATAGATGACTCATGCCCTGATCAGCAGGTGGGTGCCACTCTAGTAGTCAATAGAGGGCCCATGCCTTGACTCTATAGGAGAGTGCCACTCTAATAGAAGATAGATGACCTATGTCTTGCCCAATATGAAGGTTCCACTCTAATGGAAGATAGAGGACTCATGCCATGACCAGTAGGAGGGTGCCACTCGAGGGATAGGTAGAGGACCCATGACCTATCGTGATAGGAGGGTGACACTCTAATGGTCTATAAAGGACCCATGCCCTGCCCAATAGGAGGGTGCAACTCAGATAACAGATAGAGGACACATGTACTCTCCCAGCAGGAGGGCGTCACTCTAATCTCTTTGATGATTCTGCCTGATCACTGTCATCATCGAGTGTCGCCTAAAGAAGCATCACACTCATAACATCTCACATCGTATCTCAAAATCCACTACAAAGGCTACCATCGTGTTATACATGAAAAAACACTTAGGATAGGCTACTTGTGGATCAAAATCTGATTCCAAACGAAGGAGATACGGGAGGTAGAAGTTTCCTCAAAAGGAAAGAAGGGGTACACAATGTGTAAGGGGACCCACATGACATGTGATCCCTCTTGGACACTTGTCCATGTCCCTATTGGTACATGTATCACTTCCCCATGTAGCCCTATGTGACGTGTAGAGGGACTACACGATGTGTCTTAGCCACTCGGGGTCTTGCCCGTGCTCCTGGTCGTGTCCATGTAAACCTGCCCATGCCCGTGTACTCTGTTACACGACATGTCCTCCTACACGGGGTCCTTCTCGTGTGCTCCACCACATGTCCTGTCTACCCAGGGAGGGTCACACAGCATGTGATCCTTAATTTTTTCCAAAACCTTAGTGTCACAGCCAAAGGGGTACTACACAGCGTGTAGTCGTGTTTTCCCCAGAAACTCAAATATGTTCCCCACATTCTAGATCCATGTCCGATGCATCGAATCTCACCTTTAGGCCACCTAAAATCAAAGGGGAAGCCTTCGTTCATTGTTTTCCAGTCGTCTATTGTCTGGAAAATGAATTTTCGTCCCTTCCCATATGAAGTCGTACACGCTGCTTTAATCCATGGCACTTCTCATCGCCTCACCGATATTCTGATCCACAGTGGAATCACTTGTATCCCGCAATCCATCTGAATCCATCCCTGATTTGTTAAATCGTTCATTACACGCGAATTCACCTTGAATCCGGGAGTCCGATCGGGCTCGATCTCGCTCGACAGTGTCGAACTGAGCCCTTATAAGCCAATCAGCGAAGAACGTGAAGAATGATTGGGACAAAGGCATAAGAAAAGTGGTGCAACAATCGTTGGCCAAATATTCTTGGCTGAAGGATACAAATTGGGATGTTTGGGGTGAGAAACATGACATAAATTGAATAAACGATCTTAATCTGATTCACGGTCTCATGCAAAGGCTCAACTTGAACATCAATCAAAGAAACAGTATGATCATGATCAATATTTTAATCAAATAGGGAAGAATCCAAAAATGACGAGTCTCACCTTGAGATTGGAATGATCGTCAATGAAGACCGCGCTCGTCAACAAAGATGAGAAGTCGTCGCATTCGTTGCGCCTTGATTCGCCTGGATCCGAAGTCTCGTTATCGTCTGGTCTCGATTCGCCAGCGAAGGGTGGAAGGAAACCCCTCTCAATAGTCCTAGGGTTATGTGACTAACCCTGACGATCCACCAAAATGGTGTACTTATAGGGGATTTCTGTTTAGGTCAATTAATAAATTAATTTAATTAACCCATTGAACGTACCGTCAACGGTTGCTTTATCCAAATGCCTCGTGCTGATCCATTTTAGGTTGTGTATAGGGTAAACCTCACATTTTGGACTCAATTGCGGTCTCAGATTTACAATTCAAGACTTTGTTTAAGGGTTATCATATTATCTTTAAGAAACTGTGCGCGCGTGATATAAAATATTTTTAATATTTTTATAAAATTAATTTCGAACACACCAAGTCTCAGAATCACACGTCGTCTCAGCGTTTGGCTCCAAAAATATTTCTAGACATATTTCAAAGTCTTACAAGAAAAAAACAAAGTTTATACAGATTCAAATTGAGTTATTAGAGTCATAGAGCCCGATAGTGGTGTGTTGTTTTGGACACCTAGGGTGAGACCCTAGAGTTCGATCTTCAAGCATGTTGGTAGTTAGATGTTTGTGAGCTTCCTTAAGATATGGCGAACGTGCCTAATGTGTGTCATGGCATGGTGAGCCACATGTTCAGAGTTTTCTGACACTAAATGAAGCAGGATTGGACGACCTCGAGTGGTTCATTAGGACCTGGTGATCGACAATGTTTTATTTCCAGTTGTTTATGTTTCTTATGCCAGTTGTCTTTATTCAACCAGGTTGGGTATGTCACGTGTGTACACACTTGCATATTACAGCAGATTATAGGTACCACCATTGGGGTGTCCTATTGAGATTTAATTCTCACCCCCTGTACATGCGTTTTGGTGTGTGTGCAGACCTTTATGTCTATTTTCAAGTAGGGAATTGGATGCACAGTGGATGGGGGCTAAGCCCCAATGTTGCATGATCAAGCAAGACTACTCGTGTGGAGTTTGATAATTGAGCTAAAGGAGTTCGACCGTTGTGGAGACCAGGTATGAGGTATGGCTCGGGGTTGGTAGTTGAGCTCATTGCATATTTTTCATTTCACACCTAAGACAAGAATAAATGCCCCGGGTTTGTACAAGTGTTGTCCATCAAATGACTATGAGTATTCTAGATTCTATTTATAGAATATTCAAGAGATAAGTACAAAATTGTTCTAAAGTAATCCTAACAAAGACTTATCATTCAACACATTGAATTGCCTTTGTAAGATTCCATATTATGCGAGATTCTTTTGAATTTCTCTAAAATCTTTCTTAGAGATTGCAAAAATAATAATTAACAGATAATCTTGTAACATGTCGTTCTACTGCTTTCTCCAAACTGTCCTAATAATTCATCTCAAACTCGACATTTGCAATATACATCTTAAGAAGTCAAAATTCACACGAACCAAGTTTAACTCTTCATAACACCCCAATGACCACGGATCATTTTATATGCACATTACCAATAGAAAAACAAGTGGTTTTAAAATAACAATAAAATAATTAATATTTTTTTTAAGAAACGATGTATAAGTATTAAACCCCGTTATATATATATTTTTAAGGCAACAAACAAGTGCATCCCACCGTCCGTCGGTGCCCGCTCGGGGTTCTGATCATCAAAGTCCTCGCGACACATCAGAGTCGCATTGTAGGAAATGGAAAGCTCACTCAGATTTGGGGGCCACTCCCAAGCCCTGAGAATTCACGCCAAGCAGAAATTTCATGTCGACCCCAAAACTCACTTGCAGGTGGTGCCTCTCCTTCAACTTCGACTGTTTTTGTCGCACCATCTTCTTGAATCACATGGTTTTGCGAATTATGATAGTGTTTCTTTTTTATATTCCCATTATTATAGAGATGTCTGTTTGCTTATTTCCGGAGAAATGCACCTGGGTTCCAAATACTGCTGAGAATAATGTTACTGTGAGTGAAAGAGTTGTCTGAATGCATTGGATTGGGGTGGGGAACCCTAAATGTTTACTGCCATCTGAAATTTTAATCTTCATTATAGTTTTATGCTGCTTCTACTGAAGTTTATATAGATCGATTTCCATTTCAAGCAAAACATAAACATTACATTTCGTTGGTCGTAGAGTGTTCACTGCGCTTAATAATTAATGGACAGAATTGAAATTTTGCAGATTCAATATCCCGTGTAGTTGAATGCAAGCTGTACTATTGTACGACTTATTTGTCCACATGATTCATCTTCCTTCAACGCTCACTCTCGTTGTTGATTCCATCGATGACGTGTTCAGTTAATTTTCCATGAATTACTCCTTTAGCTGTCATGTTCTTTTTTCCAAGAATGCTGTTTGTCTTGTATATTGAAATGGTGGATCGAGTGATGCTTTTTACATGATATCTGCCTTTCCCTGTGAGATCTTGGCGTCTGTTAGCATTTATCCCTATCACCCCTAAATATAATACCGGGATATGTATGATATATTGCATGTAGAAGGATAATATGTTGTTACCCAAACTCTAAATATTGAATGATATATTGCTACTTTAAACCATGTTTAAATTGATTCATCTTAAAGTCCTGGATTAGCATGAATCCTACATTGTTTGTGCAATTTTAAGATACTGATGATGTGGGCAGTGATGATGATTTCAGGTTCATGGAGAGTACGATACAGGAGTTGGTGCTCCAAGTTTTTTCAGTGCCATGGTTCGGCATTTCTACTCTAATGTAACTCTCTTCTGCAAACTTACGGTGTCATATTCTTTTATTGAGATCCTACATAACACTGCATTTAAAAAGAAACTCTAGTTTAATGAAAATTAGCATATAAAGAGACACGTGGAACAATTTTATCAATTTTCCATATATGTATGTACGTGTGTTTTTCTTTTGTCTGTGCGTGTGGAAGCAGCAGTCACCTTATATATTGTATGCTATCTTTGTTTCTTGTCATCTGTAGCTATCTTCAAGTCTTGGAATTGGATTGTTGTGTGTCAAACATGAAAAGCTTCGATACACAGTACGTGGAAAAAAGGCATTTGCAGTAATGAATGATGGCCTGTCGTTCTTAAATATTAAGGGGCAATGTGATGTTGACAGAGAATTTAGGGCGGTGAGTTCTATTTTCTTAAAGCTGGGGTTCTTTGGTTGTGTGTAGGGCACGATTTTTGTTTATGGCTACTTTGAAAATCAATTTTTTTTTTCCTGTTTGTTTTCATATTTCCCTTGACTAAAACATATCAATGAGTTTTCCTTTTTTAAGAATGGTTTTTGTTCTTGATTACAGCTTTACATACAAAATTGTGTGTGTGTGTGTGTAATTTGAAGGATGCTAGTTAATGGAAATCACCCTTGACTGATTATTGAGAGGCCAGGCAGCCTTTATTGATGATACATGTACTGAAATTTAGCATGTATGCCGACACTGACAGTCACAAAAAAAAAATTAATTGGATGCTCCGTGAGATAAATCCACCCACACGCCTCATCAATGCTTCATGCCATTTCTCTATTACTGCATTTTTATTTACACCATGACAGAAAAAATCAAGAGGAGCTGCTGAATTCACATGGAGCATGCTCAACTTTAGGAAGGACCAAGACGTGAGGTTGAAAGTTGGGTATGAATTCTTTGATAAGGTACTCTCCCTGTTGTCAGATTTACTCCCAGCAGCTGAGAGAATGTGCGCCAGCTAATTTTGTTATAATGCATGCATGGTTTGTGCTTTTCATATTTTTCTGTTGAACCCATAAAAAGATTGTTTTTTATTCTTTTTGAGCAAGTGTTCCATTTGACTTACATGGGCTGTGTCTACTTGGTTTGGGCTGGACTTTGTAAAACGTGCATACAACTGATGCCTAAACTCGGCCTGCTCTGTTTTAATGTTTTTTTTTTATAATGAAAACCCCTAAGCTGCTACTACTTATAATGGTTCAAGTCCGGTCTGAAAAAGGCCTCAGGTACAAAAATAAAGCATGACCCAACAGCCCAACTCGAGACTGTTGAATTTGGCCGGAAATCCTGCCCCTATATATTTTTTATGTGTCTGGACAGGTCATGTCATCCATGTGCCGGTCTATGTTCCATTAAATTGCTTTTCCGAAACTGTTGTACCAACTTCTCTGGCTGAACTCGGCACGGCCATTTTGTTTCCAGGTTCCATACCTGCAGATTCGAGAGAACAATTGGACGTTCAATGTGGATGTTAATGGGAAATGGAGCTGTAGGTTTGATTTGTGAGGGAAGGCAGGGTGGGTTTGCTTCAGATTTGAGTTTTATGATGGTTACTTGGAGGTATTTAAAGCTATTGTTCTTCTTGTGTGTTGAAATGCCTCCTTCGGCATCAAATCAAATCAAGCCCGTCACCAATTTTGTTTTTGATGAATGCTTTGTGTTGTTCTCATTATGGTCCGTCTTCCTTGTTGTGTGAGTCTGTCATCATCTTCATCTTTGGTTGCCATCCTCTTTGTCGTTGCTGTTTTGCTTCTCATTGTCATCGATGCTCGATCTTCTTGGTTGCCATCTGTAACACTTAGTTTGAGTCTTTTATAGGTTTTGTTTGGATTTTTTTTGACTGGTTCCTAACAATGGAGGGCGGTACAAAACACTTTTGGTGCTCTTTTGAAATGGGGACCAGGGATTAAAAGATAAACACAAGGACAGAGAGTTGAAAAACAAGCGAGGAATATGTGCAGAATAAAAAATCTTCATGTTGGCTGAAAATTTCTGGAGGTGTACTAAATGGGGCTTGTTGAAACCCTTGACCTTTCTTCAAATACAGTCATCAGAGCTTCAATGATGTGTCAATCGTGACGAGACAGAATAACTTCAGTAAGATATTTATGTAGTCTTGACTTTCATTCTTTGTTCTTTGTGTTATCGAAGGAGAAATTTACAATGATGGAAGTGATGTAAGAAATAATTTCTTTCTTTCCAATGGCTATAGTGTGACAATACCCATTCAGTATAACAAATACAGCTGAATGAATATTTAAAACATATTCTTTTATTTTGATTAAATATTTTAATTTGAGTAAAAATATCTAAACCATTTGGATGCACAATTTCATAATTTGAAAAGATCATTTCATGACTCGTTTTAATCTTTTATATTATAGGTTCCAGTTATGGATCTAATTCATAATTCTAATATAGCTAATCAAAGATTCAACATTATTGCCCCAATAATGTTGTTATAGTGACTTGAGAGAAAGTGAATTGAGTTCTTGAATTTCACTTTAAGATGTTAACCTCCCTCTTCAATTTTCCTTCTTTTGCCCGTCCCTTTAATTTGATTTGCAATGGGATGATGCAGAGAAATTAAAGGCAAAGCACACATAATTTTTTATAGTGGTTTGGTTTTTCTAAGGCAATCCTTTACTCTACTCGACTAACACCCAATACAGATTTGATGATTTTATTCAAATCATTTTCTTAGGGTTATTTCAGCAGCAATCTTCTGACACTTAATGTTTACAACAAGAGCTTTCAACCGGTCTCTTTACAATAAGACCTATCTTTTGTCTTATTACTACACTTGATACAAGAATTTGATAACAGCATTAACACAATTGTATGGAAACAAATGTTGAATTTTCTCTAGAAAAACATGTTTCTAAAGTGTTGTCTTTCTGAAGTCGACCCTTTAGTCGTATATTGATTTAGAGCACACATCAATAATAGAACTTTCTCCTTTATTTTGTTCAATTGAAAATGTAAGTAGAATATAAATAGTAGGCTTCATGAAAATAATAATAGCAACAGTAACAATATAGGCAGTTTGTTTGTATTCAAAGACAGCTGTGCATAATAATCACTATTTTTTTTCTATTGCAATGCAATGATTTGAATTTTAATAGTCAAATCTTCCCTTAATCTTGTCCTTGTAAACAGGTAGCTCATTTGGTTCGAAACAACTCTCTCATCAAACATTCCAAAAATCCGGTTTTCATTAACACGTCAACGCAGTTTATAATAATACATTTAAGTACGCGACTCATGATATGAATCAATAATTGTCTTAAAGTTTAAGAATCATTATAAATGTTCATAGACAAAAATATCCAATGGTAAGTAACATGTGGAATTTCTATTGGTGGATCTGTCATCATAATTTCCCATCTTGGAGATTACTAAGTGTGGACTTCATGAAATGAAGTCTCATCCACTGACGAGTATTCACACTAAACAATCTGTATCACCTCTATCCCATCAGCTGATGCCATACGATCATATGACATGGTTTAAGAATGTCATCATATCATTTCAAGGTTCTCATCATAGCGGGGAAATACTGACTTTTTCAATGGAACGGTTGAGTGAGATACGAGTCATGTGAACTAGATTCGTTATCGATTGTCAATACTTGATCTGTGTAACTCGACACATAAAGACTGTTATTAAGTTGTTCATTACCATAACATATTGTCACGGGCTGAGCGTCTTAGCACAGCAGTTCGCCCGTGCGGCACCCCAGCCCCCTCCAAGGCGGGCGAGGTTCAGCCGTCCAGCTCTTCATATGTGAGGTTCACTGGTTTCGTCTTGCCATGAACTCATCAGGAGAGTGGCCCCAACTCCCAACCAGTGGTGTTAAGGTTGACACGCACCATCATCCTCTTTGTCGGGGCGACTCTCATCTCTTCGATAGGGACTAACCAGATGAACCGCAGATTTGATGTTCTTGCTGGTGTGGGACAGGACCCCCATGATTGGGTCGTGACATTCTCCCACCACCATTCCATGCACGCCCTCGTGCATGCAGGATCGTGGCCTACTGTGTGTCCGCGACTGCTTCCAACTAACCGGTTACCAAGCATGGCCTCAGGGGACTCTCCTTCCTTGTCGTTGACATCAATGGCCCACCCACTCTCTGGGTCGCAAACCACCGTGGTCCACCCTCTCTCTCAGGGTCGAAAACCACCTCCACGAGACCCACCCTTCATAGTGGCGTCTCTGCCTCGGACATCTCGCAAGCGCGACCTTCTACGTCGTGTCATCTCCGCATGACACCCCGGGACTCCGCTCCCACCACCAAGGTCCATCCGGCAGCATTCCGCAACACCACGAGGCACATTCCCTCTGATACCACTTGTCACGGGCTGAGCGTCTCAGCACAGCAGTTCGCCCGTGCGGCACCCGAGCCCCCTCCAAGGCGGGCGGGGTTCAGCCGTCCAGCTCTTCATATGTGAGGTTCACTGGTTTCGTCCTGCCATGGACTCATCAGGAGAGTGGCCCCAACTCCCAACCAGTGGTGTCAAGGTTGACACGCACCATCATCCTCTTTGTCGGGGCGACTCCCATCTCTTCGATAGGGACTAACCAGATGAACCGCAACTTTGATGTTCTTGCTGGTGTGGGACAGGACCCCCATGATTGGGTCGTGACAATATGCTATCTTTGTAAAAGCGGCACCATTATTTTCAAATTTGAAAATAAATCTAGCTGTATCAAGACTGGACACACCAATAATATTTTCGGTTACTAATGGAACATAATAACAATTCTTTAAAATCAGGATCATTCCAGTCAGGAACGTGAGGTGGTAGTCTTAAATAGCTACTGCAACGACTCCAGCTCTGTTGGAGGCTCGTAGATCCACCTCACCACGTGAAACTCTTCTAAATCTACTTGGTTTCTATAACTGGATACAAATGTGAGCGCCTCAAGTTGTATCTAATGCACAATTTGTAGAAATAGATAGATTGTACTCGATAATGAATGCACTTAAAGCCCCCCTTGATTCTTTGTAATTATGCAGTTCTTCTTCCAGTGACCCTTCTTGCCCCATGCAGAACATACAAAATCCTACTCCCTTGCTTGCTCCTTGATCTTCCTTTTCTTGGATGATAGTTTTAAAGAAGCCTTAAACTTAGAGTTGTAGGATCGAAAGAGGATAAAATTACCTCAAGAGGGGTGAGGGTGAATTGAAGTTAATAAAAATTAAACTTACAATTTTACCTACCTCTTTAGATGAAGTTTCGTACCAAAAAATTTATCATCAGAGGAAGAAGTTTATAATAAACTATATAAACTTTTATTAACATGTACAACGAAAAGTACTAACTTATAAAAAAAAGTAAAACAAACTTTAGAAAGAACATAAGAAAACTTATAAAAATCCTTTTAAGAAAAACCTTGCCGTAAGGTTCGTCTTCCTTAGCCACGGTATCCCTCGATCACAAAGATGAGACACAACTCTGTTTCACTTAGCCTTGGGAACCCTCAATCAAACCGATCAGAATAACCTTTGTCTCTCTATCTTGAGCGCCCTCGATCAAACAAGACTAGACACAACTATTACAAAAACAAAACTTAAGGCATTTACAATGATATCCTCACAATCAAATGCCTTAAGAAAAACTCTCTAAAGTTAACAATGAAGCTCTCTCAAGGAACAAGATGTTACAAAACTTCTCAGAAACTTTAGATCATTGATAGAAAAAGAAAAAACTCTAGAAAAAACTTCCTCCCCAAATGAAACTCTATTTATAGGTGCACTCCCAATGGTCATATTCCGTTTCTCGGTGGTGGTTGCAACGATATCAGGCACACTTCTTCACTTGGAAAGTTTAGCACAACATCTCCATCCTATAATCATCATGATTTGCACCACTATAGTGAATGTAGGTTTTGTCCAGTAGATTGAGGAACAAAACTCTATCTGGTAGAATGTTTATAAAGTCTTCATCTGTCTGGATTTATAAAATTTACTCCAGTAAACATGTCTGCCTTCATTCGATAAAGTCTGTACGGTAAATTTTGTAGAACTTCGTTCAGTGGAATTTGTTATACTACATCTTCTGGACTTTATAAACCTCATGTATGGTGACTTTAGTATCCATCCGTCCGATGTACAAAGAACATGTTCAGCCGATATAAATAAGAAAGTTCCATCTGATAAAACTAGAAATCTCTGTTTGGTAAAATAGTGGACTTTCCTACAAAACAACTTATGTACTTGGGAAGTATAAAAGTTAGAAACATAAAAGTTTATAAAGAGTGGATTGTATTTTTCAAAAGGTTAGAAAGATTAGAAAGTATTCTTTCGACTCAACAATCTCTCTCTTTTTGAAAAGAACAATACATAATACTTTTGAAAAAAAACTTTGAAATGCATTCTTCCCCTAACTTACATAAGTTTTTAAAATCACACTTTCTATTTCTTGAAAAGTTTATCTTTCGCCCTTTCTTCCCCTTTTTGATTTTCAAAAAGGATTTTAGGAGGTATAAAGTGATACCTGAAATGTTAGTAAAACATTCCAGGTGAAACAAAAGACATGAAAGTAAGAGATTATAACATTCATAAAAAAATATACACTGATACAAATACCGCTTTTATCAGCGCTAAAAATGGCCTTTAACAGCGCTAGAAAAGCGCTGTTAAAGTCGGCGTAGATAGGGGGTCTCCTTTATCAGCGCTAAAAAAAACGATGATAAAAGGGGTCTTTTATCAGCGCTAAAACGAAGCGCTGATAAAAGAGTCCTTTATCAGCACTTTATTTTTAGCGCTGATAAAAGTCCCCTTTTATCAGCCTTTTTTTGTAGCGTTGATAAAAGTTAAAAAAATTAATTTTTTTTACAAAAAATCCTAGCAATCTGGGGGGGGCTTTACAGCGCTTGAGCCCCCCCTTTATCAGCGTCTTCCCGCACCTCCAGCGCCCACACACACCCCCTCCACCCTTTATCAGTGCTAGCCCTTAAATTCACCCATGCGCGCGCGCCCCAGCCTCCACCCAGATTTGATCTTGAGACCTCCCCCCTGCGCGCCTAAAGCCTTTGCCACTCCCCTGTATTGATTTGTTCTCTTATTTATGATATATCTATTTATTTATATATATATTTAGTTATATTTATTCATATAGTAATATATAGATTAATATATATATATATATAGTTATATTAATATATATATATAGTTATATTAATATATATATTTATAGTTATATTAATATATATATATATATAGTTATATTAATATATATATAGTTGTATTAATATATATAGTTAGATTAATATATAGTTATATAAATATTCATATATTGGTATTTTAAATAAAATAGATATTAGTTATTATTTAGATAAAGCTAATATGTTTTGTAATGTTTTAAAAGGGATGTAGTTTGAGAACATGAACTTTGGGATTAAAATTTTGTTTCTAAGACAGAAAAGTCGTTTTGCGATTTGGTATTATTATGACCACTCACATGTGAGGATGTGTGTGATATATAGTTAGATTAATATATAGTTATATAAATATTCATATATTGGTATTTTAAATAAAATGGATATTAGTTATTATTTAGATAAAGCTAATATATTTTATATGTAAATATGTTTAATTATTTATATTTATAATTAAATTTTTATGTGTGAATATATAAAAAATATGTATATATTGTTATATATTTGATTATAAATAGCAGTGCATTATAAAAAATGATAAAATTTTAAAGACATAATATCAATATTAATGTAATACCTTGGAATAAATTCAGTCCCCACCAAAAAAAGCCAATAATACCCCATTAAACGAGGCTGAAAATCCTTAAAATGTTAAAAAATCGGGGTACCCTAACTAAAAACTCAGTTTTGGAGGCCTTCTGGGCCTATTTTGGCCTCGAAAAAATCTTGACCGAGGTACCCTTAAGTTATAAGGGTGTAGAGCTCGTCGCAGGCTTCGATTTGATATGTGGTAGAGCTCAAACGGACACCCAGATCAAAAGTTATGGCCGTTTGAAGTTTGAGTTGCGTTTTCAACATATTTTGGATCTTTTTTATTTTTTTTTTATTTTTTTAGTCTTCAAATTGTTATTAAATGACTATTACTCCATAATAATTAGCAAATTATTAATTAAAAATATTTTTTAAATTTTTTTATAAGCCATTTTCACTAAATATCTTATATATTAAGTGTAACTGTATATTTATACTTATCTAAAACATATTTAAAATTATATTTAAAAAATATATATTATATTTATATCAATATAACTATATCTATATATTTAAATATTAATATATTTTTTTTAATGATTTTTTTGGAAGTAGACCCTTTATCAACGCTTTTAAAAAAGCGCTGATAAAGACCCACTTCTATCAGCGCTATTAAAAAAAGCGCTGATAAAAGGGTACCCTTTAACAGCGCTAAAAAAAGCATTGTTAAAGGGGGTACCTTTATCAGTGCTTTTTTTAACGCTGATAAAGGTACCCCCTTTATCAATGATTTTTTGTTAGCGCTGATAAAAACGTGGCATTGACCTTGCCCCGTTTTGTGGTAGTGTAAGAAAGAACGAACATTACAAAACATTCATCATAGAATTTAAGTTTGATTATTACAATGATTTTCAAGAGTTAGGAAAAAACCAATATTTCTTTGAAAGTTTCTTTATGATCACCTTTATTTTTTGAGATCATCCTAATTATTCTTAACATCATCCCGATTCTTCTGAGAGTCAGCGACTATAGTCTTCTACTTTGCTACTTATTCTTCCAAAACTTCAATCTCTTTCCCTTTCTTGGAAATCTCATCATCTTGCTGCATCGTGAGAGATTTTAGATCTTAAATTGTTCTTGAACTTTCATGAACTTCTAGATTGATGCTCTCTACAAACTTTGAGACCGATTTTGCTGCCCTTTTTATTCCATCAACTTGTTCATCGAATAACGTGATGTCTCCTTTTGTATTCTTAACTTGATAAAAGTTTTGAGCTTTCTTAATTCTACCTTGTATTTTCCTTTTAAGCCTTTGCACTCCACCTCATTTTGGATAACTATTTCAACAAGTTACTTCAAGGAACTTGAGTTTTCCAATAGATCTACTTTTCTTTGGATATACTTGCAGTGATCTCGAATGTTCATAAAAACCTGTCTAATTTCTTTTAGCCCATTAATTACTTCATTGAAGTAATTCATCTTTATTTTTATTCTTTTGATTCTTGTACTCGGAGTAGAGTTTTTTGAATCACTAGAAACTTTTGGCACTGAGGGCACTAGTGGACTTGAAGATTTAAATTCTTGTTTTTAGTAAAGCGAGTTTGTGAAATCTCTATGGCATCAACATATTCATCAGACATAGATTTGTCTGATGATTTTTTATTTAGATTCACTTTCTTCACTTTTTGAAGACTCGTCTCCATGGCAACTAAAAGAAGAATCCTTATAGAACCGAGAGGATAGGGAAGTTGATGTACGAGCCGACATCTCTTATATGCCCAAACATTTCTTCAACTCTTGGACTACTTCATCTTTCTTTCTTAGCTGGATCTTCTCTATTGCTTGAGACGGTTCTTTGGGATCAGAAACTTTTTTTCCCTTTTCAACAACTTTCTTGCCAACTTCAATAGTGATAGATCCGCCTTTATCATCTAAAACTTCTTTACCTTTTTCATTTCTAACAGACAAAGGTTCATCCATTTGAACGGTCATAAGTGCAATGGACAAAGGCTGTACTAAAATTTGAGACGGTAGATCTTTCTCAATAAAAGCATCTTCCAGAATTTTTTACGGAGTTGTTTCAACATTTCAATGATAATTCTCAATTTCATTTAAGAATTTCTTTGTTACCTTTTATTTTCTTTTCTTATCATCTTTCCTCTTATTCTTCTTCTTCGAGTTTTTCATAAGCGTGTTGCTTTAACGCCAAATCCCTAGCCACATCTAAACCAAAAGATGGGCTTTCATATGTTTTTTCTCCTTTCTTCTTAATAAACTCATAGAATGCCTCTCCAAACATGGTTTTTTCTTTCTTTCTTGGTATGGGAGGTGATTTTTCATGATCTTTTCTTTTCCCCAAAACTTTATTCTTTATATCTTGAACATCACTAACAAACACACCTTTTGATGATTTATCAAAAAACTATTTCAGAGTAGGAACAAACACAAGCTTCATCTTATTAATTGTTTCTTCACCAAGATGTGAAGTTTTTTCGCTTACTGGAACTTCCTTATTCTAAATGTTTCTTTTTTTCCTTCATAAAGTTTACTAAAAATTTATTGATAAATCTCAGTTATAGAAGAATCTTTAACATAATTGTTTTGATCTTCACTACATCAATAAAACTATACATGAACTTTGTTATGTTAAACTTTTTCATATTATAGAGAAAGTCTAAAACATAGATATCTTATACCTTCAAAGTATCCCTATCACATTTCCTAGGGATTAGAAAGTTTTGTATCCATATAAATACTATTATTACATATGGTGAAAGATGAGATGTTTTCCTAACTTTCTCATAAGTTGGAAATAAAGAAGTTTCAACTCTTTCTCAAAAGATCCTATCTTCTTGGGAAAATTATGTGTAATAAGACTTACTTCTCCTTCCAATAGAATTCCAATGATCTCAACAACTTTTTTAATGTTCAAACTATAAGATTTTCCAAAAAGGGTATACAAAATATTCTTTAAACCACCAACTTCATTAAACTCAATAGTCCTATAAAATTATCTAACGATTTAAGGATAATGCAGATTGAAATCCTCCTCGGAAACATATAGGGATTCCCACCCTTGGAAAACAATTGCTGATTTTAACAAAGAATCATATTTTTATACCAAAATCTATCGATGATTATTTCTTTCACTGCTTCTCTATCGGTGAAGTCACTTGAGGATGCCATGAATTCATATCAGACGAAGTTGAAATCCAACAGATGAGATGAAAACGAAACAAATGATGAAATTCAATATGGCAAGAGCTGTCCTCAAAATTTAGATGGTGGAAAAAAGGACCCACTGCTCCTTTATATAGACCCTGAAGAGAGACGATTCAGTTTCCAAACAGATCCAATGGTTAAGAAACAAACCCTTAAAAAATCAACGGTTGTTGATGAATCTCAAAATATGATGATATAACATCCTTAAGTAAGATAAAATATCTAAACTCTTGAAGTTTTGTAACATTTGTTAGAAAAAGTTAAGTTTTATCAAAAAAAGATTTCTTTTGACGAGACTCGAGAGTCTATAATAAAAATTGTAGGAAATTTTTTTATAAGGATTATAAATTGTAGAGAAAAAGTTATAAAAAAAGTTAGAGAAATTTACCTCATAGAGAATATTTGCATAAACTTTCTTACAAATGTTTTGTTAGATAATATGAAATTCTTATTTATATAAGGAATATAATGGAAGGAGTCCGTCTGATGGAAGTTTGGATGAAAATCGGTTCGATGAAACTTAAAAAGTTTCTTAAAAACTCTTTGTTCAAAAATAAAATATGGAATATTTGTTTGGAAATTTTTAAGAAAAACTATAAAAAGATAGAAAACTTGTTAAAAAATATCCCCCCCTTTTCCAAGGAGTTTTTTTTCCTTTAAGGATATAGGTAAACAAAAAGTAGATAAATGATCATTTTATGTTGATCATTCCAAGGTTTTGTTTAATATATTCAAATCTATCAGAATTGATAAGTTTTTTGAAAATATATTCAAGTTGTTCTTATGTTATGATAAATTGTAAAATAATATATCCTTTTTTTGTGTGATCTTGAAGGAAATGATGTCTTATATTTATGTTCTAGACCGTGAGTCACGTGTTGAGTTTTTACTTAAATCTATGGAACTTGTGTTACCACACAAGATTGACATTTTATTAAAACTTATGATAGAATCAGTGAGTGTGTGTTGCATCCACAACACTTGATAACAACAACTTTCAGATGTTACATATTCAGTTTCAGTATTTGAAAGAGGTACCAAGTTTTGTTTCTTACAATACCAAGAAACTAAAGCTTCTCTTAAGAAATGACACATTCCAGATGTACTTTTTATATCCATTTTTCATCCAATAAATTCATCATTTAATATGAGATTCTTTTGGATTAGCTTGATATCTTCTAAATAAGAATACATAAAACTTTAAGTTTAGTTGAGTATATTTAAGATATAGAAAACTACCAATCATTACTTTAAAAAGTTTTTGATCCAAGGGTTTCCTAGATTCATCAAGATCAATAGAATTTGATGTTTTGATAGGAGTATTAATACACTGAGAATTGTCATATCCAAACCTTTTATACCCTATAGGGTGTGGTTCTGTGGTTCTACCCCTGTTGTATCTATAGCGGTGTGTTGGGGAGGTCCAGGTTTTGAACCTTTTCATTTTCCTATTTCTTTCCTTTGTACCCCACCCCCAGACCTAATATATATCAAAAACTTTTAAGTAAATATGTTATAAAATTTTGATGATGAAAAAAATTTCGTTCTGGTTTTTGAGAAATTTGAAAACTGAGAAAAAATATAAACTCACACATCATGCTCATTTCAAACTCAGACTTCATAAGATCTACAAAGAAAAATGAAATATATTTTTGAGTTGAACCAAATATAATTACATTGACATAAATTCAAATAATAATGGTATCTTTAAAAATCTTTTTAATAAAAAGTGTTGGATCAACAACTCTCTTAACAAAATTGTTTTGCAATAAAAATTTGGTATGTCTATCATACCGGGATCTTGGGGCTTGTTTGAGTCCATAGAGTGCCATAGTATGTTTAAAAACATCATTTAGACATTTTATATTTTCAAAACTAGGTGATTATTCTACATAAAATTCCTCCCGTATGTATCAGTTAAGAAAAGCACACTTTACATCCATTTGATAAAGAATTTTTTTTAGAATGCTACATAGGCCAGAAGTATACAAATAGATTTAAGTCTAGATATTGGAGTGAAAGTTTCTTCATAGTCTATTCATTCTTTTTGTTTATATCCTTTAGAAACAAGTCTTACCTTATTTCTTACTATTATTCCATTTTCATCATGTTTGTTATAGAATATCCATTTTACTCTAATCACAATAAAATATTTAGAACATTCTACCAAAGTCAAAAATTCATTCCTTTTGAATTCATTAAGCTCATCTTTCATTGCCTTTATTCAATCTTCATCACCTAAAGTTTTTTAGGAGTTTTAGGTTTGAACTGTGATAAGAATGCACAATGTTTACATTCATTTATTAAGGATCTTCTAGTTTTGACTAGTTGATCTACATCTCTAATGATATCATCAGTGGGATGATTATTTAAGATTATCTAATTCCTTGTATTTATAAAACTTAGTTATTCAACAACAGGTTGATTTTCTTCTAGAGGTACAACTTTAGAAAATGTTTCTTTAGTTGTTCTCTCAAGTGAAGAATTTTCCAACATGGGTTGAAAATCATTTTTAAAAATATCATCCAAAGATGTGGTTTTAGGTTGTTTAAAAGAAAAAGGGCTGGTTTCATCAATTTTTACATGCACTGTTTCCTCAATCGTACTTTTTATTTTATTAAAAACATGATACTCCTTGTTATAGAATAGACAAGGAAAATTACTTCACCATCTTTTGGAGAAAATTTATGTAAATTATATTTAATATTCACAATGAATACTTTACATCAAAAACTCTAAAGTAAGAAAATTTTAGCTTTTTTCCTGTCCACAACTCATAAGGATTTTTATTAAGAAAAAATATGAGTAAAAATCAATTTATAGTATAATTGGAAGTACTAATAGCTTCAACACAATTTTTTTAGCAATTAAGTATTCACTCAACATGGTTCTAGTAATGTCCTGAATAAATCTATTTCTTTGATCAACTACACCATTTTTTGAGGAGTTTTAGGATCTGAAAAGTTACGCATAATACATTTCTTATTATAAAAATCATCAAAATTAGAATTCTCAAATTCTCCACCATGATCACTATGAATATTAACCAAAGGTAGGTTTTTCTCATTTTTAACATGGGATACAAATTTTCTAAAATAGAAAATTATTATGAATTTTATCTAGAAAATATTCCCACATATATCTAGTGTAGTCATTAACTAAGTCATATAAATAGTATTTTCCTCCACTACTTCTAGTTTATGTTTAACTAAATAAATCCATGTGCACTGACTGTAAAATAGCAGATGTCAAAACTTCATTAATAGATTTAAGGCTTGACTTTTTTTTCTTACTAAATTTATAATGATCACAAACTTTATAATAATTAAACCTAAGCTTCGATAAATCTCTAACAAGTCTTTTCTTAGAATGTTTGGCTACATTTCTTACATTACAGTGTCCCATACTCCTATTCCATAACCAAGATTGATATTTCATTTCAATAAGGCAAGGTAGATCTTAGCTTCTAAATCCTTCTAAGCTAAGAGTGTATACACTCTCATGCCTATCGATAGAAAGAATAAATTTACCTTCCGAACTTTTAATAGTGAATTTATCATTCCTAAATTTCATAAGATATCATTCATCACACAATTGAGTTATGCTGAAGAGACTGTAATTAAGTCCCACAACATATAAACAATTCTAAATTAAATCTTTACCAAGAAGTATAATATCAAAAATACCATATATTTATCTTTGAGCATTATCTGTGATGGTTACTTTTCCACCTTTCATCTTAATAATCTTATGGAAAAATTTCTTATTTCCAGTCATGTTCCTAGAAGAACCACTATCCATGTACCAAATATTTTGACTGTTGGTACTCATCTTATTTCCCTGAAATAGAAAAATTTGGAATTTGGTACCCATAATTGCTTGGGTCCAATTGTTTTAGCAAATAGAGCCTTAAGAATCCATATCTTCCCGACTTTCTTATGTTGAAAAACTACTAATTATTTTTGTATATAAACATTATGAAACCCAAAATATTGAACCATGTTTAAAGAACATTTGTTCTACCAATTTCCACCTCTTTGAAATTTAGTACAAAAGGGTTCACTTTTAGGAAGAAGTAATTATTTTGAAAATGTGGATTTTATATAGAATAACCAATCCTAGAAGTATTTATATGAGGTTTCAATGTATATAAAGTTTGTCAAAATTTTCCTTTCCAGAAGTAAAATTTGATAACAGTTTTTTCAGACTAAGTATTTTTGAGATTTTAGTTTTACAACTAAATCATTATATTTTTTTGTTGAACTATAAATAGATTTCTTATCCAATTATGATGTAAGATTTTAAATCTCTAATGTAAGTGTTAAAATTATTGAATTTTATTTGGAAAGTTTTGCCTTATAATTTTCATAGTTTTTTCACAAATTTATTATTTTGTTTCTCATGAAAAGTAGCATATCTAGACACTTCTTCAAAACTAAGTAAAGTATCTTCATCATTAGATGTATTAACTTTTTATTCCTCTGAGGAAGTAGTATTATAGTTATCTTTAGAATATTGATAGTTTGTATTCGAAGTTAAATTTGTGAAGGACTAATAAGATACCTTTTCTATGAAGCATTGGTTGGAATTTGTAATTCCAGTATATAAAACCATAATATTTTGAACAAAACCACTATCATCAGAAGTATTTTATGAAGAAAAATCACCACCACTTGCAATCCAAGTATCTAAGGCCTTCAAAATTTTCATTCCTTTTTTTCTTATAGAACTTTCTCTAATTCATATCCTTCATATACTTATTTTTTTTAATTTAGGATAATTTGGTCTAATATAACCTAGTTTCTTGCATTTATAACATATCATCTTAGAAGTGTCTTTTATACCACTTATTTCTTTCAGATTCTTATTATACTTGTATAAAAAATATTTCTTTCCAGTAATTCTATTCAATCTTTTATAAATTTGAGCATATTCAATCCCACTTTCTTTTAATGAAATGCTTTCAGTATCAACTATAACTTTCTTGTTCTTAGAATATTTATAATTTTTTTAATAATATCCATCTTTCTTAACTATAGTAGATGCATAGGAAAAAGCCACACCATTCTTATTTTTATACTTTTTAGTGTATCTTTTTAATATATCATCATATTGCATGACATTTCCAATCAAATCATCTAAGCTCAACTTTGCATGATGATTTGCATCATCAAGAGTTGTTCGCTTTGATTCCCACTAATTTGGCATGATATCTAGAATCTTCTCAAGAAATTGACCATCTAGCATATCTTTATCTCTAAAATATTTTAGATTGTTTACTATAGTTATAAAACAATGATGTATCTAGGAAAATGATTCACTTAGTAGAAAATCAAATGCTCGATAGTCTGCATGTAACATTGCTCTTCTTATTTCAATAACTTTTGTAGTTATAAAATGAGTCACTTTATGTTTTTTTCCATATGTTGTTGCAATTTTGTAGGATGAAATCTAATAGTATATATTTCTAGTCATTGATCACAATAAAGTATGTATGAAATGATAGTTTTTTTGATATTCTATTTTCTCATATTTAATTAAAGTAGTAATTTCCTTATAGAGAATTCTCTAGCTTCCTATCACCATGAAAAAATTGCACACTCTAGTATTGATAATGAAAGTCTTCATATGTTCTATCCAATACTCATAATCAGCACCATCAAAGATTGGTGGTCTGTTTGGATTTATATTTTCAAGAGTCTCGATATTCAAACCCACTATCTTAAAAACAAATATATTGTTTTCTAAAAATACTTTTTAGTGTAAAAGTTTATAACAAGTAGAAACTAGCTTTAATACCAAATGTTAAATTGAAAGAGTATACAATTACTACAAGAAGGGGTGGTGGTGGTGGTGAATTTTAGTTAATAAAAATTAAACTTATAATTTTACCCACCACTTTAATGAAGTTTATAATATTAATTTTCATATTTAAAAGTTTATAATCATAGTAAGAACAAGTTTATAATAAACTACATAAAATTTTCTTAACATACACATCAGAAAACATTAACTTGAAAAAAACAAGTAAAGAAAACTTTATAAAGAATATTATACAAATTACATAAATATTTATAAGAATGTATCCACACTTTATCCTTATGTGTTATGAAATTATTTATCCAGACTCAAGGTATCCATGATATTGACCTTACCGTAAGGTATGTATTCCTTATCCACATATTCCCTTGATCAAAAATATGAAAAAGAACTCTATTTCCTTTAGCCCTAGGAAACCTTGATCAAACTGATCGGAATAACCTTTGTCTCACTATTTTGAGATCCCTTGATCAAACAAGATCAAACACAACTATTACAAAAACAAAACTTAACGCATTTATAATTTTATCCTCACAAACAAATTCCTCAAGGAAAATTCTCTAAAGTTTACAATGAAGCACTCTCAAGTAACAATATGTTACAAAAATTCATAAAAAATTTAGATCATTGATAGAAAAAGAAAAATCTCTAGAAAAATATCCCTCTTCCTCAAATACAACACTATTTATAGGTACACTCCCAATGGTCATATTCCACATTTCTCAGAGGTGGTTTCAATGGAATCGGACACACTTCTTCTTCAATTGGAATGTTCAACACAACATCTCCATATGATAGTCATCATGTTTTCACCACTACAGTGCATGTACGTTCCATCTAGTAGATTGAGAAAAAAACCTTGTATGGTAGAATGTATATAAATTCTTCATTTGGTAGGCTTTATAAAATTTCATTTGGTAGACATGTCTTGATTCATCTGTTAAATTCTGTCTGGTAGATTTTACAGATGTTCATCTAGTGGGCTTTTTTATACTACATCTGCTGGACTTTATAAACATTCCATTTGATGAGTTTAATATATGCCCATTTGATGTACAAAGTACATGTTCATATGGTATACATAAGAAAGTTCCGTCTGATAAAGATGGTAATCACCATCTGGTAAAATGGTGGAATTTACTACAAAGCAACTTAAGTACTTGGGATGTATTAAAGTTTGAAACATAAAATTTTATAAAGAGTGTTTTTTTCAAAAGTAAGGATAAAAAGTGTAGAAAGTGTTCTTTTAAGTAAAAAAGAGTCAGTCCTGGGGATTTTCACTTTTACCTTCCTTTTGTTCACCATAAGAACAAAAGGATTTTTTCACTTTATTTCCTTATCAACTTGTAGAAGCAGACTAAGAAAATCTGGTAGAGACTTCTCAATTTTTTAAATATTGAAATTCAAAAAAAAAAAAAAATAGAGAATCTCAGAGGGAGTGAAGTAAGAGATTGATGCATAATTATTTGGGTAGCGATTTATGGACACCTAGGTCTTATATAATAAATGTGGGAGGGATGAATTTTTGACCATCATAATTATTTTAATAAAATTTTATTACATAGTAAAACTCATGAAATAATATTAAATTAAATCAAAACCAATAAATACATTAGTCGGTCAAAGATCATGATTTGTCACATACAAGCAAAAAATACACATTTAATAAACTAGCATCCATTTCAATCATTCTAAATTAAGATAAATGAATTATATTTTTAATTAATTCATTCATTTATCTTAATATCCATTGAGGCCGTCCTTGAGATCTCATCCATTATAATTTTAAAAAAATTAATGAAATTAATTTTATTTAAAATTAATTAAGTACACGATGTGTAATTGGAGGCAACACAACATGTACCCGTCCAAACTACCCAACATGGGCCTTGTTGTGTACTATTTACTCACATGGAATATAGTGTACAAAACAAGTAAAGCAATTACATGCTGTGTACTATCAACGAATGATACATAAATACATACTGAATTACATGGTGTGTATTTCACTGTGAACATTTATGAGGTACATAACATGTACAAGCTAGCTATACACTATGTAACCTCCGTGTTGCATAAATTTTGGTCAAATGTGTCATGAAATAAATACATGACATATATTTGACCATGCATTTTCCATTGTGAAAATGTGTGGACAATATGATGTGTATGGGTGTTTCATGCCATGTAGTCTAAAAATTTGTGTGCCAACTTGTTCTAGTCAGCACATAGTGTGTTAATGACATCACACATTTCTCTACACGACCATCAGTGTATTATGAGGATCTGTTTTGGTGCGGAGAATATGGATACATGGCATGTACTTTTGGGTTACACATCGTGTAGTCTCATGTTACCCGGACACGACACTCAACACCTCCAGATGGGATCTTCAGATGTTCTTCATCTATTTTTAATATGTTCTTGGTCATATGAAGGTAAATGAAGAAGAAATATCAACTTTCATATTCAAGAAAAAACAACCGAAAATGAAAAACTATTGATAAATGCATAAATCAATCAACAAGAATTAAATAACTATAAATTTGAACATAACCACTTTGATACCACTTAATGGTTCTAGGTGAAGCGAAAGCTGATCGAGTCCATTCCCAACAACAGTTTTTGATGAATCCAATGAGTAAATCATATGAACATGAGAAAGAATTTCATGTATCATGATTATAAATGAAGAACCACAATGGAAGAATCTTGGAACCAGATAGATGATCTTTCATGTTAAATTATAATTAATTTAATAACATAAATTACCTCAGTCTTGAGAAATTTTATTCGAAGAACATGTTGATCATCCAAATACTATCCAGGTTGTACTATAGTTGTTCTATAAGGATCCAAGGATATAATCCCTCTCATAGTGATCCACACTCTCTCCTTGATCTCAAAGAATCACCGATGGTACTCTGGGTTATAGCATGGTGGTACCGATCATATTGTGTTGCTTGCCTTGATCACAATACAATCCCTCAAAGATGAAGGATTGATTCTCGTTCTCTCACTATTTAGAGGGTGGAAGGAGGTGGAGGAATATCTTGGTATTGAGAGGAAATTTTGTGCAAAACTGAAATTATTCTCACAATATTCTAGGGTTTACATAGAAATGACATAACCGAGTATATATAGAGTTAGATGTAGAGAATTATTAATTTCATAATGGCCCTTAACTAATCTATAACCCTTATAGAACCCCATATAATAATAATAATAATAATAATAATATTTATTTGATGATTTCATGTCCTATAGATAATATAAATATCAAAAAATAAATTAATATATATTTAAATGATATTTAGTATATCATTTCCGTTACCGGGTGCCTAACTCGGCCTATCCATCTTCCTCAAAATTTACTAAATAAAAAATAAAAAATATATATTATTAATTTGATAAATAAATAAATAAATAAATAATCATGATATTTTGAATAAATATTTATTTAGACATTCAACTCATATATAAATAGAGACTGAATAAACACAATCAATTTTCAAACCATTAAATACAAATAACATTTAACTGAGATCAAAGGATACACTAAGTATGTGACCCTCTAGGACTCTCCCTTAATGACGTTAGACGAGCTTGCATAAGGTCCAATATTGGTATCTATAAATACATAAAATCACCCATAGAGGAATAAGTTAATATCACAACGATAACAACCACATACAAACACTCACTGTGTAATATAATCCATTTGTCATGATATCTCATCAAACATATTGCATAATCTTTTCATCAATATATATGATTGATACATTTTTCTTTGACTTCCTAAAATAATCCCATCCATACACCATGGCCATGGAATTTAGTTCACCAGTTTCATTTCAATCAAAGGGACCATATATCAAATTCTATAAATATGGAAGAAAAAATCCTTCCTCATCTTATTTATTAATAACATATCACTCATGAAACACCCAATGTACCCAAATTAACTATGAACATATGTTTCCACCATTTACGAATACCATAATAGAACTTAAAGGTTCTCATAATAGTGGGGAACTATTATGAATTTTTCAATGAAACAAATACACTTGAATATGATCAAATTATAACCAGAGGGATGAAATAGTAATATGTGATAAAGTATTTTTTAATATTTAGGCCTATGAATAGTCATTGCTACTACAAACCATGCCTTTATTAGTTATAGAAAAGCATTGACTACTAGATCATGATTAAAAGCCATAGGATTTTATCAGTATTAGAAATGCACTGATAAAGGGGTCCATTATCAGTGTTTCTAAAACCACTGTTAAAGGAGGCACTTTATCAACACTAAAAATGTGCTGATAAAGGGACCCTTCATTAGTTCTTCTAGAAGAGTTGATCAAGGATACCTTTATCTATGCATTTAGTAGCATTGATAAAGACACTTTTTATCAGTACTTCTAAAAGCACTATTAATGGGGCATACTGCAATGTGATTTTAACTTTATAACACACTGCATCACCATAAACAACACCCGAAACAATAATAAAAACAAGTACAAATAAATATTTTAAATGAAATAAAATTTACAACACAAATACAAGAAAACACACACTATATTATTGAAATTTCAAACATTTGTTTTTATAATTACATGAGTAAGTAAAAATATTCACATACATTAAAAAACATCAATGTTTCTTTGTTTTTGGACTATGACCCCCACTCATGATATTTAAGAACAAACCACACCATCTCAAGCAAAATAATTCACCTATATAAGGAAATAATAATTATTTTAATAATATTATAAATAAATAAATTAAACAGAATGTGTTGATTTTAAACTAAACTTTAAGTCATACTAGGAACACTGTGTATCAGATTGAGTTAGAGTTGATTCTTGCACATAAAACCATTTATTGTTCATCTTAAAGAATTATCTAAATAAAAATTAACTAAATAAGTATAATATAAAAATGATAAGTAAATTAATTAAGTAATAACAAATAAAATGATGAGAAAACAAACTAGGCTCGTTTGCTCAATTTTGGAGATGTGATGCATGTTTTAAACTACAATGACACTTGTATATTGAAAACATGCACTTAGAGTCATAATTATCATACTGTAAATTGGATTGAGGTACGTATAATTTCTACACATCACAAATGAATTATGGATTGTTTTCCTAATGTATAAAAACAATCAAAATGTGTTTTCTTAGTTTTGAGTATGCCACTTATGTTTTTTACTAAAATGTCATTTTAAACTAGAAACACACACTTTGAGTCATAATGTTCACATCGTGTGTCAGTTTTACATGAGAATAATTCTTACATTTCACAAATGACTTATGAATCATTGTACTAATTATAAAGACAATCTAAATATGTTTTCCTGGTTTTCAGTGAGTGATGCTTTTTTAACTAAAGTGTCAATTTTAAACTGATAATAGAAACTTTGAATAATATTAGGAACATTGTATATAGGATTGAGGTGAGGATTATTCTTACACATCAAAAATTAATTATGGATCATTTTTCTAAAGTATCAAAACAATCTGAATGTTTTTTCTCAATTTTGAGTATGTTAGTTGTCTTTTTTACTAAAATTAATTTCAATTTTAAATAAAAAGACATACTTGAAGTCATACCAATCACAACATGCATTATATTTAAGTGTGTATGATTCCTAAATGTCACAAATAAAATATGGATAATTTTACTAAAGTATCAAAACAATCCAAATGTCTTTTCTCAGTTTTGAGTATGTCACTTGTATTTTTTACTAAAATGTCATTTTAAACTAGAAACACGCACTTTGATTCATACTGGTCACATCATGCATTAGTTTGAAATGAAACTAATTAATACATGCTAAAAACGACTTAGAATAATTTTCCTAAATTATCAAGACAATTTGAGTGCATTTTCTCAGTTTTCAGTGAGTGATGGTTTTTAAACTAAAATATCAATTTTAAACTGATAAAGGACATTTTGAGTCATACCGGACACATCGTGTATCATATTGTGGTGAAAATGATTTCTAAACATCAAATATGACTTATGTATTGTTTTTATAAAGTATCAAAATAATCCAAATGTGTTTTCTTAGTTTTGAGTATGTCAGTTGTCTTTTTTACTAAAATCAATGTCAATTTTAAATAAAAAGACACACTTGGAGTCATACCGATCACACCGTGCATCAGATTGAGGTTCAGATGATTCCTACACATCCAAAATGACTTATGGATCATTTTAATAAATTATAAAAACAATATGAATTCATTTTATCAGTTTTGAGTATGTCACTTGTGTTTTTTACTAAAATATCATTTTAAACTGGAAATATGCACTTTGAGCCATACCGGTTACATGTTGTGTAAGTTTTATGAGAGAATGATTTATAAATGTAAAAAATGACTTATGAATCATTTCCCTAATTTATCAAGATAATCCAATTATTTTTCTTGGTTTTCAGTGAGTGATTATTTTTGAACTAAAATATCAATTTTAAACTGATAATAGACACTTTGAGTCATAACAGGAACATTGTGTATCAGATTGAGGTGAGGATGATTCCTATACATAAAAAATAACTTATTGATTATTTTAATATAGTATCAAAATAATTCAAATTAATTTTATCAGTTTAGAGTATTGTAGTTGTCATTTTTACTAAAATTAATGTCAATTTTAAATAAAAAGACATACTTGGAGTCATACAAGTCACACTATGCATTGTATTAAGGTGAATATGATTCATACATGTCAAAAATGACTTATGGATCTTTTTCCCAAAGTCTCAAAATAATCTGAATGTTTTTTTTCTTGATTTTGAGTATGTCACTTTTGTTTTTTAATAAAATGTCATTTTAAACTGGAAACACGCACTTTGAGTCATACCAGTCAAATCATGTGTTGGTTTTATGTGAGAATAATTCCTACATATAAAATATGAATTATTAATAATTTCCATAAATTTTCAAGACAATCCAAATGCATTTGCTCGATTTTTAGTGGGTGACGCTTTTTAAACTAAAATATCAATTTTAAACTGATAACACTTTGAGTCATACTAGGCACATCATTTATTAGATTGAGGTTTGGTTGATTCTACACATCAAAAATGATTTATGGATTTTTATAAAGTATCAAAACAATATGAATGTTTTTTATTGGTTTTGAGTATGTTAGTTGTCTTTTTTACTAAAATTAATGTCGATTTTAAACAAAAAGACACACTTGGAGTCATACCAGTCACATTGTGCATTAGTTTGAGGTGAAGATAATTAAAACATGTCAAAAATGACTTATGGATCATTTTACTATAGTATTAAAACAATATGAATGCATTTTCTTGGTTTTGAGAATGTTACTTGTGTTTCTTACTAAAATTTCATTTTAAACTTGAAACACACACTTTGAGTCATACTGGTCACATAATGTGTCAAATAGATGTGATATTGATTAATAAATGTAAAAAATGACTTATGAATAATTTTACTAAATTATAAATACAACCCAAGAGTTTTTTCTTTATTTTTAGCACGTGACACTTTTTGAACTAAAATGTCAATTTTGAACTGATAACATATACTTTGAGTCATACTGGGAACATCATGTATCATATTGAGGTGAGGCTAATTCTTACACATCATAAATGACTTATGAATCATTTTCCTAAAGTATAAAAACAATATGAATGTGTTTTATTAGTTTTGATTATGTTAGTTGTCTTTTTTACTAAAATTAATGTCAATTTTAAATAAAAAGACACACTTGGAGTTATATTGGTCACACTGTGTATCAGATTGAGATGAGGTTGATTCCTACACATCATAAATGAATTATGGATAATTTTTCTAAAGTATAAAATGAATCAGATGGTGTTTTATCAGTTTTAAGTATGTCACTTGTCTTTTTTACTAAAATGTTATTTTAAATTAGAAACACGCACTTTGATTCATACTGGTCACATCATGCGTAATTTTGATGTGATATTTATTCCTGAACTTCAAAAATGACTTATGAATTATTTTCATAAATTATCAAGATAATACAAGCACATTTTCTCAGTTTTTAGTGAGTGACACTTTTTGAACTAAAATGTCAATTTTATACTGATAACGAACACTTTGAGTCATACTAGGAACATCATGTATCAGATTGAGGTTCAAATGTATCATACAAATTAAAAATGACTTATTTATCATTTTACTAAAGTATCAAAACAATACTAATGCGTTTTATTGGTTTTGAGTATGTCAGTTGACTTTTTTACTAAAAGTAATGTCAATTTTAAATAAAAACACACTTAGAGTCATACCAATCACACTGTGTGTCATATTGAGATGAGGATGATTATTAAACATCAAAAATGACTTATGTATAATTTTAATAAAGTATAAAAAAAATCCAAATTTTTTTTCTTAGTTTTTAGTACACCACTTGTGTTTTTTTTACTAAAATGTCATTTTAAACTGGAAACACGCACTTCGAGTCATACCAGTCACATCGTACGTCGGTTTGAAGTGAGACTAATTCCATCATGTAAAAAATCACTTATGAATCATTTTCCTAAATTATCAAGAAAATCCAGGCACATTTTCTTGGTTTTTAGTGAGTGATTCTTTTTAACTAAAATGTTAATTTTAAACCGATAACAGACACTTTGAGTCATACCAGGCACATAGTGTATCAAATTGAGGTGTAGATTATTCATATATGTCAAAAATGAATTATTTATCATTTTACTAAATTATGAAAATAGTCATAATTATTTTTCTTTATTTTGAGTATGTTCGTTGTCCTTTTTACTAAAATTGATGTCAATTTTAAATAAAAAGACACACTTGGAGTCATACTGGTCACACTGTGTGTCAGATTGAGGTGAATATGATTCATACACATAAAAAATGATTTATGGATTTTTTTCATAAATCATAAAAATAATATGAATTAATTTTCTCAATTTTGATTATGTCACTTATGTTTTTTTCTAAAATTTCATTTCAAACTGGAAACAGGCACTTTGAGTCCTATCAGTCACATCGTGTGTTGGTTTGACGTGAAACTGATTCTTGAACATAAAAAAATGACTTATGAATCATTGTAATAAATTATTAATACAAATGAATCATTTTTTCTCTATTTTCACTGAGTGACACACATTTTGGACTAAAATTTCAATTTTAAACTGATAATGGACACTTTGAGTCATATCGGGCACACCGTGTATCAAATTGAGTTGAGGATGATTCCTACATGTAAAAAATGACGTATGGATCATTTTCATGAAGTATAAAACAATAAAAATGAGTTTAATTGGTTTTGAGTATGTCACTTATCTTTTTTACTAAAATGTTAATTTTAAATAAAAAGACACACTTGGATTCATACTGGATACAATATGAATCAGATTGAGGTGTGGATGATTTCTACATGTCACAAATAACTTATAGATTATTTTATAAAGTATCAAAACAATCTTAATTAATTTTCTTGGTTTTGAGAATGTGATTTGCATTTTTAACTAAAATGTAAATTATAAACTAAAAACATATAGTCTAGGTCATACCGAGCACATTGTATATTAGATTGAGGTGAAATTAATTGATTATGTGATATGTTTTTTTCTTTCAACTATCAGTAAAAATCCAGAAAAGATAGAACATGTTCCATTCTGATGGAATATTAATCCTCATGCTACCTCAAATGCTTCACGTTTTAGGAAGCATGGGGTTTCCTCTTCCATCAAAAAGGAACATGTTCTTTTTTATGGATTATTTTAGATAGTTGAAAGAAATATATGGATTCTCAAAAGATATGTAAAAAAACTAAATATGTATTAGATAAAAATGATAAGGAAATTAAATTAAAAATAATAGATAAAACGATGACCAAATTAATTAAATAAGTAGTATAAATTCACATTTTCATGATGGTTTTATACATTCTTGACCCATTTAATTATTTTCATTATCTCAATTACAGCCTAGAAGTCCAATCTCTCATGAGCACGAGCATCTTTGAAAAAAATATAAGATCCAGACATTTTCTAAAGATGAATCAGGATTTATTTTAGGTATTATTTTTTCTTTGTTTGATAATAATTTTTTTGGGTTTAACATTGGGGTGTGCTTGGGTAAAAATTTGACAAAAATGAAAGAAATAGGGAAGTGCATGGTTGGCTCATGGTTTTCCCTAACTGTACGCCCTAGCCTTACAAACTGTGCAACCCTCTGTAGTGGGGTTTTGCATAGTTGGTGCACGGTTTTTCAAACTGTGCGCCCTATTAGGAGTAAACATGCACCCCTATAAAAGAGGTTCATAGTTTAGGAACATGATTAGGGGAAACCATGTGTGCCTGCCCTTGCAAACCGTGCACAGGAATTTAATTAACCTGAAAATTAGTTTTAATTATTATCGAACCCCCATTTTAACTCTAATTTGACCCCATTTGACCCTAGGACCTTTTTCATGATTTTGAGTTCTTAGTATGGATTCCAATCCTTCATGGACTCCTTTCTTTGTGATTAGAATATCAGATTGTAGATATGCGCCCTCCCGATAAGTGTATTCTACCCCGCTTGGTTTCTCGTTCATTCTTCTTTCTTCTCCCATACTTGAAAGGGGTTGTTATTATGTTTTGATTAGATCTAGATCTAGATATAGTATTGTAGATCCAGATCTATATTTTAAGGATCTTGATTTATTCAATCTTGATTTAGGGTTTTAGATTTGGATCTCATTCTAAGTCGTTGTACTGCTCAAATTTTGGGGATTTTTGTTGGCGAGCATTCTTCATCAAACTTAAGTTAGGTGTTCTATAATTAAAATCCCATAATATTGAATTAAATTATGTGTATGTAATTGTATTATTTATATTAAATATTTTTCAATTGAGTTCTTGGTTGGATTAATTAATTTGGTTAATTAATTAATTGAGAAGATGTGAAATTGGGGATTTTGCGATTATAGATTTAGATAATTAATTATTGAATTAATTATGATATTTTGAGTTAGATAATATGAGATAATTAAATCTATAATTAATTATGAGATATGATTTGTTAATTTATATAATTAATTGAAGAATTAATTATAAGATATTCAGTTTTGATTTGAGATAATTAATTTTAGAATTAATTTTGAGACATTGAGATTATGATTGAGATAATTAATTATGGAATTAATTATGAGATTTTGAGTTGTGTATAATGATTAATTAATTTATGAGTGAACTAATTGGGATTTACATACTTAATTAATTTGGGAATTAATTAAGGTAAATTATGTGATAAATTAATTATCAAATTAATTAGTATTGTTAATGTGACTAGTTAATTATTAAATTAACTAATGTAATAGTGGTGTTTAAATAATTGTTGAATTAGTAATAAAATTGATGTGGATAATTAATTATTTAATTAATTATATGTTGATGAATGGTAACACATTCATTTAAATGTGAAGTTATGAATGGTAACATGGTCATTTAGTTGTAAAATAACGAATGGGAACATGGTCATTCTATTGTGTGAGTTTGAATGAAAACATGTGCATTCAAGTATGAATTAAAGAATGTGAACATGGTCATTAGATCGTGTAAATTAAATAATGGTAATAATATAATTCTAATATATGATGTCCCTCAAACACACTTTGGGATCTAACATGAGCCGAAGCAGATATTGAAGTATGGGTGTCTATAAGAACCTGAGGATTTATATGGTTAAATAAAGATTAATTGATAATGTGATAGATCTTTACTTATGAATTGTAATTATTTATTTATACATCTGCATAAAATTTCTATTAACTAGATATTGTTTTAGAAATCGTTGGTGGTGGCCTATTGAGTTGTTATCACACCCTACTCAGGCTGCCTGATCGGTACCTGAATAGATTTCATTGTTGTAGGACATGATAAGGGAAAAATTATTGTGTTAGGTGGCTGAGTCAAGATGAAGCATGGATGAGGGAAACAGACATGGTTTGAGACCCATTTGGGAGTCTTCATTATCTTTACTTTTGAGTTTTTATTTTACACTTGGCACATACATTAACATGACATATTTATTTTTCAGCTTGATATTGTATCTCTAGTTTTGGTCACCTTGTGATATTAGTACTATTCTGTTTATGGTTATGTTATATCATTATTTGGTTATCTGTTTATTTATTTTTAATTGGTATATTAATTTGATAAAATAGGGTATAGTCTCCCCATGATGGATATTAGACCCCCACTAATAGTATATAGCCTCTGACATACAAGGAGGTGTACTTGATGTCACATAGAGAACCAACTTGGGGCACCGATGTGTGGCACCCAGGTCAGGATGTTACAAAGTGGTATCAGAGGCCAATTTTATTTTATTTTTCTTATGTATTACTATTTTTGAAAGGTAGAAAAGAGACTAGGAATAGTTAGGCCTTGGTTATGAGTTCATGTATGGAAGTAGTTAACCCATGTATGGGGATAACCCAAGTACCCAGGGTGGGAATTGTTATTATTGTTGTTTTATATTATAGTTGAATATTATTTCCCCTTAGGTGACACAATTGTTGTGTTCTATGATTATTTATGTTGATATTTTATAATATTTGACTCATGGACCTGTATGTAATGAGAGTTGAGATTCATGCATCATTCTAGGCACTCAGGGTTATTACAACATACATCATCTTGGGAACACATGAAAAAACGGGTTATGTGTAAGTTGTTTAATTTGAACAATTTTCCCTTCCTTTTGGAATTGAAATGAAAAATGATGCCTAACATAAATTTTATAAAGATTGTAAAATGATGAAAGATAATAATAAATGGGTGTCTAAATGATAAACTTGAATAATGAGAATGTTTTTACCCTTGTTAAATAGGACCTGGTGTAGGATGGTTAAGGGTAGTGATAGTGCCTCAGTTTTTACCATGTAGAGGGTTTTTTGAAAATGAATTGTTATATATTGTTATGTTTTCCATCTTAAGTAAACATGTTAATGTTTTGAACTGTGTCCTAAGGTTCATGTTTGGAATTATAGAGAGTATGCCTCCATGATGACGCTTATTGAGAGTATGGCTAGAGTAGATGGATAAGGATGATCCTCTAGTGGTGGAACCTGGGGCACCAATCATTCCAGGTGAGTAAGTTGGGGAGAAGTTCCGAGAGAACTTTTCTTAATTCATGTAACTTATGGAAAGAGACCTCGGGTGGGTTGCGAAGAGTATTCTTGATATGATGAGGGAGTTTCAGTTGCATCACCCTCCTAATTTTACTAGAGATGGTGGAACTAAGGGATATGAATTATGGGTTGAGTCTATCAAGGTGATACTCGATTATTTAGGGACTCCAGATGAGAGGAGGTTCAAGTTGGTTACTTATATGCCATGAGGATTAGTGAAGTGCTGGTGGAACATTCAAGCACGAACTGGAAAAGTTGATGGTATGCTATGGAAGGAATTCTTGGAGAAGTTTCGAGAGCACTTATATCCAAATACATTGAGGCAGGAGAGAGATATTGAGTTTATGAGGATGACTCCAGGAGTATGTCTTTGATGGAATATACTAGACGCTTTGAATATTTGAAAATCTTTACTACAGTGTTGGTAGGGGATGATATAATTACAATAAATAATTTTTAGGATGGGATTAAATGTGAGATTAATTCCTAGGTTAACCTTTTTTGGTTAATTAAGTTTTATAAGGTAGTAGATAAGGATCTCATAGCTGAGGGGAACTTAAAGGAGGATTTCATTACTTGATAGATAGTTGTAGTCATACAACCAGGAGGTGTGACTTCTGAGAGTAGGAAGCATTGCTACGCCAACATTAGTCAGGGAAGTGGGGTTCACAAATAGAGGGATCCATTTCTCAGGATCTTACTCAAGTGATTTTTCACCAGTGTGGTAGGAAAAGACACTTTTGAAGATAGTTCCCCCAACCACCAGTAGAGTGTTGGTCATGCGGAAAGATGGGAAATCTACATAAGTTCTGCAGGACACATAGAATGATGAGAATTGATATATGAGCTAGATAGAACTAGGGCGTAGAAATGGGATATTTGACACCATATTAGTATGAAAGTTGGAGTTCTATTGGCTAAGGTGGTGGGCGTGGTGCTTCTGGGAAAGATCACCTATATTAGTAGAGTAGTGCATCTCAGGGGAGTCAGACTGCATCACAAGGAAGAGGGGAAATATTGTTTCATGGAGTACATTCTACAATTTTGGAGAGCAAGGCTAGACCATTAACAGTGAGAGGTACTATTCTCATAGCCTCTACTTTATCTAGTGCCTTATTTGATATTGGTGCCTCTCATTCATTTATTTTCACACAACTTGTGGATGATTTGAGCCTGGTGGTGGAGTTCATGAGTGGGGTGTTGATAATAGACACACCTTTGGGAGTACAGTCGAGAGACATTTGATTGTATAAGGGATATTATCTTAAGGTTGGAGAGTATCATTTTCTATGGGATCTCTATATTCTTGACATATCAGGCTTCAACCTAATTATGAGTATGGACTAGTTAGTAGAAAACTGACCCCACATAGATTTTTACCACATGAGAGTAACTTTTAAGTCTTATAATGGTGAAAACTATATTCACCATGGATAATGGGATATCTAGGAAATCCGAGAAGGTCCAATTACTCTACAATTGGGAGAGATCATAGCCTAGGTTTCTAGTATTTTGATGGATGATGATGGTGTAAAGAAAGATGTATTTCCACATGTAGTGGAAAGGTTTTAGGATGTCTTTCCCAAAGACTTGTTAGGGATGCCACCTGAGAGAGATGTGAAATTCACTATTAAGATTATGAAAAGAGTTGAACCCATTTATATTCCACAATATAGAATGGCACTATTAGAGCTTTAAGAGATTAAGAATCAGCTAGAGGAGTTGGAGGATAAGGGATTTATCCATCCAAGTACATTTCCTTGGGGTTACCTAGTTTTTTTTCCTCTAAGACAGATGAAAATAATTTTCACTTATCTGTTGATTACCAAAAGTTGAATTGGATAAAAGTGAAAATATGATATCCTCTTCTGCACATCAAAGATATTTTTGACCATTTGATGGTAGCTTGTGCCTTTTCCAAGATATAATTGAGATCAGGTTGTCATCAATTGAGATTTCATATTTCTAATATACTGAGGAATGCTTTTAAAAGAAGATATGACCTATATGAGTTCATCGTAATTCCATTTGGGTTGAAAAATTCACCAAAAATGTTTATGGACTTGATGAATATAATCTTCCAATCATACATGGATTAGTTTGTGGTAGTGTTTGTGGATGACATATTTGTGTACACCAAGTTTCATGACAATCACTCCCAACATCTTGACATCATCATGAGTACACTGAGAGAGCAGTGTCTATACACCAAGCTATCTAAGTGTCAGTTTTGGATTAACCAGGTACACTTCTTTGGTCTTATAATCTTAGAGGAAGGCACGTCAGTGGACCCAAATAAATTTCAGGTAGTGGTTTCTTGGGAGCAGTCCAAGAATGTGTTTGATATCTGTAGCTTTCTAGGGTTGGCAGGATATTACAAGATATTTATTCAGGATTTCTCCCATTTTTCATCACCAATTTAATTTCTTACCAAGAATGGGATAAAGTTTTTATGGTTTGGAACTTTTGAGTATTATTTCTAGGAGTTGAATATTCACTTGACATTGACATCAATATTGATCCTACCTGAACCAGGTGAGGAGTACACGGTGTATTATGATGCTTATGGGGTTGGAATGGGAGCTATATTGATGCAAGGATACCGAGTTGTTGCATATGGGTCTCTTCAGTTGAGTCCTCATGAATAAATCTAACCTACACATGACTTCAAGTTAGAATAAGTGTTTTTTTCTTTAAAGTGTTGGTGGCATTAACTGTTGGGAGAAAAGTTTACTGTGTATACAGACCACTAGATCTTGAAGTATATCTTTTCTCAGTGAGATTTGAATCTTCATCAGTGAATATGGGTTGAGTATATGGATTCATTTTATTTTGAGTTTACATATATGAATGGAAAGGGGAATAGTGTGGCTGACGATTTGAGGAGGAAAAATCAGACTCAGGTAGTTCAGGTTTCCAGTGCTGAGTGAAAAATGATGACCTTGCTGGTTGAAATGAATGTGGTGGTTCAAGAGAGTTAGGATAAGATGAATCTTATATCAATTTCTTTGGATTATATACTTTTGAGCTAGATTAATGAAAGATAGTATGACACTACAACAAAAATTGACTTTAGCGACAGTTTTTTAGTGGCAGTTTTGGGAACTACCGCTAAACCTTTTTTTAAAATGGTTTCGTGGAAGTTTATAATAAACCGCCATGAAACAATATTTTTTAAACACCGCTGACCCTTACCCCCACCTCAACCCCACTTCTCACCCTGCGACCCTGGCCCCCCGCAACCCCGGCGACCCCGACGACTCCGCGACCCCGGCGACCCTGTGACCCCAACGACCCCGGCCCCCCGCGAAACTAACCCTAAGGTTTGAATTCTAGTAATTTTACCTCAATTCTTGATTTTGAATTATCCAATGAACAAGAATACCCATAAGGGATATATTTATGGTTTTTGATGTGTTTAATCAAGAGGTTTGGTAGTTTAGGGTTAGTGGATTTCATTTATTTGCAGTGTGGTTATTCTATCATAGAAGTAGATTTGTTTCCTCTTGGACATGGAATTTGTTTTTATGAAATTACTTAATTTATAACATCATGAAATTCTTGTATGGCCTAACATTTCTTTTCTTATTAAGATATAAATTTTTATGGTTCATGTAATTGTTTTTTAAGAGTGTTTTATTTTTTTCCTAGATTTTGATAAAAGGGTATTATAATTTATATCTACTTTTGATATTAAAATTAATGATATTCATGTAATTTATTTTGGAAAATTACAATGAGGCTCCTTCTAAGGGATTTTTAATTTTATAGAGATGATTTACCCCCGTTTTTTTATTACAAAAAGATGATTTATGTTTTTAAGGTATGGTCTATAAAAAAGGTGTGTAATTAGACTATGTTTAATGCAAACAAGACATATATTCCTTATAATAATTTTAAATTTTTCTTAATGGAATGTATTGATTTGTAAAAGTATTTAAAAATGTGATTTGATTAAAAGTTTCAATAGTTATAAAAATGGATTGGAATCCAAATATTTAATTAAAAACATGGTTAGAATCTTAATAATGAATGTTTTACATGTGATTTTTATACCATCATTGTTACCTCATTGGCTATTTTATGTTGTTTGGTGACATATTCCCTTATTAGGAATAATTTTATAAAAATTTAATTATTGAGATGATGTAAAAGAGAACTCTTTCTTGGGAGGTTATTGGAAGTTAGATAAGGTTTATTTAAAGTGTAATAATATAATATATTTTATCCTCATATAATTTTATTTTTTCCACTCCCCCAATTATTGAATTATTGGGAAACCAATGCAGTAAAATATAATATATTGATTAGTGTTAAAATATTAGAGATTATGCAATTTCTAGTTCACCTAGAATGAATTCTTTCTATTTGGGGTTACCTCACCATGAGACTAAGAGGATCAGCCAGGGTTGGGTGGAGTTTAGTTCAAATAGGGTTGGCCGATAAAAATTTTGGTGTCCATATGCGTGTTCCAATATCCTTCATGTTATAAACCAATGATTTACACATAATTCTTGGTTCCCATTGATGATTACTTAGTGTATCCCATTTCCTACCTAGATTGAACCCATAGACCGTGCTTTTTTAATTCAGAACTATTTCTTGGTGGATGTTTATATAGTTATTTAGTAATATCTTGGTGCTTATTTATGTTCATTTCTTGTTTTAGTTATTTTTTTGGTTTAATGTTTACTATATAATGTGTTAATTATACCCATGTTTTATATATGAATTTTAGATTTTTTACTAAAATGGATGAATCATGTGATTTATGTATTTTAAAACTTCTATATGTGAATAATATACTCTATAACTATATTTAATATAAGTATTTTTGAATCTTTTTTTATAAAATGAATTAAAAAGAATCTATGGTGAAATATTTATAGGACTATTTATATCACAATTTTCATACACATTCATGTGTGTGTGTAACTTATATCTTTTTATTCTAATTCTAAGATTGTGATTTCTAGTTATTTGTTTCCTCTTGTTCTATTAATGGAAATTGGAATGTTGTGACTTTTCGGGGATCACATGGAGATGTTTTGAGTTGTGAATATGGTTGTGATTTTTTTTGAGAAATTTTATGGTGAGATAGTTCAACTAGGTTTATTTTGTATTTAAATTTTATTTGTATTTTATTTCTCTATATGTTATCAAAACTAGATGATTTTTCATTAATATGTATAGTCTTGGATGAAATTAATCACTTTCATTGAATATGTATCTTTGTATTTTTCATTATTTTTTGAAATGGATAACTTATTTATTTATAAGGCCTACTTGACTATAATGAATTATGAAACTTAGGTATGGAGTTCCTTATAATTTTGATACTCGATCATGGATTCCATCAAACATGTGTTACTCAAGCATAAAATCCCTTTACTTTGCATAAATTTATTTTTTGTGTTGAAGTGAATGGTATTGAATTCATTCTAACTCATTGTAGTGGTTTGGATGAATATAATTCTTCCAAGTTCCCAAATATAATGTTTAGAGAGAATTACTTCCGGGATCTATTTCCACCTATGTGATTCTGATTATCTTATTATGTTGTCCTGGAGGATAATACCAACACCCCACATTTCATCTCCAAATTCCCAACATGATTCTTCTATGAAACTCCAAACACCAAGCCTAGATACATCAACTATTCTTCAAATACCCTAGTTTGATCCCCAAACCACATCAGCCACATCTTGAATGACATTTCTGATGTGGTATCCACCTTACCACATCAATTTTTATGCAACAAGACTAGTAAGTCCTTATCTAGATTAATTATACCAAAGTCACTCAATCCCATCCACCAATGCGCTAACATATCCCAACCACGATTCCTTAAAACTCAAGGAATAATAAAAATGTTCAATTCCCACACCAAAGTCCGAATCTGACTTTTAGTTCAACTCCATGGTCAAATCCTTGATCGTCCCATTTAACCATAATTCTCCACTGATGATAACTAACACATATATGATCCAAATCACCCTCAAGTCACACCAACACTCTTTTCTATGTGAATACACCAAAGAGAGGTCTAGGAATTAAATCCACACAAGGTTCGTATAACCTCAAAACCTAATATCCCAAGTTATTTCATCATGAATTTCCATGAACACCGCCACTTATCATGCCTCAAGACTACCATCACTCACGTGGTTCTTGCCACTACATGGAACAAACAATGAATTCATCCAAATCTAAGGCCCTGACCCCCCACAACCCTGCGAACCTGGCGACCCCGCAACCCTGGAGACCCCACTTCCCCCGGCCCCCCGCGACCCCGACGACCCCGCGACTCCGGCCCCCCACGACCCTGCAACCCCGACGACCCCGTCGACCCCGGCCCCCTGCTTCCCATTATGAATTGTATATATTTTAATGGTTCCTTTATATATATTATATGTATTTTTGGTTATTTTTCATATTGAGGATGCATATATATTGAAGGTTATTATAGGATATGACCTCAGTAGGGTTTCATGACCATATCTAAGAATGTGTTGAGTTTTGTAAGCATCATAAGGTTTTCCCTAAACATTATTTATAATAGATTTATTTGATATTAGAGTTTTATATGAAGACTCTATAGAGAACTTAGGTTGGGGTTATTCCAAATTAACAATGTGCTTTGGTTTTCATGGTAAAGTAGCTACCATGTTGTTAGCACACTGTTTCTCTTTACCAAAGAAACTTCCCCTATCCCAAACACTAGACGGTTCATATCTAACTCAGGGGATCATATTTATTATATTATGTTTCTGTAATCTTATACTACCGTATATATGAATCTATTTCTCTATTTAGTAGTAACTATGTGTTTTAATTTTTTTTATTATTGTGTAGGCACATTGTGATATACATGGATAAAAGCTGGATCACATTACCAGGGAACACACCTCAGTATGTTAAGGTATTGAATGAGTTTTTAGATTTTGAAATTTCTAATCAATCCATTGAAGGTAGAATAAAATGTCTATGTCCTAAATGTAAATTTAGACCATGGTTGAAGAGAGATGAAGTTTATGAACATTTAATATTGAAGCAATTCCATGGTCAATATTTGTGTTGGATTTGGAATGGAGAATCGAACATTACAGAAAGACTGATCATTGATGTTAATCCACAGAATGAGGTCCCAAGTTCATCGACAATGGAAAATGAAATGCAAAACCTCATAAATGATGCATTCGGCACTGTAAGACAACACTATCAGCATCAAAACATATCAGAACAATTAGAAGAGGGTGCTACAAATTGAAACGTGACAAGTGATGTTTTTGAGACTGTAACATAGACAAATCAAGATTGTAACATATCATTGGATCCTCCTCTTAATTCTGTGGAGCCAAATGTAAGATAAAACTTCACCGAGGAAAATACATTTCATGATTTAGTTGACGATGGAAATCAAGAGTTGTATAGTGGGTGTTTGAAATATTTCAAGCTTTAATTTCTGCTGAAGTTGTACCATATCAAATTTCTATGTGGAATTACAAATAAGGAAATGTCCATGATATTGGAATTGATTCGTGATGCATTTCCTGAAGTAAAATCCCAGAATCTTTTTATGATATGAAAAAATTTGTTAACAAGCTTGGTCTGAACTATAAACAAATACATGTGTGTCCCAATGATTGTATGCTTTATTGGGGAGAGGATTCAAGTAGATAAAATTAAAAGAAATGTTATTCTTATAGATGGAAGTCAAATGGTGATGTTGGAAGTCTGAATGAACATAATTTCATGGAGAAGAAGAAAAGGAACACACCGGAAAAGGTTTTGCGTTACTTTCCTTTGAAGCCTCTATTGTAAAGATTATTCATGTCATTGAAAACCGCTAAACACATGAAGTGGAATTTTGTAGATAATAACAAAGATGGGTTAATGAGACATCCATGAGATTTCCAGTCATGGAAGACATTTGATTCATTACATCTAGATTTCTCAGCTGATCCTATGAATGTTCAATTGGGATTGGCTGCCGATGGATTCAACCCATTTGGGACTTTGAGTACCAGTTATAGCATTTGGCCATTTGTTTTGATCCCTTATAATCTACCTCCGTGTATGTGTATGCAACAAACATCTTTTATCCTTTCGATGATTATTCCTAGAAAACAAATGCCTAGAAATGATATTGATTTATACTTGCAACCTTTGATTGACGAATTACAGGAGTTATGGAGCAACGGTGTTGAGACATTTGATGAATCTTCTAAAAAAATGTTTAAAACACATGCTGATTTAATGTGGACCATTAGTGACTTCCCTAGACTTGTGAATTTATCTGGTTGGAACACTTACACAGGTTTGGATTATCCCATTTGTAACTTTTATTTTAGGCTCAAACAGCTACCTCACAGTAGAAAATGATACTTCTTATGCCATCGAATATTTCTCGATGTATCTCATAGATTTCGGCTGAAGAGATCAAAATTTAACGGTTCCATTGATCATAGAACACCTCCAAAGTTGTTAACTAGTTCTGAAATATTGACACAACTTAAAAATGTTGAAACAGAATTTTGGAAGGTTCATCATTTGAATGATAGCAGAAAACGGGTCCGAAGTGCATTGTCAAGTGAAATCAGAATGCAACAATGGAAGAAAAAAAGTATATTATTAAAACTTCCATATTGGTAATTTAATTTGTTGTGGCACAATCTTGATGTGATGCATATTGAGAAGAATGTCTGTGATAATTTTATTTTCACATTACTTAATGAGCATGGAAAGTCGAAGGATCATCTCAATGATTGCAAAGTCTTACAAGTAATGAACATAAAATGTGATATCTAGCCAGATGAGAATGAAAAGTATGCTCCGACCATTTTTGCAATGAAAAATAGGGATAAAGATACATTCCTTAGAATTTTAAAGAATATGAAGGTATTTGATGGGTATTCGAGTAACATCTCGAGGTGTGTTGACTTGAAGAATCGTAAGTTACATGGATTGAAAAGTCACGATTCACATATTTTTTTACAATAGTTATTACCATTGGCATTGTATACATTATAACCTGAAAAAGTTACTAGTGTTTTACTCCAATTATGCACATTTTTCAGGAAATTATGTGATAAATCTCTACATCTATTTCAGCTTGACAACCTCCAGGAGGGGTTTTTATTGACCCTTTGTGCAATGGAGATGATCTTTCCTCCGTCGTTTTTTACTGTCATGATGCATTTAATTGTGAATTTAGTTGAGGAAGCTAAATTAGGTGGCCCCGTTCATTATCTATAGATGTATCCAATTGAGAGGTATTTTATTTATATGTTTTTCAGTTAAGTAATTTTTTTTGGCATTTAAATAAATGCATAATATTATTATTTTATTTCACAGATATCTTGGGCATTTGAAAGCATACATGAGAAATAAAGCTCAACCAGAAGGCTCTATTGCTAAAGGCTATTTGGATGAGGAGTGTCTTACCTTTTGTTCTAGATATTTGGATGATATTGAGACAAGATTTAATTGAGTTGGACATGTTGACGACACATCAAATCAATCTCAAATGCACCAAAAATAAAAAATATTTCCTACTATTGGCCAACCAGTTGGGAGGACCTCAAATGTGACACTGACATAATTGGAATTATTACAGGCACATAGATATGTGATGCTGAATAATGAAATTGCAGATCCATTTATTGAAGAGTTGAGGATAAAAACAAAGAGATGAACGAGAGGTCGAACATGAAATGAGAAAGATATAATGAAATATGTGAATAAAGAGATTGTAGAATGGTTTGTACAACGTGCAAGTTCAAAAATATTGCAATAAATATGAATATTAGTTTGACACATACATTTTGTAAATCTATTAAATTATATTTCTTTTTTCAGATCATGAATACCGATACTCGAGCAGACTTTTCAGAATATTTGAAGTTTCTTCCTAGAGGTCCTATAAAACAAGTTAGAAAGTTTGATTCTTATAATGTGAATGGATTTAGATTTCGTACAGTTGATCGAGAAGTGGGTTTGAAAACACAGAATAGTGGTATATTTACATTTGCTGAAGTGGAATACTATAGAAAGTTGCATGATATTATTTAATTAAACTACCATGGACATTTTATATTGTTTTATTCAAATGAAAATGGGTCGATATTATTAAAGGTGTTAAAAGAGATTCCTTGAAATTTACTTCTGTGAACTTCTCTCGCTTGATGGATGTTGGTGATCGTGAACTGCATGATCCATATATCTTAGCATCGCAAGAAAAAATGTTATATTATGTGAATTATGTTGTGGATTAAGGGTGGAGTGTAGTTGCTCACGTAATACAAAGAGATTTGTATGATATGGGTGATGAAGTGGAAGATTTGACCTCTGAAATTGAATTTAATCAACAACATGAAGCAGAATTATTTGTCCATCATGGTATTAAAAAAATTAGACTAGTAAGGATGAATGAAGTGGATGAAGCAATGGAGTAGGAAACCGACATGATTGAAGGAAAAAAATGATTGTATGTACAATTATTTATTCATTCAGCAACCACTTGTTTCATTTATGCAGTCGTTAATTATCATTGTTATATATATTTTGTCTGTTAGTACAGGGCATCTATTATCTTTTTTAATTTTTTTTATGCATAATTTTTTTGAAATATATATTCTAAACTTAATTTTATTTGATTAAATGACATGAATTCCAATGAGGAAGCGGTACACTATTTCATCTAGTTCTGTGATAGATGATGATCCATCTGGATCCCTTCCCATGACATCTGAGGCACCAACTGCCTACACCCCTACACCATCTCCCCCTGAACCATCTCTCACACCATCTGTGGATGTCCCATTAGAGGCTGAGTCATCGACTCCCCCTTCAGGAGCCTCATCAGTGGGGCAACGACACACCCCTTCTAGTTCATCACGTACATACTGGAGTGTCACTGTCATAGGTACAAATTATAATTAAATAAATTTATTGCATTTGGTTTATACTAATTATTTGCTCATTGAAGATGAAAAAATGAAACCGTGGAGAAAAACATAAAAATTTCAGATGTTTGGAAATTGAATAACGAGAAGATAGTCGTGCCATTTTATTCTTATGGGGTCCCTACGGATGACGCCGCGGGGTTACTTGGACAGATTCTAAGCCAACTGGTAGTATAGCCCATTTCCCTTCCCATTTCTTATGATTCTTGGAGACATATGCCTCCAAGATGGAAAAATGAAGTTTTTGATTCCCAAATAAAGGTAATTTTATTACATTTTGGTTTAATTTTATGTCATGTTACTAATATATTCAAAATGAATTTCTGTATATATATGTTCTTCCACTTTACAGTTGCTGATTTGATAACACAGAAGTGGATGTTGAAAAATCTTGGTAAGAAATGGAAAGATTTCAAATGGAGATTGTGGTGTGATGTCAATGATACTTCATTGACCGTGCAACAAATGTATGAGAAGCTACCCAGTGCGGTACCGAAAGAACAATGGAAAGTTTTTGTTGACCGACATCACGATGAGAAGCGGATGGTATTAAAATATATATTATTATATTATCCTCATTTTACATTTATACATGTATATGAAGAGGAGATGAAATTGAATACATTACTATTAAATTGCATTTTATTTATTTCAGGATCTCTCAAGACAGAATGCATCAAACCGGGCTTAGCAAGTCATCCCTCACACTGTGGGATCAAAAAGCTTTTCTAGAACCCGAACGACATTAGTAATCTTTTAATTAGTTTAAATATTTATAAGACAATATTATCTATTTAATATATTGAATTGTTGATTTATCTTTTCTTAATGCAGTTAAAGAGTTTAGGGCATGAAGCATCTTGAACTGAACTGTGGTTGGATGTTCACAAAAAATCAGATGGAAGTTTTGTTAATGAGCCTACCAAAGAAGTTGGGGTATGAAGTCAAATTTTTATTTTAATAACTTATTATAAGTTTTTACTATGTTAATATATATTGATATTTGATTTATAGGTAAAAATTAAAGAACTATGTGATGCTAATCCTGGGCAGTCCTACTCAGTCTCCCAGGATGACCCAGTTGCTAAAGTCCTTGGGAAGGAGCATCCTGGTAGAGTGCGCGAGATGGGTTTCAGACCCATACCATCTGAGGTATTTGACATGCCACCAGGGATTCCAGCTGCATCTACTCTTGGTTATAGTCAGTCCATACCCGAAGATGCTCAGAGGGAGATTGCTTCTCAACGAACCACAGTTCAAGACCAGGGGGTTTAGATATCTGCTTTGCAGAAAGCGATGACTGATATACATCAGCATATGAGAAGATATTCCCCTGGTGGTAGTGCATTGATTGGTGGTATGTAGGTAAATCAAAAAAAAATCAAAACCATTTAGTTTTCAAACTTTCATTGGTTTTAAGTTTTAATATAAATATACAACAATATTTAATTTTCAATATAATGTTCTTATAGGTGACAACAGAAAGTGGAGATGGAGGTGGATAGGGTGACGATTCATCATCAGACTGTGAGTAGTTGTATTGTTGATGTGTTGAAGAAATATGGGAATAGTTGGTTTGTATATGTAACATGTGTGGAACATAGTTACCACCAAACATTTTCATGTCCTAACATTTCCTTGATTTATCATGTTTCCTTTTATTCATTTTATTGATTTATGATGTTTCCTTTTATGTCTTGATTTCTTGAGTGTGATATACATCATTCCATTTAGGTATGTGTTTGAATTGGTAGTCGAGATTTTGGATGACTAGGAGTTAAACCCATTGTTGATGTGTTGAACAAATTGTGTCATTTCATAGTGATAAATGGGATAGTGTTGTGGACACATTAGTGAGGTAGAATGTGTAGATAGTGAATCTTCATGCGTTGTTAATGGTTATCATATTCTGTTCATGATGATAAAATGTGGTAATAACCCATATAAAACCTAGGTTCCTCTTAATGGGAGATGGTATTAAACCATATAAAACTAGGATTCATTGTACGATGTATATTGGATGATCTAAAAGTCTTACACTATATAAAATTTGGATTCCTTTTACGATAATTATGATATGTTCAAAAACATTTCCTCATATAAAACATGGAAGCATCACATTATGTGAGATGAAAAAAATCATTTTCTTCAATACATGACATTAAATTTTTCATCATGGTCTTGGTTGTATGATCTTACACTACATGCAATCATATTCAGGATTTCTTCATGGGTTGAAGGGCCTATTTTATCCTATAACCCAAGGTTTTATTCACCACAAAAAAATTCTTGATTCCCCGACCTCGCCAATCTATACTATAACAGTTTATATCAAGAGATCCCAAGTCCAAGCATTATGACAATAAAATATTCTCATACATTGATCACATGGGTTTATTCATCCCTATAGTTTCATCAAACATCTATTTACACAACATTCTAGAACTATGGGTGGATTGATTCCCATTTCCATGGGATACATATTGATGCATATATCTTCTATCATTGATCCTAGCTGATGATTCACCATATAATAATCCATTACAAAAGGTTCCATTACATAAGGTGTCATTCCCATTTCCATGGTATACGTATTGATTCATATATCTTCTATCATTGAACCTAGCTGATGATTCAAGCATCAAAACTATGTTTTTCTTGATGCCCATTATGAGGAGACACATATTGATGCATGTATATTTCATCTCAGTCCCATCCCTACCGACAACTCATTATGGGGACGTTTCCCTCTGGGCCAGGCTTGAATCTTGTCAACCCACATGTTTAAATAGAACATTTGAGCACTTGAGGAAATATCTCCCATGGAACCTAATATTCTATATGGTACATCCCCACATACACTTGTGCGGTTCACACATTCTACTATTCGGATAATCCTCACCCTACCAATCTGAAAAGTATCTCTAATGAAATGATTCATGGACATAGTGTCTTATATACCATCTCAAGCTCATTCAATGAAGTACATTTACTGATAAAAAGAGGATCTCATGCTTTGATCTCCATAAATAGTAGATCATGATATTTTTCATCCTATCCTTAACCATCTCAGGTATCCTATGGTGGAGTTGGTGGCCTAGAACCAACTACTTTGTACTTTATTCATTAATAAATGCCTTATCACATATTGATTGTTCTTCCGTGTGACAATGCATGTGATAATGTCCTAAGGACAACTATTTCATTAATGGGTCATAGCAGATCCCTGTTATGATGAGAACCCGGAAGTGCCATAACACTGTTCTTGAATATATGTTCTATGGCTGGATGATATTATTTGAGGGAAACAAATAATACAGGTCATTAGGGGTGTGGACTCATAAAACTTTGAGGCACCTTCTCATGGTGTGCACCCTTGGTAATATCCAGGAGGATATTATGAGAACGAGACCCTCCAGTAGGAAATCCACATTTCATAGTGTCATTGGATGTTCCTATCTGCGGACGTGTGTATTGGTCCTTAGAATTTAAGATTATTATTAATGGGTATTAAAACTCGCACACTTAGATGTATTGATGAAAAATGTGACAACACACTGTTTGTAGCGAGGTAGGATACGTTGGGTGCATCACGAGTAATACTACATTAATAAATAATGCGAGAAAGGATTTGTCTCTTCTATTCCATAACAGAAGTAGATATCTCAGGCCCTTTGATGGAATTGATATAGCCTAAATAAATCAATGGCCATGGTAAGGTATGGACGAGTTCAATTCCGGGAAGTTAAAGAAAGAATAATTGAGCATATGGGTTGATGGAACTAGCATGCAACCCGCTTGATTGGAGATATCGAGAAAAAGGGATTATATTACATGGTAAGCGTTCATAAGAGGTGACACGTCATTGCAGCATTAACTTCTTTCTCTATGGGTGCCTTGGCGTGTTGTTAGATGCTAACCTTGGACTTTAGGTAGGCTCCACCTAATGCCACTGAGAAAGCGGCCTAGAGGGTCACACACTAAGTGTGTCCATATATCTCAGTTAAATATTAATTTAACAAGTTAAATAAATATTATTCCCGACTGTGGTTTAATAATTATTTAAGGATGCCTAATCACATTTATTTCGACACTAGTTATTCGAGAGAATATATTGTGGGTAAAATAATATATATATTTATTAGCGAGTAATGAAGTTGCATTTATTTAAGAAATAAATAGCCATTACTCAAGGTCTAATAAATATGGTGGAGGAAATAAATAAAATGGAAAAATAAAAGTACACGCCGTGTATATTTATATACACGCCGTGTAGTTTGTTTTTTCAGGATTCGTGAGAAAATATTGTTTATTTAATTAAATGATATTAAATTTAATATATTGGGCACATGTCAAGTAATAATGATGGTCAACTATCATTATTAAGACATGGGGTATTACTAAGAATTAAATGAAATGATTAAATGCTTTCGGGAAATTAATTTATTTTATTATTCTAAGTATTATAATCCCAAATTACATTATTCTCATTGAGGGAGATCCATTTTTGTGCACAACGGATTTTGGAAATACTCTCAAGCCAAGAGAGAATTCCCTTTCCACTAAGAACTCTTTCAAGTTATGAGAGTGATATCCTCCACCGGATCAAGGCGGTTGAAAGCGGACATCGCAAGCGAAGGCTCTTCCATGCTAGCACCCGGAGATCCCTTCGGCGATGTCCAGAGATACACGGGGCACGTGTGGATCACCGCTAGAGCAATACTGTACTTGGATTATACAACGCAAAGACGAATCACAGGATCATGACCGGATACTCCAACGAAAAAAGAATTCCATCGAGGTAATTCTTATGAATTAATTAAATTAATTATAACCAACATATGATGATCCTATCTCAATGCTTTTGGGACTCTTCTTTTCTTTTTCGTTCTTCGTTCTAATTTGAAGATTCAGCATTTTATATTGTGACGGATCTCAGATTAAACGTCATTTAACGCTAAAATTAAAGTTGGGTAAACCCACCAACACGCTTCCGCTGAGCCCGGAACCTACAAGTGGTATCAGAGCGGTCATATCATTGGTTATAATTATTTAGTTTTTCGTTGGTAATTTAGGCATTTAATAATTTAGTTATTTCAATTCAAGTTTAATCGTTTTGGAAATCTGAATATCGAGATCTGTTCCTCCTCCCTAGTTTCTCGTTCACCTCACAGAATCAAATTTTTCTTTTAATTTTGATTAAAATAAAATAGAGAAACTCATCCGGAGGAGCCAAACGTTTCTGGACGTACAACACTAGAATACACGGCATGTATTTGGAAGTACATGCCGTGTAGTCTAGGTTCAATGAATTGACTGATCCTCCAAATCAGGCCGTGTATTGGATTATTTCTAAGAATTTAAGACACCGTGTGTTGACCAGAAATAGGTGGCACACAGTTTTTGGATTACATGCCTCGTGGTCCAACAGAACACAGCATGTAGTCCCTTCGGGTTTGGGTTGGACCATGTATAAGGCCCCGACATTAAACATTACTTAATCTTGAGTTATTACAAGATTACACATTGGGGATCCTTTTAGGTTTAGAGTTTTAGAGAATTAGATCATAAAACTTGCATTACATTCCACATTTAAACAAAGTGGTTACATAAAAGATAGTATTAATTTTTCCCATCAACGGAAAAATATTTAAAATAAAACATGGATTCTTTCTTGACACTTCCTTGACACTATCATCATATCATGTACCATTCCCTTGACCTGTGAAAAACATTTCCAAAACTTGGGATGAGCATAAAAAGCTCAGTAAGGGTTATAAAAAATATGGAAAGGAAACATGAGTTCATATATACATAAGAATGAAATCATACTTTACCCATAAAACATAAGCACTTTAACATACCTCATCAAATCATGAATAAATCATAGAAATCATAAGACATAATGGTAACTTGAGGCATTCATAACATTCTTACGTAGGGAGAACCCTCTTGGTTACGTTTGGAATACCCATCACAGTATATTCCCTAAATCTCTTCAGAGAAACCTTAAAATTTAACTCCTTCGCGTTACCCAATGCATTGGAGAGCTATATCGGGATCACCCGCCCTTAGTTTATCACGGAGCCACCCATCTTCATAACAATTCCCAAGAACCATATCATAATTGTATCACGTAAAACATGCATAAAGGAAACATAACATTTCCACATTTCAATCAAAAGATATAAATACAACACATTGATATAAAAAAATTATGAAAACCATTTTCAATACCAAAATAAAAGAAAAGTAAAACATGGTATTTATTTTTCATTCAAAAAAAGTTATGGCTTGTAGAGGAAGCCGAAACTCAAATAATGGTCACGGCGGCGGAGAAGTCGTTGTCACCGCATACGTACGACAAAAAAAACATTCCCTTTTTTCGTTTAGTAAACACTTCGTATAAAAAGATTCATTTTGAATAAACGTAAAATTCAAAGGGGTTTATACATCATATAAAAGAAAGTTGTGTATAAAACAAAATATGCCTCAATGAAAGGAGATTGAGACGATGTCCCTTACCTCGTATCTGACTTGACTCGATCGTTCTTTAATCTCCTGAATAATAAACTTGAGTTAATTTCTACTTTCTTAAGAACTTTTTTCAAGTTCATTATTCCTTTTATATCACTTATTACCATGTCATGAACACTATGTAATTATTTAAGTTAATAACGGTCGTTTTGACGATCATTGGTACTTGAGTAAAAAATAAACTCTTTATAATTACAAGCTGTTCATGTATCCATTATATCCAGAATTATATTTATTATGTAGATATCATATATATCATATATATCAATTATATACATGCATTTATAATATTACATAACATTTAGAGGTAAGAAATGAAATGCACCGTTCATGGAGACGATAATCCGTACATACGCATGAACATTACTTCCATTTCTATTTCATATTTAACAGAATTAAAAATTAATTATACATAATAGTATTATAATTCCAGTATAGTATCATATATAATATCATTAAATATATCCTTTATACGTACCACATATGGTATTAACGAATCAAATCACTTTGAGGGGGTGGTAGTCCGCACTTCCTAAAATGAAATTATCGCGTTTACCCATAATGGAAATCATAAAGGTATTCCATAAATGAAAAATAAATAAGAATAAGGAAAACATAAAAATAATATATATCACATATAAAAAATAGTGTCATCATAATGGCCACCATGAGAGGTGTTAAAAGAAGATTGAACAATCATCGTTTCGTGAGGCAGTAATTCGCCACCCACAGAAACAGTATGTTCTTTAACCATTTGACGAAGGTGTGTGTAAGTGTAAATAAAATCCTTATCATAAAAAAATAGCAGTATATTTAATATACTGTTTTTGTTACAAAAGAAAATAATAAAAAGAGTTTAGGGGGTTGTAGAAGCAAAATAAAACAAAACAACATAAGAGAAGACATTACCTTAAAATCGGGTAACTCTTTTTGATTTGATCCAAAGGCTTCCTTGGGAAGACTTCTGCCCAAAGTGAGGCTTCTAGGAGTAATAGAGGAAAGTTGAGAGAGTATTTGGGTAGATTTTGGCCGATCTAAATGGCTTGAAGGTGTGAATAAGGTGGTAGAGGCGTGGGCCTTTTATAAGAGGAGAGGAGGGACACTCTTGGAAAATCATGAAATGTTACATTATTATGAAGTGCTTTTCAGATTTCAAAGGTCACAAAATTATATATTTAGAGGATAAGGTGAGAAGGGTTATAAATATACTCATCCAATAGGTTTTTGACAAGTGTAAGTCTTAGATTATACATTATCTTTTAATTTTATTTAAATCGTTAATTAATGAGGTAATCGCTGCATCATCATTGTGTTATAAATAATTTAATTTATTTAATGTCTAAAAATTATAAAAAAAACCATGATGTAGGAAATATTTTTAGCTTTCCAATGAATATATATAGTATAAAATTTAACTTATATAACCCTATGTAATAATTGTTTTAGGAAAACAACACATGTTTGTGACAATTTTATTTTTACTTTAAATAAAAAGTTATTAATGTCATTTTCTTACCCAAGTGGCTCCATGGGGTCCCCAAGTTGACCCATGGATTGTATTGGTCAGCCATGAATCATTAAATAAGGGTAGGACAAATGTAAATATATTTTCATATTTTTATAATATCATTTTTACCTTAAATTTCACTAATTACCTTTAATCGCGATTAATTAAACTTAAAAGTTACTATTCACAAAAAAAATTATTTTAATCCCATTGAACCACATTTTAATTCCTAATGAGAACCATGTATGTAGGATTTTTGAAAATCAAATCACAGAAGTGGTAATGTTTCATTTAAACTAAAAATTAGTTTTTTTAACTACCACTTAGTGGTTTCACTATTCATCAAAAATTGAAGTTTTTCAGAAAAATACCAAAACTTCACCCTAAGCTATATTTGATATTCTGAATTCAAAAATGATTTATATTTTACCAAATTCATAAAATAGAAGTTGCATTAATTAATTTTATAATTAAATCCCGCTGTTGAATCAAATAGCGTGTTTTTAAGAAACAATACCTATCAAAAGATTGACACTCGTTTATGTCCAATCTCAAAGTGATATTAATTTCAATGACCAACATTGGATTAAATGGTAAAAATATATTCTAATTTTACTTTAAAACCAATTCAAAATATAATCTATTCATATAAATAAATTAGATTAAAAATAGGTTTTGAATTAAAATACAACACTTTTCACTATTCATTAAAAAAATGAACATTATCAGAAAAATACCAGAAATTTATCCAAAGTAAATTTCAATGTCCCAATCATAAAGAATAAGTTTATTTTGACAAATATAGCTTATAAAATTGTCAAAAGATAGATTTAAAAATGGTTCGCCATCAAAAGGCGGTAAAACAATCTTTTAAAAATATTAGAGTATTTCATGCTTTAGGTTGGATTTATTCTCATTTTAAGCCTCTAAAACACTAACCAATTCATAAATAGACATATATAACTATATATATTATTCATTACTTACTTGGGATGTTACATCCTTCCCCCCTTTAGAAAATTGCATCCCCTCAATTTATTTACTTATCGAATAAGTGGGGTATTTATCCCTCATAGCATTTTCAGATTTCCACGTTGCCTCTTCAACCATATGGTTTTTCCACAAAACCTTTACCTGGTGAATTACCTTATTTCGCAACACTTGCTCCCTTCGGTCAAGAATCTGGACTGGTTTTTCTTCATAAGAGAGATTCTCTTCCAACTGAACTACCTCTTGGCTCAAAACATGAGATGGATCTGGCATATACTTTCTCAACATCGAAACATGAAAAACATTGTGTACCTGAGATAAACTCGGAGGTAAAGCCACTCGGTGAGCAACTGATCCAACTCTCTCCAGAATTTCATATGGTCCAATGAACCTTGGACTCAGCTTTCCTTTCTTACCAAATCACATCACACTTTTCCATGGTGAAACTTTGAGAAAAACATGATCACCTACTCCAAAGATAGATCCTTCCTCCAGTTATCCGCATAACTCTTCTGCCTACTCTAAGATGTTCTCATCTGTTTCTGAATCAACTGAACTTTTTCTGCCATCTCTTCTACCAATTCTGGTCCCATCAGCTTTCTTTCACCCACTTTATCCCAAAAAGCTGGAGTTCGACACCGCTTCCCATATAACGTCTCAAATGGTGCCATCTGTATACTGGAATGAAAACTGTTATTATAAAAAAACTCAACCAAAGAAAGATGTTGGTCCCAACTTCCCTAATAATCCATCGAACAAGCACATAGCATATATTCCAAATTCTGAATTGTTTGTTTTTACTGCCCATCTGATTGAGGATGAAAAGTTGTACTAAAATTTAATTCAGTACCCAACGACTTCTGAAGGACTTTACAAAAGTTAGAAGTAAACCTGGGATCACGATCGGATACAATGGAGAGGGGAAATCCATGTAACCTGACTATCTCTTTAAGATACAAACGAGAAATTTGATCTAGGGAAAAAGTATCTCGTATAGCAAGGAAATGAGCAGATTTAGTCAAACGATCAACAATAACCCAGATTGCATTATTACCTTGAGGTGTCTTTGATAATCCCATAACGAAGTCCATGGATATATTTTCCCATTTCCACTCTGGAAATGGTAAAGGCTGAAGCATCCCTTTCGGTAACTGCTGCTCTGCTTTAACCTGCTGACAAGTCAAACAATTCATAGTAAAATCAGCAATATCTCTTTTCATTCCATCCCACCAGTAATACTCCCGCAGATCTCTGTACATCTTAGTACTGCCAGGATGAACTGAAAACGGAGAACTATGAGCTTCACATAACAACTCTATCTTCAACTGTGAATCACAAGGCACACAAAATCTCTTCCCAAATCTCAAAACACAATCATTATCAATGTTGAATTTAGGAAACTTACCCTTCTGAACCAGCTCTACCTTTTTCTGTAACTCGCTGTCTTGCTTATGTGCTTTCTTAATTCTGTCTGATAGAGATGATCTCATTGATACCTGAAACAAAATAGAAGAACTTCCTGCACCAAAAAATTCTATGCCAAAGTTCATCAAATCCTTAACCAAAGGATCACGTTCCAAACACAACATTGTTAATGAAGCATTAATTTTTCGACTCAAAGCATCAGCCACTTTATTTTCTTTTCCTAGATGGTAATGAATTGTACAATCATAATCCTTGATTAATTCTATCCATCTCCTCTATCTCATGTTCAATTATTTCTGAGTGAATATATACTTTAAAATTTTGTGATCGGTATATATTTCACACTTTACTCCATAAAAATGATGCCTCCAAATTTTTAAAGCGAAAACAACAGGAGCTAATTCCAAATCATGTGTAGGATAATTTACCTCATGAGTTTTCAACTGTTGTGAAGTATAAGCAATTACCTGATCATTCTGAATAAGGAAACAACCAAGTCCCTTCAACGAATCATCACTGTATATAACAAACTCACCATTCCTGGAAGGTAGTGCCAAAACTAGAGCATTCACCAATCTTCTTTTCAGTTCCTGAAAAAAATCATCACATTCTTTTTTCCAGATAAACTTAACATCCTTCTGAGTTAGCTTAGTCATTGGACTAGATAACTGTGAAAAATTTCTAACAAACCTTCGGTAATAGCCTGCCAAACCAAGGAAGCTATGAATCTCAGTTACATTTGTGGGTCTTGGCCATTCTTCAACAACCTTTGTTTTTGCAGGATCAACAGTTATCCCATCTTTAGAAACAATGTGACCAAGGAAAGAAATTTTTTGCAACCAAAACTCACACTTGCTGAATTTTCCATACAGTTTATTTTCTTTTAAGGTTTGCAAGATAACCCTTAAATGACTTTCATACTCCTCTTTAATTTTATAAAACACCAAAATATCATCAATAAAAACAACCAAATTTTTTCACCTGAGTCAACTGAGCCATCACTGCAACAAACTATTTAGTTCTGATTCTGACCATCTCAGGATACTGATTTGAAAGGTCATTTCCCTCTGTATTCCTTCCCAGAAAATCTGTTCTGTTCCCTCTATGAAAAACCATTCTTTACACAGAAATATCTTAGGAGAATCAATATGGTAATCTTCAAATGCTATATAATTTCAATCATACCATAAATTAATTTATAATTTAACAATTTTATAACTCCTAAAGTTGTCTAAACCGACCTCTCATACCAACTATAAGGCCCCAGCCTTAAACATTACTGAATCTTGAGTTATTACAAGATTACACATTGGGGATCTTTTCAGTTTTAGAATTTTAGAGAATTAGATCATAAAACTTGCATTACATTCGACATTTAAACAAAGTGGTTACATAAAAGATAGTATTAATTTTTCCCATCAATGGAAAAATATTTAAAATAAAACATGGATTCTTTCTTGACACTTCCTTAACACTATCATCATATCATGTACCATTCTCTTGACCTGTGAAAAACATTTCAAAAACTTGGGATGATCATAAAAAGCTCAGTAAGGGTTATAAAAAATATGGAAAGGAAACATGAGTTCATATATACATAAGAATGAAATCATACTTTACCCATAAAACATAAGCACTTTAACATACCTCATCAAATCATGAATAAATCATAGAAATCATAAGACATAATGGTAACTTGAGGCATTCATAACATTCTTACGTAGGGAGTAACCCTCTTGGTTACGTTTGGAATACCCATCACAATATATTCCCTAAATCCCTTTGGAGAAACCTTAACGTTTAACTCCTTTGCATTACCCAATGCATTGGAGAGCTATATCGGGCTCACCCACCCTTAGTTTATCATGGAACCACCCTTCTTCATAACAATTCCCAAGAACCATATCATAATCGTATAACGTAAAACATGCATAAAGGAAACATAGCATTTCCACATTTAAATCACAAGATATCAATACAACACATTGATATAAAAAAATTATGAAAACCATTTTCAATACCAAAATAAAATAAAAGTAAAACATGGTATTTATTTTTCATTCAAAAAAAGTTATGGCTTGTAGAGGAAGCCAAAACTCAAATAATGGTCACAGCGGCGGAGAAGTCGTTGTTGCCACATACGTACGACAAAAAAAAAACATTCCCTTTTGTCGTTTAGTAAAGTCTTCGTATAAAAAGACTCATTTTGAATAAACGTAAAAGTCAAAGGGGTTTATACACTGTATAAAAGAAAGTTGTGTATAAAACAAAATATGCCTCAATGAAAGGAGATTGAGACGATGTCCCTTACCTCGTATCCGACTTGACTCGATCGTTCTCTAATCTCCTGAATAATAAAATTGAGTTAATTTATACTTTCTTAAGAACCTTTTTCAAGTTCATTATTCATTTTATATCACTTATTACCATGTCATGAACACTATGTAATTATTTAAGTTAATAACGGTCGTTTTAACGATCATTGGTACTTGAGTCAAAAATAAACTCTTTATAATTAAAAGTTGTTCATGTATCCATTATATACAGAATTATATTTATTATTTGGATATCATATATATCATATATATCCATTATATACATTCATTTATAATATTACATAACATTTAGAGGTAATAAATGAAATGCACCGTTCATGGAGACGGTAAGCCGTACGTACGCATGAACGCTACTTGCATTTCTATTTCATATTTAATGGAATTAAAACATAATGATACATAAAAGTATTATAATTCCAGTATGGTATCATATATAATATCATTAAATCTATCCTTTATACATACCACATATGTTATTAATGAATCAAATCACTTTGAGGGGGCGGTAGTCCGCACTTCCTAAAATGAAATTATCGCGTTTACCCATAATGGAAATCATAAAGGTATGCCATAAATGAAAAATAAATAAGCATAAGGAAAACATAAACATAATATATATCATATATAAAAAATACTTTCATCATAATGGCCACCATGATAGGTGTTAAAAGAAGATTGAACAATCATCGTTTCGTGAGGCAGTAATTCGCCACCCACAGAAACAGTATGTTCTTTAACCATTTGACGAAGGTGTGTGTAAGTGTAAATAAAATACTTCTCATTAAAACATCTTAGTATATTTAAGATACTGATGTTGTTACAAAAGAAAATAATAAAAAGAGTTTAGGGGGTTGGAGAAGAAAAATAAAACAAAACAACATAAGAGAAGACATTACCTTAAAATCGGGTAACTCTTTTTGATTTGATCCAAAGGCTTCCTTGGGAAGACTTCTGCCCAAAGTGAGGCTTCTAGGAGTAAGAGAGGGAAGCTGAGAGAGTATTTGGGTAGAGTTTGGCCGATCCAAATGGCTTGAAGGTGTGAATAAGGTGGTAGAGGTGGGGGCCTTTTATAAGAGGAGAGGAGGGGCACTCTTGGAAAGTCATGAAATGTCACTACTGGAAATGCTGTTTTTCCCAACGGGAGTTTACCAACGGTTTGCTAAAACCGTTGGGTTTGAAGGATTAAGAAAGCCTTTCCCAACGGTTCATTGAAACCGTTGGGAAAAGCCACCCCTTTGCCAACGGTTTGAAGAAACCGTTGGTAAAGGGGTGTGTTATTCACCTTTTGCCAACGGTTCAAAAGAACCGTTGGGAAAGGGTCACCCCTTTGCCAACGGTTTCCTCAAACCGTTGGTAAAGGGGTCCTTAGCATCTCTTTCCCAACGGTTCTTTAAAACCGTTGGGAATTATTTCCCCCAAATCCAGCTCTCCCCCATTCGCACAGAACCTAATTTCATCCGCTCCACTGCTCTCATCTCGCGAAATCCCCTATCCGAAGAGGTGAAAACCATCTGAAATCAGGTATCTTTTCATTTATACACATATAATTCCTTATTTTTATTGTTATTGCTTTAGTATTTTAGTTTTAAGTTATCAATCCACCACCAGCTCTCTGCTGCTCTCCAAATCCCCCATCCGAATAGGTGAAAACCCATTTGAATCATCTCAAATCAAGTAATTTTTTCTTTATACACATATGGTACCTTGTTTTTATTGTTATTGATCTAATATTTTAGTTTTAAGTTTGGATTTTGATGTGATTTCACCGTGTAAAATAGGGAAATGAATAAATATTTTGTTAATTAATTAGTTTCCCCTAGAATATCAGTTGTGTTATAATGTCCATGCTAAATAAAGGGGTAATGTAATAAAAGACCTTGAATAAATAATTTGTGGAAGTTGGGGTATGTTGCCTCTATGAGAGGTTTTTTGTTGTGTTTCATTGTATGTTGTAGGCTGTTTTATGGGGATTGAGGTGACCAGTTGGGCTTTGTGATATGTGGGGTTGTAATGTGATGGTTAGTGGGCATGGATGTGTCATATGAAGTTGTATGATAGTGATGATGTGTGGTGGTGTTGTGTCGTGTGGAGGTGTTGTGTGATGAAGTTGTGGTGTATAATGTGGTGAGGTGGTTTTGGTTGTGCGGTGGTTTGTGATGTGCAATATTTTTATTGTGATATGTGGTTGTTTTGGTGAGATGGTTGGTCGATGTAACATGGTGTCGATGGTTATTGTGAGATGGTGAGTTGTTGTGTGGTGGGGTTGTCCAGGGGGTGTGGGCTGTCCTGGGGGTCTGGGTGGGGTGTCCTGGTGGGGGAGGGGTGTGTGGGGTGTCCAGGGGGGTTGGTATGTTTAGGTGGTGGTGGTGGGGTTGCAGGGGAGGGGGGTGTGGGCTGTTTGGGAGGGTGGGCGGGGCTATCCCGGGGGGGGGGGGGGTACGGGGTGTCCAGGGGGGTACGGGGGTGGGCGGGCTGTCCACAAGGGTGGACGGGCTGTCCACGGGGGTGGTCGGGCTCTCAAGGAGGGGTGGGCGGGCTGTCCAGGGGGGGTGGGTGGGCTGGCCACAGGGGGTAGGGGTGTCCAGGGGGGTGGGCGGGCTATCCAAGGAGGTGGGGGGCTGTCCATAGGGAGAAGGGGTGTCGAGGGGGGTGGGTGGGCTGTCCACGGGGGTGGTTGGGTTGTCTAGGGGGTAGGGGTGTCCATAGGGGTGGGTGGGTTGTCCATGGGGGTGGGCGGGGCTGTCCTTGGAAGGTGGAGAGAGCTTCTGCCCAGGAGCCACCGGCTGGCCGGTGGGAAGGCCACCGGCTGGCCGGTGGTGAGACAGTAGGTCTCACTATTCCAAAGAGTTCCACCGGCTGGCCGGTGAGGAGGCCACCGGCTGGCCGGTGGTCTGGACAAAAGACATCCCATTCTGTCTGGGCCCACCGGTTGGCCGGTGGCCAGACACCGGCTGACCGGTGGCACCTGGCAGAGGGCAAGCCCTTCTGCCTTGTCCACCGGCTGGCCGATGGGCTGGATCCGGCTGGCCGGTGCCCTTACCGGCTGGCCGGTGGTCCTACACCGGCTGGCCGGTGGACTTGAAAAAAGTCCACTTTTCCTTTTTTTTGCCACTTCTTGCTCCTGAAATCATGCCTATTAACAAGAACACTTGAAACAACATTAGATCACTATGAGAGTGATTGTGATCATTAAAATCCAAGAGAGTGGGGTACAACATTCCCTACTCTTTCTTCAAAAGTGATTGACCATGTGTTTTTAGGCAAGATGCGATGTGATTGTCCATGTGTCTTCAGGTGAGATGTACTATGATTTCCCTAGTGTTTTTCGATGAGGTGTGATGTGATAAGGCTATAATAAGATGTGGCATGTGGTTGGGGTCATGTAGGGTAGGAGGATGGCACAAGGTTGATGTTATTCATGTTCATGATACCCTACTAATATGGTTATGGGATGAGTCATGCTGTTATGTGATATAACACATTAAGTTCTTGTTGGTTTTACATTTTTTCAATAACACATTTGTATGTTTTTTTGACATGTGTAGTTGATACCTTGATTATTTTCTTCCTTTATCGTTTACTTAAATGTATATTCTATTATAGTTAATGCCTATTGAATTGTTTATGACAAAATGACTTATATAAATTCTTTTTACAGAATGGACAGAAGTTGGATGTATGAAACCGATCGGATCTCAGATGATTTTCAAAACAATTTGGAGAGCTTTATAGATTTTGCATTTGACAATGCTTCAGATAGTGGTCGCATACACTGCCCATGTTCCAATTGTGTTGGTAGACCTTGGTTGAGCCGTGAAGAAGTCAGCTACCACATAACCAAAAATGGGTTTCAAGCAAACTACTTTCTGTGGTATCACAATGGGGAGAAAACGAAATCTCAAATTGGTGATGATCGAAATGAAAAGACTGGAATGGAGAATTTGTTAGATGATCGGTTTCCGTTTATTCGTCATCATGAAAAAGAAAGGATTTCGACTCAAGAAGACTTCGATATGAGGACAGCTGATGCATCTAGTGAAAATGATGATATTGATAGGGTGAAAAAATTGAATGATGCTGCCACGACTCCAGTATATCGGCAATGCGATAAAATGAAAAAGCTGGAATTTTTAATCCGATTATTTCATGGGAAAACTATGTATGGGATTTCTAATACAGCAATCGATTACATTCTTACCCTCTTGAAGGATTTACTTCCAGATGATGCAGATATTCCCTCAAACCACTATATGGCATGGAAGTTAGTTGAGGAACTTGGATTTTCAAGAAACAAAATTCATGCTTGCCCGAAAGATTGCAGTTTATTCTGGGAGGAAACCGCTGAACGAAATGATTGTATAAAATGTGGCACATCCCGCTGGAAGTCAAAATCTGATGGAACACCATCCCGCGTTCCACAGAAAGTAATGTGGCACTTTCCATTGATTCCCAGACTCCAGAATCTTTTTATGTCTGATGACATATCAATAAAAATGAGATGGCATGATACCGAGAGAAAGAAGACTGATGATGAGTTGGTTCATCCTGCAGATGGATTTGCATGGAAGAGATTTGATGCTCGACATCCTGATTTTGCAGCTGACGTGCGTAATGTGAGGCTGGGTCTTTCATGCGACGGTTTTAATCCGTTTGGGCAGATGCTTACTTCGCACAGCACATGGCCAGTTTTTATACACATTTATAATCTTCCCCCATGGTTGTGTATGAAAAAACCTTTCACTTTCATGAGTATACTCATATCTGGTCCTTCTGATCCTGGCATTGATATTGATGTATACATGCAACCTTTAATAAAAGAGTTGAAGCTTCTTTGGGATGTGGGTGTGCGCACATACGATGCATGTTCGAAAGACATATTTCAGATGCGCGCTGCGCTTATGTGGACAATCAATGATTTTCCGGCTTATGCAATGATGTCTGGATGGAGCACGAAGGGGAAACTGTCATGTCCAGTTTGTATGAAGAATACACGATCCAGAAGACTGAAACATCGTTGTAGTTTCAGTTTTATGGGACATCGACGATTTTTGCCAAAGGATCATCCATATAGAATGAATCGTCGAAGATTTGATAATACTATAGAGACCGATGATCCACCTCAGCGTATGTCTGGAACTGATGTGCTTAATGAATTGAAAGATTTCAGTTTTTCGTTCGGGAAGGGTCAAATGAAATCTGGAAAGAGAAAGAATGTTTCCACAGAAACCTGTTACAATTGGAGGAAGAGGAGTATCTTTTTTGATTTGCCTTATTGGTCAACCAATTTGCTACGTCATTGCTTAGACGTAATGCATATTGAAAAGAATATATGTGAAATGTTGCTTTCAGTTCTTCTAAATGTCAAGGGGAAGACAAAAGATGATTTACGATCTCGACGTGACTTGGTGGATTGGGGCATCAGACCAGAATTGCATCCTGTGCGTATCAATGAAAATAAATGGCAACTTCCATGTGCTTCTTATGTGATGACACCTACTGAAAAAAAACAATTTTTGGAAGTATTAGAGACTATTAGAGTTCCTGATGGCTATTCAAGCAACATATCTAAACGGGTCAACAGAAGAGAGTTGAAGCTAAAATCTTTGAAGACTCATGATTATCACGTTCTACTGCATGAGTTGCTTCCAATAGCAATCCGTCATCTTTTGTCCAATAATGTAAGGGTGGGTGTTATTCGGTTGTGCCATTTGTTTAGAGATCTTTGTGCTAAGAAGTTGTCGAAGTCTTTCTTGCAAAAAATGTTGACAGATGCCCCATTAATTTTGTGTGAGTTGGAGAAAATATTTCCCCCATCATTTTTCACATGCATGCTGCATCTGACTGTCCATATTCCAACTGAAATACTTCTCGGAGGACCTGTTTCTTTTCGTTGGATGTATCCAACTGAAAGAAATATGTTCACATTAAAGTCTTATGTTCGAAACAAGAATCATCCCGAAGGTTCTATCGTGAACGGTTACTTAGCTCAAGAATGTATGGATTTCTGTTCAATGTATTTGTCTGATCTTACTACAAGAATGAGCAGACCAATGAGAAATGAAGAAGAACAATATGAGCAAATTGAACTTATATATATGGTGCACCAGGTGGCAGTTCCAGTGGTGGTCAGGCCGATGTCGAGCTTGAAGATGATGATGGCGAGCAGTCTGATTCGGAAGAGGATGGAGATGAGGAGGGCGAGGAGGAGGGCGAAGGCGAGGAGGAAGGCGTTGAGGAGGGTGATGACGATGAGGAGGACGATGACGAGGGCGATGATGATGATGATGATGGAGATGGTGATGCTGATGTGGGACATATTGATCCGTTACATTTTTGACTTGACATGTGATGTTTAATCTATTCTAGTTGTTGGTTTTATCTAGACTCGTAGTATAGTATTGGAGTTGAATTATTTTAATCAGTCGCCCGTATTTGTCGTCTGATTTCAGGCCATTCCGACATCGTTCGGCCCGTTTGGACCCCCCTCACGCGCGTTTACGAAGCGCGCGCATCACTTAAAACACGAATATTGAGCCGTACCGCGCAAACCGCACGTCCGATTGAGGTGCCGTCTGCGCGTACACGTCACGAATAATAATTAAAATGTTCCACGGTGGTTTCAGATCAATCTGAGGCCGTCCGCTATGAATTTGACCGTTGGACGCCCGTTCTGGCCGTTTATGACACCATAACTGCGTTGTCGGTCACCGCGGGCACACGACAAGTCCGATTGACGTGCCGTCTGCTCGACCACTTCAGAAATCACTCACCCGTATTTGTCGTCTGATTTCAGGCCATTCCGACATCGTTCGGCCCGTTTGGACCCCCCTCACGCGCGTTTACGAAGCGCGCGCATCACTTAAAACACTAATATTGAGCCGTACCGCGCAAACCGCACGTCCGATTGACGTGCCGTCTGCGCGTACACGTCACGAATAATAATTAGAATGTTTCACGGTGGTTTCAGCTCAATCCGGAGACGCGGTGTGGCCGACACCACTCAAAGTGTCCGTCTTTTGTTTCAAAAGGACGTCATTTTAAGTGAAAAGAATCAACTGGCTTACGGAAAACCGACCAAACGCATTCCGAATCTGTTGATAATTTATCCCAACAATCCATGGGTCATATGTGACGTGTACGAGCCAACCCGGGATGAATCCGAGTCGCGGTGTTGCCGGGATAAGTTTAAGTGGCTCTCTTTTGTTTAAAATGAACACCATTTTAAGTACATACGGAAAAACGACCAAACGGATTCGGTTTCCGTTGAAACTTTAGGAGAACGATCCATGGGTCATATGTGACGTGTACGAATCAACCCCGCCACAATCGGAGACGCGGTGTGGCCGACACCACTCAAAAAGTGTCGGTCTTTTGTTTCAAAAAGACGTCATTTTAAGTCCACCGGCCAGCCGGTGTGAGACCACCGGCCAGCCGGTAAGGTCACCGGCCAGCCGGATCCAGCCCATCGGCCAGCCGGTGGACAAGGCAGAAGGCCTTGCCCTCTGCCAAGTGCCACCGGTCAGCCGGTGTATGGCCACCGGCCAACCGGTGGGCCCAGACAGAATGGAATACCTTCTGTCCAGACCACCGGCCAGCCGGTGCCTGACCACCGGCCAGCCGGTGGAACCCAGACAGAATAGCATGCTTCTGTCCAGACCACCGGCCAGCCGGTGGCTCAGCACCGGTCAGCCGGTGGAGCCAGAGAAATCCCTTGCCTCTACATCAACTACACTCACCTCCGACCCAACATCCATCAGTCATATGTGACATGTACGAGCCCACTCGGGCTCAATCCGAGTCGCGGTGTGGCCGGGATCAGTCTAAGTGGCTCTCTTTTGTTTAAAATGGACATCATTTTAAGTACATACGGAAAACCGACCAAACGCATTCGGTTTCCATTGAAACTTTAGGAGAACGATTCATGGGTCATATGTGAGGTGTACGAATCATCCCCGCCACAATCCGAGGCGCGGTGTGGTCAACACTGCTCTAACTGTGTCTGTTTTGTTTAAAATGGGTAGGATTATAAGTGAAAAGAACTGACATACGCAAAACCGACCAAACGCATTCGGTTTCCATTGAAACTTTAGGAGAACGATCCATGGGTCATATGTGACGTGTACCAATCATCCCCGTCTCAATCCGAGACGCGGTGTGGCCGACACCGCTCTAACTATGTCTCTTCTGTTTAAAATGGGCATGATTATAAGTGAAAAAGAACAACTGGCATACGCAAAACCGACCAAACGCATTCCGAATCTTTTGATAATTTATCACAACGATCCATGGGTCATATGTGACGTGTACGAGCCAACCCGGGTCAATCCGAGTCGCGGTGTGACCGGGATCAGTCTAAATGGCTCTCTTTTGTTTAAAATGTACACCATTTTAAGTACATACGGAAAACCGACCAAACGCATTCGGTTTCCATTGTAACTTTAGGAGAACGATTCATGGGTCCTATGTGACGTGTACGAATCATCCCGCCTCAATCCGACATGCGGTGCGGCTGACACCACTCAAAGTGTCCGTCTTTTGTTTCAAAAGGACGTCATTATAAGTGAAAAACATCAACTGACATACGGAAGACCGACCAAACGCATTCGGATTCTATCGATACTTTAGCACAACGATCCATGGGTCATATGTGACGTGTACAAGTCAACCCCGTCTTAATCTGAGATGTGGTGTGGCCGACACCGCTCTAACTATGTCTCTTTTGTTTAAAATGGACATGATTATAAATGAAAAGAACAACTGGCATACGCAAAACCGACCAAACGCATTCAGAATCTTTTTATAATTTATCACAATGATCCATGGGTCATATGTGACATGTACGAGCCAACCCGGGATGAATCTCAGTCGCGGTGTGGTCGGGATGAGTCTAAGTGTCACTCTTTTGTTTAAAATGTACAACATTTTAGGTACATACGGAAAACCGACCAAACGCATTCGGTTTCCATTTAAACTTTAGGAGAACGATCCATGAGTCATATGTGACGTGTACGAATCAACCCCGCCTCAATTGGAGACGCGGTGTGGTCGGCACCACTCATAGTGTCCGTCTTTTGTTTCAAAAGGACGCCATTTTAAGTGAAAAACATCAACTGGCATACGGAAAACCGACCAAACGTATTAGGATTCTGTCGATACTTTAGCACAACGATCCATGAGTCAAATGTGACGTGTACGAGTTAACCCCGCCTCAATCTGAGGTGCGGTGTGGCCGGTATCACTTCAGGTGTATGTATTTTGTTTAAAATGGACATCATTTGAGGTAAAAATATATGGTATAGAAAAAACCGATCATATTATGAATTGAATTTCAGATTCCACGTATAATTGTCATCTAAATTTTAAATTGAATTCTATATGAATTATGTATGTTTATGAATTGTAATTTAATTATGGATTTGTATAGTTTCAGGATCCATTATATGTTAAATGTGTATGAATTTGTTCGTAATTGAATATGTATGTTTTATTTTATTACTGGTACAATAGTTGGATCGAAAATGAGGTGAAAATGAGGTAAAAATGAGGTGAAAATGAGGCCTGATGACCGGTGGTGATAGACAGGGGTTGTGCAAATTGCAGGGTGCTGCAATTTGCAGCATAGGGTATGCCAACGGTTTCAAACCGTTGGCATATAAGTTTCTAGCATGTCTTTTCCCAACGGTTCTAAACCGTTGGGAAAGACTTCACCAATTCCCAACGGTTTAAAACCGTTGGGAAATTGTTCCACATGGTATATCCCAACGGTTTGGAACCGTTGGGAAAATGTGTGGCATTTGAGTTTTCCCAACGGTTTGTGAGAACCGTTGGGAAAAACTAAATTTCTATGGGCCTATTGCAACGGTTTCAAGTAAACCGTTGGGAAAACCTTTTCCCAACGGCTTACTTCCCAACGGTTCTCATAACCGTTGGGAAAACCTTTCCCAACGGTTTGAGGGGCTTTCCCAACGGTTCAGAACCGTTGGGATATAGTATATTTCCAGTAGTGTGTTACATTATTATGAAGTGATTTTCGGATTTCAAATGTCCCACAATTATATATTTCGAGGATAAGGTGATAAGGGTTCTAAATATACTCATACAATAGGTTTTTGACAAGTGTAAGTCTTATATTATACATTATCTTTTCATTTTATTTAAATTGTTAGTTAATGAGGTAATCGCTGCATCATCATTGTTTCAAAAATAATTTAATTTATTTAATATCTAAAAATTATAAAAAAATTACCATGATGTAGGAAATATTTTTATATTTCCAATTAATATTTATAGTCGAAAAGTTAACTTATATAACCCCGTGTAATAATTTTTTTAGTAAAACAACACATGTTTGTGACAATTTTATTTTTACTTTAAATAAAAAGTTATTAATGTCATTTTCTTACCCAAGTGGCTCCATGGGGTCCCCAAGTTGACCCATGGATTGTATTGGTCGGAAATGACTCATAAAATAAGGGTAGGACAAGTGTAAAGGTATTTTAATATTTTTATAATATCATTTTTACCTTAAATTTCACTAATTACCTTTAATCGCGATTAATTAAACTTAAAAGTTACTATTCACAAAAAAATTATTTTAATCCCATTGAACCACATTTTACTTCCTAATGACAACCATGTATGTCGGATTTTTGAAAATAAAATCATAGAAGTGGTAATGATTCATTTAAACGAATAATTAGTTTTTTAACTACCACTTAGTGGTTTCACTATTCATCAAAAATTGAAGTTTTTCAGAAAAATACCAAAACTTCACCCTAAGATATATTTTATATTACGAATTCAAAAATGATGTCTATTTTACCAAATTAATAACATAGAAGTTTCATTAATTAATTTTATAATTAAATCCCACTGTTAAATCAAATAGCACGTTTTTAAGAAATAATACCTATCAAAAGATTGACACTCATTTATGTCCAATATCAAAGTGATATTAATTACAATGACCACCATTGGATTAAATGGTAAAAATATATTATAATTTTACTTTAAAACCAATTCAAAAGATTATATATTCATATAAATAAATTAGATTAAAAAGAGGTTTTGAATTAAAATACAACACTTTTCACTATTCATTAAAAAATGAACATTATCAGAAAAATACCATAAATTTATCCAAAGTAAATTTCAATATCCCAATCATAAAGAATAATTTTATTTTGAAAAATATAGCTTATTAATTTTTCAAAAGATAGATTTAAAAATGGTTCGCCATCAAAAGGTGGTAAAATAATCTTTTAAAAATATTAGAGTATTTTATGCTTTAGGTTGGATTTATTCTCATTTTAAGCCTCTAAAACACTATACAATTCATAAATAGACATAGATAACTATATCTATTATTAATTACTTACTTGGGATGTTACACCGTGTACCCCGTACACGGCTTGCCCGGCTGGAAACCGTGTAACGCAGAAACTACACGGCGTGTGTCCAAAAGAACACACCATGTACTCCAAAAAATTTCCAAAGTACATTAACACGCCATGTCCCCGGGCGTGTACTTAGAATGGATGGTGAAGAAAAGTACACGCCGTGTAGTCAGAACTACATGCTGTGTACTTACCCAAATTACGCATATTTATTAAAATTTATTATTATATTATACAAACCCTTGAGACGTGTATCATAGTGCAGGCGTAAAGCTGAGGCACAACACGTGATAGGTGTTTTATATGTATGCGTTTAATTTAACATCTGCATAATAAATGGGAATTCACCGGGTTTCCTCCAAGGTACAAGTTATGTACAAGGATAATTTTAAATGAATTTATTTGTTTAAAATTATGATGGATGAGAATCTCAAGGAAGTTCAGAAAATGGTTTAAGATAAAAGGATTGATTAATTAAAGATAATTAATTAATTCGAGCATGATTTATCTTAAACAAGAACGATTAAAGAATTAAATGCTAGTTTTATTTATGCATAAATATCGTTGCATGTATGGATGATCATGAGATAGACCGAGACCTTTGTATGTGAATGATTTCTTTTAATTTTTTTATTTAAATTAAATTTGTTAGCCTACGAGCCATCTCCTCATTAATATGTAGGGCCTGCACGCCCAAGGATTCTTTTATGTAAAAACCCCTTTTACCCCTCACCTGCGTGTGAGATAAATGCATATGTAATGGATGGAGCTCCCAATCTAGTGGAGGCGGCTCAAGTCAGGAGTCAAGGTGAAACCAATCCAAGGAGATACAAAGGTGGACACGTGGAAAGCTCTAAACACAAACCCGGAAGGTTCAAGGTGTTTCTCCCCTAGGTCTTGGGTTAGTTTATCAACCGCTAGATAAACTAACCAATAGAAAAAGCTCATGATCATACCATTTATTTTATTTCTGTCAGTTGCATGGTTTATTTATTGTGGGTGTGTTGTCACGATCACACAATTAATGAATTAAACGAGCATGCAAGATGGAACTAAAATAAAACCGTCTTATACGTAAATATTATCTTAGACATGGTTAATCAGTTAAGTATATCCCACTTAATATTAACAAGAATGTAATCAAAGATAATAAAATGGAAATTTACGTATAAGGATAAAATCCCTCAAAAGAAATATTAAGTCGGTATAGCCTTCCATAATCTTGGTTAGAATCGAACCATAGTTCAAAGTGCTTGACCAACCCTAGTTTGGGTGATTTCAATTATCGGGGAATTCTAATTCAAGGTTTTGGGTTGACTTGACTTGTTTCGCATCAAGGGTTGACTGCCACAGTAGGACTTGGTGTGACCAAGAGGCAAAGGTTGAGGAAATCCAAAACAAAAGGATTTCAGGATTGGGGAGTCCACTCAGCAGATCAAGGAGCTGTGAGTTAATGCAGTTGGAATTTGGAATGCCTACCTAAAACCCTTCAAGTTTCTTGACCAACCCTAGTTGGGGTAATTCAAAGGGAAATATGGATCCTTGGCACTATAATATTCAGGCAATAGAATATTCCGAAATCAATGGTGAGGGCTATTGGATTTCGATAAAATAGTGGGAGACTAATAAGTATTAATTAATTAATTTGTATCAATTTTTGTAATAAAGTACTAAACCTTTGATCATATTAATTTGTAGAAACGGAAATAAAATGACTTCAAACATATCATTTCTCACCATACTCAAAAAATAAAACCTTCTCACCGGCACCAATTTCCAAGAGTGGCAGAGGCGTTTACGCGTTGTCCTTCGCCACGAAAGGAAATTGTATGTGCTAGAAGAGCCTATTCCAGTTGCGCCTGGGAAAGAGGATAGTGATGAGGAATTATCTCTCTACATGAAACACATGGATGATGCCACAGATGTCCAGTGTTTCACGCTATCGTCCATGTCTAATGACCTCTTTAAGCAACATGAAAACATGGACGCGTATAGCGTGATGTCTCACCTTAAGGATCTCTACCAAGAGAAGGCGATACAAGAGAGGTATGAGATCTCCAATGCTTTGTTTACCATGAAGCTTGGAGAGTCTGCGCCAGCTGGGACTCATGTAGTCAAGATTATTGGCTACATTGAATGCCTAGACATATTAGGGATTAAATTCCCGGATGATTTACATACAGATCTCATCCTATCATCACTGCCCAAGACCTTCTCTAGCTTCATTGTCAACTATAACATGAGCGGAAATGAGAAGATTCTGTCGGAACTTCTGACCTTGATTCTCCAAGTTGAGAAGGACATGGGGCATGACAAACCCTCGGTCCTTATGGTGAACAAGAAAAGGAAGGACAATGAAAAGGGGCCAAAGACTTATAAATGGTCTGAAGCCCCCGAGAACCATCCCTCCAAGAAGGGGAAGATCCAGAGGCAGGGCAAGGAACGGGAGGCAGTGTGTTTTGCATGTGGCAAGAAGGGCCACTGGAAGAAGAACTGCACCCAGAAGCGTGGGGACGCTAAAGGTGCGTTCATTATCGAGTGTAATCTTTCTATTTCTACACATTGGGTATTAGATACAGCTTGTGGGGCTCACATCTGTATTCAAATGCAGGAACCAAGTAGATTTAGAAAGATCACCAGAGTAGAGGTAGATCTTAGAGCTTCCAATGGCACAAGGCTGGATGCGTTGGCTATTGGCGACTATCACCTCTCATTGCTAACTGGCATGATTTTGGTTTTACAAAACTGTTATTTTGTGCCTAGTGTTACCAAGAACATAATTTCTATATATTGTTTGGATATGGATGGATTTGTTTTCATGTTTGGAAATAAGGGTTGTCTCTTTTATAAGAACAACATATGTTATGGTATGGAACATTTGAATAATGGTTTCTATGTATTAAATTATGAAAACCAAGTGTTGACAATCGATAACGAAACAAACTCACATGACTCATACATCACCCAGTTATGGCATCACCGCCTTGGTCATGTGAACGAGAAGCGCTTGACAAAGCTCTTCCAAGATGGCTATTTAGAAACTACTGAGCTAAAACCACTTGATAGATGTCACGCTTGTTTACAAGGAAAAATGACCAAGCCACCTTTTGGTGTACAAGGTGAAAGGGCCACAGAGCTTCTAGGATTGGTACACATGGATGTGTGTGGACCATTTCCAGTAGAAGCTAGAGGTGGATATTCTTACTTCATTAATTTTACTGATGATTTGAGTAGATATGGATATGTCTACTTAATGAGGTATAAGTCAGAGTACTTATAGAAATTTAAGGAATTCAAGAATAAAGTAGAGAACCAGCTTGGTAAGAAGATAAAGAAATTTCGATCAGATCGAGGTGGAGAATATCTGAACCAAGAGTTCATCGATCTTCTACGGGAGTCTGGGATTCTATCCCAGATCACTCCTCCTTATACACCATAGTGGAATGGTGTTAGTGAAAGGAGAAACTGCACCTTGTTGGACATGGTGAGGTCGATAATGAGTCATGCAGATCTTCTATTATCCTTTTGGGGATATGCATTACAAACTGCAGCATACACATTAAACCGAGTACCAACTAAGGCGAAAAATGGAATTCCATCCAAGTTATGGAATGGAAGGAAACCCACTTTGTCGCACACATGTGTATGGGGATGCGAGGAATTTGTTAAGGCCTTCTCAGGAAACAAAATAGCACCCCGGGGCATGAAGTGTATCTTTATAGGATATCCCAAGGAAATGAAAGGATATTACCTATATAACCCTCAAGATAAGAAAGTGAATGTTTCCATACAATCTGTTTTTATTAGGAGGGAGCACATCCTCAAGAAGGATAGTGGGAGAAAGATTGACTTCGATGAAGTTGATGCTCAAGATACACAGGATTTGGTACAGGAACAAGTTCCACAGGTCCCCATGGAAGAGGTTCTAGAAACACAAGTACTGTGTAGGAGCACAAGAGAGGTAAGGGAACCAGAGAGATTTGGTTTCCTAGTCACCGAGGATGGTGAATCATTATTGTTGGACAATGATGAACCTCTCTCTTACAAGGAAGTAGTAGAAAGCTCAGAAGCTGCAAGATGGCTAGAAGCTATGAATTCTGAGATGGATTCCATGTATCAGAACCAAGTCTGGGTTCTGGTCAATGAGCCAGTTGATGTAAATCCTGTTGGATGCAAATGGGTATTCAAGAGAAAGCTGGACATGGAAGGTCAAGTTAGCACCTATAAAGCAAGGCTAGTGGCTAAAGGATTCAAACAACGTCAAGGAATTGACTATGATGAAACCTTCTCACCAGTTTCCATGTTTAAATCCATAAGAATCATAATTTCCATAGCAGCTTACCATGACTATGAGATTTGGAAAATGGATGTCAAAACAACATTCCTTAACGGGAACCTTCAGGAAGATGTCTATATGACACAACCAGAAGGGTTTGTGACACCAGGTGAAGACAAACAGGTTTGCAAGTTGCAGAAATACATTTATGGATTGAAGCAAGCATCCAGGTCATGGAACATTCGATTTGATGAATCCATAAAGGAATTTGGTTTCATTAAGAACGAATGTGAGCCATGTGTTTATAGGCGATTTAATGGGAATGTGGTCGTTATCCTATTAGTGTATGTTGATGACATATTGATTATTGGAAACGATGTACCAACCTTACAGTCAGTTAAGGATTGGTTGAAAAAGTGCTTCTCCATGAAAGACTTAGGTGAATTAGCCTACATTCTAGGGATCAAGATCATTAGTGATAGATCTAAGAGGCTACTTGGACTAAGTCAGGGTACATACATTGACCAGATACTAAAGAGATTTAGTATGGAAAAATCCAAGAGGGGATTGGTTCTAGTGTCACATGGATTATATCTTTCTAAGAAAATTTGTCCCCAGACATAAGAGGAGAAAGATAGGATGAGAAAGATCCCATACGCTTTGGCTATAGGATCCATCATGTATGATATGTTATGTACCAGGCTTGATGTTTCCTATGCACTAATCATGGTAGGCAGATATCAAGAAGATCCAGGAGAACAACATTGGACTGCTGTTAAGACTATTCTTAAGTATCTGAGAATAACTAAGGATATGTTCCTGGTGTATGGAGGAGACGAGGAGCTTGTCATCAGAGGGTATGCTGATGTTGGTTTTCAGACAGATCATAATTAACTGAAGTCGCAATCTAGATATGTTTTCTGTCTCAATAGAGGAGCTGTGAGCTGGAAGAGTTCAAAGCATCCAGTTGTCGCCGATTCTACAGTGGAGTCCGAGTATATAGTATCTTCTGATGCAGCCAAGGAAGCCGTCTGGATTCAGAACTTTTTCTAGGAGCTTGATGTGGTGCCTAGCTATAAAGATCCCATTACATTGTATTGTGATAACACTACAGCGGTGACTCTTGCAAAAGAAACAAGGCCACATCAACGGGAAAAGCACATACTCTGGAGATATCAGCTCTTGAGGGATTTCTATCAAAGGGGTGAAGTTGCAGTGAGTAGAGTTTCCATGGAAGAGAACGTGTCGGACCCCATAACTAAAGGCCTATCTCAGCAGAAGCATTAATATCATGTGAGAGCTAGCGGGTTAAAGGTTGTTAGTAGTTGTCTCTAGTCCAAGTGGGAGTCTGTTGGAGTTGGTGGCCTAGAACCAAATACTTTGTAATTTATTCATTAATAAATGCCTTATCACATCTTGATTGTTCTTTTGCGTGAAAATGCATGTGATAATGTCCTAAGGACAACAGTTGCATTAATGGGTCATAGAGGATCCCTGCTATGATGAGAACCCAGAAGTGCCATAACACTATTCTTGAATATATGTTCTATGGACGGATGATATTATTTGAGGGACACGAATAATACAGGTCATTAGGGGTGAGGACTCATAAAACTTTGAGGCACCTTCTCATGGTGTGCACCCTTGGTAATATCCAAGGGGATATTATGAGAACGAGACCTACCAGTAGGAAATACACATTTCATAGTGTCATTGGATGTTCCTATCTATGGACGTGTGTATTGGTCCTTAGACTTTAAGATTATTATTAATGGGTATTACAACTCGCGCACTTAGATGTATTGACGAAAACTGTGACGACACACTGTTCGCAACGAGGTAGGATATGTTGGGTGCGTCACGAGTTATACTGCATTAATAGATAATGCGAGAAAGGATTTGTCCCTTCTGTTCCATAACAGAAGTAGATATCTCAGGCCCTTTGATGGAATTTATATAGCCTAAATAAATCCATGTACATGGTAAGGTATGGGCGAGTTCAATTCCGATATGTCAAAGAAAGAATAATCAAGCACATGGGTTTATGGCACTAGCATGAAACCCGATTGATTAGAGATATCGAGACAAAGGGATTATATTACACGGTAAGCGTTCATAGGAGGTGAAACGTCATTGCGGCATTAACTTCTTTATCTATGGGTGCCTTGGCGTGTTTCTAGACACTAACCTTGTACTTTAGGCAGGATCCTCCTAATGCCACTGAGAAAAGGCCTAGAGGGTCACACACTAAGTGTGTCCATGTATCTCAGTTAAATATTAATTTAACAAGTTAAATAAATATTAGTCCTGACTGTGGTTTAATAATTATTTAAGGATTTCTAATCGCATTTATTTCGACACTAGTTATTCGAGAGAATATATTGTGAGCGAAATAATATATATATTTATTATTGAGTAATGCAGCTAAATTTATTTAATAAATAAATAGAAATTACTCAAGGTCTAATAAATACGGTGGAGGAAATAAATAAAATGGAAAAATAAAAGTACATGCCGTGTATATTTATATACACGCCGTGTAGTTTGTTTTTTCAGGATTCGTGAGAAAATATTGTTTATTTAATTAAATGATATTAAATGTAATATGTTGGGTGCATGTCAAGTAATAATGATGGTCAACTGTCATTATTAAGGCATGGGGTATTACTAAGAATTAAATGAAATGATTACATGCTTTCGGGAAATTAATTCATTTTATTATTCTAAGTATTATACTCCCAAATTACATTATTCTCATTGAGGGAGAGCCATTTTTGTGCACAATGGATTTTGAAAATACTCTCAAGACAAGAGAGAATTCCCTTTCCACTAAGAGCGCTTTCAAGTTACGAGAGCGAGATCCTCCACCGGATCAAGGCGGTTGAAGGCGGACATCGCAAGCAAAGGCTCTTCTGCACCAGCACCCGGAGATCCCTTTGACGACGTCCAGAGATACGTGGGGTACGTGTGGATCACTACTAGAGGAATCCTGTACTTGGATTATACAACACAACGATGGATCACATGATCGTGACCGGAGACTCCAACGAAGAAAGAATTCCATCGAGGTAATTCTTATGAATTAATTAAATTAATTATAACCAACATATGATGATCCTATCTCAATGGTTCCGGGACTCTTCTTTTCTTTTTCGTTCTTCATTCTAATCCGAAGATTTGGAATTTTATATTGTGATGGATCTCAGATTGAACATCGTTTAACGCTAAAATTAAAGTTGGGAAAACCCACCAATGCGCTTCCGCTGCGCCCGGAACCTACATCTTATGTTTCAAACATGGTCAATAATAATTCTATTTCTGTCGATTACTCCCATTTCACTTCCTAGTTCTCAAAAGTTGTAATTGTCATCGTGATATTTTTCAGGTCACTTCTTTCCCTCATTGGGTTCACCCCTATAATCAATTATAACTATATAAATATCCTTGATTCTTGAATCAATCATGGCTCAGCAGGGATTAGGGGTTGGGAGGAAGTCCACCTCAAGCATGGTTGAGTTGAATGATCACCACATGGTCCTAATTATATAACCATAAATGAGTATTCCATGTCCATGAATCACTAATATAAACTAATTTTAAATCAACCTTAAAATGTTTTGTGTGGTGTTGTACCCATTATCTATCAATTCAGGTCATGTTTTTACTCCCCTTCACTACACATATCCATTTATGATGTTCCACTATATTTTCAATGCATCACGACCATAAATTTTTTACTAGTTGTCTCCATTATTTTTTAAATTTTGTGTGAATTAATCTATTAGGCTATTGGTATTTCTAGTTTGATTTGTTTTTCAGGGCAGTGGTGTAGTGGAAGAAGAATTTTTTTATAGTCAGATTTTCGCAGTGGTTTTAACCACCGTGAAAAGTATACAGGTAAGACATTAGCGGCGGTTAAAACTGCCGTTAAACGTAAGTATTTTTTACTTTTAGCAGGGGTTTTAACTGCTGCTACAGTTTCACATCCACTACGGGAAAAAAGGGCATTTGCGACGGGTTATTTGGGACGGGATTAAATCCCGTCGCAAATAGTCCTGTTAAAAACTTATTTGCGACGAGGTTATTTGCCCGTCGCAAATAAGTAGCCTTTTGCGACGGGACAGCTTTCCCTGTCGCAAAAGGACTGGCGCGGTTTGCGCGCCAAATCGCGGGAAACTTATTTGCGACGGGGGAATATTCCCGTCGCAAATAACCGGCGGCGGTAAAAGGTATTTGCGACGGGAATATTCCCCCGTCGCAAATAGTATGTCGGCAGGTGGTTATTTGCGACGGGTCCCGTCGCAAATAACTATTTACCCGTTGACCGTAATAAATGTTGGCTAAGGTATTTGCGACGGGTACCGTCGCAAATAATACTATTTGCGACGGGATACCCATCGCAAATAATCTAACCTATAAATACCCTCATCCGTTTTTTTCATTTCATTCTCATTCTCTATCTTCTCCTTCTCTCAAAATTATATTTCTAGAGTTCAGTTTTTCTCCAGTTTAATTTTTTTCTCCGGAGCTGATATTAAAGTTTTGAAGAACGACCAGAGCAGATCAATTTTCAAGGTATTTATGTTCATTTTAATTTAATATTTATTTTTAATTTTTTATTAGTTTCAATTATTCTTAATTAGTTGTAATTTAATTATGTTTACATTGTTTTATTACTTAATAAATTTAAATTATTAGTATTGTTCATAGTTAATGGTAATTAGAAATAATTAGTAATAATTTTTAATAATTAAGAATAAATATTAATAATTAGTAATAAATACCAATAATTAGGAATAATAACATTATTACATTATTAGTCCATTTTATTATTAATATTAAAATAATATAATTTTTTATATATATACAATTCTCTTTTCATCTGTGTGTTTGCTGTCTTCACATGTATTATTTGTATGTGGAGATAGAAAACGGACAGATGAAAGGAGAATTGTATATAAATTAGAAAATTATATTATTTTAATATTAATAATAAAATATATTAATAATGTTATTATTTGTAATTATTGGTAATTATTTCTAATTATTGATAATTATTCATTTAATTACTAATAATTAGGAACAATTATCAATAATTATCAATAATTAAGAATAATTAGTAATAATTAGTAATAATTACCAATAATTAGTAATAATTAGTAATAATTATCAATAATTAGTAATAATTACCAATAATTAGTAATAATTACCAATAAGTAGTAATAATTACCAATAATTAGTAATACTTACCAATAATTTGGAATAATTACCAATAATTAACAATAATTAGTAATAATTAGTAATAATTACCAATAATTACCAATAATTAGTAATAATTAGTAATAATTACCAATAATTACCAATAATTAGTAATAATTAGTAATAATTAGGAATAATTAGTAATAATTAGGAATAATTAGTAATAATTAGTAATAATTAGTAATAATTAGTAATAATTAGTAATAATTAGGAATAATTAGGAATAATTAGTAATAATTAGGAATAATTAGGAATAATTAGGAATAATTAGGAATAATTAGGAATAATTACCAATAATTACCAATAATTACCAATAATTACCAATAATTACCAATAATTACCAATAATTACCAATAATTACCAATAATTACCAATAATTAACAATAATTAGTAATAATTAGCAATAATTAGCAATAATTAGCAATAATTAGTAATAATTAGTAATAAATACCAAAAATTAAAAAAAATTAGGAAAAATTAGGAAAAAATAGTAAAAATTAGGAAAAATTACCAATAATTAGTAATTATTAGTAATAATTAGTATTAATTACCAATAATTAGTAATAATTACCAATAATTAGTAATAATTACCTATAATTAGTATTAATTACCAATAATTAGTATTAATTACCAATAATTAGTAATAATTACCAATAATTAGTAATAATTAGGAATAATTACCAATAATTAGTAATAATTACCAATAATTAGTAATAATTAGTAATAATTACCAATAATTAGTAATAATTACCAATAATTAGTAATAATTAGTAATAATTAACAATAATTAGTAATAATTACCAATAATTACCAATAATTAGTAATAATTAACAATACTTACCAATAATTATCAATAATTGCCAATAATTACCAATAATTTCCAATAATTACCAATAATTAGTAATAATTAACAATACTTACCAATAATTACCAATAATTGCCAATAATTAGTAATAATTGCCAATAATTAGTAATAATTGCCAATAATTACCAATAATTGGTAATAAGTACTAATAATTCCCAATAATTAGTAATAATTAATAATAAATATTAATAATTACCAATAATTAGTAATAATTACTAATAATTAGTAATAATTACTAATAATTATCAATAATTACTAATAATTAGTAATAATTACTAATAATTATCAATAATTAGTAATAATTATCAATAATTAGTAATAATTAGTAATAATTAACAATAATTAACAATAATTACTAATAATTAGTAATAATTAGTAATAATTAGTAATAATTAGGAATAATTAGTATTAATTACCAATAATTAGTATTAATTAACAATAATTAGTAATAATTACCAATAATTAGTAATAATTACCAATAATTAGTAATAATTATTATTAATTACCAATAATTAGTATTAATTACCAATAATTAGTATTAATTACCAATAATTAGTATTAATTACCAATAATTAGTAATAATTACCAATAATTAGTAATAATTAACAATATTTACCAATATTTACCAATAATTACCAATAATTACCAATAATTACCAATAATTACCAATAATTACCAATAATTACCAATAATTACCAATAATTGGTATTAATTACCAATAATTGGTAATAATTACCAATAATTGGTAATAATTACCAATAATTGGTAATAATTACCAATAATTTGTAATAATTAGTAATAATTACCAATAATTAGTAATAATTAGTAATAATTACCAATAATTAGTAATAATTAGCAATAATTAGTAATAATTACCAATAATTAGTAATAATTACCAATAATTAGTAATAATTACCAATAATTAGTAATAATTACCAATAATTAGTAATAATTACCAATAATTAGTAATAATTAACAATAATTAGTAATAATTACCAATAATTAGTATTAATTACCAATAATTAGTATTAATTACCAATAATTAGTATTAATTACCAATAATTTGTAATAATTACCAATAATTAGAATTAATTACCAATAATTAGTAATAATTACCAATAATTAGTAATAATTAGTAATAATTACCAATAATTAGTAATAATTAGTAATAATTACCAATAATTAGTAATAATTAACAATACTTACTAATAATTACCAATAATTACCAATAATTATTAATAATTACCAATAATTAGTAATAATTACCAATAATTAGTAATAATGACCAATAATTAGTAATAATTAGCAATAATTAGTAATAATTACCAACAATTAGTAATAATTACCAATAATTAGTAATAATTAGCAATAATTACCAATAGTTACCAATAATTACCAATAGTTACCAATAATTACCAATAGTTACCAATATTTACCAATAATTACCAATATTTACCAATATTTACCAATATTTACCAATATTTACCAATAATTAGAAATAATTACCAATAATTAGAAATAATTACCAATAATTAGAAATAATTACCAATAATTTGGAATAATTACCAATATTTACGAATAATAACATTAGTACATTATTTGTATATTTTATTATTAATATTAAAATAATATAATTTTCTATATTATATACAATTCTCTTTTCATCTGTGTGTTTTCTGTCTCCACATGTAATATTTGCATTCTTTTTCAAAATTATCAACCTACTCGCCAATGGAGAGGTGAAAGTGAATAAAAATATTACATGTGGAGACAGAATGTTAAATACACAGATGAAAGGAGAATTGTATATAATATAAAAAATTATGTTATTTTAATATTAATAATAAAATATACTAATAATGTAATAATGTTATTATTATATAATTAATGTTTATGAAAAAATTATATTAGTATTATTAAAATAATAAAAAATCAATATAATATTAAAATTATCAATATTTGTAACATGTTTTGCTTTATTCTCAATATATTCAATCTTTACTTGAGTGTTTTTTCTAACAAATTATTCAAAACCAGTAATGCTTTTATATTTTATATAGAAATATGGAACAACGAGGTCGTCAACAATCATTATTAGGTGACTGCATATGGATAAATCAACGTAGAAATCCAAACGGTTTTGGTTTAAATCCAGTATATGTTGAGGGTGTGGAGACTTTTTTATCATTTGCGGCATCAAATTCAGAATTTGTTTCAGAAGACAAAATAAAATGCCCTTGCAGAAAATGTGCATTGAGAACGTTTGACACGTTTGAAAAAGTGGGAGAACATCTCTTGCGTTTTGGTTTTCAACCAGATTATGTTTGTTGGTATCAACACGGTGAACGCAGTTCCAGAGCAGGTGATACCAACTTGATTCCGGATCCATCCTGGTTTCAAGATTTAGTACATGATGTTGCAGGTTCATCTGTTCAACATACAGAAATTCCGACTGATATAGCTTCAAATCCTGAGTTGGCACCGTCTGAATTTTATGAGTTGTTGAAATCTGCTGAGGATGCATTATATCCTGGCTGCAAGATGATTAAATTAGAAGCAGTTGCAAAATTTATGGCTATCAAATCAGATAACGGAATGTCAAACACCTGTTTTGACCAGATATTTTCTTTGCTGAAAACACTGTTACCCGAAGGAAATGTTTTACCTGCAAATTACTATGAGAGTAAGAGGCTGGTTCAAAATTTGGGACTTACTTGTCAGAAGATTCATGCATGTTCAAATGACTGCATTTTATATTCTGGGGAAAATGAGTCCTTGGATAGTTTTCCTACATGTGGGCAACTGAGATATAAAGAAGGACAACACGGGAAGTCTGGTTTGATTCCTGTAAAACAGTTGAGATATTTTCCGCTTACATCCAGACTTCAGTGTTTATTCATGTCTAAGAATACAGCGACAATGATGTCATGGCATAAAGAGAATATTTCAATCGATAAAAGCTTGAATCATCCAGCCGATGGTGATTCATGGAAAAATTTTGATAGAGTGCATCCATCCTTTGCTTTAGAAGCTATAAATGTTCGACTGGGCCTTTCCACTGATGGTTTCTGTCCGTTTGGATCTTATGGTAGTCAATATTCATGTTGGCTTGTTTTTTTAACTCCGTACAATTTACCTCCATGGATGTTGATGAAGGAGCCATATATCTTTTTGACTTTACTAATTCCAGGACATCCGAAGAAAAATATTGATGTTTATTTGAATCCATTGATTGATGAATTAAATTTATTGTGGAGTACTGGTGTCAGTACATATGATGTTGCAACGAAACAGAATTTCATACTGAGAGCAGCATTGATGTGGACAATAAGTGACTTCCTGGATTATGGGATGTTATCTGGCTGGAGTACACATGGTCAAAAATCATGTCCTTACTGTATGGGAGAGAACAAAGCATTTATGCTCATTCATGGAAAGAAACCTTGTTATTTTGACTGTCATCACAGATTTCTTCCAGCTGATCATCCTTTTCGCAGAAACAGATCTCATTTCAGAAAAGGAACAGTTGAAAGGGATGGACCTCCAAAAATGCTATCAGGTTCGGAGTTAAAATCAGTTGTATTTTCATTACCTCCCATCACTTTTGGTCCCACAATAAATCAACAGAAAATTTCTGGTTTTGGGAAAGAACACAATTAGATTAAACGTAGCATATTTTGGGATTTTCCATATTGGTCTGATCTGTTGGTCCGACACATGTTAGATGTCATGCATATTGAGAAGAACTATTTTGATAATTTGTTTCATACAGTTTTGGATACGCCAGGAAAGAGCAAAGACAATGTAAATGCACGTTTAGATCTTGCCCAAATTTGCAGGCATCCAGAATTGGAACTATTTGAGAATGTCAGAACAGAAAGGTTACTGAAACCAAAGGTAGATTATACACTGTCTAAAGAAAACCGTTTATTATTTTGTCAGTGGATTAAAGATTTGAGACTTCCAGATGGCTGTGCTTCTAATTTGGGTAGATGTGTAAATAATGGTCATATTACTGGATTAAAAAGTCATGATTGTCATGTTATAATGGAGAGACTTCTACCCATTGGATTAAGAGGTCTGTTGAATTCTGTGATTTGGGATTCCATAACAGACATGTCTCATTTTTTTCGGGAAATTTGTGCGGCTACGGCAGATTATGATGCTCTAGGCAAACTTGAAAAAGATGTTGTTGTAATTATATGTAAACTGGAAAAAATATTTCCACCGTCTTTCTTCGACTCAATGGAACATTTGATGTTACATTTGCCATATGAAGCCAAATGTGGAGGTCCGGTACAGTTTCGATGGATGTACCCATTTGGAAGATGCATGCAAAAATTGAAAGGAAAAGTACGTAACAAAGCATCTGTTGAAGGATCTATTGCAAAAGCTTATTTGCAAGAGGAAATATCTTTTTTCTGCTCCCATTATTTTGAATCTGAGTATCCTTCAAAACACAACCGAATGGGACGGAACGAGAGGAATATTGATGAAATCGATAATCAATTATCTATTTTCAACCAGTCAGAGCTTGGTTTTGGTGGAGTTTAGGAACGCTGGCTTTCAGATGATGAACATCAGAGAGCTCATACGTATGTTCTGCTCAACTGTGAAGAGATGACATCAGTTGTACTGTAAGTGTTTATATCACTTATTCTATCATTTATGTTATAGTAAATAACTTTGGTTTTTATAGGTCGTATGATAATCATATCAAGAAACAAATTCCACAAATTACAGCAGCTGCTCTCGAAGAACGTCGACTGAAAAATTTCTCTCAGTGGTTTCAAAAACTGGTAACATAAATTATTTATCTTTTAGAAACTCATTCAATGTATAGTTTACTATATTGATAATTATTTCACAAATTTTCAGGTGTCTCGACATGCTGATAAAATTGACAAACGGCTGTGTGTATTGAGTAACCCACCTTCCAAACTTGTTAAAACTTATAATGCATATGTGGTGAATGGATTTCGATTCCACACACATGCATATGGGGAATCGAAAAAAACAATGAACAGTGGAGTTAGCTTGAGAGGATCTCATCATCGAGAAAATGAAGTTGACTTTTATGGCATACTTGATGAAATCATTGAACTCTGTTATCTTGGACAACATTACATAACCATGTTCAAATGTCGGTGGTTGGATACAGAGAGAGGCGTGCATGTTCATCCGACTCATGGAATCATCGATATTAAATGTAAAAGTGTTCTCGCAGTAAATGAACCATTCTTATTGGCTCAACAGGAATATCAAGTTTATTATGCAAAGTACTGTGCAACATCAAGAGACTTGAATGATTGGTGGAGTATAATAAAAATCAAAATTCGAGACAATCAGTTTAGTCAAAGTGTATGTGCTTTCACTGATGTGCAAAGAATTGAAGTTTTTCAAGAGAGTACTCAAAATCAATCTTTTTTACAAAGAGACATGAGTATCGATGACGACACCCCACATTTAAGAGTCGGTGATGACGATGATGTTAATGATGTCACATATGAATTTGAAATGGTAAGAGATGAAGCAACTATAACTCGAATGGATATCGATGATGTTGAGGAGGAATATGAAGATGACATTGACATATATGAAGATGATGATGAAGATGAACACTGATAGCATTCCATGGTATTTATATACAATCATAATATGTATATATGTATATATGTATATATAATAGTAATTATCAATTATTTGCTAACATTAACATTTTCTGTTTCAGATGGACGAGGCCACATTTCGTGAGTTGGCGGATGCTGACCTGACTTTCGATGCGGATGCATTGCTGACAGATGACCCTCAGACTGCAGGTGCTCCAGGGAGTACGCGGAGGGGGCGCGGTCTTGCACGATTGATGATTCCTGACCCCATCCCCGAGTGACGTCCACGTCTTGGGTTTGATCCACGCACACGAAGGTGTGATAACCTGTGTGATAACCAGTGGATTTGACTAAGATTTCATTAATATATTCACATAATAAATGTTTATTATTTTTTCAGTTTTCCGCATATAGCAGTCGGACAGGGCAGCGCTATTTTGCGCAACTATTTCTCTCAGCCGTGGACCACATGGGAGCAGATTCTCATTGATGTGCAGCAGGCCATGTTCGGCCATTGGTTGGTACGTACGTAAATAAATAATTTTTATTTTGAAAATTATTTCATTTATAACTTGATATTTTGATTTATTTGTAGGGTTTATGGTATCCGATCGAGGATACCATGCATGGTGCCATCCACGAGGCATGGGAGGTGGCCATGCGTGATCGCCTTCGTCAGTTTTTGCACAATTTAAGAAAAGCTGCGATGAAGAAAGTAGGAGTGTCAGATTTTGAGGATTCATGTAGAGCACACCGACCAGAGTATATTTCATCCCATGTATGGGATGGATTATGTGCGCACTGGTTGAGTGGTGCCTTTCAGAGGAGATCATCGGTGGGGAGGCAGAATCGGGGGAGACAGGAGGTGACTCATCGAGCTGGGAGTCGTTCTTTCAGTACTCATAGATAGCATCTGGTACGTACATTATTTATAAATATTTTATATAACTATAAATATTAACAGTTTATTTTTTATTCTTATAGGCTGTCGAGCACCCCGATATTACAGAGTACGACGTATATAGGAGGATGTATAGTGATCCTGCTACTGGGGAGCTCAGAGGTGATCGTCAGCATCACATCGTGGTCAGTATTATTTGTTTTCAAGTTTAAAAATTAACTGCATATAATATATTCACAATATTAATTTTAAATTGCAACTATAGGAGTCATATGAGGCCGCAGCGTCACAGGCCCGGCCTGAGAGTCAGGCCGAGTCATCAGATCAGACCACTGCCCGTCAGTTTGATGAGGCAGCATGGATGCAGGCCACCCAGTATGCCTTCGAGAAGGGCCGGGTAGTTGGTATCGGCTCTCGACTGACTCCCGGATATTATTATGGCAGTGCTGCGATGTCGGCGTCTAGCTCGAGAGGAGCTCGTGCATCTTCTTCTACTACACAGTATGAGGATCAGTTGCGATCTCAGACTGCACAGATAGAGAGTCTCCGACAGGAGCAGGAGCAGATGCGTCAGCAGCATGAGGAGGAGCGTCGACGCCAGCAACAGTTGTACGAGGAGCAGACGAGTCGGTGGCAGCAGCAGCAGCATCAGGAGCAGATGGAGTATATGCGCCGACTCACTCATGCTTTAGGGATGGAGTTTCCTCCACCACCATCTGCAGATCCCCCACCTCCCCCCCCTCCTTCAGATTAGAGTTTGTATTTATGTTATAAAATTTGGGAAATCAAATTTTTTTTTTCTATTCTTAGTTTTTGTCTCATTATAAAATATTAATAATATTATATTTTTAAATAACAATATTAATATGAATAATAATATTATTTATATTTTATAATATTAAAAAATATATATATATTAAAATTTTATAATATTATAATTTAATTATATTTTTTGTAATACTTGAATTATTTTAATATTTGAATGTAAAATAATTCTATTATTTTTATATTAATTAAAATAACTTATTAATATTTTTTTTATTTATGAATTATAATTCTAATATTATTATATTAATTAAAATAATTTATTAATAATTTATTTTTTTTATTTTTTTTATAGTATTTGTGATGGGATACTATGCCCGTCGCAAATACTAGTATTATTAATAGTTTTTTATTTTTTTTAAATAAATAGTTTTTGCGACGGGACCCGTCGCAAAAACTATTTATAGTATTTTCGACGGGATACTATGCCCGTCGCAAATACTAGTATTATTAATAGTTTTTTATTTTTTTTAAAAAATAGTTTTTGCGACGGTACCGTCGCAAAAGGTATTTGCGACGGGACCCGTCGCAAAAACTATTTTAAAAGTTTTTTACAAAAATATGGAATACTATTTGCGACGGGGAGAATGACCGTTGCAAAAAAAGGCTTTAGCGACGGGCCCGTCGCAAATAAGTCTTGTTGCGACGCCATTTTCAGCAACAGGCTATTTGCGACGGGCCCCCGTCTCAAAAAGCCATTTGCGACGGGATCCCGTCGCAAATACCTGTTTTTCTAGTAGTGATCACCCGTGTGCATTCCGCGGCGGTTCTCATGACTTTAGTGGTGGTTTTACAGCTGATGGTTTTTATTTTATTAGCTGCAGTTATAACCACTGCGAATAAAATAAAATCCCAGGCTCATAAAACCTGCCGCTAAACTCAGTAAAACCACCATGAAATGAGGCAGATATGACGCTTCCCATAAACCACCGCTAAATGGAAATAACCACCGCTAATAGATTTCCAACACCATATTTAGCAGCAGTTTCTATAAACCACCGCCAAACCATGTAGCGGTGGTTTAAACCGCCGCTACACGCAAAAATAACCGCCGCTAAATGAAGGTTTTCTTGTAGTGAGAGGATCTAGAGTGATTGACCTTGAGGTAAATCCTTGAAGGTGGGGAGTCACCTTTAGTTTGGAGCATATATGAGGATGAGATCATCTCTGTCATGAATCAGGTTGTTGTGCTTATGAGTATGTGGGAGGATCTGATTTACATGAAGTTCATGCCTTGTAGTGGGTGGTACATACAGATGTGACCAAAATGTACCATGACCTACAATACTAGTTTTGGTGGCTAGACATGAAAAATGAGATAATAGGGTTCCTGACATGATGCTTCACCTATTAGGAGGTAAAGGCCGAGCATCAATAACCTAGAGGGTTGCTACAATCATTACCCATTCCAGAGTGGAAGTGGGATGACATGACCATGGACTTTGCAGTAGGTATCCCTAGGATACCTCCGAAGAATGATACTATTTGAGTTATTATGGACAGATTGAAAAAGGTATCACATTTTTTGCCTTTATAAGAGACTTTATTAGTAGAGAAATTGGGAGAAATATATGTTTGGGAGATAATTATTCTACATGGGGTGACATAAACTATTGTTTCAGATCGAAACTCACATTTTACTTCACACTTATGGTAGGTTTTACAAAAGGTTCTTTATGAGTATGTTTTATTGATTTGAATTTCCACCCACAAATAGATGGGTAGTAGGAGCGTAGTATACAAACGCTTGAGGATATACTGTGATCTTGTGTTCTAGAATTTTGTGAGTCTTGGGAGAAGCACCTAGACTGTCACGTACGTAACCTATTTTAGGGTTATTTTAAATTTATTTTCCACTCATGATTTGTTTTGGTGGTTTCCAAAGGTTTTATTGAGAATAGGTGAGTTTTCATGAATTGGGCCAAACTGCGAGCCCAATTCCAGATTTAAAAATAAATTTTGTTTCATTTATAACTTTTTCAATTTTTAATATTTTTGACTCATTCCAACTCCTAATTGTTCTCCCCTGATATATTAACACCAAATGTAAATTTGGGGCCTTTATAAATCCATAAGCATGGGGGATTTATGTTTTTATTTGAGAATTGGGCCAACCCGAAGGCCCATTTTCCAGTTTTAAATTGTTTCATTAATTTATTAATATCTTATTCATTAAAATGGATTTTTCGGTGATTCCACCTCCCTATCTACCCAAAGAAGCCCAGGCGAGACCCCATGCCCTCCTCCCACAATTTGGAGCTCGATAGAGTCGCGAAAGTAGTCGAATGTTCTGGATTTCAGAAATCGTCCAGATTTTGGAGAGGTAAATTGATCCTTTCATAACTCCTTCTATTCTTAATCTTTTCCCTCCATTCCAATTCCTAAATGACCTAATAATTCTTGTGAGACCATCCCCTGAGTTTTGGCCGTTTTAAATTTCATATACTAGTGTTTTGGGGAGATTCATTCTAGATTTCTCAAGTAAGTTTGTCCATTTCTTTTCCCCTTTCAAATTGATTAGGGTTTCATTCTATTTTTTTAGGGTTTCCTCCCTTTTTATTGAAGTGAACAATGACCAGTGGGTAGGGGTTCGAACCTAAGGTTTAACCTTGGGTTTTCTTGGTCCAATTTTCTATTTTTAGGTTTGATCTACCCTTCTTGAGGTGCGGCGGTGGTGCGTTTGTGTTTTCGCACAAAGGATTCAATGGTTTCATTTGATTTGGTAGGTGATTCCAATGTTGATGCAATCTTTGTGTATTAGCATGCTGTATTTATCATATTTTCAGATTTATATAATTTTATTATTGCTACAAAAATTGGTTCTAATGATGTTTCCATTGCAATTGAATTTAAAATGCCAATTTGGTGTGAAATTGGGGGTTTTCCAAAGAAGTGTTTTGTTTGTTTATTTGGGGATGCCCTATAAATACTTAGTTGTTTTTATTGATCTGTAATAAGGCATAAAATACTGTTTATAATGTTTATCCCCTTTGATAATTTCTGCAAATAATGAGTTTTAATTGTGCTTGTAAAGAAAGTGAAGTTTTGGTTCCACTTTTGTGTGAAAATGATGGTTTTACAAAGAGAACACTTCTTGTTTAACATGAGGATGCCCAAAAATTGATTTTCTGTTTTAATTGATATTTATTGGGCTGCCTTTACTATTTTTGTAACTTACAATTGTGAACATCATGTACAAGTGGGTTTCTTAAGGGGTTTTGTGTGCAAAACTACACGAGATTTTGTGAAATTGATTTATTCAAATTCAAAGAGTTTGTTGTGTGTTTTAAGTGGTAGAAAATGAGATAGCTACTGTATTTGGTGTATTTGACCAGTAGTGGTGTTTTAAATTAAAATGTATGTGTGTTAAATCCTGAAATTGTTTGAGCACAAAGGGGGAAGCCCGGGTACCTAGGTGGGGCGGATTTGTACTAGTACGGCTAGTGGACCGGATGGGTTTTGTCCCTGTTTCACTTAGCATTTGGATAACGAAAACTCTAACTAAACTATGTGGATGATGATTGGGGACCACTAGGTTATGGGTATGTTCCCTACTAGTGGCTCGTGCACGAGAAATGATTTTACTATGGTTACATTACACTGAGGTACGAGGTACATGGGGCCTGAGACTATCTAGTGCCTAGGGGTGTTCCCGGTTTTGTTGCTCAGTGGATTTGTGGTATTTGCCCTTGTTTTTGGGTGTCTTTGGAATTATAATGCATTATCTAATATTCCTATTTAAATGTGTTAACATTCTGAAAGTTTTATCTTGAAAAATGTTTTCAATTTAATGTTTCATTTCGTGGAATTTGTCACCGCTTTTAATTGCATATTAAAACTGCTTGCTTTTTCACCTTGTATTGCATGCACCTTGGAATCATAGGGTGGTATCCTATTGTGCTTAGGCTCACACCCTACTTACACCCCTTGGGTGTAAGTAGACCCTTTTTTTTGACCCAGGTAAAGGAAAGGCTAAGGGTGTTGACGGTTCAGGGTGTTAGTCCTCATCCTTGGGGAGGAGTAGTGGAGACGACTTGGGGGTGATGACCCCTTGTCATGTGGAGTCCATGGGGCTGTTTTGTTTCTGTTCCATTGTGTCTTTGGACCTTTTGTATTGACTCTAAACCTATGTATTCAGTTCTGGTTTTTGTTTAAACATCGTTTGGTATAAATTTTTCAGATTCAGTTTATTGATTGTTTTTAATGGTTTATGCCTTCATATTCGGGTAAATCGTTCCCAAACCTAAATAAATGATACCCAGGCACTTGTGCCAGCCCGTGGGGATAGGGAACGACCTTCGGGTCATGTCACGGGCTGGTTTTGGTGCCGGTTTTGGCGGTGACCAGATTTGGTTCGTGACAAAATGGTATCAAAGGAGGTTCGCTCCATTTGAGTCATGTTATCTGGGAAATAGTCAGGATAGTCTAGAGTTATGATTGTTGGGACATGGAATTCTGGTTATGGGTAGTGTGCTTGATCACCACACCTCATTTCAGGATTCAAGTCGCCAGGGGAAGTTGAGATTTGTCTATGTCTTTGGGTTTTCTTGGTTTGATGATGATTAGGGGAAATGAAAAGAGAGTTGGGTTAATGGTCTCAATAAGCTCACAGGGTCTGGCAAGCCATGTGGATCCGAGGATATTCCCTAGAACACTCTCTATGATAGTGAAGTGATTTGAATATGGCCGCCAACCATATGTCCAAATCACCCACTGAAACTAGTTTCCTCTCGCATTGTCTGGTGTTCCTTAGTTTTGAAATCTTGGCACTTGGGTTTTAAGGTGACTTGGTTTTAAGAAGCGTAAAGTTTTTATGAAATGATTTTCAAATAAAGAGGGAATGGTTTGGTTTATGAAATGGCAGAACTGATTTTTCAGAATTGTTTTGAAATGTAAAATGGTGTGCTTAAACCTGTTTGAAAGCAGGAACTATATTGAAGTTGGTTTTGAAAAGTGTTTACAATAGAGTTTTCTAAACAATCAAATAGTGTTTTAATGGGATGCGATGTTTTGAAATTGATGTGAATATATTGAAAGTGAGTTATTTTTTTTAAATGGTTGTGCATTTCTGAAAAGTTTTGTAAGATGTGAGTTGGAATTTGATCTCGTGGTTAGCGGTTTTGAGAAAAAGGATGTGTTGGTTGACCATTTTGGTTTTGAAAAGTGGAAAGAATTTTTGTTTTAACCTTTGGTATTTTCATGAGCAACCACATGCATGGGGTTATATGGGAAGAGGGATGGTTGATGACATGACTAGATGAGTGTCGGGATGGAAATGAGAAGGGTGCCTGGTGTGGCATAGAAACATGCATGTGTAAGGCCCATGGGGTACCATTGGTGGATGCGCTTACCGCTGAACCATTTGTTTTCAAAGAAATGTTTTTAAATAAAAAAAACATGATTTCTTAATGATTTTTTTGGGTTGGTGTATATTATGTGTTTTCGGAAAATGTTGATGTTGTGGGATGTTTTGAGTCCAAGAACCCCTCCTGTTTGAACTGTGTTTTGGGTTTGGGTTTGGTCAGTAAGTTGTGTTGTAGGGACAATTAGTGGTCTCTTTTGAAAAATGTTTTGGGATGCCTTTACGGTGGTTCCCTTCATGTGTTTGGATCTGGTTTGAGGCATGTTTTGAATAATGGACCAGATTGGTTGGGTCCTTGGGTTCTCTCATTGGATAATGTATGCCCCCATTAAGGGTTAATGCACAGCTGAAGTGCAATCCATATTGTTTTTCCATTGGAAAATCCTCCAGTTGATCAATATAAGGAATATTTTATCGATCATTGTTGATTGAGTCTACACCCATTCATTTCGTTGATTTTTGGATCCTCTTGTAGTGTTAAAGTTATTGTGGAAGGTTGAAAGAAACCTTAGTTTCTAATGTTTCATGATTCATCGAAGGTGGAAGTGTTCTTTGGTTGTAAGTGGGGATGAGTGTCTCGATGGTGTCTAAGAGGACCTTTGGGTTCTTCAAAGTTTCTTTGATGCATTAATTCATGTTAAACCACCGGTGTGGGAAATATCGTCATGATTGGATATTGTGGCCACTTTCTAGAATTGTGTGTTGTTTGGGGATGTTGTATAAGGTCCCTCTCCATGAATTGTTTATATCAGTTGAAATGGTCATGTTTGGTGATGCCTTATGATGTCATGTACTCGATTGACTGTATAGGTGAAAGTAGTGAAATCCTCTGAGAGTCCCTATTATGTTGGGCAAATGTCTCCCTTGGAAAAACTTCAAAATCATCTATTTTATAGGAATGTGAGTGTAGGTGTTCTTTACTTCTATTGTTTCTCACCTGAAGAAACAAGTTGTGATGTGTGTGTATCTTCTCAGCCCTTGTTTCAGTGAAATATCGAGATAAGGTAAAGTGAGTTTGGAATGTGTTATGTCTAGAAAACTTATTTGGGACTGCGGTGTAGTTTTTGGTGGCACCGAAAAGAAGAATTCTCATTCAGTGGGTTTACAAATATTAACTACGAGGCCGAAGATGCTTCAATCATTTGAGCTCCAGCCATAGGTCTCGGAGAGAATCTGGCTCGTAGTCAGGGAAAATCCCAGGGCCATTTAAACCCTTGTACAAAGTCCTATCCTTAGTATGAAAGATGGGAATAGTTCAAACCTATGGTTTCGTCATGGTTGAGCACAAAGTTTGTGCACGTTTAGTAGTGGCCGTGTGCTAGGAATCCATGTAGATAGAATTATATTCATAGTTAGTGCACAGTTTCCCAAACCATGCAGACTAATCCTGCGCCCTTCCTAAATCTTTGATTTCTTTTTGGGTCTTTCTGTGTCGGCCCATGCTGGTCGGTTAAGATGGTCAGTTCTTATGGTGGGGAGACCCACTATGATTCTCATGAATATTCCTTCATAAAAATTTAATGGAAGTATCTCCATTTTACTAGAGAGTATGTTTGGGCCTCCCACTATTAGTGTCTTGATTCTGTCTCGGGAAAACAATTTAAGTTGTCTCTTATGGTGGGGAGCCCATTTGTGTCTCTTCATACGAGTAACTCATATTTTTTTTCTTTGGACTTGTCTGGGAAGTAGGTATTATCATTCGAAGATATCTAACTACCTACACATTCATTGGGTAAACATTGATATTAGAGAGTTTCCAATGGTTTAGTTATAGTAGGGAAGTGTAACCTTGTTCAATGTTGTTGTTTTTTTTTGGGTAAATTGATTGAGTATTGTTCAGATTGTATTTGAGGAGTTTTCATTTGGGATAAATCTTTAATGTACTTTATTGTTTCAGGAAAGTGGTGTAAGTTTGGTTTGTGACAGTATTCCTTCCATCATTGATCACTGGAGGTGTTTTGACCTTTGGGGGTGAAACCTGGCAAGGGTGTACCTATTGGTTTCTCAGTTGGGTTTGGTTGTTGCTTTGACCTTGCTGTGACTTTCCGGGGCGGAAAGTTTTCAAGGTGGGGAGAATTGTCACGTACGTAACCTATTTTAGGGTTATTTTAAATTTATTTTCCACTCATGATTTGTTTTGGTGGTTTCCAAAGGTTTTATTGAGAATAGGTGAGTTTTCATGAATTGGGCCAAACTGCGAGCCCAATTCCAGATTTAAAAATAAATTTTGTTTCATTTATAACTTTTTCAATTTTTAATATTTTTGACTCATTCCAACTCCTAATTGTTCTCCCCTTATATATTAACACCAAATGTAAATTTGGGGCCTTTATAAATCCATAAGCATGGATGATTTTTGTTTTTATTTGAGAATTGGGCCAACCCGAAGGCCCATTTTCCAGTTTTAAATTGTTTCATTAATTTATTAATATCTTATTCATTAAAATGGATATTTCGGTGATTCAACCTCCCTATAGACCCTAAGAAGCCCAGGAGAGACCCCATGACCTCCTCCCACAATTTGGAGATCGATAGAGTCACGAAAATAGTCGAAACTTTCTGGATTTCAGAAATCTTCCAGATTTTGGAGAGGTAAATTGATCCTTTCATAACTCATTCTATTCTTAATATTTTACCTCCATTACAATTCCTAAATGACCTAATAATTCTTGTGAGACCATCCCCTGAGCTTTGGACGTTTTAAATTTCAGATACTAGTGTTTTGGGGAGATTCATTCTAGATTTCTCAAGTAAGTTTGTCCATTTCTTTTCCCCTTTCAAATTGATTAGGGTTTCATTCTATTTTTTTAGGGTTTCCTCCCTTTTTATTGAAGTGAACAATGACCAGTGGGTAGGGGTTCGAACCTAAGGTTTAACCTTGGGTTTTCTTGGTCCATTTTTCTATTTTTAGGTTTGATCTACCCTTCTTGAGGTGCGGCGGTGGTGCGTTTGTGTTTTCGCACAAAGGATTCAATGGTTTCATTTGATTTGGTAGGTGATTCCAATGTTGATGAAATATTTGTGTATTAGCATGCTGTATTTATCATATTTTCAGATTTATATAATTTTATTATTGCTACAAAAATTGGTTCTAATGATGTTTCCATTGCAATTGAATTTAAAATGCCAATTTGGTGTGAAATTGGGGGTTTTCCAAAGAAGTGTTTTGTTTGTTTATTTGGGGATGCCCTATAAATACTTAGTTGTTTTTATTGATCTGTAATAAGGCATAAAATACTGTTTATAATGTTTATCCCCTTTGATAATTGCTGCAAATAATGAGTTTTAATTGTGCTTGTAAAGAAAGTGAAGTTTTGGTTCCACTTTTGTGTGAAAATGAAGGTTTTACAAAGAGAACACTTCTTGTTTAACATGAGGATGCCCAAAAATTGATTTTTTGTTTTAATTGATATTTATTGGGCTGCCTTTACTATTTTGGTAGCTTACAATTGTGAACATCATGTACAAGTGGGTTTCTTAAGGGGTTTTGTGTGCAAAACTACACGAGATTTTGTGAAATTGATTTATTCAAATTCAAAGAGTTTGTTGTGTGTTTTAAGTGGTAGAAAATGAGATAGCTACTGTATTTGGTGTATGTGACCAGTAGTGGTGTTTTACATTAAAATGGATGTGTGTTAAATTCTGAAATTGTTTGAGCACAAAGGGGGAAGCCCGGGTACCTAGGTGGGGCGGATTTGTACTAGTACGGCTAGTGGACCGGATGGGTTTTGTCCCTGTTTCACTTAGCATTTGGATAACGACAACTCTAACTAAACTATGTGGATGATGATTGGGGACCACTAGGTTATGGGTATGTTCCCTACTAGTGGCTCGTGCACGAGAAAGGATTTTACTATGGTTACATTACACTGAGGTACGAGGTACATGGGGCCTGAGACTATCTAGTGCCTAGGGGTGTTCCCGGTTTTGTTGCTCAGTGGATTTGTGGTATTTGCCCTTGTTTTTGGGTGTCTTTGGAATTATAATGCAGTATCTAATATTCCTATTTAAATGTGTTAACATTCTGAAAGTTTTATCTTGAAAAATGTTTTCAATTTAATGTTTCATTTCGTGGAATTTGTCACCGCTTTTAATTGCATATTAAAACTGCTTGCTTTTTCACCTTGTATTGCATGCACCTTGGAATCATAGGGTGGTATCCTATTGGGCTTAGGCTCACACCCTACTTACACCCCTTGGGTGTAAGTAGACCCTTTTTTTTGACCCAGGTAAAGGAAAGGCTAAGGGTGTTGACGGTTCAGGGTGTTAGTCCTCATCCTTGGGGAGGAGTAGTGGAGACGACTTGGGGGTGATGACCCCTTGTCATGTGGAGTCCATGGGGCTGTTTTGTTTCTGTTCCATTGTGTCTTTGGACCTTTTGTATTGACTCTAAACCTATGTATTCAGTTCTGGTTTTTGTTTAAACATCATTTGGTATAAATTTTTCAGATTCAGTTTATTGATTGTTTTTAATGGTTTATGCCTTCATATTCGGGTAAATCGTTCCCAAACCTAAATAAATGATACCCGGGCACTTGTGCCAGCCCGTGGGGATAGGGAACGCCCTTCGGGTCATGTCACGGGCTGGTTTTGGTGCCGGTTTTGGCGGTGACCATATTTGGTTCGTGACATAGACTTAGTGGAGTTTTATTATAATAATAGTTATCAGGATATGATACAAATGTCACCATATGATTCTCTTTATGGTAGGGCATGAAAATAAACTCTATGTTGGATAGAGGTAGGAAATTAAAATTTATTGGGGCCGAGTCTCATTTATGAGATGTAGGATCAGGTACAACTAATTTAGAAATGTATGGCTACAACCCATAGAAGAAAAAATTCACATGATGAAAAATATAGATGACCCGTAGAGTTTATAGAGGGTGACTGTGTATTCATTCAGGTGTCTCCTATGTTGGGTCACTATAGGATACATAAGTAGGGAAAGTTAGAACCCAAGTTCATTGGACCGTTTAAGGTTGTGGAAAGAATCGGGTTGGTAGTATACCAATTGGATCTTCCATAGAAAAACAGTGTTATATATGACATTTTCCATGTGTCACAACTTCGATGGTATCATCCCGACCCTTATCATGTGATCGAGGTGGATGATGTTGAGCTTGAGATATATTCATCCTTTGAGGAGCATCCAATACATGAATTAGATCATAGTGAGAAAGTATTTCAGGGAAAGACCATATCGATAGTTCATGTATTGTAGAAACATGGGTATGTGTCAGATGAAATATCGGAAAGCGAAGCAGATATGAGGGCTCAATGGTCCAATATTTTTGACTCAGAATCTTAGAGATGCTTGGGAGTGAAGCTCAAGGATGAACTATTATAAGGTGGGGACATTGTAAGATACCAACCATTTATGGAGATGAATCATATTTGATTTTAGGTTTTCTATTTTCTTTGTTTGAGAATAATTCGTTTGGGTTTAACCTTGGGGTATTTTTGGGTGAAAATTTGTGAAAAATGGAAGAAATAGGGCAGTGTATGGTTGGTTCATGGTTTTCCATAACCATGAACCCTAGCCTAACAAACTGCGCAACCCTAGACAGTGGGGTTTTTCATGGTTGGTGCATGATTTTTCAAATCGTTTCCCCTCTTAGGAGTAACCGTGAACCCCTATAAAATAGGCACATAGTTTAGGCATAGGTTTAGGGGAAATCGTGTGCCCCTTCTCAGCAAACTGTGCACAAAGATTTAATTAACTCAAAAATTATTTTTAATTATTCATGACCCCCCATTTTAACTCCAATTCGGCCCCCATTAAACCCTAGGCCCTATTTCACAATTTTAGATCTCTCTAGATGGATTCCAAGCCTTCCCAACATCTTTTATTGACAATTCAATGCTTAGATCATAGATCAGCACCCCTCCCAGTAAGTGGATTCTATCTCACTTGATTTCCCATTCATTCTCGTTTATTCTCCCATACTTGAAATGGGTTATTATTGTATTTTGATTAGATCTAGATCTAAGATTATATATCTAGATCTATATTTAAAGGATCTTGATTCAGGGTTTTATATTCAGATCTCATTATACATCGTTATGCCGCTCAAATTTTTGGGGATTTTCATTGGCAAGTATTCTTCACCAAACTTGATGTAGGTGGTCTATAATTAAAATATAATAGACTTGATTTAAATTAAATGTATGTAATTATATAATTTATATTAAATGTTTAGCAACTGAGTTTTTTGTTAGATTAATTAATTTGTAAATTAATTAATTAGGAAGATGTGGAATTAGGGATTTTGATACTATAGATTTAGATAATTAATTATTGAATTTATTATGATATTTTGAGATAGATGAATTGAGGTAATTAATTACAAAATTAATTATGAGATATGAGTTATTAATTTAGATAATTAATTGATGAATTACTTATAAGATATTGAGTTGTGATTTGAGATAATTAATTGTAGAATTAATTATGATATTTTGAGTTGTGTATAATGATTAATTAATTGATGAGTTAATTAATTGGTATTGACATACTTAATTAATTAGGGAATTAATTAAGGGGAATTATGTGATAAATTAATTTTAAAATTAATTAATATTATTGATGTGACTAGTTAATTGTTGAATTAACTAATGAAATAGCGGTGTTTGACTAATTATTGAAGTAGTAATGGAATTGATATGGATAATTAATTGTTGAATTAATTAAGTGTTGATGAATGGTAACATGTTCATTCAAATGTGAAGTAAAAAATGGTAACAATGTCATTTAGCCGTGACATAAAGAATGGGAACATCGTCATTCTACTGTGTGAGTTTGAATGGTAACATGGGAATTCAAGTACAAATTAAAGAATGGGAACAAAATAATTCTATTGTGTGAATTAAATAATGGTAGTAATGGAATTATGAGATATGATGCCTCTCAGTCACACTTCAGGCTTCAGCATGAGCCGAAGAAGATATTAAAGTATGGATGTCTACAAGAACCACTGGATTTGTGTGGTTAAATAAATATTAACAGATAATTTTATAACTATTTACTTATGCATTTTAATTATTTCTTTATACAACTGAATACACTTTCTATTGACTGGATATTGCTTTAGAAACTATTGGTGGTGGCTTACTGAGTTGTACTCACACCCTACTCGGGCTGCTTGATCGGTACCCGAATAGTTTTCATGGTTGAAGGACAGGATAAGGGAAAATAACCTATGTTAGATGGTTGATTTGGGATGGATCATAGATGATGGAACAAAATGTGGTTCGAGATCCATTTGGGAGTCATCAGTGTCTTTACTTTTGGGTTTTAATTTGACACTTGACACGTACATTAACATGACATATTTATTTTTTATCTTGATATTATGTCTCAAGTTTTTCTCATCTTGTGATATTGGTACTATTTTGTTTACGGTTTTGTTATTTCATGCTTTAGTTATCTATTTATTTATTTTCTACTGGTCTATTATGCTGATAAAAGAGGGTATAGCCTCCCCATGATGGATATTATACCCTCTCTACTAGTCAAGATCCTCTAGCATACGGGGAGTCATGCTTGAGGTTATGTAGTGAATCAGCTCGGGGCACCGGTGTGTGGAACCCATGTCTAGATGTTATTTAAACAAACCAAACTTGAGAAAAATAATCCACCTATTTAAGAAAAAAATACTTATGTTGGTAGTACTATAAAGAGATAAATTGAACATAAATATGAAAAAATTCATTCCTAGTCCCATTGTTTTAAACTATGATTCCAAACTATAATTTTTTTGATTTACCTATTGTGGATACGTATAAGATATTTTAGAAGATCAATCCCAACAACATGATATATTTAACCACTTTACAATAGCATAACATTAATGTATTACAAAAAATTACCACAAATTTTTTTATCCTTTTGGGTTGGTGTAAAAATAATATATAAAAATTTTCCTTCTTATTTACTAAATAAAACTAGCACAACACATTATATATTCGTAGACTATACTAAAAATTAGTGTATCCATTTATTTATTCCTAGAAAAAATAAACCATTAGTGTAAACCTATTAACATTCATTGATTAAACTAAAATAAATATTTACATTTGAGTTTTTATGGAACATAATAAAATCTATATTTCTATTTCACCATCATAGAGAGTACAAACTCCATGATAAAACATTTACCTTATTTGATTGAAAAAACTTCAGTGTGACCCATTATGTGTTTTTAGAAGACACTAAACTCCATTATAAATTGTTTACCCCTTTTTGATATTATTAAGCATCAGTATATCCCTTTTTAGAATAAAAATGATACTAAAATATAGCACATCTATTAAGTATTCCTAGATTGTTATATAGATTAGTATATCCTTTTCAATACTCTGGTTGATGATAAAATCTAACATAACATCATCATTATTTTTTCATCAAAATGGGAACATCCTTATTCTCATGTATTTTTTATTGATAATGATGACCAGTTTTTTATTAATGAGCTTGTGAACATAGATCATTTTATATAATTAATGTGCACATGAATATTAGTGATAGACCATTGGACACATTTTTTGATGGTGAGATGGTGAACAAGTATCTCTATGCATAATAAGGATAGGTTAAACACCTCTACTCATGTAACGATTGTGAGATTCTATGTGATATAAGGGTGGGATGATCTAATTTCACATCATGTGCTTTCAAAAGAATCAATTTTAGTTAATCCATTTCACCAATGTAAACATGATGTGTTACTTATATGGATTTCAAAAGAATTTGTGATATTGTATCATGCATCTAATTGATGATCGAATAGCCCAAATAATTTGACCATCCACCAAAGTGAAACCATCATATTGTTCTTTTATTTTATCATTTACCACCACACATAATGAAACCCTATATAGGGAATTAGTATTATTTTATTCTAAAAATTATAAGTAAATTAATTAAAAAAAGTCGATAAAATGATGATAAAATTAATTAAATAAGTAGTAGGAAGTCACAACTTCATAATGCTTATATATATCCTGACACGATTTTTTCTGCTCATTTCTAAAAAAAATAAATTTACTCTATTATACTTCTCCTTGAGAAACATATTTAAAATAATATATAAGCATTATGATACTAATTATTCACACTCCAAATATATTTCTAAGGTAATAGATCACACTATATCATAAATATAGTATCTAATCACCTAAATTTGTTGTAGGATGAAATTATAACACCACATATGCAGCCCAGTCATTTCTAAACAAATGTACTTCTTCTTTTGAGTATGAAGGTTATAGAAAATCTTGGTAGCAATAAGAAAATATAGACAAAAAAATTATTAAGAAATATTTTTAATGAAATTGTAATTACCTTTGGAAATTACCTGTTCATAGATGCTGGTCTTTTCATGGTTTATGATCTCTCTCATAAATTTTATAACATAATATGCACAGTCATTTCCATTATCTTACTTTATACACTGTATTAACCTTGACCAAAATAAGTATATTGTTTTGAAATATGTTTTGATAGTTAAATATTTCTATATATACCTTAATCTATTTCTATTTGAAGTAATCCACAGGATTTTTATGTCCATTCACTGAATTCATGCCATGATTTAGCCTATATTTAAAGACCGCCCTGTCATAAAAAAATTCTTGTTAAAAAATTTATTGAAACATATAATTCAAAGTTTATATATAAAATATTGATTATAGTCTTTTAAAAATTCACAATACACATAATATGTGGTTGGTTTGTTGGATATCCATCCATTGGATCCACAAAATAAATATTTTGGGTATCCAGATTGACTGCGATCAACATCCATTACTTCCTAAAAAAACAAAAAAAAGTAATAAAGAAAATAAAAATATATTTTATGTGATTAGATTGTAGAGTTTTACCCCTGCATTGTAGGCAGAAAAAAAATCCTATCTTATATTTTTTTCTCAAATGCATTGTATATCTCATATTTATTCTTATCAGTTTATTTCTTCTCCAAAAGGGTTTCTTGCATAAAAATGTTACATGGATTAATGAATCCAAATTGTGATTCACATAGTTTTCCCTTTATATAGCAGTAATATAAACACTTGTAGAAAATATTAATAGTTATTAACTTTAATGAACATATTGGATCACTATTTGGATAAACATATTATGAAAATGTACCTTATGTATGTATTCAAAAATATGAGTCCCAACATTAAAACTTGAGAATCTCATTTATACTCTTGAGACCAACTACGTCTATAATAAAAGTTACAAATATTTCTTCTTCATATGGAATTTAATACTTATTTTGATATTTAAATGTGGTATTTTCATGAATTTGTAATGATAATAAATGTTGATCTTGAACTATAATGAAGAAGGTAATCCCAAAAGGTACTTTTGATTTCTTTATCGATTCACTAGATTTTATTGATTTGACCTTCTATTTCCCCATTTCTTTACCCAGATGTAATACCATACGTCACTTTAGACCTTTTTTTCATCAACTGTTATAAGTTTTTCATAAGAAAAAAATTGTTAAATATATACCTCATATATATTTATAATATTAGATGACAATGGAACACAAGTTCCAATGGAACCATTGACCATTGTAATATCCATATAATCAAGTGGAACATGCAACTCAATGGTCTAATCTTGAGATACCTCAATCCATACTATCATGTGATATTTTGGGAGTTCTTTATTTTATATATTGTCTCCTGATATATTATACACCGTACCCCTCACAATAAGGCAGTGTGTGGGTGTTGAAAGATATAAATCACATACAACTTTATTATATTGAATTTTACTAATATAAAGTTATCATAAGTTGTTTGATTCACATTTAGGTTAAAGGGTAATGAAGAAATTGATTACCTTAGGTAAGGTATGAATTTTAGGGGAAAGATTAGCCACAAATCTAGTGGGTTAATTTGCTTCTTTATGTGTGGAACCTTGTTCCACTGCCAGTTTTCTTTGATCCTTTATCATGTATTTGTCTTCCAAACCAAACTAGACAATAATATCCTAAAAATCATCTATTTGTACCTAAAATACTTCCATAATATTATATGTATATTCTTGTGCTTTTATCTTCTCAAAATATGTTCAAGGAGACACTCCAAAACCTAATCCTCTAACACTGTAACACCCCAAGATTTTATGGTATGCATTTTTCAAAATTTAATATCTTTGATAGTTTATGCTTTATACAACATTGAGTTTAAAACCATAATATACTATTAATATGACTTCGAAAATAGTAATGTGACCATTAGGAATAGTAATATGACCAATAAAATAAGAAGATACCCTATGAAAGTATACAAAAAATTTATGTATCTTATTAATGAAAATTAAATATATTTATACCATGTAATAAGTAAATAAATGTTTTAAAAATGATAAATTAAGTATCGGTATTTTTGTGAAACATAAATGTTTATTCACAATTTTATAATTAAAAATAATTATTTAAAAAAAATTCAGTTTCATGAAATAAATTCATAAATTAATATTTTTTATTATTATTATAAGATAATTTTATGAGACCTTAATTAAATTTTGAAAGTTCCATAAAATTGGTATTAATATTAAAATCAATATTTTTTGAGTAAATATTGATTTTATTTAAAAATTAAATTTAACATATTCATAAAATTATTTTCATAAAATGGAGTCTATTTTTTAATTATACACATAAAAAAATGGTTATGTTGAATTTTTGAGATTTTTCTAAAATAGTTGAATTTTTGGTGAATAGTGAAATACAATAACTTACAGTATTTAACAAATACATGAATTATTGAGTAATGGATAATGTATGGATGATGTAATTACATAATCTCAAAATCTACTCTATTTAATTTATTTAGTCATGGGAATAAAAAATATTCATAGTCTTGAGCCAAAATAATAAACTAATGAATAAAATAATAAAAAACACCTGTCTCCTCAACTATAAATACCACCCCTCACCACGTCTTATCCTCACACCTCCAAATGCTTTAATATTTTCCAATTTCTATCCGATACCTCTCCCCCCAAATAATGGTATTTATGGTCTCACAAAAAGACTATTTCAAATTTACTCAAGGAGGTTCTCAAGGAGAGAAATTTAAGCGGCAAAATCCCCTTTTGTTCTTTTAATTTCCTTTCAATTTCTTTTCCTTTCTTATCATTTCCTTACCTCCCTTGTAAAAAGTGACATGATAAATCCCATATCTTTTATATTATATAATTTTATCATGTTAATGGTATATTAATCATCAATTCTATTCTCTTCCATTTTTTATTCTAAAAATGAAAACATCATCCGTGAGGTGCCGATTTACCACCTTCGTGGATGATGAGTTTTCATTTTTCAATTATGACTTCAAATATGGTCATAAAAACATTTTATGTTTAAAAAAGAATTTAATATATATAATAAAACTTATTTAATGTTTTATAACAATTATATATATACTATTATTTCATAAGATAAAACTAGTTTGTAATGACCGAAAAAATGCCAAAATAATCTAAATGGTTATCATCAATACTTTATCTAATGAATCATCCTAATATCTGAAAAAATTATATATAAGACCATTAAATCTCATATAATTTCATTAATAGCTTATAACTTCAATTATATATAACTATTCCCATTTTACGTGATCTTTTATACACGTATACAAGTAAACCAATCATGAAAATTAAGGAAACGAACACTTCTGAACGAAATAATTGAATCTTGTAACTCATAAAAAGTCCATAAATGAACATAATAAAATTATAATAAATACAATAAATGTTGAAGAGGTTATGAATTAAATTATTAATGAATCTAATTTTATTATCTATAATGTTAAGTACAAGTGCAGAACACTTTCAGACATAAGGTAATAGTTTCTCCCCGAACCTCTAATTTTCATTCGGGTTATGCTTTCTCTCTCTTTACCCCAAAGTAATTATTCATTATTTTTATATAATTATTATAAATTCTATTTATATGTTCCAAAATCATTCATCTAGATCATTTCATATTTCATTGATAGGGAAATACATGTTTTACAAGGTTCCCTTTTCAATTCCTCTCGATAAGCAAGTACAATTAAAGGGTACTTCACAATTTCTCACCAATTTTCAAGTAAAATCCATAATATGTTTTAATACATCAATATTTTTATAAAATAAATATTATTATAATGAAAAACTATCTTATCTATTTTTTGGTTTTATATGAACAGTTAATCCTTTGTCTACTTTAAAGACTTTTTTATGTTTTCCTTTAAACCACACTGAAGTGACCCATTTCTAAAGTTTCTTGAAAAATATTTTTACGAGTTTTCACTTCAGTTGTAAATAATTTATTCATGAAAAATATTTTTATTGTCCTTCTATTTTCTTTTCTGGGATATACGTGTTTATAATATGATTTTATGAAAAATACAATGTAATTTTCCAAAAGAACTCTTCTTTCCAAAGGTAAAAGGGTATTTCTCTAAAGAATTACTCAATTATTTTATTAGAGTATTTTCATATATTTTAAAAATATATATTTAATATTATGTGTAATTTATATTGAGATATTATATTACAATTTCTAATATTTTATTGAATGGTTTATGATTATTTTGACTGGGGATGTACTATCTTGATACCATTCACCATATTACTCTAGATGGTTTATGATTATGTTTATTTTTTGGGGAAAGTTATGAACATTTCATATGATAGTTTCAATATGAATATATATGTTGATTATGATTCACCCCTTTCATATGATAAATTCACTGAACATAGTAAGTGACGGTCGAGACCCACTATAGCCCATCAATGCATCGGTAGGTATCAAGAGACAAAATAGATATGGGTTTTGACCATTTATGTATGGTGTATTGTATAATGTCTTGAAAATATATTTATGAAGTCTGGAATTATGCATTACCTCATTATTATATTAGTAATTGATATCCGATGTCATTATTCTACTAGTATAATATCCATGGTTAAGTTTTATACTCATGTGATTATTTATATAGTATTATTTATTACACTATTATTCATACCATATTATGTTTAATATTATGTTTTAATGGCTGGTATTTTAGTTATTCACCTTACCTTAATGCTTATGTTTATGATACATTTCTCTATATTTCTTACCCTTAATGAGAATCTGAGCTCACCCCTTTCTTATGTATTATTTTTTCCAAGATGTGAAGATGTATATTATGAATCACTTGTAGGGATAGTCTAGAAGTTTATGGGGGTTTCCAATATACTTTATATGTTGTTTTTAATTTAAATTTATAATTTAAATATTATGTTTTTATCTAGTTTTACAAAGCTACTAAACTATCTGGTCATTTGGGACGCAACTTACATGTTTATTATGCCAATGTAATAAAGTAAGGCACTGACTCCAGGCTACTGGGGTCAGGATCTTTATAGTTGGTTTTAGATAAATTTTAGTAGAAACCTTAGAAACTAGATTTATAAAATATATATTTGGGAACATAACCCTAAGATAGTATTTGATGATAAACATAAAAGAAAATCCTATAGTTTTGGTAATATAGAGATTATGCGGGTATTCTTATCAATACATACCTGTTTGGATACTAAAAGTGAACATAGTTCCGACACAGATGTACCTAGGGGTAACAACTCTAACAGGGTGCCTCAGACCTAACTCGGCGTAACCTATTATATGACAATGGGATTTACTGCACACCTAGTTTTACACTCCTGGGAGGATATGCTTAGGATAATTAAAATTTTCCTTACAAACCATTATAAAGGATTTAAAATTAAACATTTCCCCAAAGAAACCATGTTTATGATTGTGAGATTAGCTATGAATAAATTTCTAATTTATGTTAAGTGTTTTTTCTAGTTTGAAATTATTCACTATGATTCATAACATAATATAGTGTATGCCATTTTTTTAGAAATGGTGACTAGTTTAAGGAATATAAACTGTATCAACACACATATCCCATGTGGGGATTTCCCTCCTATGAAAGATAATGATGTTGGAGAAGGATTTTTAATTGGAGATAAATAACTTATAACTATATTGGTAAAATTAACTCATATTATGAGAAATAACCTTACTCACATAGAGTATCCCAATCTATAATGATGTGTAACAATGTTAAACTGTTTTATGTGAAAAAACTCCATTATTCAATGGGACTATAAACCCATTTGTAGTTGAGAAATGGATAAGTTACTTAGAGAAGATATTTTTCTCTTTGGGAAGTAATGAAATGAAGAAATTTATCCTAGAAATTTATCATCTATTGGGATATGCAGATCAGTGGTGGTCGTTAATTCAAAACACAAAGGAGGAGGAAGAAATTTAAAATATGTAATGTAAATATTTTAAGGAATTTCTCATAGAAAAATATTTCCCTTGAAAACAATTAGTGGATTTGGAGAGGAGATTGTTGAGTTTGAGACATAAATAGGATGAAAATGTTTCCAAGTATGAATCCAAATTTATAAGGTTAGAAAGACATGATATAAACTATATATGTAATACAAGGAGCAATATTGACCTCTTCTTTGATGATCATAAACCAATTCTATTAAGGGAAATATTCTCCAAAAAATTCTCATCATAGAAATATATATTATCATGTGCCATTAATATGAATAAATAATTTTCCAAGCCATATGGATTTAAAGGGAACCTGATAAGAAGAGGGGTACTAAGTACTCTAGAAAATGAAATAAAGAAAAACTGAAGAAGGGAAGGATGAAATTTCAAACATGTAATAAATGTGGAAAGAAAATTCATGGAACATTACTATTGGTCTTATTGGGAATGGGATTTTGTTACAAATTAGGATAAAAAAGAAACCATGCTCATGATTATAGAGGAAATAAAAAAGCCTAAAATGTGCAATGCTTTAGCTGTAAGGAGTTGGTAAACTATGCAAATTATTTCCCTATACATCAAGGTAACTTTCCCCAAAAAAGGAAAAGGGAACAAGGTTATGCTTATATAGTCTCAATAAATAAGGTTGAAGTTCCTAATGATGTGGTGTAAAGTAATTTAATAATCTCCTCAAATTTAGATAAATATTTATTTGATTAGGGATCATCACATTCCTTTTTATCTTCCCAGTTTTCCTTAAAAATTAGATATTTAAAATTAACCTTAATAAGGGAGTTTTCAGTAAAGACTCATATTAGAAACCTTATTTTAATAAAGATGTGTTGAGAAGTTCCTATTATGACACATAAACATGATCTAATTACTAATTTTATCATCATGACCATGGTTGATTTTGATATAATCCTTGGTATGGAATGGACTTTGAAATATAATAAAAAAATTTATTACAAAGAGAAGGAAATTATGTTTCATGATAAATATATGGAATTTATTATCTTTAGAGGGGATACTTCATCATCAGATTCATATATGGATCCACCTCTAATATATCTTCTAAATGATATTATTGGAGAAGAAGGGAAGATAAAACCTACTTATGAAAAATGATATCTTCAAATTGAGGACGTACCTATTGTACAAGAATACATTTATCTATTTTGAAAGGATTTACTTGGACATCCTCTAGAGCGATAAGTTTAGTTTTCTATTGATTTAATCCTTAATACAAGACATATATTAGAGTATACCTATAGAATTACCATGGGGGGGTTAATATAGTTAATGAAATAACTATAGGAATTGAGTGATAAGGGATTTATACACTTTGCTGTTTCACCTTAGGGAGCTCCTATTATTTTTTAAGAATAAAGATGGATTTACGAGGATGTGCATTGACTACAGGGAGATCAATGCTATTATGGTAAAGAATAGGTATCCACTTCCTCAAATTTATGACTTATTTGATCAACTTTATAGAGATCAATATTTTTCAAAGATTTATCTTCGATATGGATATTATCAATTATGTGTAAAGAAAGAAGATATTCTAAATATAGCATTTCAAACCAGATATGGACATTACAAGTTTATAGTAATTCCATTTAGAATGACTAATACACCCTCTATTTTTATAGATATAATGAAAAAAAACTACTAGAAATATAGTCTATTTCCATGAATCTATTTCCATAGTTTATGTAAACAATGGAAATAGATTATTTAAGGCCACAGTTATTTTAAAAACTGTGGAAATACCCCTCTTTACTATCCCTCTTCACTCAGTTATTTTACCCTTCATGCAGACTGAGTCTTCTCCCCTCTACTCTTTTCCCTTCTCTTTGGTTTTCACATGGTTCCCTTCTCCACGATCGAGGCCAGTGCCTCCAGCGATATTCTTCCTCCAATGCATCCATCCCATATCCTACTGCTGAAGATCTTCCTCTTTCGACACAGTTTGGATGTAGCCAACCCACCTCCCTATTGACGCAGCTCCGATGTGGTCTCCCCACCTCCCGCATCTCTTTCCACATAGGTAAACCCTATCTTCTTCATGGAATAATAATGGTTCTTTAAGAAAATTACTCCATTACTCAATTTTATATTATCCTCTCATATGTACTCCCATTCCACTCAGATTTCACTCATTCCATGAACCTTATTGAGAGTGTTTGTTCTTATGCTTATTATATTTCATTTATATGTTCTCAATTTATCTCTTGATCACACAAATATTATTAATTGATTTGGGGATTTTGAGGTTGTTTATTTATTTTTGTTTTAATTTCTGCATCAACCAATTTGGCCTCTACTAACTTCAGTTCTAGTTATTGGTGTATTTGTAACGACCCAAAGTTTCATTAATGGAAAATCCCTCTTGATCCAGTTAAATGTTTCTTTATGAAAAATGTTTTTATAAGATGTCAACTTCTTTAAGTTTTACGTTAAGATTTGTGACCGTTACTTTTATAGCCGTTGAACAGTGATCATCTGGGTAGTTTAAATATAAGGCTTTAACGAACCAATTTTCTACTCAGACAAAGGAAGCGATGGCCTCATCCAGTAGAATTGCCCCTTACGAAGCCCATTTTTTGGAGCTCGGAAAGGAGGTGGCGTCTTTGGGCTTTGCCCTTGACCAAGCCCAAGCTGAGCTTCATCAAGTCAAGCTTGAACGTGATCGTCTACGGGAAAAATGGAAGTTGATAGAGATCACCACTCGAGCGATGTTATCCGAGCAACCCCAAGAGTCTGTCACCATCGCACACCTTACCCTTAGGTCTTATGCAGCTATTTTAAGGGGTTATGTAACAAATAAGTAGCACCATGTTCATGTACATTATTTTTGTATATAATAATGAATATAATTTCTAGTCATTTTTGATACATTGTAATTAGTTTTTAAAGTACAAACGGTGTTTTTAGTTATTACTTAATTAAGAATTATATTTTATTAAATTAAAGGATTTTTGAATTAAATAATATTTTAATAAAATATTATTATTAATATTAAATTAATTTTTATTAAATATAAATGATCTTATAATTTTATGAATGCAATTAAAATTTTTATTAAGGTTTGAAAGCCATTTCTGTCAAAACCCGTGAAATTTTCATAAATGTCGGTTTTTATTTTAAAAGTAAAAATTCACATATTTAGAAAATTATTTAGATAAAATAAATATTATTTTTGGAATCAGGACGTCGAAATTATCCAATGGTGAATTTTTCATAATTTTCTGAGACAGTCAAATTTTTGGGTAAAAATTAAATACCATTTAAATATATAATGTGTTTTATGACATCATAATGACCCAATGGTGATGTAATAAAATACCATAATCCCTATGTTCGGCCAATATGTGTTTTATCATTAAAATAATGAGGTTTTGGGTTTGTTTGAATCACTTTTCAAAGCATTAATGGAGCCCTCAAGACTTATTCAACACTTTGCCTTTTTAAATTAATTTCCATGGGAGTGTGACTCACCTCCACATAAGAAACCCTAATTTTTTAATAAGTTCGGACCTTGGTCTTGTAAAATATTTTTTTCCTCTTTCCTTTTCCAGAAACCATGGGCTAATACCATGGGATGGTTTGTGGTTTGGATTATTTTAATATAAGGGGTCCCAAACCTAAATAATAAAGAATTCTCTCACCTTTCCTATATAAACCCACCCAAGCTCCCACTTCCTCCTCACTCAAAGCCCTTGAAGTTCGTCCAACCTCTGCCCTACTCTCTCTAGAATCCTCTCAAGGTTCCCCAAGCTCCCAAGAATCCTCTCACAAGCCTCTCTCTAGCCTTTGGAAGCACACTTCCAAGTAAGGGTTTTTCTTCCTTTCTCATTTTTGTCAATTTTCTTTAAGTTGTATTGCCCTTTTAATTTCATTTATGAATGTTGGGGTATGGTTTCGCACCTCTCCCATACTTCCCTCTTATTGTTTGAATGATGGGAGACCCCTTTCTCTCTCATTAAATGCCTCCCATGTACACCCGTTACTATGCCGAAATTCCGAAAGGAACCTTTTTTTCTCCTCTTTTATATTCAAGCAATACTTTTGTATCATGAATCTAAATTCCTTTTCAATTGTTGGGACGTGTATCTATATGACCTTCTTACTGTCCATTACATGTAAATATGACGAGGAACCCTTTCTCTCTCATCAGCCTTTTTTATGAATTCTTATGTCACGCCGTTACGCTGCCGAAATCACACCGATTTTCTAAGCCAATATCATTGTGTAGTGAATACCATGCCCATTTCTCCATCAAGGGTATTCACCTTTATGCACATTTACTTATTGATTGTAAAGTTTCATGTATGAATTCCACATTCCTTTATCGTGGAATAAATGATTATGTTTTATGAATCCATGTTTTATGATCCATGTGGCACACTTATGCATGAAATGAAATGTTTAAGAAGGGTGCGCCCTGATAGCGCTCCAATGCATTGGGTAAAGTATAGTATCATGATACGTCATGTGCAATGAGTGTTGACTCATGCTAATTCAAGTGCAACGAGGGTTTACTCGTGCTTCAAGTGCAATGAGGGTTTACTCATGCTCCATGTGCAATGAGCCTTGGCTCATGCTAATTCAATGTTAAGTGTTGTTGCCACATTTCCATGTTATGATTATCATGCTTTATCATGCCTTTATGTTCATGTCTCTCTTATGCTCTATTGATATGCCTATTGCCTAACATGTATTGTACTCCTCATGTTATTCATTATGTACTCCCTTACTGGGCTTTATAGCTCACCCTTTTCTTATGCATGTCCTCAGGTTATCCCATGCAATGCTAAGTACGAAGGAATGTAGTGGTCATGTAAAGGAAGTTTTCAATAAGGATGTTGTATTTCAAGTTTAAAGTTTTTATGTAATGATCCTAAGCCCCAAAGACACTAAACCTCTCGATCTTCTTTGTTGTATCAAGTGAAGTTTTATGTAATAAAGCATGTTTGAGTTGTAATAAAAAGCAGGGTTGTTATAGTTGGTATCAGAGGACAGGTTTAGTTATTTTTGGGATTAGGAAACCCTAGTAAAGCCTTAGATACAAGACTAAGCATAATAAAAACATCCCTAAGTTTTGGTAAATACTAAGTAAGTGTTTTATCAAACAAATACATCCCTGTCTGGATACGAGCAGGTAGAGGCGGCTCTGGCACTGATGTATCCTAGGGGTAAAACCCGAAAACACCGCTTTGAGCTAGACTCGAACGGGAACTGGTGCACGACAACGGGCCTTGCTGCACTCTTGGTTACGACACTCCCGGGGGATATGTTTTGATAAATTCACAATCTTAGTATGAACCCTTATTAAGGGAAAAATGCCCCTAAGAATATATGTTAGAAGGAAGATCATGAAAAGCCTGGATTGAATCCTATAGACTCATGAGTTGAAGAGATTAAAGTTTATTTATAAGTCATCAACTTTTTTCTTTGGATTACCCTTTATGTGTTACCCCTAACTTTCCTTTTATTCCAGCCAATGGCCGGTAATAGGAGAACTCGGGCTAACAACCGTTGTGAAGATCAGTGTGATGATTGTACCAATGAGATTCCCAATCCAATGGGAGCGGGAATCGCGAACTTTGTCACGCTTCTCTCTCAGCTAACTCAAGTTTTGAATAGAAAAACTGGTCAAGAGGAACGTTCAACCCCCCCTAAGAAAGAACAAGTCGCTATTGAAAGCCTCATGAGACAAAGGCCTCCTACTTTTAGTGGATCATCCGATCCCACGATTGCTGAACAATGGATCAACTCCATTGAAAAGATATTCTCCATCCTCCAATGCTCTGAAAAAGAGAAGGTTCTCCTGGCGGATTATCGTATGGAGGGTGAAGCTGATCAATGGTGGACGTTGATCAAAAATACGAAGCCTGAGGAGGAGATCGAGGCTTTGGAATGGAAGGTATTCCGGAAGATGTTTTTCGATAAATATTTTCCACGCACCCTCCGTCTTAAGATGGAAAGGGAATTCCTTTCCCTCAAGCAGAAAGATGAGGAATCTGTGGGAGCATACGAGGCAAACTTCACAAGGCTTGCACGATACGCTTCTGGCTTTGTCGTTACCCCCGAATGCAAGGTTGACCGCTTCTTTGGTGGGCTGAAGCCTAGCTTGCGGAAAGCATTAGCGATCCGTGACTTCGACAGCTATGAGGAAATTGTCCGATGTGCCCTCAAGGTTGAAATGGAGATCGGAGAATCACAGGGGTATCATGGGGACAAGAAGCGGAAGGTGGACTTCAATGCTGGTGGTCCGATGGATAAATCCAACGGCGCTAAGAAATTCCAGCACCCCACTTGCCAAAAGTGTGGAAAGAAGCACCCTGGAAATTGCCTTAGGGGGACAAGAAAATGCTTCAAGTGTGGAAGAGAAGGGCACCTAGCTGTTAACTGTCAGCAAGAAGGACCCGCGGCTGCGACGGAGGGGAGGAACGCTCCGTTCGAACCTCAACGCGTTGTTCAATGCTTCAAATGCAAAGAACCGGGTCATTTTGCGAATCAGTGCCCTAATCCAAGGGTTATCGGAGGCAATCAACAACCCCCAAGACAGCAAGGAAGAGCTTTTGCCATCACTTCTGCCGAAGTGAACCCCGACAACGAAGTGGTGACAGGTACGCTAGTTATTCATTCAAGAATAGCGAACGTACTTTTTGATTCAGGTTCTACGCATTCTTTTATATCTCAAAAGTTTAGTAGAATAATCCCTGCACCACCACAAATCATGGAAGTAAAGATGTCGGTGAGTACGGAAAATGGGGCAATCATTGCATCCCATGAGTATAAGTCCTCCCCTGTTATAATCTGTGGATTGAATTTCCCGGCGAACCTCATCATACTCCCTTTGGTGGAATTTGATGCAATTCTTGGCATGGATTGGCTTTCCTTATATAGAGCCAACATAAATTGTCGGGAGAGGGAAATCACACTCCATATGGAGAATCGACCCCCGATTCTTTACAAGTGTCAGGAGGAAGATGAATCTCCTTTAGCTCCATCATCTCAAGTATGGATATTACTGCCTTATGAGCACGCATATCTGGCTCAGATGATTGAGTCCAAGGAAGAAACCACCCTTGAAGAAATGCCTATTGTGAGGGAATTCGCTGAAGTATTTCCCGAGGAACTTCCTGGTCTTCCTCCAAGAAGAGATGTTGAGTTCTCAATTGAACTTATACCTGGGGCGCTACCAATATCCAAGACTCCATATAGAATGGCTGTGGTTGAGCTTGAAGAACTGAAGAAACAACTACAGGAGAATCTGGATAAAGGGTTTATACGCCCAAGTGCATCACCATGGGGTGCACCAGTCCTCTTCGTCAAGAAGAAGGATGGGTCGATGCGGCTTTGCATCGATTATCGTGAACTTAACAAAATCACGATAAAGAACAAGTATCCTCTCCCAAGAATCGATGACTTGTTTGATCAGCTGCGTGGAGCTCAATACTTCTCCAAGGTTGACTTGCGGTCGGGATATTATCAAGTAAGGGTGAAGAAGGAAGATATCCCCGAGACTGCTTTTCGTACAAGGTACGGGCACTATGAATTCATAGTAATGCCTTTTGGACTCACCAATGCTCCAGCAATATTCATGGACTTGATGAATAGAGTCTTTAGAGATTACCTAGATAAATTTGTGGTAGTCTTTATAGATGATATTCTGATATACTCCAAAACCAAGGAGGACCATGAGGAGCATTTAAGAACTGTACTGGAGACTTTGCGCAAGGAGAAGCTCTATGCCAAGTACAGAAAGTGTGAGTTCTGGTTGAAGGAGGTCTCATTCTTGGGCCATATCATCACAAGCAATGGGATATCTGTGGACCCCTCCAAAACAGATGCAATTGAGGGATGGCCGAGGCCAACATCGGTAACTGATATCCGTAGCTTCTTGGGGTTAGCTGGATATTATCGACGATTTGTGAGAAACTTCTCACGATTGTCCAACCCTCTTACCAAGCTAACTCGAAAGGGAGTAAAGTTTACTTGGAGTGATGAATGCGAAGAACGCTTCAAGGAGTTGAAAAGGAGGCTTATCACTGCACCTGTTCTCACTTTACCCACAAGTGGGGAACCTTTTGTGGTATTCAGTGATGCTTCGAAGAAGGGATTAGGATGTGTGCTGATGCAGAATGATAAAGTGATATCCTATGCCTCAAGACAGTTGAAAATCCATGAGCGAAACTATCCAACGCATGATCTGGAGTTGGCGGCGGTGATCTTTGCCTTGAAAATCTGGCGGCATTATCTCTATGGAGAGAAATGTGAGATATATACTGACCACAAGAGTCTTAAATATATATTCACACAGAAAGAGCTTAATATGCGCCAGAGAAGATGGATAGAGCTCATAAAGGATTATGACTGTTCAATACATTACCACCCTGGGAAGGCGAACAAGGTGGCGGATGCCCTAAGTAGAAAGGATCCAGCAATTCTATCAATGATGAGAATTGAGAAGGATCCAATCTTCTTAGACTTGATGAAGATGGACGTGGGAATCATAAAGAAGGGAACATCATCAATCCTTTCACAAATGATTGCTCAACCATCTCTTTTGGAAAGGTTAAAGGATGCTCAAAAGGATGATGCGAGGATCCAAGAAAAAGTGGAAGCTATCAAAAAGGGAAAATCCTCAGAGTTTAATGTTAATGAAGAAGGAATTGTGCGGTTTGGGAAAAGACTATGTGTCCCATCAAGTTCGGAGCTGAAGAAGGAACTTTTGGATGATGCACATAGTTCAAATTTCTCTATTCACCCAGGGAGCACAAAGATGTATCGAGATCTCCGAGAAAACTTTTGGTGGGATAATATGAAGAAGGAGATCGCCGAATATACATCAAAGTGCCTGGTGTGTCAGCAAGTGAAGGCAGAGAGGCAGAAGTCTAAGGGGATGATGCAACCATTGCCCATACCAGAATGGAAATGGGAGAATATCACCATGGACTTCGTCACTGGACTTCCAAGGACATCCAAAAGCAACAATGCAATCTGGGTTATTATGGATCGTCTTACAAAGACTGCACACTTCATTGCTATTCGAGAGGATTTCTCTTTGGATCAACTGGCATGGATATATATCAGGGAAGTGGTACGGTTGCATGGAGTACCACTATCTATTGTGTCTGACCGAGATCCAATATTTACCTCTAAGTTTTGGAAGAGTCTTCAACATGCTCTGAATACTGAACTGAACTTCAGTACGGCCTATCATCCTCAAACTGATGGCCAATCCGAGCGGACTATCCAAACACTTGAGGATATGTTGAGAGCGTGCTCAATGGACTTTAAAGGAGGATGGGATCAACATCTTCCTCTAGTTGAGTTCTCTTATAATAATAGTTTCCACTCGAGCATCCAAATGGCCCCATATGAAGCCCTGTATGGGAAAAGGTGTAGAACACCGGCATGTTGGGATGAGGTCGGTGAACGTAAGCTGCTTGGACCAGAAATGGTCGAAGAAATGGTGGAGAAGGTGAAAACCATTCAGCAGCATATCAAGGCAGCCCAAAGTCGACAGAAGAGTTATGCAGATAATCGTCGACGAGACCTTGAGTTTAAAGTCGGAGACATGGTGTTTTTACGCATATCTCCATGGAAGAAGGTCATGAGGTTTGGAAAGAAAGGGAAGTTAAGTCCAAGGTACATCGGCCCATTCAAGATTCTTGATCGTGTTGGGGATGTGGCCTATCGACTAGCACTTCCACCTACTATGGCCAAGGTGCATGATGTCTTCCATGTATCCCTCTTAAGGAAGTACATACCAGACCCTTCACATGTACTCTCTTCCGAGGTGGTACAATTAGAAGACGATCTTTCTTATGAGGAGCAACCAGTGAAGATCTTAGATCGTAGAGAAAAAGTTCTACGAAATAAGACAATGCCCCTCGTCAAGGTGTTGTGGAGAAACCACAAGTTTGAAGAAGCAACTTGGGAGTCGGAGGATATGATGAAGCTAAGTTACCCACATTTGTTTTAGTGTGGGAAAAGGAAAATTTCGAGGGCGAAATTTCTTAAGGGGGGAATGTTGTAACGACCCAAAGTTTCATTAATGGAAAATCCCTCTTGATCCAGTTAAATGTTTCTTTATGAAAAATGTTTTTATAAGATGCCAACTTCTTTAAGTTTTACGTTAAGATTTGTGACCGTTACTTTTATAGCCGTTGAACAGTGATCATCTGGGTAGTTTAAATATAAGGCTTTAACGAACCAATTTTCTACTCAGACAAAGGAAGCGATGGCCTCATCCAGTAGAATTGCCCCTTACAAAGCCCATTTGTCGGAGCTCGGAAAGGAGGTGGCGTCTTTGGGCTTTTCCCTTGACCAAGCCCAAGATGAGCTTCATCAAGTCAAGCTCGAACGTGATCGTCTACAGGAAAAATGGAAGTTGATAGAGATCACCACTTGAGCGATGTTATCCGAGCAACCCCAAGAGTCTGTCACCATCACACACCTTACCCTTAGGTCTTATGCGGCTATTTTAAGGGGTTATGTAACAAATAAGTAGCACCATGTTCATGTACATTATTTTTTTATATAATAATGAATATAATTTCTAGTCATTTTTGATACATTGTAATTAGTTTTTAAAGTACAAACGGTGTTTTTAGTTATTACTTAATTAAGAATTATATTTTATTAAATTAAAGGATTTTTGAATTAAATAATATTTTAATAAAATATTATTATTAATATTAAATTAATTTTTATTAAATATAAATGATCTTATAATTTTATGAATGCAATTAAAATTTTTATTAAGGTTTGAAAGCCATTTCTGTCAAAACCCGTGAAATTTTTATAAATGTCGGTTTTTATTTTAAAAGTGAAAATTCACATATTTAGAAAATTATTTAGATAAAATAAATATTATTTTTGGAATCAGGACATCGAAATTATCCAACGGTGAATTTTTCATAATTTTCTGAGACAGTCAAATTTTTGGGTAAAAATTAAATACCATTTAAATATATAATGTGTTTTATGACATCATAATGACCCAATGGTGATGTAATAAAATACCATAATCCCTATGTTCGGCCAATATGTGTTTTATCATTAAAATAATGAGGTTTTGGGTTTGTTTGAATCACTTTTCAAAGCATTAATGGAGCCCTCAAGACTTATTCAACACTTTGCCTTTTTAAATTAATTTCCATGGGAGTGTGACTCACCTCCACATAAGCAACCCTAATTTTTTAATAAGTTCGGACCTTGGCCTTGTAAAATATTGTTTTCCTCTTTCCTTTTCCAGAAACCATGGGCTAATACCATGGGATGGTTTGTGGTTTGGATTATTTTAATATAAGGGGTCTCAAACCTAAATAATAAAGAATTCTCTCACCTTTCCTATATAAACCCACCCAAGCTCCCACTTCCTCCTCACTCAAATCCCTTGAAGTTCGTCCAACCTCTGCCCTACTCTCTCTAGAATCCTCTCAAGGTTCCCCAAGCTCCCAAGAAGCCTCTCACAAGCCTCTCTCTAGCCTTTGGAAGCACACTTCCAAGTAAGGGTTTTTCTTCCTTTCTCATTTTTGTCAATTTTCTTTAAGTTGTATTGCCCTTTTAATTTCATTTATGAATGTTGGGGTATGGTTTCGAACCTCTCCCATACTTCCCTCTTATTGTTTGAATGATGGGAGACCCCTTTCTCTCTCATTAAATGCCTCCCATGTACACCCGTTACTATGCCGAAATTCCGAAAGGAACCTTTTTTTCTCCTCTTTTATATTCAAGCAATACTTTTGTACCATGAATCTAAATTCCTTTTCAATTGTTGGGACATGTATCTATATGACCTTCTTACTGTCCATTACATGTAAATATGACGAGGAACCCTTTCTCTCTCATCAGCCTTTTTTATGAATTCTTATGTCACGCCGTTACGCTGCCGAAATCACACCGATTTTCTAAGCCAATATCATTGTGTAGTGAATACCATGCCCATTTCTCCATCAAGGGTATTCACCTTTATGCACATTTACTTATTGATTGTAAAGTTTCATGTATGAATTCCACATTCCTTTATCGTGGAATAAATGATTATGTTTTATGAATCCATGTTTTATGATCCATGTGGCACACTTATGCATGAAATGAAATGTTTAAGAAGGGTGCGCCCTGATAGCGCTCCAATGCATTGGGTAAAGTATAGTATCATGATACGTCATGTGCAATGAGTGTTGACTCATGCTAATTCAAGTGCAACGAGGGTTTACTCGTGCTTCAAGTGCAATGAGGGTTTACTCATGCTCCATGTGCAATGAGCCTTGGCTCATGCTAATTCAATGTTAAGTGTTGTTGCCACATTTCCATGTTATGATTATCATGCTTTATCATGCCTTTATGTTCATGTCTCTATTATGCTCTATTGATATGCCTATTGCCTAACATGTATTGTACTCCTCATGTTATTCATTATGTACTCCCTTACTGGGCTTTATAGCTCACCCTTTTCTTATGCATGTCCTCAGGTTATCCCATGCAATGCTAAGTACGAAGGAATGTAGTGGTCATGTAAAGGAAGTTTTAAATAAGGATGTTGTATTTCAAGTTTAAAGTTTTTATGTAATGATCCTAAGCCCCAAAGACACTAAACCTCTCTATCTTCTTTGTTGTATCAAGTGAAGTTTTATGTAATAAAGCATGTTTGAGTTGTAATAAAAAGCAGGGTTGTTATAGTATTTTACTATGTATATTTGAGTATAAATTGATCTAGGTTTGATTATATCAATAGATGGAGATAAGGTTTAGTGGAGGGAGATGATTCTAAGGATTGCCTATAGATGTGGATTTATTTTTCACATGCATTATTTGTTGATTGATAATGTGTGTGTAAACTTTATATAGGTGATTTTTTATTTATTTTTTCACATCTAGTCCTAGCATGGATATCCAACTAATGTATGTCTCATGAAATATTTATAGGAGAAATTTTTATGTGTGTTAACTCTAATTTAAGGGATAAATCTTTCCAATGATCATTTATGATTCATGGTGGTTTTTTCTAGCCCTTAAGGACTGTGAATGCCCCTAAATTACATTGTAGAACAATTAAGGTGAAGATATAAACTTATGTTTCTAGTGATTTGGTGAATATATACAACACATGATCTTGAGTACCAAAAAATTTAAGTTGTATGTCATTATTATCCACCTTATCCTCTAAACAATTATGGTGGATCTCAATGTGATTTTTGTGAGTATTATAATAGACTGTTTTCTATTTCAATAAAATTTTTATTGTCTCATTAAATCATTATTGGATATTTCACAAATTCATTGATGTATTCCAACTATTTTGTCATCCATATAAGATGTGTATATATTTTTATGAATGCGATATACTTGGCCTCCACTATACTCAAAGAAACACAACCATGTTTCTCTCTTACCTAAACAACAAAAGATATTCCAATAGAATAAGGTTGTCCACTAATGGATTTTCTATCCACAATTTCAGTATCTCAATCATTATTTCAATTTTCTAACAAGTACAGTTTCTTTCCAAATATAAACAACAAATCATAATGTAATTTTCATTGAACATACCTCATTATTCTTATAATTTCCATTATATGTTCTTTCTTAGGAATATATTAGATATTTTTTTATAAGTATGTATCATAGAAAATATATATCCCTAGAAAATATATATCTTATAAGTGATTTAATTAGGCTATTCAAATACTTTTCTAACCTGCATACTTCTGAAATATCATTTCTAATAAACATTTCAAATAGATTTTAGATATAACACTCTTTTCAATATGTTATATGACTATTAACTCTTTATAAATCAAATTGTTGTATCTTGTTTCTTTCAATTGTAAAGAAAGTTGTGATGAAGTTAGATTACATATGAGATTATCATTGTTTTAGAAAAAAATCATTACTTATACAAGTTTTTAAATATTTGATCTGTTAAAATTTAAATTTATATACATAAAAAATCTTATACTATACCTCTCTAAAATCATTTGTTCATAAATTTCCTTAATTAAATTTAAGGTGTTTGTATTAGGTATATTTCTTCAAATTCTCACTAAATCATGTATTTATTATAATTATTTCATTTATTTACAATTTTTATAAAATAAAATTTCCTTTTACTCTCAGCACCCACTTTATGATTATTATTGTATTGTGATAGGGTAAATTTAATAAAATCATTTGAAATATTTCCATACCTATCACATCATACATAGTTTTCTTATAGGTATTAAAAACTATTTTTAATCTCAATATTCCTTTCATGTAGTTGATAATTAGAACAGTTCATTAATGTCACCCCTTACTATATTCTCTTTCCCTAGACTAAGAAGAGACATATTATATCGAAATTTTTATTCTTTATGAACATATACACCAAAACACAAATAGTATCCCTGAAACCTTATTCTTTATTATTTTTTTATTTATGGAATTTTGAATTTTCTCATTCTTAGGTTGGTGTTAATATGTTTCCAAAAAACCATATTTTGTTATATTTCTCTATATATCTTAGATCAGTATATAAAATTTCTCATTTTTTTGTGTTATCTAGTAATTCATAATACCACTCTATGGTGTATGTATTGAATGAAATTAGATATAATTTGAACATAAAGTCTTTATTAATGATTACTTTATTTAGTATTTGTATGTAGATATCAATATGAATATTCTTTGTTCATTATTGGTTATGGAGTCATGCATTATTTATTATGTACAATTGACACACTGATCACACACATATAAGAAGTTGTTATATCTCACTTCTTTTCCCATTATTTCCTTATAGGTTATTTATTATGATGAGTTCAGTTCCATAAACCTCTATCAAAGGCAGTGAGTTCAACATCAGATTTGGGTAAGGTTTCTTCTATTTTTTTTTTTTGGAAAAATTTAAATCAGATATTTTTGTAAATTTTTTTCTCTATATTTTTGTAGTGAATTTTGGATCTTGTTGAGGTGGATTAAAGGTTTCATTGTCAAAGGAGACTTACATGTGTATTCATAGGTATACATATACATATATAAGTTCCCCCTTTATATATATTCACGCATGGCAGTATGAATATATATATTGGGGATAGGTGTAATTATATATAGATATGAAAAATGCATATGTGTGTAAGTGTAAAAGGGTATATTCAAGTATAAATATATATCTAAGGAACCTCTTTCACATATTTAGCCACGTGAATATGTAAATAGGGGAAATGTTTCCTTATATATATGTGAAGTTTCATATGCGTGTAAGTGAAAAAAAAAGATTCGAGTTGGCATCCTCAAAAGAAGCACGCCTTGAGGTTAAGATATGTTCCCTATGCCTAACCCTTTAATTTTAATTCCATAATTTCTTTATTTTTTTAAAAACTTGTTTTCATTATTATATAATGTCTATATGAAATGAAGAGTATTGAATATAACTCATACCTGGTGTGAGTGATGATGGCAGCGTGCGGGTTTGAGGGTTTCTCTCTATGCAACCATGACGTCTAGATTTTCTGAGAGAGATGAGCAATATCACTTGTTACTTCAACCCTACCAAGGTGTTTTTTGGCCCTCCAAGTAATTAGATGGTGAATTATACAACCGTTGCGATAGAGGTAAGTAAATATAATGGTTTGACAATGCCGGTCGCAGGCAATGCATATCTTCATGATCCGGTAGTGGGTATGAAGGTTGAGAACTGACAAGTGGTGGTGGTATTTGAGCATGGATTATCTCACATATTTGAGGGATCTATCCCAATTTTGGAGAGATTTGAGAAATTTGAAGACTGCAGAGCTTCGAAGATGTCTATGGTGGTGAATTATGCGGTGTTCATGGTGGTGGTAGTGAATAATGTGCCAGTCGCAGGTGATGTTGTTCGTTGGGTGTTGAGCAATCTGCGTTAGCTGAGCGTGAATTATCTGAGGTATCTGTCCTAATTTTAGAGAGATCTAGGAAATTTTATGACCATAGAGATCCGACGATGTCTATGGTGGTGAATGATGCAGTGGTGGTGTTAGATCTGAACCATCAACCATCAAATGACAAGAACCCCTCATTGGGGAATGAGTCTATGTTTCCACGAGGGAAAGCTACCGGGTCTTGTTCTTTGGATGCAGCAGAGATACGGTCTAAAACCATGGTGGATGCAGTGAGGACTTACACTTCAGTGGCTGGTATGAAAAATACAGGGAACCCTAGAAGGTACCATGCTGGGATTGAAGGGGATTCTAATCAACGACATTTCAAATCTGTGCATGATGGTGCTTCTGAAAGAATTGTGAAAAAGGGTGATACTACCTATGTGTTTTCTAATAGAGAAGTTATAATTGATAGATTTAAACTTTGCGAGCATTTAATCATTTCCAGACTTATTCTCCTTGATGGAGGAAATATTTGGAAGATTGCTGATTTGGTCAGAAAATTGACTTCTATTTGGGTTTTTTTTCTGATTGGCGATGCGTATCCATGGGTCGAGGATTATTCCACATTATATCCCCATCATAGGATATGAAAAAGCATTATTGGGGAATTGGATCAGTTGTGCTAAAGCTAGGTATGGGTTGTTTTCAATAATGGGACTTTTGTTTCAATCCTTTCTCAGTAAAAAACACTAGAGTTAAAGTTTGGATTAAATTTTTTGGTCTTCAATGGATTTTGTGGAATCCTAAGATTATTTTTGACAATGCCTATACTATGGGAATTCCAATAAAAATATATAGGACCACTAAAGATGTGAAGTTTTTTCATTATGATAGGTTCCTGGTTGAAGTTGATCTAAGTTCTTTTCTAATTCATAATATTGTTTTGTCTGTATTGGATGATGACATCTCTCTAAAAATAAATTATGAGAGATTACCAGATTTCTTCTTAGACTGTTAAATAATTGGTCATGTCAAAGATAAGTGCTGTAAAAACATTATATGATCTTTTTTCTCACTAAAAGGGAATCATGAAGCCTCTTGTAAGAAGAAGTTGAAGAAGAAAACAATGCAGAACAATGGTGATGACAATGAAAAAAGTTTTACTGATGATGGTATTCTATAAGCAGTGGAATATATTACTTTTGAATTGGAACAAGAGCCTCAGGTGGCTCTAGAGACTGAACCAAGCATGCCTATGCATTATGGGGAATGTAGGACTGACTTTACTGGATCTGATTCAGGCTTGGACTTGGTGTTGGTTCCTGAGCATGGTGTCGAGGGAAATATGATCTCAGGACTGGAGCAACATGACTTTGTTCCTATACTCAAGGGGAAACAAAATACAAGTGAAGTTATAAATATTTCAATGTTCTAGGTGTAAATTACCAAATTATGGGAAACACAGGGCATCCGTGGAAGGTGGGATGATGTTGAGGATGATTCCCCAAGAAAGTTAACCTATAATCAAACTTTATCCAAAGGAAAAGTTTTTGTGGATGATGAAGGGTTCCAACATGTTCCTCCTAAGAAATCAAGGAGGAAATACTACTCATATCTAAAGCCTACTATAGTTACCTGGTCCCATGGTACTTTTTATTATGAGTAAGATTGGGACGGTGATTATAATGCTTCTTATGATGGATATGATTTTTGATGTCTTTACTTCTTCTTGGAATGAGGGCATGTATGCTTGTATGACCCCATCCATCGAATCTTTGTCTTTATTTTATTCTTAATAAAAATGGATCTTCCCTAAATTTTCAGTGTATATGCAATGAAAATTGGTTGTGTCTCTTTATTCAATTCCCTGTAGTGTGTGATTTCACTCCTTAGACAGAATCTATGTTGTGAGATGAATATTACACTCATGAGTATTGATCATTATGCATTGGTCATTTATTGAATTTTAATAGACACAGAAACATCCCTTTTAACATTTGGATCACCATTTACATATTTATTTATAGTCTTAGTAACTAAAAAAATTATAATTTCACTACCCAACATCCTTTTGAAGATAAAGTGTTGTCAACAACATCACTTTTCCCATATACAGGAGATGGGGTGGTGGATAGTATTCTATTTACATCAATAAAACCTTGAGTGGTTGAGAGATCCAAGATGATTTCATTAAGATTATCCTTTATAGAAATCATAATAGATATAGTGGATACATTATCATCACTATTACACTACACAACTTCCTTTAAGGAATGAGATATGTCAATAATAGTGCATTGTTCACCTGTAGGAATGAGTATTACACTATAGATATCAACATTTAGCCATGATTTAGGAAAATTATGATCTAAGGATATAGAATCCATCTTTTAATTTACAAAGTAATCTAAATTCTTATCAGTGTTCACATCATTTTGAAGTGTTTGAGTAAAACTACCTTTACAATGAGTGATAAACACATCAATTTTCCTAGGTCCAACAAATGAAATATCCATTTTATGTTGAGAAAAATTCTAATTAAAATATTGAAATGTCTCAATTTATTGTTGACAAAAAAGAACCGAGCATCCTTCACTAGAAAATAGCATATTGGTTAGGAAAATTTTAAAAAATACTAGATAACAATTTTATAGAATAATGTATGAACCAAGAAAATTCTTACATCATTAAATATTCTTTTGTGACATACATTTTATCAATCTATTCACATGATACATGTTATACAACATGAAAGTATTAATATTATCATTAATACCTAATTTTTATTCAACAACAATGAACTCCCATGACCATTAATTGTTAAATTTAGATGAAGAATGAAGATTTGGTTATAGGGAGATGATGAGTAATTAAGTGAGAGATCTCAAAGTCTGATATGATGGGAAAATAAGGAAGAACCTTAACTAAAGGGTTTTTGTAATTAAATTTTAAAAACCAATTTTACATTTAATTCCAAATATTAAAAAAATGTAGCAGATCCCAACTAAAACTTTGTTTAGCCTCCATTAGAATTCATATTACACTAAAATAGACATCAAACATCTAGTGGTGAGATGCAATAACTATGCTACCTCTTCTACACATATCCCCATCTACCTTCTTTCAATAAACCCTTCTAATTATCTTCAACATCAATCACAATATACTATGATACTTCAAACATGTATTTTTGACAACTCAAAAGTTAGAAATTAAAGCAAATAAGTATCACAAATGATGAAAAACATTCCACTATTATTCCTTTCAACCCTAAGAAGCTTCAACATGATTCATAAGGGAATTATTCTAGCCATTGATCTCAAACCTCAGCTTCACATTCCCATGTCTCATTTGAATTCCTACCTTGCTATCATTACACTATAACTAATGGAATGAACTTTCATCGCAAGATACTTGTTACCTTGTTCATGATACTAATATGCTAGTATATAATAGACCCCTATACCACTAACTCTATATCATGAAATAAAACCACATGAGTAGAATTGGTCACATACTTTCTTAGTTTTGAGAAAAGTAAAATATTCCCATGCCAAGACTGGAAAATTCCCAAATTTTTCTAAATGATCCTATCACCAGAGGAGATGAAAGGAACTTCTTACTCCTTTACATATGTTCACCCAATAAAGTATTAAAAATCTTGAGGTTTAGATATATATCCACTTATAATCCCAATAAAGATACTAGATGATCAGAAATAAATTAAGTGGAAACTGTTGTACAAAAAGTGAATAAGAAAGGGTAGATAACACTAGATACAATAAAACCATTCCCCCACTTACCACAGAGAAACTTCACCCTCAATAGAGAATTGGGGGATAATTTTTGGGGGTGGGGGTGGGGGGTTGTATGGGGGAAGGGGGTCTAGGTGGAGGTGGGGGGGGGGAGGGTTGGGGGAAACTTCAGAGGGTGGGGGCAGGGGTGGGGGTGTCCATGGGAAGGGGGGCTACTATAGGGGGTTGGGGGTGACAAGGGGTTGTGGGGGATGCTGTAGTGGGGTGTGGGGGTGGGGTGTGCATGTGTGTTTGGTGTGGATAGGGTAAGAAGGGTTACTGTAGGGGGTCGGGGGGTGGCAGGGGTTGTAGGGGGTTGTGTGGTGGTTACTACAATGGGGTGTGGTGGTGGTGGTGGTGGGGGGGAGGCTGGGGAGGCAGGGGGTGGGGTGGCCAGGGGAAGGAGGGATACTACAGGGGATGGGGGTGTGGTGGGGTGGGGGGGGGTGGGATGGGGTGGGGTGGGGGAGGTGGGGGTGGCGTGGCTAGGGGAAGGAGGGTTGTTGCGGGGGGATGGGGGGTTCCAGGGGTGGCCAGGGGAGGGGGGATGCTGTAGGGGGTGGAACAGAGTTGTGGGGGCTACTGTAGTTGGGTGTGGTGGGGAGGAGGGGTAGTGGGGGGGGGGTGGCCAGGGGAAGTAGGGATACTATAGGGGGTTGGGGGTGGGAGTGGTGGTTGGGGGAAGGGGGTTTACTGTAGGGGGTTTAGGGTGGCAAGGGGTTATGGGGGCTGTTGCAGTGGGGTGTGGTGGGGTGGGGGGTGGTGGGGGTGGGGGGTGATTAGGTTAGGGGCTACTTCTGGGGGGGTACTAGGTGTTGGGGGGTTTTGGGGGGGGGGGGGGGTTCTACAAGTCATTGAAGATATTGATGAATGATTGGGGGAGTACAAGGCCATTTTTACATACACACATAACCTTAATTTAGAATCTTTTAATTATAACTATCATGATCACTCAATCCATAGAGTACTATCTAAACACACTCTTTATATCCATAGAAAATCCACAAGTCCCCGTAAGGTTACCTATACAAGATAAACTAATGGATTTTAAGTTTTTTAATCTTTAATCCACTTATGTCATGTGTTCTTACTTGACTTTCATACTTCAAATTCTCAAGTATCTAAATATACTTTACTTTTCCCTTACCTATTATTAATAATCTTGGTGAACATTCTAGTAATGAATTAAGATCAAAAGAAAGAAATATCATGAGTTCAGTTTAATCAAGTAATTATAGCGATCATTAACTAAACTTCACCCTATTCAAACTTTTGATTAATCAATCATGCACATAATTACTTGAATAAGAAGTCATTATATATCAAAAAAATCACATACATATAAGAAGTCATTATATCTCACTTATTTTCTCATTATTTCCTTATAGGTGGTTTTTTATGATGCAAGTTCATAAACAATTTACTTCTGTAATAAGAATAATGATGTTTATTTACTTAGTGATACATATTTCACCCACTATTTTGACTGTTGTTTTTCTTCATAAAAATTTCCAAAGTTTCAAATCATTTGTGAAGGTACTATAGTGGTGAAAATTTAAATTTTATGGAGTCATGCACATATTCCAATGAATGGAATTATTTTTTTGTATTGGGTTTTGTTTCTATGAATTAGTGTGTGTTTATATATATATTGTATTTAGTGCTTCTAATGCTTGATGTATGGATTATTAATGGTTAAAATTCATTATAATTAGGTACAATAATGTTGGGATCCTGGACAACCTTTTTTTAGAGGAATATTTCGAAAATAAAATACAAGAGCTTAGACATAAGGTGGAGTGTGCGACCCACAAGTGTGAGGTTTTTCAGTCCAACATACTTTCAGTTTTGATAGGTATTGAGGAGCATAAAAAACATTTATCAATTAATGTTCAAAACATAAAGCTGATCATGTAGGACAAACTTCAAGGTTAGTGTCATGCAATTTTGAGTCTCTATTTCCTCTTTGAGTTTTAGTTGTTGTGAATATAGTTTTTGGGTAAAGTTGTTTCTTTTAGTTATTTAAAAGAAAAAATCATGGAGAGGTAATTTAAATAAAAGTATATTTTTCATGTAGTGGTTCATGTGACATTCATCATGTAATTATTATGTATTTTTTTTATTATATAAAGAATATGTGTCCATGTTGAATGATCTAATACAATATATCTATAGAAAGTCAAAGGTAGGAAAATATATACAAGTTTTTAGACTGTGTAGGGTCACTTCATGGGATAGAGTTTAAGCATGAGTCCATAATGGTGGTGCTGAATTTTTAGACTAACAAGGTATCATTACAGAAGAACTTGAATGATTTTCCTAGCCAGTAATACCTATTCATGTGAGTGATGGTTTCTCATTTAGACTAACTACACTATTTTAATGTTTTTTAAATTATTTTTAAATTATTTAATTGCTTCAACTACATCAAAATAAGTTTTAAATTTTAATTTTATCTTTATTTTATTTATTTATTACACCATTTTTAGCAGATTATTGTATAAAAATGTCTATTATCAATGATGCTTTTCAGAATTTTATAATGGTTTTATTTTATACCATGTATATATTAATTCTTTGTTTTTTTCTTAATTGTTTATAGTTCAATGATATATTTTAAATATATGTTAGTTTCAATATTGAATAACTAACATTACAATTATTTTAGGTATATTTTCTACTTCAAATTATATCAGGTACATTCCAAACCATCACATTCTTCTGATATGATACATTTTGAATTGTCAACATCTTAAGGTTTAACTATTTCTCTTTTTTCACTATTTTAGGATTTTAATTTTCCATTAACAAATTATTTTTTTATTAATTATGACCTTTTATATTGTGGTTACATGTACTATGGATTTTAGGATGCTAATATATTTCAATTTTTAAACATGATACATGATAAAAGGTGGATTCTGAAGTGGGTTCTTCAGACAAAATGAAACTTTATGGATGAATAGATTAGAGATTTATATGTCTAGAATAGTTTCAGATATTTTGAACCTCTGCTAAGAGTGGATAATATTTATGAGGTGGTTAGACCTCATAGTTTATGATCTATATTCATGTTGATCGCATTCTAGATTTGATCATCCACTCTTTCCCAGAGTTAAATATCATTCATCATGTACAAGAAAATGGTTGGGTTTGGTCCTTTGAATGTATACAAGATAGTGGAATCCCAGAATCTGATGACATGTATCCACTAAGAAAAAAATTATGTATGGGATAACTGTGGATATATTTTTGTCCTAAAGAATGTTTTTTTAAATGGAATTTTAAGAAACACTAAATAAAGTGATTATTCTTTGTCTAAAATTTTCCATTTGTAAATATATTTGAATCTTTCTATATTCCCATGGGGATAATCTAATACATAAGTGGAAAATAGTTGTTTGATATAACACACCTGTATATTTAACCAAATATAAATTCCAACATAAGAGGATGGTGAGTATATATAATAGGGGTCCTAGATTATGATTTAATGGATAATGATTTCAACCAGACATGGTTTTTTGATAAGATTCTCACTTGATGGCTGCCACTAGTGTGGGGATCCAAGATGATAGTTAGAATGGGTATAATGTGGGGATCTAAGATGGTAGTTAGAATGAGTACATTAATTTAGTCACACAACTAACATGAGGAAAGTAGGTCAATATTACAATGGTTTTCTTAGCCAAAATCTATCATGTATTTTTTTTCACATCAATAGAGGGGAGGCCCTACATTAGATATACAGTTGAATTTAAATTCTATATGGTTGGTTTGTGTCTTACCTTAAAGGATATAAGTTTCCAAATAATTGATCACTTCCTTTATATTTCAATCAATGATGTAAATCATTGAAAGCATATGAATGATGATAATAAATTATATTGATATTTTCATTATATTGGGGTACTACTCTAGATTTATGTCTATTTCTTATTGAATACATAATAAAATAATTATAGAGAATATATCTAGTGGTTATGAGGAATGGTCATACATGGAATCATTCTAGGATATATAACTCTTAATATGTATTTATGGGGTCATCATTTGGACACCATATTCTCCCATACCAATTTTCTAGATAATTAATACATTTAGAGAAGTTTAACCTATCTCCCTATGATGATATATTCAATGAAAAATATTCAATGGTTATGCACCCATTTTGGATGATGCTTTTTCATGAGGATAAACATATTATGATCATACTAAAAGCCATTAAAGTTGTAATAAGATCGTTTTTTCATTGTGTATAGACCTGGAATTATACTATACAAATATAATTTTGATGGACACATTCATCTAGAAAATCACAATTTTTTTTCAAGAAGACATCTTAGAAATAGAACCTAAAAATTGAGGAATACAAGAACCATTAAAATATTCTGTACTAGGTGTAAGGATCAGGTGATCAAAAAACCTATTGAAGTTGTTATTGATATGGTGTCTAATGCTCATCTATGCTTGTTCAATTTTAGTAAAGGTCTAGGATCTACTACTTATGTCTAGGGGTGAGTTGATGCTAAGATGGATTTAAATTTTTGAGTTGAGATGAGTCCACTGTGGGCTATTGTACAAGTGGAGTCCGAAGGCATTAGGATTGAAGGTTACAAAAAATTTCTTTCAGTATAATAAGTGGGGGTTTAAGGATTAACCAAGACAAACACCTATGGGTACTATAACTAAGCTTAGACTTGAATTATTTTTTTACAATTCCTACAGGCTATAGTCACGGTTCAAAACCGAGGCTATAGACTTACTAACTTGGTTTTAAACTATGGATATAGGTTTGTATCCACGTTTTTGAACTATAGCTATAATCCAATGTGGTAGGAGGTATATCCACAGTTGGAAACCATGGATATAAGTGTACTTCCATGGTAGAAACCATGTATATATGGATATAGCCACAATTTAAACCATGGATATAGTTCTATAGACATGGTTTGAAACCATGACTATAGCCATGGACCTATTTACATTCCAATAGGATGCACAGTCTACGAAACTGTGGCTATTACCTATAGCCACAGTTTCTTGACCTATAGATATGGTTTAAAACCATGGATATAGCCTAAATTTCTAGTAGTGAAAGTGTTGAAGGAATATCTTGATTATTTTTGTGGTATTTATTCATGGTATGTTGATATATTCCAAAATCTATGAGGACCATGAGAACCGCTTACATATTCTAGATACTCTTAAAAGAAAATAGTTACATGGGAAGTTTAGAAAGTGTAAATTCTGGCTTCAAATAGTTTCTTTTCTTGGCCATATTGTCTCTAAAGATAACATATCAGTTGATCCAATGAAGAAAAAGGCAGCTCAAGAATGGACTACACCATTAAATATAACCGAGGTATGTAGTTTCATTAGTTTAAAAGGTTACTATCAGCTTTTTGTTTAGAATTTTTCTTGATTATCTAACCCATTAACCAAGATTACTCGTAAAGGGGTTAAGTTCATATGTAAAAAAGAATGCGAATAATGTTTTAAATAATTGAATAGGAGATTAGTGAATTCTATGATCTTGAATCTACCATCAGGAAATGGTGTATTAGTGATTTATAGTGATGTATCAAATAAAGGACTTGGTTTTGTCATTATGCAGAATGATAGAGTTACTACCTATGCATCAAGGCAGTTAAAAACTCATGAATAGAAGTATCTAACTCATGATATTGAGCTAGTAGCCATAATATTTGATATGAAGATATGGAGACACTATCTCTATGGTGAAATATGCGAGATATATATAGATCATAATAGTTTGAAATATATATTCTCATAGAAATAACTCAACATGAGGCAAAGGTGATGGATCTATCTACTCAAGGATTATGATTGTTCAATACACTATCACTCGGGGAAGGAAAATAAGGTAGTAGATGCATTGAGTACAAAGAATTATGGACTTATAAATAAGACAAGGATTGACAAGGATCCTTTGTACATGGATCTAGTAAATATGGAAATGGGAATTATCAAGGAAGGTAAAACATCACTACTTTTTCAAATGGTTTCCAAACTATATTTATTGGAAAGGATTAAAAGTTCTCAGTCTGATGATGAGAATTTTCAAAAAGAAAATTAAATCTATGAATGATGGTAAATTTTTAGACTTAGTATACAAATATAGGATATTAAAATTTGGGAAGAGGCTTTGTGTTTTCACTATAACCAAGATAAATAGGGAATTATTGGATGATGCACATAGCTTGAATTTCTCTATACACCATGGTAGCACTAAGATGTATATATATTTTAAGAAACATTTCTAGTGGTATAATATGAAGCAAAAAATTTATAATTATGTATCAAGGTGTTTAGTTTTTCAATAGGTGAAGGCTGAAAGAAAACATTCTATAGGATTCATGAAACCTTTACCTATTACTACATGGAAATGAGATGACGTTACTGTGAATTTTTTTCACTAGATTACCAAGAAATCCATGAAAAAATGATGCAATATGGGTAATTGTTGATCGACTTACCAAATCTAAACATATCTTCATTATAAGGGAGGATTTTCCATTGGAGTGTCTTGAATGAGTCTATATTATTGAAGTTGTAAGACTTCATGTAGAACCTATTTCTATTTTTTCTTATCGTGATCCATGATTTACATCAAAATTATGGAAAATCCTTCAGAAATATTTGGATACTGATCTTCATTTGAGCATTTCCTATCACCCTAAAACTGATGTGTAGTTTAAAAGGACTATTCAAACATTAAAAGACATGTTGAGATCATTCTCACTTAACTTTTAATGTATATGAGATTAGTATTTACCTTTGGTAGAGTTTTCCTACAATAATAGTTTCTATTCAAGTATTCAAATGGAACCATATGAAGAATTACATAACAAGATATGTAATAATCCAACTTTTTGGGATGAAGTGGGTGAGAGGAATCATATTGGCCCAAAACTTGTGGAGGAAACAAAAAAAAGGTAAATAATATTCAAACCCATATCAAAAAAATTCAAAGTAGGAAAAATAACTATGCTGATAACTGAATAAAAGATTTGGAGTTTCAATTGGGTGATTATGTTTTTTCTGAAACTATCTCGATGAAAGGGTATCATAAGGTTTAGTAAGAAAGGGAAACTGAGACCCAGGTACATCATACCCTTTTCAATTTTAGAGATAATTGGAGCTGTGGATTATCCTTTGGTAATGAAAACTAGCCTTTCTAAACAAAACGACGTGTTCCACATCTCTTTGTTAAGGAAGTACATGCTATACCCAATGCATGTTCTCAGTTATTAAAGAATAGAATTGGAACCTGATTTATCTTACTACGAAGAGCCTATCCTAATTCTAGACACTATATAACAGGTGTTGAGGAATCAGATGACTCAACTGGTAATGGTAATTTGGAAAAATCATAAAATTGAAGAGGTGATGTGGGAACTAGAGGAATTTATGATGAAGGACTACCCAAATCTTTTTATGAGGTGAAATTCTAGAAATTTTTTGGAATATTTTTTCTGAAGGAGGGAAGAGTGTAAAACCACAATATTTTATGGTATGCATCTTTTAAAATTTATTATCTTCGATAGTTTATGCTTTACACAACACCGAGTTTAAAACTGTAATATAATATCAATATGTTCGTTGGAATAGTAATGTGACCATTAAGAATAGTAATACGACCAACATAATAGTATCCTACCCTATAAAAGTATACAAAAAATTATATATCTTATGAATTAAAATAAAATATATTTATATCATGGAATAAGTTAATAAATATTTTAAAAATGAAAAATTAAGTATTGGTATTTTTATGAAACCTAAATGTTTATTAAAAATTTTATAATTAAAAATAATTATTTAAAATAAATTTTGTTTTCATGAAATAAATTCATAAATTAATATTTTTTTGTCTCATGATTATAAGATAATTTTATGATACCTTAATTAATTTTTGAAAGTGCCATAAAATCAGTTAAAATATTAAAATCGGTATTTTTCAAGTAAATGATTATTTTATTTGAAAATTAAATTTCATATATTTATAATTTTTTTTTCCTAAAATGAATTCCAATTTTTAATTATATACATTGAAAAATTATTATGGTAAAGTTTTGGTATTTTTCCAAAATAGTTGATTCTTTTGGTGAATAGTGAAATACAGTAATTTATGCTATTTAAAAAATACACGAATTATTGAGCCATGGATGATTTATGGTTGATATAAGCCCATAATATCAAACTATAATTTTCTATTTACATTATTTATTCATGATAATATAAACTATTCATATTCTTGAGCCTAAATAATAAACTAATGAATAAAATAATAAAAAACACCCTATCCTCCACTATAAATACCAACCATCACCATTTCTTCTCCTCACACCTCAAAATCCTTGAAGATTGTCCAATTTCTACCTAATAAATCTCCCAAACCATTACATCATGTTCTGGTCTTTCTGTTATCACCAAAATATCATTTCAAGTTTTCTTAAGGAGGTTCTCAAGGAGAGGAATTGAAGAGGTAAAATCCCCTTTTGTTCTTTTAATTTTCTTTCAATTTCTTTTCTTTTCTTAACTTTTACTTACCTCACCAATTCAAAGTGACATGATAAATCTAGTATATTTTATATACTATAATTTTATTATGTTAATGTAATATCAACCATCATTTTTCTTTTGTTCCCATTTTTATTCTAAAAATGAAAACATCATTCATGAGATACCGGTTTACCGCCTTCATGGAAGATGGGTTTTTGTATTTTAATTCTAAATTCAAGACTGGTCTTAAAAACATTTTTATGGTTAAAAAATAATTTAATATATGTAATAAAACTTATTTAATGTTCTAGAACAATTATATATACATAATATTAATTCACAATACAAAACTAGTTTATGATGATCGAAAAAATGAAAAAATAATCTAAATGGTTATCATTAATGTTTTATCTAATGAATCATCCTCATATATAGAAAAAATATGACATATAAGACTAAATATCCTATAAGTTCATTAATTACGTATAACTTCAATTATGGATAACTATTCCCATTTTACATGATCTTTCGTACATGTATACAAGTAAACCAATCATGAAAACCAAGGAAACAAACACTCCCGAATGACAGAATTGAATCTTATAACTCATCAAAAAGGCCATAAATGAACATAATAAAATTATCGTAAATCAAATAATTTTTTAATAGGTTATAAATTAAATTATTAAAGAATCTAAATTCATTATCTATAATTTTAATTAAATGTGAAAAACGCTTTCAAACATATGGTAAGAGATTCTCCCCGAACCTCCATTTTTCATTTGGGTTACAATTTCTCTCTCATTACCCCAAAGTAATTATTCATTATTTTTATATAATTCTTATAAGTTATATGTATATTTTCCAAAATCATGTATCCAGATCATTTCATCTTTATTTGATGGTGAAATACATGTTTTACAAGGTTCCCTTTTCAATTCCTCCCGACAAGAAAGTCTGATTAAAGGATACTTCCAAATTTCTTACCCATTTTAAAGTATACTCCATTATATATTTCAAGACACCAATATTTTTATAAAATAAATATTCTTATCATGAAAAAATATCTTATCTATTTTTTGGTTTTATGTTAACAATTAATCCTTTTTCTATTTTAAAGACTTTTTTACATTTTCTCTTAAACTACACTAAAGTGGCCCATTTCTAAAGTTTCTTAAAAACTATGTTTACATGTTTTAACTTAAGTTGGACATTATTTATGCCTAAAACATAATTTCATTGTACTTATCTTATATTTTCAAGTATATACATGTTTATAATATTATTTTATGAAAAATAAAAATAATTTTCCAAAAGAACTCTTCTTTCCAAAAGGTAAAAGGGTATTTCTCTCAAGAATTACTCAACAATTTTATTAGGGTATTTTATATATTTTAATAACTGCTATTGAATATTATTCTTAATTTATATTTGGATCTTATGTTAACATATACAATATTTTATTCATTTAGGCCGCCAGAAACCTCAATGTCCTGTCCCATCTTTTTTATGTGGATGACATTATTCTTTTCCTTAATGGTGGCAATCACAATATCGCCGCTCTCAAAGCTGCTCTGTCTCATTATGAAGAGATTTCGGGGCAATAAATCAATTAGAGAAAATCTTTCATTTTCTTTGGTAAATCCATCCCAGCTTCCAGAAAAACTCACACCATTGAGAGTCTTGGTATCAAAGAAGGGTCATTTCCTTTTACTTATCTGGGTGTCCCTATCTTTTGGGGTCGACCTCGGACCTCATACTTTAATGATCTAGCTAACCAACTCATTAATCAGCTTTCTTCTTGGAAAGGAAAATATATTTCTATGGCTGGTAGGATCTGCCTTGTGAAAGCTTCTATTATCTCCAAAATGGTTTATTCGTTAATGATTTACAAATGGCCTGTCATCCTCCTTAAGAAACTTAACACGTATATTAAAAATTTTGTCTGGATGAGGAGTATTTTAGAGAGAAAACTGGTTACTGTCCCTGTAGAGACCCGAATCTTGACATACATGAACATTACATTACTTTTGGGGAATACTTAATACATAACAAAAACAGACACACAAGGACCGTAATAGTTTAGTGTCTTTGGAAACTTGGAACGTAATCTTCTAATCGTGGTGAAAGATCTTCAACATTTCCTATAAAGATCTTCCCCTTTTTTTTCTTACTTAAAACCTTTCTTTATATCCTGGGGAAAAGAAAACATAAAAAGGGTGAGCTCAAATGATCAGTAAGGGTAAGCATGGATAAAATAAAACATACCATATACATTTGAACTTAAAAATATGAACATAATGTTTAAACATCAAAAGCTTGAACAATGACATAAAACATGGAAGTACGTATGGCATAGATCATAAAAAACAATTAAGCATGATAAAATATCATGGGAATAAAACATGTAATTGTGGAAACCATTAAGCACATGATATGATTTCGATAGTAGCCAAGACATTTCTTCCAAGACCATCTTAGTGGACAAAGTCCCTTTTTGAATCGAGTTCACTCCTCGTTCCAGTCCTGTATTACTGAACCGGTTTAACTTGCCGTTCCAGCCATGTCTATCTCATGAGATATAAATATTTACCCAATTCATTAGAGGGAGATATAGGTCCCACCCATCTCATAATGAAATCATTCTTACTTGTGCCACAAAATAAACATACATCATTCATAATAACCCAATAAATAAAATGGGTTTCATAAACATCATCCCATCATCACATAATACATATAAAATAAATGGATATAATTTCATAATAAGAAAAGTGAAACCATGTCAATCATAGAGACATTAAACTTGAAACATACACATATGAAATAATTTCATCTTAGATGGAAAATGGTTTTGATAAAACACTTGTAATGAATTATTGAGGAAAATATCCTTTCTTCTTAAAAATCAATTTCTTTTCACAAAACGTCATGCAATTTTAAAAGAAAGAGATTTTGTTGAAAATAGTCATGAAATATTTTGGAGGAAGCTTCATGAAAATAAGGATTTATAAAACCATAAAAATCCGTTCATGCCGTATAAGTTAAAAATAACATTTTTCTCGTACTTTTGTCAGAAAAGTCAAAAAATACCTCGTGTGGTAAACAAAAGAAAGATTCCTTACATACGATGTGGTAACAGTAGAAAAGGGTAAAAATGTCTTTAAACATACATGTAAGTAAAGTAAAAATTTTATGAAAACATTTTGGGAACATATGGACATGGATAATAAACATAACCCCCAGTAAATACTTACGAATAAACAATCTTGGATAAGAATGAGATTGGAATAATTATCCCTTACCTTAGGTCCGATTTGCTTCGTAAGTGTCCGAACCTCCTGTATAACGATTTAAGTAATGTTATTGACTTATTATAGAATCATACTTATTGTTTTGATATCATATATGGTCATATTCTTAGCTTCTTATTAGTAATATTTCATTACCACTTGTTATTCAGGTGTTTATTACTTTTTGTTTTTATGCGTGTTTGTCGAATAAATTCTTATTCTTCTCTTTAGGTTATAGATACCTCATTTCCAGAATGTTATTAGTGTAATATATATCATATTCATTCATTAAATTTATTTATATAATCATTATGCAATGAATATCATGTAGAACGAATCACATCACATCGTGGAGACAGTATTCCGTACGTACGCACGAGCGATGATATCGTTCCCATGATCGTGGAATTGTATTGGAGTGTATGTATACTATTTCAGAATCAATAACACTTTACAATAATAATATATATTCATTACTTTCACCCTTATACCCATCCAAGTAAGGTGGTGGTGGAAAATAGATTACACCACGGCGTGGAGACGGTATTCCGTACGTACGCACGCACGGTGATTTCGTTTTCCGTAGGATGGATAAGAGGTGAAATAGGGTTGTTTCATATTTATAATAACATATCAGTTTATGAGTGATACTTATGTTATTACCTCATAATTAAACAACTAAATAAGAGGGAGTAGAAGAAGAATGGAACTTGAAGAAAACGGTAGAAGGTATTACCTCTTTCTCGAAGTGCCTCCTTTAAACTTTCTCTTAAGGCACCAGAGTTGGTCTTTTGATAAGACCAGTACCTCTAGTAGGTTTCTAAGGAAGTTGGGAAGTGAAATGGGTAGGGTTTGGCCGAGCTTGAAGGCTCAAATTGGTGTGAGGAAGAGAGGGAGGAGAGGGGCACCTTTGGAAATATAAGAAATATTAGTTTATATTAAATCCCAACCCCACTTAAAAACTTCCAAAATGACTCATATCTGAATATTAGATGAGATAGGGTTGTAATATAATCAACCAATAAAATTTATACATGTTAAGAATTTATTTTAAACATTATCAACTTGATTTATCCTTATTTATCAATTTAATTTTCTTTGTGGTTATAATATTCTAAATTTTAAATTATTATAAATAATTACATATGTGTTGTGAATTTTCCATTATTTGAAACTTTATGACATTTTCGACCATATAAATTGTAATTTATAATTTTTAAATATTTTTGTGATTTTTAAACAATTTTATAATATGTTATTTTTATAAAATAACAATAGTGTCAATTTTGACACTATTCATTTATTTGAATTTAAATAAATTATATACAGAAGTTATGTTCGAAACAAAAGCTTTAATAGATTCATAATATGTCATATGTATCTAGAAAATTAGTGTATCACATTAAATAGTTCATATAATATTTATTTTAATATTTTTAAAACAATTTATTTGATATTTTAATTAATAAAATAATTTCAACATCACTATTGTGTCATAATTAATAAGCATTATTTAATCCCTAAAAATTCTAAATAAATTCCTATGATGTAGATAATTGTATTATCTTTCTGGATAATATTCATGTTCAAACTTTCATTAAGTTTATCACAAAATTAAATTTATTATACTTATTAGATTTAAGAAAGTGACATGTTGTCACATTCTTTGGTTTTAATAATAATTAAATTATTTTCATGGAAAAAAGTCCATTAAATGAATCTAATCTGACACTTAGGTGATATGGGTCGACTTTTATCCATCCAATAGGATTTTTTCAGGTGTTAGGGTAATTTTATAATCTTATATTTACCCTTAATTACCCGATTTACCTTTAACTACGGTAAATAAAATTTACCGTAGTTACTATTCATAATGCCCAAAAATATAAAGTATCCTATTAACATAATTTAGACCCACTGATTCTGAATATGGAATCCATTTTTCAAAATTCAAAACATATAAATTTCAGTAATTAATTTAAAATAAATCCCATTGTTAAGAAAACGGGTTTTAGAAGTTAAAACCTTGCCAAAGATTGAAATGTTTTTACCTATGAATTCAATGTGAAATTAATGATAATGACATACATTATATTAAATGGTAAAAATATATTCTATTTATACTTTAAAACCATTCAATATTATAATTTATCCATATAAATTATCTCAATGAAAAAAGTTGTTTTTAATTAAAAATTAGCGTATTTTTACTATTCATCAAAATATGAAAGTTATCAGAAAAATATCAAAAATTTATCCAAAGTAAATTTTTATACCCTGATCCAAAATAAGAATTTTATTTTGTCAAATTTAACTTATAAAAATGTCAAAAACTAGATTTAATGTGGGTGCGCCATCAAAAGGCGGCAAAACTGTATTTTTTGAAAAATATTTCTTTTATCCAAAAAAATCTGATTTTGCTTTTATACCTCATTCTAGAAAATGTATAAGTTGAATTATAATGTTATAAAATTCAAAATTCAGTTATTACTATTCATAAAGGCTAGTTTTAATAATATTTTAATAGCATATCGCTGTTTAGTGAAACTCAGTATTGCGTACGACGCAAGCTATCGAGGAAGGCCGCAGTTGCGTGTAAAGAAAGCCAAGCTAGTGTTGTGTGTAGTGAAAGATTTATTTGATGATTTATATAACATAAAAACAAAATATTTCTCATAAAAGTCTCGGGTGTTACATTCTACCCCCCTTAAAATGAATTTCTCCCTCAAAATTCGTCACTTTGTAACAAACAGACGATGATACCTCTCCCTCATCATATCCTCAAGCTCCCATGTAGCTTCTTCTAATTGGTGGTTCCTCCATAAAACTTTCACCAAGTGAGTGGTCTTGTTTCGTAGGACTTTTTCGCTACGATCCAGAATCTCTATTGGCTGTTCTTCATAAGAAAGATCTTGCTCCAGCGGTACAACTTCTGAGTTGAGTACATGTGAAGGATCAGGTATGTAATTTCTCAGGAGGGATACATGGAACACATCGTGTACTTGAGAGAGATTCGGTGGAAGTGCCAATCGGTAAGCTACCTTCCCAACACGATCTGGTATTTCGAAAGGACTGATATATCTAGGGCTCAACTTCCCCTTCTTTCCAAATATCATGACCCTCTTCCAGGGAGATATTCGTAAGAACACTTTATCACCCACTTCAAACTCTAGGTCTTTTCTTCAGTTGTCGGCATAACTTTTCTGTCGACTCTGAAATGATATTATGTGTTTTTGAATAGATCTGACCTTTTCTACCATTTCATCAACGAGATCAGGTCCTAATAGCTTTCTTTCCCCAACTTCATCCCAGCAAGTTGGAGTCCTGCATTTCTTTCCATAGAGAGCTTCATAAGGAGCCATCTGAATACTGGAGTGAAAGCTATTATTATAAGAAAATTCCACCAAAGTTAGGTGTTGATCCCAAACACCTTTGAAATCCATAGAGCAATCTCTCAACATATCTTCTAGAGTTTAAATTGTTCTCTCAGACTGACCGTCTGTCTGAGGATGATAAGCAGTGCTGAAACTCAACTCTGTATCTAGAGTATGCTGAAGACTTAGCCAGAACTTCAAGGTAAATCTCGGATCCCGATCAGATATAATAGAAAGTGGTACTCCATACAATCTTACCACTTCCTTTACATATATCCTGGCAAGCTGATCCATAGAGAAATCCTATCTAATAGCAATGAAGTGTGCAAACTTTGTAAGACGATCAACTATGACCCAAATAACATTATTGCCTTTGGATGTTTTAGGAAGTCCTGTGACAAAGTCCATAGTGATGTTTTCCCATTTCCATTCAGGTATGGGTAATGGTTGTAACATCTCCTTAGACTTCTGTCTCTCAGCTTTAAATTACTGACAAACCAAGCATTGAGATACATATTCAGCAACATCTCTTTTCATGCCATCCCACCAGAAGTACTATTTTATGTCCCTATACATCTTCATGCTTCCAGGATGAATAGAGAATGAAGAACTATGAGCCTCATCTAGCAGCTCCTTTAATTCAGGGATGGGAGGAACACAAACCCGATTCCTGAACTTTATTATCCCATCACAATCAAGGTTGAATTTAGGAACATTTCTCACCTTCTTTTGTAACTCTACATATTCTTTCTATGCCTATTTTAATCTTCACATGTATAGATGGTTGAACATTCATTTGAGAAAGATATGATTTTCCCCCTTCCATTATAATTCCAAGATCCATCCTTTGTAAATCCAAAAATATTGGATCTTTTATGATCCTCATCATGGATAAACTGGCATGGTCTTGTCAACTTAATGCATCTGCCACCTTGTTTGCTTTCCCAGGGTGGTAATTAATTGAGTAGTCGTAATCCTTAATCAGCTCCAACCATCTTCTTTGATGCATATTCAGCTCCTTTTGTGTGAAAATATACTTTAAACTTTTATGATCAATATAAATATCACACCTTTCACAATAAAGGTAATGCCTCCAAATCTTTAATGCAAAGATTACCGCAGCTAACTCCAAATCATGAGTTGGGTAATTTTGCTCATGGATTTTCAACTGTCGTGAGGCATAAGCTATCACCATATCATTTTGCATGAGAACACATCCCAATCCCTTCTTGGATGCATCACTGTAGATCACAAACCTTTCTCCACTACAAGGAAGTGTGAGTACAGGTGCACTGGATAACCTTCTTTTCAAATCTTTGAAATTCTCTTCACATTCATCCGTCCACACGAACTTAAATCCTTTTTGAGTCAACCTGGTGAGTGGATTAGATAATCGTGAAAAATCTTTCACAAAACGTCGATAATATCCAGCAAAACCAAGAAAACTTTGGATCTTAGTTACTGTTTTTGGTCTCGAACATCTTTCGATAACCTCTGTTTTTGCTGGATCCACATATATCCCCGATTTTGAGATTATGTGACCCAAAAATGAAACTTTTTGAAGCCAAAATTCACACTTGGTAAATTTGACATAAAGCTTCTCCTTTCTCAGGGTCTTCAATATAATTCTCAAGTGATCTTCATGTTCTTCCTTGCTCTTTGAATAGACAAGAATATCGTCTATAAAGACTACCACAAATTGATCAAGGTAGTCTCTAAAGACTCTATTCATCAGATCCATGAAGATAGCAAGGGCATTAGTAAGACCAAATGGCATCACTATAAATTCATAGTGTACATACCTTGTACGGAAAGACGTCTTTGGTATATCCTCCCTTTTGACCCTTAATTGATGATACCCTGAATGAAGATAAATATTGGAAAAGTATTGAGCTCCGCGTAGTTGGTCAAATAGGTTATCAATGCGTGGGAGAGGATATTTGTTCTTGATAGTGATCTTGTTAAGTTCTCGATAATCAATTCAGAGTCTCATTGATCTATATTTCTTCTTAAAAAACAGAATAGGTGCTCCCCAAGGTGACGCACTAGGGCGTATGAATCCCTTATCAAGATTCTCTTGGAGTTTCTTCATCAATTCCTGCAACTCAATTGGGGCCATTCTATAAGGTGTATTTGAAATAGGCAAAGCACCCAGTACGAGTTCTATTGAAAACTCAACTTCACGATTTGGTGGAAGACCCGACAATTCCTCCGGAAATACATCATCAAACTCCTGTACAATGGGAATATTCTTAATTGTGAGTTTCTCACCAACCATTTGAGATAAATAACCTTCATTAAGTGGAATCAAGACCCATAATATGGAAGAAATTTCCACTGGAAGGTTATGTTCATCCTTGCATCGATAGACGATCATAGATTGATCTGGAATATGAAATGTGACTTCCATTCTTTGGAATTTGATATGAGCTCCATATAAAGAAAACCAATCTATGCCAAGAATCACATCAAATTACACTATAGGAAGGATCACAAGATTTGCAGGAAGCACTTTCCCACAAACTTCAATTGGGGAAGAATTATAAACTTTTGATGCGACTTTTGTGCCATTAGGTGTTGTCACAGCTAACTCAACATCTAATTGTTGAGGTAAAATGGTGATACCCTTAGAAAAATCTTCAGAAATAAAAGAGTGGGTGGATCCAGAATCAAATAAAACATTTTCTACTTTAGAGTGGATGGTAAGTGTACCTTTCACCACATTGTTATCGTACTCCACATCGCTGATAGAAATTGCATGTGACTTTCCTTTGTCTTTAGCCTTAAGATTTTGTTGATGTAAATCATCATCAACAACCCTTGGATTAGGGAATTTATTGGCATAATGCCCCATCTCCTTGCACTTGAAACATTGAAGTGTAGTAGGTTCATTCTGTGTGTCCCTTCCTTTGTTTGTATCATTAGACATCTTCTTTCCATCATTGCAGCATTCAAATGCCCGATGACCTTCCTTTCCACATTTGAAACATTTACTTGTCCCTTTAAGACAACTCCCTCCATGTTTCTTTCCACACTTTGAGCATAAGGGAAAGCTCATATTCTTTTCAGTGTGCTCTTTAGATTTTCCTTTGAATTCCATTTTCCTCTTCTTATCAAACCCATATGACTGATGGGTTACTCCAATCTCCATCTCGACTTTGAGAGCACATCGAATGATTTCCTCATATCTATTGAAGTCCCTTATGGCTAACGCCCTTCTAAGACTTGGTTTTAAGCCACTAAAGAATCGATTGATCTCACTCTCAGGTTGGATAATAATACCAGAAGCGTACCTTGCAAGTCTTGTAAAATTTTCTTCATAGGTATGAACAGATTCATCATCCTTTTGCTTCAGTTCAAGAAACTCTTTCTCCATCTTTGTTCGGAGAATACGAGGGAAGTACTTATTGAAAAATAAGTTCTTGAACTCATCCCATTCCATGGACTCAATTTTATCACTTTGCCTCGTATTCTTAATAAGATTCCACCATTGATCAGTATCTCCTTCCAGACGATACACTGTTAGGATGAATTTATCATGTTCAAAACATTGAAGAACTGAAAATATATTTTCAGTGGTACTAATCCATTGTTCAGCAACTAATGGATCAGTAGACCCGCTGAAAGAAGGTGGACGCTGCCTCATGAAGGATTCAACAGAATTTTGCTCCTTCCTTTGCTCGTTTGGAAGTCCTACATGATTCATAGCTTCAGAATGTTGTGTGAGCATGGCTACAGGATTTTTCATTCCAACTCCCATAACGTTTGGTTTCTCAGGGGGACAATCATTTCATTTCCCGTCGCATTCCGCATTAACACGGTTCCTTCGTGTTCCAGCCATTGACTAAAACCAAGATGAATAGTGTGAGAAACACTAATTATAATAGGAAAACCACATAATCAAGAATAAAATTTCACACTTAAGGTCTTATCCTAGGTTATTCATGGTCATTTATAAAACACTAAGATTCTGTTCTATGCTTAGACTTTTCCTTAGGGTTCTTACTAAGGCTTTCACATCCTAGTTTCCAAAGGTTGACTATAGCTTTCCCCTGATACCAAATGCAGAGACCTGAAGCTTGAAGTACATGAAAATTACATTACTTTTGCGGAATACTTAATACATAACAAAAACAGACACACAAGGACTGTAATAGTTTAGTGTCTTTGGAAACTTGGAACGTAATCTTCTAATCGTGGTGAAAGATCTTCAAAATTTCCCATAAAGATCTTCCCCTTTTTTTTTCTTACCTAAAACCTTTCTTTATATCCTAGGGAAAAGAAAACATAAAAAGGGTGAGCTCAAATGCTCAGTAAGGGTAAGCATGGATAAAATAAAACATACTATATAAATTTGAACTTAAAAACATGAACATAATGTTTAAACATCAAAAGCTTGAGCAATGACATAAAACATGTAAGTACGTATGGAATAGATCATAAAGAAACATTAAGCATGATAAAATAGCATGGGAATAAAACATGTAATTGTGTTAACCATTAAGCACATGATATGATTTCCATAGTATCCAAGTCATTTCTGCCAAGACCATCTTAGTGGACAAAGTCCCTTTCTGAATCGAGTTCACTCCTCGTTTCAGTCCTGTATTAATGAACCGGTTTAACTTGCCGTTCCAGCCATGTCTATCTCATGAGATATAAATATTTACCCAATGAATTGGAGGGAGATATAGGTCCCACCCATCTCATAATGAAATCATTCTTACTTGTGCCACAAAATAAACATACATCATTCATAATAACCTAATAAATAAAATGGGTTTCATAAACATCATCCCATCATCACATAATCCATATAAAATAAATGGATATCATTTCATAATAAGAAAAGTGAAACCATGTCAATCATAGAGACATTACACTTGAAACATACACATATGAAATAATTTCATCTTAGATGGAAAATGGTTTTGATAAAACACTTGTAATGAATTCTTGAGAAAAATATCCTTTCTTCTTCAAAATAAATTTCTTTTCACAAAACGTCATGCAATTTTAAAAGAAAGAGATTTTTTTGAAAATAGTCATGAAATATTTTGGAGAAAGCTTAATGAAAATAAGGCTTTATAAAACCGTAAAAATCTGTTCACGCCGTATAAGTTAAAAATAACATTTTTCTCGTACTTTTGTCAGAAAAGTCAAAAAGTACCTCGTGTGGTAAACAAAAGAAAGATTCCTTCCATACGATGTGGTAAAAGTAAAAAAGGGTAAAAATGTCTTTAAACATACATGGAAGTAAATTAAACATTTTATGAAAACATTTTGGGAACATATGGACATGGATAATAAACATAACCCCCAGTAAATACTTACGAATAAACAATCTCGGATAAGAATGAGATTGGAATAATTATCCCTTACCTTAGGTCCGATTTTCTTTGTAAGTGTCCGAACTTCCTGTATAATAATTAAAATAATGTTATTGACTTATTCCAGAATCATACTTATTGTTATTATATCATGTATGGTCATATTCTTAGCTTCTTATTAGTAATATTTCATTACTACTTGTTATTCGGGTGTTTATTACTTTTTGTTCTTATGTGTGTTTGTCGAATAAATTCTTATTCTTATCTTTAGGTTATAGATACCTCATTTCCAGAATGGTATTAGTGTAATATATATCATATTCATTCATTAAATTCATTTATATAATCATTATTCAATGAAGATCATGTAGAACGAATCGCATCACATTGTGGAGACGGTATTTCGTACGTACGCACGAGCGATGATATCGTTCCCATGATCGTGGAATTGTATTGGAGTGTATGTATACTATTTCAAAATCAATACCAATTTACAATAATAATATATATTCATTACTTTCACCTTTATACCCATCCAAGTAAGGTGGTGGTGGAAAATAGATTACACCACAGCGTGGAGACGGTATTCTGTACGTACGCACGCGCGGTGATTTCATTTTCTGTAGGATGGATAAGAGGTGAAATAGGGTTATTTCATATTTATAATAACATATAAGTATATGAGTGATACTGATGTTATTACCTCATAATTAAACAACTAAAGAAGAGGGAGTAGAAGAAGAATGGAACTTGAAGAAAACGGTAGAAGGTATTACCTCTTTCTCAAAGTGCCTCCTTTAAACTTTTTCTTAAGGCACTAGAGTTGGTCTTTTGATAAGACCAGTACCTCTAGTAGGTTTATAAGGAAGTGGGGAAGTGAAATGGGCAGGGTTTGGCCGAGCTTGAAGGCTCAAATTGGTGTGAGGAAGAGAGGGAGGAGAGGGGCACCTTTGGAAATATAAGAAATATTAGTTTATATTAAATCCCAACCCCACTTAAAAACTTCCAAAATGACTCATATCCGAAGCTTAGATGAGATAGGGTTGTAATATAATCAACCAATAAAATTTAGACATGTTAGGAATTTATTTTAAACATTATCAACTTGATTTATCCTTATTTATCAATTTAATTTTATTTGTGGTAATAATATTCTAAATTTTAAATTATTATAAATAATTACATATGTGTTGTGAATTTTACATTATTTGACACTTTATGAAATTTCAGACCATATAAATTTTAATTTATAATTTTTAAATATTTTTGTGATTTTTAAACAATTTTATAATATGTTATTTTTATAAAATAACAATAGTGTCAATTTTGACACTATTCATTTATTTGAATTTAAATAAACTATATACAGAAGATATGTTCGAACTAAAAGATTTAATAGATTCATAATATGTCATATGTATCTAGAAAATTAGTTTATAACATTAAATAGTTCATATAATATTTATTTTAATATTTTTAAAACAATTTATTTGATATTTTAATTATAAAATAATTTCAACATCACTATTGTGTCATAATTAATGACAATTATTTAATCCCTAAAAATTCTAAATAAATTCATATGATGTAGATAATTGTATTATATTTCTGGAGACTATTCATTTTCGAAGTTTCATTAAGTTTATCACCAAATTAAAATTATTATACTTATAATATTTAAGAAAGTGACATGTTGTCACATTCTTTGGTTTTAATAATAATTAAATTATTTTCATAGACAAAAGTCCATTAAATGAATCTAATCTGAAAATTAGGTGATATGGGTCAACTTTTAGTCATCCAATAGGATTTTGGCAGGTTTTAGGGTAATTTTATAATCTTATATTTACCCTTAATTACCCGATTTACCTTTAACTACGGTAAATAAAATTTACCGTAGTTACTATTCATAATGCCCAAAAATATAAAGTAGCATATTAAAATAATTTGGACCCACTGATTCTGAATATGGAATCCATTTTTCAAAATTCAAAACATATAAGTTTCATTAATTAATTTAAAATAAATCCCATTATTAAGAAAACGGGTTTTAGAAGTTAAAACCTTGCCAAAGATTGAAATGTTTTTACCTATAAATTCAATGTGAAATTAATGATAATGACATAAGTTATATTAAATGGTAAAAATATATTCTATTTATACTTTAAAACCAATCAATATTATAATTTATCCATATAAATTATCTCAATGAAAAAAGTTGTTTTTAATTAAAAATTAGCGTATTTTTACTATTCATCAAAATATGAAAGTTATCAGAAAAATATCAAAAATTTATCCAAAGTAAATTTTTATACCCTGATCCAAAATAAGAATTTTTTTTGTCAAATTGAACTTATAAAAATGTCAAAAACTAGATTTAATGTGGGTGCGCCATCAAAAGGCGACAAAACTGTATTTTTTGAAAAATATTTCTTTTATCCAAAAAAAACTGATTTTGCTTTTATACCTCATTCTAGAAAATGTATAAGTTGAATTAAAATGTTATAAAATTAAAAATTAAGTTATTAATATTCATAACGGCTAGTTTTAATAATAATTTAATAGCATATCGCTGTTTAGTGAAACTCGGTATTGCGTACGACGCAAGCTATCGAGGAAGGCCGCAGTTGCGTGTAAAGAAAGCCAAGCTAGTCTTGTGTGTAGTGAAAGATTCATTTAATGATTTATATAACATAAAAACAAAATATTTCTCATAAAAGTCTCGGGTGTTATAGTCCCCTGGTCCACCTGTTGTAAACCTATTGAAAAGGGAGATCTTGGGATTAAAAATATCAAGTTTTTTAATGAATCCCTTCAGGCCAGACTCACTTGGACCTTAATTAACAGCAAAGCTGACTCCATTTCCTTCCTCAAAAACTATTTCCTAGATAAGCTCAAATCCCATAACTTGAGTTATGTTAAATCTTCTCTCTGGACATCCATTAGAAATTCCTTTACCAATATCATGCACAAATCTAGATGGATGGCCTCTTATGACTCTACGCTTAAATTATGGCTTGACAACTGGACCGGAGTTCCCCTCAATTCAATTATTTCCTCTAATGAAGTTATTGAATCTAGAAACTCCTCCATTAAAGATGTTATTCACTCCCCTCATTTAGACATCCCTGATCATATCAAAACTGTGGTTGATGATTACACCTTCTCTATAGATGAAGACTGTCTCCTTTGGGAACCAGCTCATAATGGACTCTTGGACTCCAAAAACTATTACAAGAACCTTTTCTCTCACTTGGAATCCAAATTCTCTTGGCCTAAGTCTTTTGATAAACCCTGGATTAAGCCCTCCAGATTTAATCTTGTTTGGCGTATTTCTCACAATCGACTTCCCACTGAGGTCTGCCTTCAATCTTTTGGGGTTCAACTCAAATCTAGATGTCTGATTTTTCATCAACATAGGGAAGACATCAATCACTTGTTTTTGTCCTGCGCTACTACCTCTGCTCTTTGTAATTTTGTTACTGACATTTTTTATTGCAGATGGTTAATTGATGACTCTATTTGATCTCTTCTCAAATTCTGTGTGGAGATGGATCTTTCGCCATAGATTAAAAAACTCTTCCTTGCTGCTGTTGCTGAGCTTGTTCACATTATCTGGTATGATAGAAATGATATTATACACAATGGTGTCTCATTAAATCTTAATGCAGGTTGCTCGAGAATTCTGATTGCTACTAGGGATGCTTCCACTCTTCAGAATACCAAATGTGCTAACTCGGTTGGTGAATTTGGCATTCTTTGTTGGCTCCGTATTAAAGGGAACTACAATCATCCAAAGTGTCCTTTTGAAGTGTTTTGGCAGACTCCGATCCCTGGATGGATAAAGATCAATGTTGATGGAGCCTTGAATGGAAACCCTGGTACCGCGGGCTGTGGATCCATCTTCAGAGACTACCATGGTCATTTCCAGGGCTGCTTTTTTGGTAGCTATGGTTCTACCTCTGCGCTGGAGGTGGAGATGCTGGCAGTGATACATGCGGTCAACTTTATTAAATTAAAAGGCTGGGACAATATCTAGATTGAGAGTGACTCTACCACCATCATCCAAGCCATTTGGAATGGCGTGGTTCATCTTGCCTGGCCTCTCACAGTGCTCTGGAAAATCTGCCTTAGTTCTCTTCAGGAGATCAGATACATTTCCACCCACACCTATAGGGAACCTAACAAGGTGGAAGATGGGCTTGCTAACAAAGGGATCGACCAGGCCATTCCGTGGAGTGATACTTTACCAGCTGATCTCCTCCCTTTCTATGAAAGGGATTGTAATAAAATTTCCTACTTCTGACTTTTGTAATTTTCCTTCTCTTTTTAATAATATTTTTTGTCTTGGTCTCTGACCAGGACATTGCCTTTAAAAAAATACAATATTTTATTTAATGTTTTATGATTATTTTTACTGGGGATTTAATATCTTGATACCATTATGCATATTACTCTAGATAATTTATGATTATGTTTATGTTTATTTTTTGGGGAATGTTATGAAAATTTCATATACTAGTTTAAATATGAATGTATATGTTGATTATGTTTTACCACTGTCATTTGAGTAACACTACTGGAAAATGGACCTATCCCCATGGTTTTCCCCAAAACCATGGGGATAGGTAACCCTATACCCACAGTTTTGGAAAACCATGGGTATAGGTGAATTTTCAGAACCTATACCCACGGTTTTGGAAAACTGTGGGTATAGGGGGGTCTATCCCCACGTTTTTCCAAAACCATGGGGATAGGTCTTGAAAATTCACCTATACCCATGGTTTTCCAAAACCGTGGGTATAAGGTTACCTATCCCCACAGTTTTGGGGAAAACCGTAGGGATAGGTCTCAGTTAAAATATCTGTACCCACGATTATGAAAAACCGTGGGTATAGTTTTCCCGTGTTTGCGCGGGAATTTTTTTTTTCACGGGAAATAATTTTTTTTGGCGGGAGTCCTATACCCACGGTTCTTCCCTCTATACCCATGGTTTATATTACTATATTTAACTAAATATAAATATATATACATAAAAGCAGTGTTGGTGTAGTGGTTAGGTGCTTCGTCTGTAGTGGAGAGGTTGCGGTTCGAAACCCGCCGACCACATTATTTTAGGACTTATACCCACGGTTTTGAAACCATGGGGAAAGCCCTTTGACACCGTGGAAATTGAATATGTTTCATTGACACGGTGGCATAACACCTATACCCACGGTTTTGGAAAACCGTGGGTATTGGCTGGGGACCTATACCGACGCCGTTCCAGCCCACAGTTCCCAAAACCATTGGTATATCCTATACCCACGGTTTAGGGGACTATACCCACGGTTTTGAACCGTGGGTATAGGCTGTTTTCTAGTAGTGTAATTAATTGAACTTAGTAAGTTACGGGAGGGTCCCTCTCTAGCCCCTCAGTGCATCAGTAGGTCTCATGAGACAAACTAAACTGGGTTTTTACCTATTTATGTATGATGTCTTGGTCAAAGAATTAATGGTATGTTTATGATGTCTAACATTATGTATTATCTCATTATGATATTAGTAATTGATAGCTCATGTGATTATTTGACTAGTAGAATATCCATGGTTATGTTTCATTCTCATGTGATTATTTATATGGTATTATTTATTTATGCCATATTATTCTCAAAAATTATGTTTTAATGCAATGTGTTTTAGTTATTCACCTTGCCCTATTTTTTATGTTTATAATAGCTTCATCAATTTTTATTACCCTTATTGAGCATCTGAGACCACCCCTTTCTTATGTCTTAATTTCCCTAGAATTCAAAGATGTATATTATGAATGACTTGTAGGGATAATCTAGAAGTTTGTGGGTGTTTCCGATGGATTTTCTATGTTTCTTTTCATTTAATGTTATAATGTAACAATTAAGTTTGTATTCAGTTTTAAAAAGATACTAAAATATCTGGTCCTTCAGGATGAAACTTCCATGATTATTATTCTAATGTAATAAATCAAGGCACTAGCTCCGAACTACTGGGGTTGAGGTATTTAAAAACACGAACATATTGTTCCAGCTTCTTCAAAGATACTGAAAGTAGTTTTTCTTACGATACAATCACTATAAATTATCATGTCCAAAACATATAAAAAATATGAACATAAATAGATATTTTTATGTAATACTATTATAAATCATATTATATTAGGTATTTGGGGGTACAATTATATTCAAACACACACACACACACACTGCACACAAACAGGTCTGAAAGGTAGGCCATAGCCCCCCCAAGGGGTAACCCACCCAAATAGGTGCTTTATTAAATTATATATATTGGTTTTAATGCACATTTTTTATTTTCATCACACTTTTTATGTTTCATAAATTAACTATTTTCAATCAAATTAGAAAAAATAAATAATGTAAAATAATATATTATCAACTATAATACAACTGAAATAATTTTTCACCATAAAGAATGATGAAATCATTCCATGATTTATAATGTGCATATAACTAAATGGTGGGTTGGGATTTAATTTCCCTTAGAATCTCTAATATGTAACTTGGTAAGAAGTGTCTAGAAGCCTCTATAGGATTCTTCAGTGGCCATTAAGAAAAATTTATTATTGAAATATTATGAAATAAACAAAATCTACAAGGAATAATAAAAATTAAATCAACATTTCATTGTATAATTTTTTTATGTAAAATAGAGAAAGTATATCGTAACATTATGTTCATATATTCCCAATGGTTTTTATTAATTACAAGCTGGATATTGTACCATGAATCTACATCAACCAGAATATTCATCCACATTGTGACCCCAACATAACTAATGAACACTGAGTTTTTGGGGTCAAAAGGTTGGCCACATGTATTCCAATTAACCTCAAATTTTATACCCTTATTTCCTTGATAATTTTATTCAACACTATGACACTATTTCGTTATTTTTTTCATCAACACTCTATTTATCCCCTAATAATTCTACAGTTTCAGAATCAACAGTCTATTCATTCATGGTATTGGTAACACCATCATTTATAGAAAACATTGTCTGCATGAATAGTCAAACATTTAATTTATATTATGTTAATGTAGTAGAGAACATATAATATAATGAGAAAAATAATAGTATATTAATTTTTTTTAACCTTATAATTGAAAACTATTTATTTTTTTAAAAGGTTTAATGTATTTGGATACTCTATTGAGAATCTAAATCCCCTCTTTGTGGTCCCCTACAACGTACAATACATTGTCTACATTGGGACCACCATAAAATGATTATGATCTACCAATGAAAGGGTCATCCTTGATTGAATTTTAATTTGGCCCTATAGTTGTTTTAATTTCTAATAGGAAAATTGAAAAATTCTTGTTTGCTGGATATGAGACATAAAATATTTTCTATTCTTGTGATTCCATTATGAATGGATCTTCCTTTCCCTCTTCCACACTAAAATTCACCTTCACAAAGCCCATTTCATCAAATTTCACTACACTCCTATTATTAACCCATTTTAAATGGAAAATCAACACTTGAAATGTTGTATAATACAAATAATATATCTATTTGATAATGATGAAATATGAAATATTCACATAAATTGGATTTATATCCTTAGAACCATATATATGCATTGCTTTCGCCACAAGTGCAACTCCACTATTTTTCATCATAATATAGTCATCATGTTATTTTTTATAAAACATATAACCATTGATTAAAAAAATAATATAAGATACAACATTTTCATTTGGTCCCCTGGCTAGCCATCAAAGTTATTTGGAAATTGAATTCATATTTTAAGATAAATCCTTATAAAATTGATCTTATAACCATAATTTAAACTATTAATTATGTGTATTTGATATCCATACTTCATCTCTTGATGGATTAAAATATCTAAGAATTTATTTTTGGTCTTCAACATATTGATCAATATATTTACTATTATGTAAAATTTAAAGATGCCCTTACTACCGCTCTATGATGGTTATTGTAATAATATGTCTTCTGGAAATCCATTCATCCATAAGGCGTCTGCTATGACAAGAATTTGGGAGACTGATGATATCAACATATGATAGGTAATCAGTACATAATTCAATAACTTCTTCAAAAATATATCATTCTGCAATAAAATCTTCTAGCCTACTTTTATTATTGACATACCCTTTCAAAAATATTCATATAGAATTCAATGGGGTACATCTATCTATAATGGATAAGACTTTATAGTTGAACCTATATAACCAAGATAACCATTAGGTTGACCATTATATCAAAGAATGATGGGGGTAATAGTATATATAATTCACATAATATGACATAAAACCATCTTATTCATGATTGGAAATTTCAACGATTTTATAAATTTACTGCATATGGCTTTGAAAAAGAAACAGGGTCTGGTTAATGTATGTCATAAATTTTTAAGTAGAATGAAATGAAAAGTAATGGGTATCAAATCGTGCATAAAACATGAAATTTTTGTGATTTTATTCCCGGTAACTTAAAATTAGTCATTAAAACAACATTATTTATATTTTATGAATACCCTATGAAACTTTTTTACCATTAAGACACATGAAAAATTGAAAATTTTCCATATATTGAGAGAGTATAAACTGCAGGAGAAAGAAAATTATTCCATTTATGTAACATCCCAAGTAAGTAATGAATAATAGATATTTTTATCTATGTCTATTAATGATTAAGATAGTGTTTTAGTGTCTTAAAATGAAAATAAATCCAATCTTAAGCATGGAATACACTAATATTTTTTTAAAAGATTGTTTTACTGCCTTTTGATGGCAAACCATTTTTAAATCTATATTTTGACAATTTTATAAACTATGTTTGTCAAAATAAACTTATTATTTATTATTGGGACATCAAAATTTACTTTGTGTGAATTTTTTGTATTTTTCTAACAATGTTCATTTTTTAATGAATAGTGAAAAATACAACATTTTACATCAAAACTACTTTTTAATATAATTTATTTATATGATTATATTATATTTTGAAATGGTTTTGAAGTGAAATTAGAATATATTTTTACCATTTAATCCAATGGTGGTCATTGGAATCAATTTCACTTTGAAATTGGACTTAAACTGGTGTCAATCTTTTGATACTTATTGTTTCATAAAAACACGCTATTTGCTCTGACAGCGGGAATTAATTATTAAATTAATCAATGTGACTTATATGTTTTGAATTTTGTAAAATATAATTCATTTTTTAATTCAGAATATCAAATATAGCTTAGGGTGAAGTTTTGGTATTTTTCTGAAAAACTTCAATTTTTGATGAATAGTGAAATCACTAAGTGGTAGTTAAAGAAACTGATTTTTCGTTTAAATGAAACTTTGTCACTTCTGTTATTTTATTTTCAAAAATCCGACATACATGGTTGTCATTAAGAAGTAAAATGTGGTTCAATGAGATTAAAATAATTTTTTGGTGAATAGTAACTTATTAAGTTTTTAATCGCGATTAGCGGTAATTAGTGTAGTTTAAGGTAAAAATAATGCTTTAATAATATGAAATGACCTAGACACATGTCCTAACCTCATTGGATGTGTTATGGACGACCAAGACAATCCATGGGTCAACTTGGGGACCCCATGGAGCCACTTTGGTTGGGAAATGACATAAATAACTTTTTATTTAATGTTAAAGTAAAAATGACACAAACATAATATGTTTTACGAAAAAATTTTTTAAATGGGGTTATACAAGTCATATTTTTTACTATAAATATTTATTGGAAATATAAAAATATTTTCTACATCATAGTATTTTTTTTATATTTTTTTGACATTATATAAATAAATGTATTTATGAGATCATAATGATGTAGCGATTACCTCATTAATAAAGGATTTAAATAAAATGAAAAGATAATGTAAAATATATGAACTACACATGTCCAAAACCTATTGGATGGGTGGATTTAGAACCCTGATCACCTTATCCTCTAATTATATCAATGTGGGACCATTTAAATCCGAAACTCATTTTCAAATAAAGTAATATTTCTTTACTTTCCAAGAGTGCCCCTCCTCTCCTCTTATAAAAGGCCCACACCTCTACCTCCTTACCCACATTCACAAAGCCTTTGGATCGGCCAAACCCTGCCCATTTTGTCTCTCCACATCCCTCTATTACTCCTTGAAGCCTCACTTTGGGCAGAAGTCTTCCCAAGGAAGCCTTTGAGCTCAAACCAAAGGGAGTTACCCGATTTTAAGGTAAAGTCTTCACTTGAGTCCGTTTGTTTTATTTTGCTCCTCCAACCCCCTAAACCCTTTTTATTCATTTCTTTTGTAAAAACTCCAGTATCTTCAATATACTATGATGTTGTTATAATAAGGTTTCGAGCTACACTTACACACACCTACATCTAATGGTTAAAGGACATACTGTTTCCGTGGATGGTGAATTTATGCCTCCCGAAATGATGATTGTTCAACATTATTTTAACACCTTCAAAGGTAGCCATTAAGATGTCACTATATTTATATATGATATATAATATTTTTATATTTTACTTAATCTTATGTATTTTTTATTTTGGGTATACCTTTATGGTTTCCATTATGGGTAAACGCGATATCTTCATTTAAGGAAGTGCAGACTACCGCCCCCTCAAAGTGATTTGATTCGTTAAATACCATATGTGGGACGTATAAAGGATGGAACTATGATATTATATATGATATTATACTGTAATTATAATATACCTTTATATAATTATGATTCCATTTTATAAAATACGAAATAGAAATGAAAGTAGCGTTCATGCGTACGTATGGCTTACCGTCCCCATGAACGGTGCATTTCATTTATTACCTCTAAATGATTATGTAATATTATAAATGCATGCATGTACTGGATATATATTACATATATAATATCTACATCATGAATACCATTCTGGATATAATGGATATATGAACAACTTGTAATTATAAAGGGCTTATTTTTGACTCAAGTACCAATGATCGTTAAAAAGACCGTTATTAACTTAAATAATTACATAGTGTTCATGACATGGAAGTAAGTGATATAAAAGGAATAATTAACTTGAAAAATGTTCTTAAGAAAGTATAAACTAACTCAAGTTTATTATTCAGGAGATTAAAGAACGATTGAGTCAAGTCAGACCCGAGGTATGGGACTTCGTCTCAATCTCCTTTCATTGAGGCATATGTTGTTTTATACACAACCTTTTTTTATGGTGTATAAACCCCTTTGACTTTTACGTTTATTCAAAAGGAATCTTTTTTATACAAAGCGTTTACTAAACGAAAAAAGGGAATGTTTTTGTCGTACGTATGCGGCGACAACGACCTCTTCGCCGTCGTGACTATTATTTGAGTTTCGGCTTCCTCTACAAGCCATACCTTCTTTTTAAAATAAAAATAAATACAATGTTTTACTTTTCTTTTATTTTGGTATTGAAAATGGTTTTCATAATGTTTTTATATCAATGTGTTGTATTGATATCTTGTGACTGAAAGGTGGGAATGTTATGTTTCTTTTTTGCATGTTTTATGTGATACGATTATGTTGAGGTTATTCGGCATTATTATGAAGACGGGTGGTTCCTTGATAAACTAAGGGCGGGTGAGCCCAATATAGCTCTCCAATGCATTGGGTAACGCGAAGGAGTGAAACGTTAAGGTTTCTCCGAAGAGATTTAGGGAATATACTGTGATGGGTATTCCAAACATAACCAAGAGGGTTACTCCCTACATAAGAATGTTATGAATGCCTCAAGTTACCTTTACCTCTTATGATTTATATGATTTATTCATGATTTGATGAGGTATGTTAAAGTGATTATGTTTTATGGGCAAAGTATGATTTCATTCTTATGTATATATGTACCCATGTTTCCTTTCCATATTTTTATATCCCTTACTGAGCTTTTTATGCTCATCCCAAGTTTTTTTGAAATTTTTTTCACAGGTCAAGGGAAAGATACATGATATGATGATAGTGTCAAGGAAGTGTCAAGAAAGAATCCATGCATGAGATCAGCCAGATCAACCGCAGAGGAACATGTTAGTGGTGGAACATTTCATGAGGCAACATCCCCCATCATTCAGAGGATCATCTGACCCTGTGTTAGCTGAAGGGTGGATTAAAGAACTGGAGAAGATTTTCGATGTCATGGGGTGTTCATACAATCAAAAGGTTAGTCTTGCTATTTACCGTTTGGAGGGTGAGCCAGATCAGTGGTGGTCGATGGTTAAAAATATCAGGGACACTGATGAGATTGATGCTCTCAAATGGGATGAATTCAAAGGTATGTTTCTTGAGAAGTATTTTTCTAAGGCTGTTCGAATTAGCATGGAAAAGAAATTTTTGGAATTAATGCAAGAGGAAGACTCAGTGGCTACCTATGAAGAAAGGTTCACTCGATTGGAAAGGTATGCTCCAAATTTTATCCGAGACCTTAATAGTAAAATTAATCGTTTTTACTCAGGATTAAAGCCAAACTATCGAAGGGAATTAGCTTCTCGTGAGTTTAAAAGTTATGAAAAGCTTGTTCGATGTGCTGAGAAGGTGGAAATGGAGTTTTCCAATGACCAAGTGTTCTATAACAACCAACATAAGAAGATACTGAGGTGACAGGAGAAAGGTAAGAATTCTTCAAAAAAGTCTGATGGTAAGAAAACTGAGTTTCCAGTTTGTGATAAATGTGGCAAAAGTCATGCTGGGGAATGTCTTATGAATTCTAGAAAGTGCTACCGATGTGGTAATATGGGACATAAGGCTCGCGATTTCACTGAAAAGGATCAAGGTGAAGGTAAGAACAAATTTTATTTACAGTTAGTGAAATGTTATAAGTGCAATGAGATGGGTCACTATGCAAACAAGTGTCCGACAAAGAGCTTGAGTGATGGGAAGCAGTTAGACTACAAGCAGAAAGGGGTGGTGAAATCCTTTGCAACTACTTCAGCAGATGTCAGGCCATCAAATGAAGTTGTATCAGGTACTTTGTTTGTTTTTTCCGATTATGCCAGTGTGTTGTTTGATTCGGGGTCTACACATTCTTTCATCTCTGAAACCTTTTCTAGTAAAATGGGAATACCATCTCAAGAAATGACTCCTGAACTTTTGGTAAAAACACCCGGGGGAAATGTTGAGGCAAAAAGAATTTATAAGAATCTTCCTATCCTTATCTGTGGAAAGAACCTACTTGCAAACCTTATTGTTCTACCTCTAGTAGAGTTTGATGTCATCCTGGGTATGGATTGGCTCTCTATTTACCATGCTAAGATTGACTGTAGAGCTAAAGAAGTTTCTTTTCAGAAAGACTTTTAGTTTGTGTACAAGAATGAACCCTTACTGTTGATAACTTATCAAGAGGCCAAGAAACTTGTAAAGGATGGAAATGAATGTTACCTTGCACACATCGTTGAAAATAAAGGAACTATTCAGATTAATGATGTGCCAGTGGTAAATGAGTATCCTGATGTTTTTCCTGATGAGTTGCCTGGAATAATACCAGATCAGGAAGTTGAGTTTACTGTTGACTTAGTTCCTGATGCTAAGCCAATTTCAAACCCCCCTTATCGAATGGCTCAAATTGAACTTTTAGAGTTGAAGGAGCAATTGCAAGATTTATTAGAGAAAGGTTTCATTCGACCTAGCACATCACCTTGGGGTGATCCTGTCTTGTTTGTTAAAAAAAAAGATGGTTCTATGGGACTTTGCATTGATTATAGGGCCTTGAATAATATCACTGTTAAGAACAAATATCCTTTGCCTCATATCGATGATTTGTTTGATCAGCTCTAGGGAGCTCAGTTTTTTTCAAAGATTGACTTGAGATCGGGGTACCATCAGCTGAAGGTAAAGGAGGCAGATATTCCGAAGACTGCGTTCCGTACGAGATATGGCCATTATGAATTTGTAGTAATGCCTTTTGGGCTAACCAATGCACCTGCTGTATTCATGGACTTAATGAATAGAATTTTCCATGAGTTCTTGGATAAGTTTCTGGTGGTTTTGATTGATGATATTTTGGTGTTTTCTAAAAGTAAAGAGGAGCATGAAAGATATTTAAGGGTTATCTTGTAAACCTTAAAAAAAAAGAAACTGTATGGAACATTCAGCAAGTGTGAGTTTTGGTTGCAACAAATTTCTTTCCTTGGTCATATTGTTTCTAAAGATGGAATAACTATTGATCCTTCAAAAACAAAAGTTGTGGAAGAATGGCCAAGACCCACAAATGTAACCGAGATTCATAGCTTCCTTGGTTTGGCAGGCTATTACCGAAGGTTTGTTAGAAATTTTTTACGATTATCTAGTCCAATGACTAAGCTAACTCGGAAGGGTGTTAAGTTTATCTGGACAAAAGAATGTGATGATTGTTTTTAGGAATTGAAAAGAAGATTGGTGAATGCTCCAGTTTTGGCCCTACCTTCCAGGAATGGTGAGTTTGTTATATACAGTGATGCTTCATTGAAAGGACTTGGTTGCGTCCTAATGTAGAATGATCAGGTAATTGCTTATGCTTCACGACAGTTGAAAACTCATGAGGTAAATTACCCTACACATGATTTGGAATTAGCTGCTGTTGTTTTCGCTTTAAAAATTTGGAGGCATCATTTGTATGGAGTAAAGTGTGAAATATATACTGATCAAAAAAGTTTAAAGTATATATTCACTCAGAAAGAATTTAACATGAGATAAAGTAGATGGCTATAATTAATCAAGGATTATGATTGTACAATTCATTACCATCCGGGAAAAGAAAATAAAGTGGCTGATGCTTTGAGTCGAAAAAGTAATGCTTCATTAGAAATGTTGCGTTTGGAATGTGATCCTTTGGTTAAGGATTTGATGAACTTTGGCATAGAAGTTTTTGGTGTAGGAAGTTCTTCTGTTTTGTTTCAGGTATCAGTGAGATCATCTCTATCAGACAGAATCAAGTAAGAACAAAAGCAAGACAGTGAGTTGCAGAAAAGGGTAGAGCTGGTTCAGAAAGGCAAGTTGCCTGAATTCAACATTGATAATGATTGTGTTTTGAGATTTGGGAAGAGATTGTGTGTGCCTTGTGATTCACAGTTGAAGAGAGAGTTGTTATGTGAAGATCATAGTTCTCCGTTTTCAGTTCATCCAGGCAGTACTAAGATGTATAGAGATCTGCGAGAGTATTACTGGTGGGATAGAATGAAAAGAGATATTGCTGACTTTACTGTGAAGTGTTTAACTTGTCAACAGGTTAAAGTAGATCGGTAGTTACCGAAAGGGATGCTTCAGCCTCTACCAGTGCCAGAGTGGAAATGAGAGAATATATCCATGGACTTTGTTGTGGGATTACCGAAGACATCTCGAGGTAATAATGCAATCTAGGTTATTGTTGATCTCTTGACCAAGTCTTCTTATTTCCTTGCTATACGAGATAATTTTTCCTTGGATCAACTTTCCCATTTGTATCTTAAAGAGGTAGTCAGGTTACATGGAGTTCCTCTCTCCATTGTATTTGACCGTGATCCCAGGTTCACTTCTAACTTTTGGAAAGGCCTTCAGAAGTCGTTGGGTACTGAATGAAATTTTAGTACAACTTTTCATCCTCAATTAGATGGGTAGTCAGAACGAACAATTTAGACCTTGGAGGATATGCTACGAGCTTGTTCGATGGATTATCAGGGAAGTTGGGACCAACATCTTTCTTTGGTTGAATTTTCATATAATAACAGTTTTCATTCCAATATACAGATGGCACCATTTCAGGCATTATATGGGAAGCGGTGTCGAACTCCAGCTTTCTGGGATGAAGTAGGTGAAAGGAAGTTGATGGGACCAGAATTGGTAGAAGAGATGGCAGAAAAATTTCAGTTGATTTAGAAGCACATGAGAACAGCTCAGAGTAGGCAGAAGAGTTATGCAGACAACAAGAGGAAAGATCTCTCTTTTGAGGTAGGTGATCATGTTTTTCTCAAAGTATCGCCATGGAAAAGTGTGATGCGATTTGGTAAGAAAGGAAAGCTGAGTCCAAGGTTCATTGGACCATATGAAATTCTGGAGAGAGTTGGATCAGTTTCATACCGAGTGGATTTACCTCCGAGTTTATCTCAGGTACACAATGTTTTTCATGTTTCGATGCTGAGAAAGTATATGCCAGATCCATCTCATGTTTTGAGTCCAGAGGTAGTTCAGCTGGAAGAGAACCTATCTTATGAGGAACAACCGGTCCAGATTCTTGACCACAGGGAGCAAGTGTTACGGAATAAGGTGATTCACCAGGTAAAGGTTTTGTGAAAAAACCACATGATTGAAGAGGCAACATGGGAATCTGAAAATGCAATGAGGGATATGTACCCCCATTTATTCGATAAGTAAATAAATTGCAGGGAAGCAATTTTCTAAAGGGGGGAAGGATGTAACATCCCAAGTAAGTAATGAATAATATATATTTTTATCTATGTCTATTAATGATTAAGATAGTGTTTTAGAGGCTTAAAATGAAAATAAATCCAATCTTAAGCATGGAATACACTAATATTTTTTTTTAAAAGATTGTTTTACTACCTTTTGATGGAAAACCATTTTTAAATCTATCTTTTGACAATTTTATAAACTATGTTTGTCAAAATAAACTTATTTTTTATGATTGGGACATCAAAATTTACTTTGTGTGAATTTTTGGTATTTTTCTGACAATGTTCATTTTTTAATGAATAGTGAAAAATACTGCATTTTACATCAAAACTGCTTTTTAATATAATTTATTTATATGATTAGATTATATTTTGAAATGGTTTTGAAGTGAAATTAGAATATATTTTTACCATTTAATCCAATGGTGGTCATTGGAATCAATTTCACTTTGAAATTGGACTTAAACTGGTGTCAATCTTTTGATACTTATTGTTTCATAAAAACACGCTATTTGCTCTGACAGCGGGAATTAATTATTAAATTAATTAATGTGACTTATATGTTTTGAATTTTGTAAAATAGACTTCATTATTGAATTCAGAATATCAAATATAGCTTAGGGTGAAGTTTTGGTATTTTTCTGAAAAACTTCAATTTTTGATGAATAGGAAAATCACTAAGTGGTAGTTAAAGAAATTGATTTTTCATTTAAATGAAAATTTGTCACTTCTGTGATTTGATTTTCAAAAATCCGACATACATGGTTTTCATTAAGAAGTAAAATGTGGTTCAATGAGATTAAAATAATTTTTTGGTGAATAGTAACTTATTAAGTTTTTAATCGCGATTAGTGGTAATTAGTGTAGTTTAAGGTAAAAATAATGCTTTAATAATATGAAATGACATAGACACATGTCCTAACCTCATTTGATGTGTAATGGACGACCAAGAAAATCCATGGGTCAACTTGGGGACCCCATGGAGCCACTTTGGTTGGGAAATGACATAAATAACTTTTTATTTAATGTTAAAGTAAAAATGACACAAACATAATATGTTTTACGAAAACAATTTTTAAATGGGGTTATACAAGTCAGAGTTTTTACTATAAATATTCATTGGAAATCTAAAAAGATTTCCTACATCGTAGTATTTTTGTTATATTTTTTTGACATTATATAAATAAATGTATTTATGACATCATAATGATGTAGCGATTACCTCATTAATAAAGGATTTAAATAAAATGAAAAGATAATGTAAAATCTATGAACTACACATGTCCAAAACCTATTGGATGGGTGGATTTCGAACCCTTATCACATTATCCTAGAATTATATCAATGTGGGACCATTTAAATCCGAAACTCATTTTCAAATAAAGTAATATTTCTTTACTTTCCAAGAGTGCCCCTCCTCTCCTCTTATAAAAGGCCCCCACCTCTACCTCCTTACCCACACTCCCAAAGCCTTTGGCTCAGCCAACCCCTGCCCATTTTGGCTCTCAACATCCCTCTCTTACTCCTTTAAGCCTCACTTTGGGTAGAAGTCTTCCCAATGAAGCCTTTGAGCTCAAACCAAAGGGAGTTACCCGATTTTAAGGTAAAGTCTTCACTTGAGTCGGTTTGTTTTATTTTGCTTCTCCAACCCCCTAAACCCTTTTTATTCATTTCTTTTGTAACAACTACAGTATCTTAAATATACTAGGATGTTTTTATAATAAGGTTTCGAGCTACACTTACACACACCTACATCTAATGGTTAAAGGACATGCTGTTTCCGTGGATGGTGAATTTATGCCTCCCGAAACGATGATTGTTCAACATTCTTTTAACACCTTCAAAGGTGGCCATTAAGATGTAACTATATTTATATATGATATATAATATGTTTATGTTTTCCTTAAGTTTATGTATTTTTCATTTTGGGTATACCTTTATGGTTTCCATTATGGGTAAACGCGATATCTTCATTTAAGGAAGTGCGGACTACCGCCCCCTCAAAGTGATTTGATTTGTTAAATACCATATGTGGGACGTATAAAGGATGGAACTATGATATTATATATGATATTATAATGGAATTATAATATACCTTTATATAATTATGATTCCATTCTATAAAATACAAAATAGAAATGAAAGTAGCGTTCATGCGTACGTACGGCTTACCGTCTCCATGAACGGTGCATTTCATTTCTTACCTCTAAATGATTATGTCATATTATAAATGCATGAATGTACTAGATATATATGACATATATAATATCTACATCATGAATACCATTCTGGATATAATGGATACATGAACAACTTGTAATTATAAAGGGCTTATTTTTGACTCAAGTACCAATGATCGTTAAAAAGACCGTTATTAACTTAAATAATTACATAGTGTTCATGAAATGGCAATAAGTGATATAAAAGGAATAATTAACTTGAAAAAGGTTCTTAAGAAATTATAAATTAACTCAAGTTTATTATTCAGAAGATTAAATAACGATCGAGTCAAGTCGGACCCGAGGTATGGGACTTCGTCTCAATCTCCTTTCATTGAGGCATATTTTGTTTTATACACAACATTTTTTTATGGTGTATAAATCCCTTTGACTTTTATGTTTATTCAAAAGGAATATTTTTTATACAAAGCGTTTACTAAACAAAAAAATGGAATGTTTTTGTCGTACGTATGCGGCGACAACTACTTCTCCGCTGTCGCGACTATTATTTGAGTTTCGACTTCCTCTACAAGCCATACCTTCTTTTTAAAATAAAAATAAATACCATGTTTTACTTTTCTTTTATTTTGGTATTGAAAATGGTTTTCATAATGTTTTTATATCAATGTGTTGTATTGATATATTGTGATTGAAAGGTGGGAATGTTATGTTTCCTTTATGCATGTTTTATGTGATACGATTATGTTAAGGTTCTTGGGCATTATTATGAAGACGGGTGGTTCTGTGGTAAACTAAGGGAGGGTGAGCCCAATATAGCTCTCCAATGCATTGGGTAACGCGAAGGAGTGAAACGTTAAGGTTTCTTCGAAGAGATTTAGGGAATATACTGTGATGGGTATTCCAAACGTAACTAATAGGGTTACTCCCTACGTAAGAATGTTATGAATGCCTCAAGTTACCTTTACGTCTTATGATTTATACGATTTATTCATGATTTGATGAGGTATGTTAAAGTTCTTATGTTTTATGGGTAAATTATGATTTCATTATTATGTATATATGTACCCATGTTTCCTTTCCATATTTTTATATCCCTTACTGAGCTTTTTATGCTCATCTCAAGTTTTTTTGAAATGTTTTTCACAGGTCAAGGGAAAGGTACATGATATGATGATAGTGTCAAGGAAGTGTCAAGAAAGAATCCATGTTTTATTTTAAATAAGTTTCCATTGATGGGAAAGAAGAATACTATCTTTATGTAACCACTTTGTTTATATGTGGAATGTAATGCAAGTTTTATGATCTAATTCTCTAAAACTCTAAACCCGAAAAGATCCTCAATGTGTAATCTTGTAATAACTCAAGATTAAGTAAGGTTTAAGGCTGGGGACTTATACTTTAACCTTCAACGGTGCCAAATCTTTCCTTATCCCCATGTAAATCATGTCCAACATAACCTTGATTACATCTTTTGTTTTTCAAGGAACATTTATTAAAGTGACAATAGCACCATCAAATGTATTTTTGCTACATTAATGACATCAATAAAATGTTTGACGTACAAACAATTCTAATACAATAATTCTAATAAAATTGATCTATTTTTCCATCTTAATTTCATAAGGTTTTTTAAAAATGGTTTATTGAATATAGTGAAATATATTTTACTTTATCTAATAGTCGATCACCCATTAGTGGAGATGGTGTTGTACCTTGTTCGGTATTCCCATTTAATTCTATCATCCATGATCGGTATTTCTGTTATCAAGGTAAAAATTTACAATGTCCTAAAAAAACCGTCTTCAAGGAATGTTTCAACCAAACTGAGTATTTAAATTCTTCTCAAATGAGACACCCCAACATTCCTTTAATGATATAGCCTAAAAAATTTCTATAAGTAGAAAATTCATTTATCATCCCTAGTAACATGGCCCTCAATGTAAATTCTTCACTTCTGTGAGATTTATACATTGTAACACTTGTATCCTACATCAATTTTAGATCTTCGATCAATGGATCCAAATAGATATCAATATCATTACTAAGTTTCTTTGACCTAGATATAATAAGAGACAACATAATGTATTTTTACTTCTTGAATAACAATAGAGTAAAGTTATAATTTACCAATATGATGGGCCATGTACTATGAGTAATACTCTGTACACCAAAATTATTTATTCCATATGTAGATAACAAAAAATGAAAGTTTCTAAGATCATTTTGAAATTCATGATACTCATAATAAATTATCTTCCACTGAGTAGAATATTCTAGATGACGTAGGTTCCAATTGTTAATTCTTTTATCAGAAGGCCATGCCAATTGTCTTGCGGTTTCCTAAAATCCATATTGTCTTCTAAACTGTGGAATTATAGGAAAGTACTATAAAAATTTTGAAGGACTTGATTAATTTTTCTTATATCAATTCATTCTAAACTTAGGAAATTTTATGAGTAATTTACAGTCCTTGTGAAACAATATGTAATCATTTGGGAAAGCATGAATTTATTTAGAGATCAGTCCCATTAAACATATAATTCATTTAGTGTCATATATTTGACATGGAATTTCATGTTCTTATAGTAGTATATCATGCAGGAGACCAAGTAGTTCTGTAAAGCTAGTGTCGCTCCATCCACTATTGTCTTTAAAATTATATAACTTCAATATAGATGGAACTGATATGTATATAGTATAATCAGTATAAAATGGTCTCTTAACACAACTATTTAACTTCTCCAAAAAAAAGGAAAATCATGAAGGTCATATTCAATTGTTATTGTAATTTATTACATGAAATATCCATCATCATTTACACTGTTATTCATATCAAATGATCCATAAAATGTAGTATCATCCCAATTGGTGTGCACATTCAGTTTTCCCCAGGTTTAGTCCAAAATTTATTACTCTGATCTATTCTATGACAGGTCAAATTTTCTTTTAACTCTTCCGAATTAATTTTTGTTTAATAAAAACAATGTAAAAATGGAAAAGGGATTTGAGAAGGGTCATATGCATATTTTATTACAAACTTGATAAACTATTTAACTACATATTTATAATATTTGGTCATATGATTAGATTGCATCCATTTTCAACCCACATCCATACTATTAGGTTCATAAAATATTCATTTTATAAAAAAAATAAATACACATAAGATATTCATTATCAATGGTGAAAATTATAGATAATTCTAATAAGGGGTCCCAACATTTGATTATTTCAAATAATTTTAGTATGATTTTAAGGAAATGGTTAATTGAATTTAAGAAAATAATTACTCCACTATGATATGTGTTATCCTCAAAATTAATCCAAAATGATCACCGATACCTAGTATGAGATGACTACTGCTCAGAGTAGTTCATGAAATATAAGTGCATGTATAGAAGAGATCGATTATGAGTATCATGAAACAAAATGCAATAATAATTGTTCGAGAGATGAATATAATGGGGATTATAGTTGTCTCCTTAAATCTAAATGATCACAGGATATGATTAGGCGAATCACCATACAACATTTCATATTTTATTTCCTAAAGGTGAAAAGTTTCTTAGGAAAGCAATGGTTTGACAGATAAGATGATCATATAATACATGTTCATAGTTCCATTACTCTTTTATACCCATTTCCCCATTACCAATGAGTTGAGATACATGATCACCTTGGCTTGAGTATAAAATAACCAATGTCCCTTGAATATAAAAATTATTTCACCAATAAAAAAATATTCTATCCAAGTGGAAAAAATGCACGATTTCCTAGTTCCGATTATTTCAGACACTATGGAGAGGATCCTAGTTGGTATAAATTGAATAAAACATATAAATCATCTTCCCTATAATTAATTAAATAATAATTGGATGAATTATACAAAAATTAGGTTTAGGGAAAGATATAATGAAAAATAAATTAATGTTCTTATGACTATGCACGTTTTCAAAATTCTATATTGAAACCAACCGCTTTACAAAAAAATTTATAAGAGATAAAAGATTTTTAAAATTGCACATATTAATTTAAAACTTAAAATATCATATCAAAACCAATTTTAAAATTCAAAAGGATACCTTTTGAATTTTTAAAAACCTACTTGAAATCTTTTTTTAAAAAAATTCCACATGTAAATTAACCAATTTTTTTCAAAACACTTAATGTGAACAAACATCGCCATAAAATTCACCAAAACAATGCACTATTCCAAACAATTTCCTTTATTTTGAATCACTATCATTCAATAAAATGTCTAAAAACTCATTTTAAAAAAGTAACCATGCATTTAAAACATTTTAACACATTTTTGAAAAATGATAAAACCTATTTAACAACTCCTTCACGAGTTAAAAACACACACCTCTCCACCATGTAATTGATAACATTTCTATAAAAATTAATTTTCATTTTAAAACTCCTCCGAGATTAAATTTTTGAAACCCATCACTTTTGAGACCACACAAGATAGTTAAAATAATTTACAAAAAACCATAATCATAGTTTTAAAATAGGAACATTCTATAAAATTCTTCTTTGAAATGATGCACCAAAACTAATTTTAAATAAAAAATTTATCAAAATTCAACTTTGATAGAAAAATAGCTTTTAAATCACCATGATAAAAAACAGTAAATTAAAAACACTCTTTGATATATCTAAAAAAATGAAAATTACATTATGAGATATTTGAAATCAAAATAGGTTAAAACTGAAAATCCAAGATGGATATAGGGCTATGTATGATTTAGCCGTAACTTTCATAGAAGCATGCACCAATCGTGTAACATCCTCTAAAGAGTTCTCAATACCATACACATGGATTATGCATTGTTTTCACACCATGAAGGTAATTATTTTCCTCTAATTTTTGTTCCATTATTACCTAAAAACTCAAGAAACCACCAAAATATCTGATTCAACTGAACATGGATAAAAATATTATCACCTCATGTCAAAATCCATAAAAAATAATAAAAATTGAATAAAATTAAAGACTTAATCTTTATTACTCATGAAAAAACATTTCTTATCATGAAATACAGTGATAAATAACCTATACATATCATACCACATGAGTTTCGAAGTTCTAGATTCATACCACAAGACTCATCAAATAAAGAGTTCTTTAATACCATTTTGTAATGAATATGCTTGGCTCAACCAACCAAATCACCTAAACTATTCCTTCACAAGACCTAAAGAGTTTTCTTGATTTCCAAGAGCTCAGGGAAAGAACCATGGTATCAATATATATACAATTGGGGTTGATTTCACCCTTTAATAACATTAAAAAATCATTTTAAATGTTTATAAGTATATATCATGGTGTAACTATACATTAGACATCCATGGATATAAAATAAATAGTTAAAAATAAATAATCATAATAAAGGTTTCATAAAAAAATAACTAAAAACTCACTTATTATATAAAACATAAGATCAATACATAATCATCCCTCTTTGTAAAGGAAAATAAAATTCAAATAGAAAAGTTTTCCAAATTTTCCAATAAAAGAACTTCCTAAAATAAACCAACAACTAAGCCATAACTCTAACATCACCATGTGACGCATGGTCACTTACCTCCACCAAAATGTTCATAAATAGACAACATTAATGACATTAAAATTAAGATCATAACCTCAGAACATATATGAAAACATAAAATCTATATATACCCATATGGGTGTGTATGTTGGGTGTGATCTAAATAGGTATAATAAGATTTAACTAAATATTCAATTAAATTTTATTTATAAAACATTTCACAAAAAATAGTATGAGAACCATTTTTTTTTCAAAAAAAGAAAGTATAAAGGAATTAAATATCATACATTTTTTTTATTTTTAAAATCCCAAGGTAATTTTTTTTGGAAAATTAAATACAACCATGATTAATATCAATACATTTATACTCATGTAGATAAAATAATTTTCATTTAAAATCATTTTTTCAAAATTAAAATTTACCAACCAATGAATGGAATCATAAATTTAGAAGTGAAAACACTTTAAAATATTAATTTTTTTACTTTATAGCTTATGAAAATAAATTAAAATCAATTTTATTCACTCAAAACATTTATTAAAACACATTTTATAATAAAAAAAGTAAACTCAACCATAAATTAAAGATGGAATATAGATCAAATAAGATCTATTATAACAATGATGTATAATAATAGTAAACAAAAATAAATTTTTACAACATGTCTAGGAAATGTAAAAAGGAATGAAAACAATGTGTCTAGTGGGGATCTCTAAGTTAATATAATTAAATGAAACATCATCATGGGAATCTCACTAGATTATAGGGTGTGACAATATTAAACATATACCTATAGAATCAACAACCCAAGGGTTCCCATATATAACAACACCATCAGAAAATAAATAAGGCTATCAAATCCCTAACCATATAGGTGAATCAACATGGATGAAGATATGAGAGATATCTTCTACATTATTCACGTGATATAGGGTTTAGAGGAGATCCAGATTGAGTTAAATCGAGTGGAATAAATCAACAAGTAGCTGTTAAAGATGAAGGGAAAGCAACACACAAGCAATCTTATTTGGGACCCAAACAAGCAATCAATGAGTGAGGAGGAAGAGAAAATAACATACCTTGGATTCTAGCCTTGATTCACCCAAGAGAACGTTGAAGAGGAGTTCTGAAAAAGCTTGAGAATCACAATTGAATTGGTTGTGGTTAGGGTTATTTTAAATAGTCCAGGTAGAGCTTTATCAACGCTTCCAAAAAGCACTAATAAAGATACCCTTTATCAGTGCTAAATTAATAAGAGCTAATAAAGATAGAGCTTTATCAACACTAAAGAAATGCTGATAAAAGCCGTCCTTATCAGTGATAAAGTTTTAGCAATGATAAAGATACCTTTTATCATTACTTTTTTAACACTGAAAAAGCTCCATATTTATTAGTGCTAAAGAAACACAGATAAAAGACATTTTTATCAATGCTAAAACTTTAGCACAGATAAAGGATTTATAATTATAATTATATATTTTTTGAAAATATATTTATATAATTATATATTTATTTATTATAATTTTATAATTATTTATTTATAATTATATAAATATTTTTTTAAAAAAAAGTATATATTTTTTTTATAATTATAAATATATAATTTAATAAATATAGTAAATATACATTTATAATTATAGTTATAAATTAATATATTTGTAAATATATTTATAATTATTTATTTATAATTATAATTATATTTATATCATTATATATATTTATATAATTATAGATATATTTAATAAATAAATATAAATATAAATATAGTAAATATATTCATTATTTAAATATATTTATTATAAATTTATAATTATAAATATATTTAAATCATTATATATATTTATATAATTATATATATATATAATAAATAAATATAAATAAAAATAAAAATATAATAAATATATTCATTATTTAAAATATTTATTGTAATTTTATAATTATAAATATATTTATATCATTATATATATTTAGATAATTATATATATATATATATATATTTAATAAATATATATAAATTTAAATATAAATATAGTAAATATATTCATTATTTAAATATATTTATTATAATTTTATAATTATTTAAATATATAAATATTTATTTATAATTATATAAATAGATTTTGAAAAAAATAATATTTATATCATTATATATATTTATATCATTATATATATAAAAAATATTTATAAATATAAATATAAATATGAATATAAATATAAATATAAATATAAATATAAATATAAATATAAATATAAATATAAATATAAATATAAATATAAATATAAATATAAATATAAATATAAATATAAATATAAATATAAATATAAATATAAATATAAATATAAATATAAATATAAATATAGTAAATATATTCATTATTTAAATAAATTTATTATAATTTTATAATTATTTAAATATATATAATTATTTATTTATAATTATATGAATACATTTAAAAAATAATATATAATTATTTATAATTATAAATATATAATTTTATAAATATTGTAAATATACAATTATAAATAAATAAATTTATAAATATTTATTTATAAATATATTTTTAACACTATTAATTAATATATTATCTTAAATGTATTCTTGTTAAAAATGTGTGAAATTAAATAATTCAAAATGAGTAAACTATAAAATTATTGAAAGAATGGATATGTTTTATTGATTAAATATAAATTATTAAAAAAATATGGATATATATTGAAATAAAGATGAATAAATATTGAAAATATTAAAACATAGTAAATAAATAAATATAAAAAAATATTAGAAAATGATGAAATTCCAAAAAAATAAAAAATAAAAAATAAAAAATAAAAAATAAAAAATAAAAAATAAAAATAAAAAATAAAAATAAAAAATAAAAAATAAAAAATAAAAAATAAAAAAATATTAAAAATTAATAAATAATACCTAATTATAGTAATATTAAAAATAAATAAATAACATTTACCAATTCAAAACATAATATATTAAATGTATAATGTAATAATGAAATTCTAAAATGAATACTAAAATCTAAATAAATTACATAAATATTAGGTGTATGTGTTTCTATATAATATTTCATTAATAATGTGAATATTTGTGTGTGTTGTTTATAAAAATGCATTAATAACGTATATATTTGTGTGAAATCAATGTAATACACGTTTGATATATGTTAAATTGAAAAATAAAAAAACATTTAATTATGTCCATTACTCGATGCTATTAGTCAACATTTTAATTAATATTAATTATTAATTATAAACAATTCTCCAGTAAATTTATGACTTATCTAGTGTAAGCATAAATATTTTGTATTATATAAATCATATTTTAGAAAATATTATATACATTGATATATATATATATATATAAATATATATGAATATATTTCTATATTAAATGTATGAATGAATAATTATGTATAAAAACCATTAAAAATGAACAAGACATTAATTTTTTTAATCATTACATTTTATTCATTTTCTATATTTATATTCAATATATATTATTTATTATTATTTATAATTAATATATATATATATATTAAAATTATTATTTTTTATTAATAATTGTTTCAATAATAATTTTTTTAATAATTTTATAAATTATTCAATTTTTTTTTAATTATTACAATTTATTCATTTTGAATTTTTTAATTACTAAAATTTATTTATTTTATATATCTATATTTAATATAGACTATTTATTAATATTTATAATCTATATAAATATGTGTATATTAAATTTTTTCATTTTATCAATAATTATTTAATTAATAAAATGTTTAATTTATTTCTTAATTTACTCATTTTTAATTTTTATGTGTTTAATTATTTAATTATATTTATTTTACATATCTATATATTTAATATATACTATTTATTAATATTTATAATTTATATATTTGTATATTAAATTTATTCATTTTTATCAATAATTATTTTATTAATAAATTTTTTAATATTTTTTTAAAACCCATTTTTAATTTTTATTTTTTTTAATTATTTCATTTTATTCAGGACCTTTATTAGCGCTTGAAAAGCACTGATAAAGGATACCCTTTATCAGCGTTAAAAATAAACTGTTGATAAAGGGTACCTTTTATCAGTGATAAAAGAAAGCGCTGATAAAGAGTACCTTTATTAGTATTTTTTTCTAGTATTGAAAAGGCCAATGTTGTTAAAGACCTATTTTGTAGTAGTGTAGGTAATCTAAAGTACCAAGTAGTTGGTTCTAGGACACCACCTCAAACAATAAAGAGAGCACAAAAACATAGTCCAATAATATCCTCCCTTTTATGATCATAAAACCACAAAATTTAAAAATAAAATGTTAAGTATTATACATAAGAAGAAAGAAATAAATTAGCAGGAAATTTCATGTTATCCAGAACTTAAGTTATTAAGAAAATTTTCCCACTTTTTATGATATAAAAAATAAATTTAAGTAGTCTATCATAATCAATATAGCATAAACATTGAACATAATTTGAATATAACAAACACTGATTGAATAAAAATTTGGAATTTAATTGTAATTTAAAGATTCAAAAACAATTCATAATAACATAAAAAAGAGATATAAATTGAAAAAAAAATTCTTGGTCTTGGGATCTTGAGGTTCAAGGTTGGATTATGATGAGGGAGAGGGTTCTTTGTATGAAAAAAATTTGATCTCCTCAGATGTATTCTATATAGATTATTTACTTCCCTCAAATCCAATTCCTTTAGGACTTAGTGATGGTGTTTTATGTATCTTAAGATACTCTAAATAATTTACATATCCTTCCTCTTATTTCTCTTTAATGTGATTTTCTTCTTCTAAAAACTGTAGTTTGGAAGGTTTAGAAGATGTACAAGTAGAATTGGAAACAAGATTCGATAATTTCTATCTGGACTAGTCATCGAATAAAGTAAGTGGAGGTTTCATCACTATATGATATTCCATAATAGATGGTTCTTTAAAAGTATCAACCACCCTTTGTCATGACCCAACCTTCCCTGAGTCCTAAACATGGTCATCTGACCCCATGGGCCTCCTATAATACCACAGTTTCCATCCTAGCACACCATAGGCTATTCATCACCAGGGTCACTTATCTAACTAATAGCTATACCCAAAATCCAACACATGTTATTTCAGTGTGATTTTTCCTCACTCACTCACACCCCGAGAAACTTCCCAAGAGGTCACCCATACTGACTACTACTTTAGGCCAAACATGCTTAACTGTGGAGTTCTAATCAAGAGGGATCCCAAAAATAAAGGTGCACCTTGTTGACATGGGTGGTAACATTCAGTATTTTTAAGTCTCACCTTTATAGGATTGTTATACTCTCAACCCCTTTAAAGATCAACAACCTCATTGCAGACCCCTAACATCAAACTCTGGCAACTCCTATTCACTTTAGGCTAGTTATTGGCTCTAATACCATTTTTTAATAGCCCAAACCAAACCAACAGGTCTGATCTAGAAGGTCACATGACCTCATGCATGCCTCCTCATATATAAGAGGCTACTAAGTAATAGCAAGGGCCCAATTCCATCATTGGGAAGACAATACCATCAATATCACATCCTTGGAGCAATAATAAAACAACAAAAATAATAACTAATAAGAGTAAACATGCAAAAAAGAATACATGTCATATAATAAAATAAATCCCAATGTGGAAAGCCTGTACAAAAAGTAAGAAGAAAATATATAAAGAGATAAACAAATAAATAAAAATCTATGTGTCCTTTGGAGTCTTTCCCAACTTGCTTCCACTCCATGATGCACTGCTCAACCATCCTATCTCCCATCTACCCTATCCCAAATCAAGGAAAAGAGAAGAAACAAGTTTGGGAGTCTTGGTTCTCTGATACAATTTTTGTATGAACCGACCTTCCCTGAGCCATGAAGCTGGTCATATGACCCCATTGGTCTCCTATAATACTATGGTTTCATTCCCATCACACTATAAAATATTACCCACTGGGGTCACTTATATGAATAATTACTATCCATATAGGCCAACACATTTTCATTTAGTGTGTTTTGTCCTTAATCACACACACCCTGAGAAACTTCCCAGGAGGTCACCAATCTTGACTACTACACCAGGACAAACATACTTAACTATGGAGTTCTAATCAGGTAGAATCCCAAAAATAAAGGCAGAACTTATTGAAATGGGTAGTAACATTTAGTTTTTTTAAGTCTCACTTTTCTAAGGGTGTTATACCCTTCTCAATTTAATGTTAGGATCATCCATAACTTGGTCATATAAAGACTTATGTGGTTCAAAGATATTTTATAAATACTCTGTTGATGCAGGTAGATTATTTTTAGGTGAAACTCCAAGAATATTTCCATAAAATATTTCATACAAAGATAAAACACACATATATAATCTTTAAATGATTTTATCTTTATTGTTTTTCAATATTACTACATAACCTTTCCTTAAAATATGTCCATACAATTTCTATATTTCTTTCATTTCATCTCTCCCAACATAATCAATAGAGAATTGATCCACCCCCTTTACCACCTCTCTTTAATTTTATTTAAATATTCATTCAATTTATTCTCATAACGTTGAACAATTCCATGAAAAACTATCAACACAATTTCTAGATCCTTTAAACTATTATTAAAACTCTCTATCAGTTCAAAAGATTTTTAAACATTAGAAATCAACTTCTAAAAGCTATCATAATTTACCTCAATAGACTCATTTGACACTGTAGTAGTTGGTTCTTTTTAAACTAAAATCTCTTTTCATTTTATCATATCTTTCTCACTTTCATATGGTTTGGATTCACATTATCCTTGAAAGTGATCAGGAATTTGATGAAGTGACTTTTAAAAACTGTATAAAATTTCATGATATTGAATAATTTGATCATGAATTCCAATTAACTTATTCTTATCTATAGTAATTTATTCATCATCTTGTTCACTGTCACTATTAGAATATTCACTTTTAGTGAAAACTATATGATAAAATTTATTTAATGTTGTTACAACATCCTTTAATGCATCAATGAATCGATCAAGTTTAGAAAAAAAACTGTCTCTTAAAGTCTACAAATTCTGATGTATTCCTTATCACAAACATACTATCCTTAAATTTTAAGGCTCAAATCTTCACTTCCTTAACTTTATTCATCAACTATTTTCTAAAACCATGAAAAGTATCTAAGGATACAACATCACATTGAAATATAACAATATTATCATGAATCAATTAGGTATTTGATAAAGAATTCAAATAATTCACCTGCTCTTTATTTTATTTCAATCATTCCATAACATGAGTATAAAAACCTATCTCAATAGGTTATTTATTATTCAAAATTTTATTGTGATATTTCATCATTTCTTTAAGATATTCAAATTCAGTCTTAAAAACCTTTTGGGATTTCAATTCTTCAAAAATAGTTTTGGAAACTAAATTTTCTTTCAAGATTCTCAACACTTATCTAGATTCCTTCAGGTCACTTTCCAAATTTAAAATTTCTTCTTGAAATAAATAAAATTATGATAATATACCAATTGTAAACTAATGATGATTTTTATCAAAAATTTGATCTTATTTTTAAATAGCTGATTGAATTTCATTATCAAACACTACTGTGAATCTTTTCAAGTTTGTAAGATCTACATTTTCTTCAACATCTTAATCTTCCAAGTCTACATGACTAGCCCTGTCATGTGAAATATCAAACTCAATAGTTTCAATAGGGTTATCACAATACTATTAAAATTCTTCTATATCTCCCTCAATATCTTCTACTTGTTTAAATAAAATTTCAGCATTGATTCTAGTACTAGCTGTATCATCTGTAACACCCTATCCTTTTCAAGTTATGTTTTTTATTTAATTTCTACAACACCTAAAACATTTTGATGAATTATGGATGTAAGAGGTGTTAGAGGGGGTTCAAAGTTATGTTTCCGAAGAATTAACTATGTTATGAGACATGTATTTTTATAGATTCCACCGGGTACTCAATGGATTAGTATCGGGTACCTGGTGGGGTTAGATAGGGGGTAGTAGCTTCTCATGGACTATTGGGTGACGAGTGACCATGGAGCATGTATCTAGTACCCATCATGTACTAAGTTGATCATTGGAGGGTTCCCAATGGGTTATTGCATTTTTTTTAAAAATTAATTATTTTAATTAAACAAAATGTTTTATTAAAACACATCTTCTCCCTTATCCTCCTTTCATATAGGATCACCCCCTCTCTTTTTTTCTCTCCCATTCCTCTCTTCTAAGAGCTATAGTTCTTTTTTTTATGGTTGGATCGAAGGTCCATTTTTTTCATTGGGTTACCACAGGTAAGACTACCCCTTATCTCTTTTTTATTCTATTTTCTCTTGTTGTATCATCATTCATCACCAGTTATGACTGATTTTATAGGTTTTTCATGATTTATTAATTTCTATCATTTGAAACTAAATTAGCCTATGATTTTTTGATGAGTGGGATTCAATTGGATCTAGGCAGGTTTCCCCTTGATTTCCCATTGGTATCTACTCATGTGTCATGTTCTATATCAAATATGGGAAACACCAATTTGTGCATATATGATATTAAATAATTTAAATTGAATTATTTACCACTTATGGTATGAATTGAATCTGTTAGACAAACAAGAGATACCTTGAGTGTTGGGTATCATCACTATGGTCACCAATGAACAATTTATGTGTGGGTTTTATTATTTAACCTTGAATCTTGACTCAATATGGGTGAATAAATCATGATACTTGACCCTAGGTTCCTCGTGCAGTGTCTTATAATATTCTTTGGTGAGGCATGGCATGAGAATGTGTTAGTATAGGGGTGGCTATCCTAGGTTTGAGACATTGATAGAGTTATTGGATTGAGAGATTGAACCTTTATGTGTAAAATAAATTGTTAATGATATATATTGGCTCTAAATGATAAATTATTCATTTAAAAGGATTCCTATCATGATAGTGATAGCTTTTGGACCATGAGTTAGTTGGTGGTACCTCATCCACCAAAATTGAGTTGATGGTATATTGTTCACTGTGAGGCCATTGTAATGGTGGAACCACATAAACTTTGGGATGTCATGTCAATGTCACATTATCCACCCAAGTATTTTTTTTGGTAGTATATCATCCACCTATAAGAGTTTTCGTAGTGGTGCATTGTCTGCTTGGAGTTAGGTAACAGTGGTATATCATTCACCTTGATATTGTGATCAGTGGTTCCACCTTCAACTAGGAATCTGTATCAGTGGTGCATCATCCACCTAGAAGTTGATGTTGGTGGTATATCATCCACTTAAAGGTTAATATTTATGGATCACCATCCACCTAGATAAGGATAATGGTTTTATATAATTGACTCGAGGATATGATTATATTGATGCATCCTCCACCCATGGTGTGTTGAATTGATGATATATTATCTACATGATGTGTGTATCGGTGGTATATCATCCACCTAAGAATGGGTAGTAGTGTTATATCATCCAAATGGTATTAGTGGAACCTTATTCATTTGGAGATGTATCATTCTACACTGATGATAGGTTGGTAATAGATCGTTCACCTGGACGTGGTATGGTGGTGAGACATCACTCACCTAGTTTAATTGATGGTGATAGCTCATTCACTATGATTATGAGTTGAGGAGTGATATATCATTCATTCTCAAGGTGTTTTTAGACTATGGGAATATCTTCTCATTATAACACTAGTCAAATAAGGTATAATTACATGTGTTATCTCTGTTGTGAATTCCATTAGGTGGTAATTTATCGATTTATTACTTTATTATCATTCCATATCAAGTATAAAGTTGTATTTACTAGACTTGTTAGGAATAAAAAATCAGTGGTGGCCTACTAAGTTGTATTCACACCTTTCTCGAGAACCTTGGTACCTAAGAAGACTCTATGTTTTGGAACCTAGGTAAGGTAAAGGGACCACTTATTTGGATGGTTGAGATGGGATGCTTGGTTGGAGTTGGGATATTAGACTGGGCTAGCACTGAAGACCTATTTTTTGGATAACTCCCTCTACTTTTGTTACCTTTGGACCCTTCTATATATGATCTTCTTATAGGAGATCTTTTTTATGCTTATATAAATTTTATTCAATGTACTTTGGATCATTTTATTATAGAATGGTTGTTTTTATCACTTTTGTATGGAACTTTGCTGAGATGTTTAGATTTTCATTACTGTCATTATGGGATGTTTACAGCTGATATTTATTTTTCTATGATTTATGTTCATGTGAAACAAAGATGGAATAGTATCCTCATAATAGATATAGACCGTCACTACTAGTCATCTACCTATTGCATATGAGGAAGAACACTTAAGGTATATGGTGACCTAGTTTTTTCAAAGTGGCGGTGAAATGGATGAGAGATGTTATAAAGTCCCATTAGATCCTTGATTCTTACTATCTGGGATATGGTAAGTGGGAGATATGTAATTATCATAGATTATTATGAATGTTATGTCTGAGTGTATCTAACTCACATATGAGGAAGTCATAGTTATCATGGACAGGATTTATGCTTTTGATTTCAATTCTATAATTATGTTACTTTAGATAATATGATGCATTAAGTTAATGATTTATGGTTTATGGTTTTACTCTTGAATCAAGGTGGAAAGAGGTGTGTGTTGATGAATCATACTTAGAACATAGGCCTCACATGAAATACATATACTTGATTATTATTGATTGATGAGCGATAAAATTTCCATAGCTTTTTTCTACTTACATTGTATTTTAACCCCAATATTAATCTAAAACATGGGAAAATAATTGAATTTTTGATACTTATATGAAATACATAATTTAAATGATAATCAGATGAAAATAAGGGTTTTAATAATTTATTCAAATTATGGATTTAAATGAAAATCCATACCTTTATTTGGATAATTGTATTTCATTTATCAAAGAATTTTTAATTTTATTTGAATTTATTTATTCAATTTTAGAAAGAATTGGAATAAAGACTACATTATTTTTTTGCACTGTGTGTAGATCAAAGATAAAAAAATAGATAAGGCTTGATTGGTTGCAAGGATTGAATAACCATGGAAGAAAAGAGACTGTCCAAATAGATCAACTGACTGTGTTGAAAATTCAGAAAAGGGATGAAGTGACCTCATATTGATACCAACAAACCGCATGGTAGAGAATCAACCGAAATAAAAGATCATTCAACCACACATAAAAATTATGTAAAGTCTTGAAGATACTACACATTGATCCTAGATCGATTGTTAGTGAAAATGAAACTGACCATGGGTCTTAGCAGCCATAAGAGTGAAGTTTCCACACTTTTATCCTTAATCGACCATGCCAAGACAATCTAACATTGCATCTAACTAACCACAAGTGGAAATTATAAAACGTTTTGAAGCGACCACATGAAGATATTATTGACTATACAAACATTTACACACTAATTAAATATTTGAAGCTACCACACTTTAGAACTAATGGACCTTAATAAGAAATTGACTAACCATGCCTTCTCAAGTGACTGCACATTCAAACCAACTGACCATGAGGATTCTTCATGAATTCGATCAGGGACTTGAGAATTTTTTTGGGGAACAATATGGATAAAATTATAAAAATTACAAAAATTTATAGATTTATCCAAAAATCAAAAGAAAACCCAGTTACACTGGTTTAACCAAATTGGGAGGAGTATATCATTAAACCATGTGGAGTGAATCCAACTAATGAATAGAATGAAGAAGCTGGAGATTCCTAACTGACATAATTGTAAACCTCATCTCCTTAAACATTTTAAACATTCAAGGAAGAAGTATCTTGTGCTTGTGGTACTGAATGTGAGGAGAAGAAGGAAGAGAGTGTGAAGATGATTATAATTAGGATTACCATCTTCCATTGTAAAAAGAACCAATTCTAATCCCTCATTATAGTCTTGATTAAATTAGGGATTTAATATATTATTGCACTTATAATTCTAATTTTTATTTTGTTCAATGTATTGTTTTGTGATCATATTATTACCAAATTCTATTTGTTTTTCTCAACTCTCTGTGCTATGACTGTAATCCTTTAGTCTTCCATTCATGATGTGAGTCCAACCTGAGGGTTACCCATTAGATAAAAATTAGTGAATTGTTTCTTCTATTTTTTATGAGGATATTAAGATAATGAGTGGTTGAGGATAAAATAAGACCTCATATATCTTACCTTCCCATTTCCTTTTTCATGGTTGAATATCCTTTCCTCTCCCACTGTTCATATTGTTGAAACATGATGAGAGAATTTATTTGGGAAGTGAATAGACTCAAAATTGTGACCTATTAGTGAGAGTAATGAGACAATAACTTGGGGATCCTATATAAGTGTTACATTTATTAACACAATTTAAATAGTGAGGCTATTTGTAGATAGTTGGAACACACAAAGAATTGAATTGAGAGTTATGGTTGTGAGACAAGGAAATAACACTAAGTTGAATCCACAGGTGTCTCCATTATTACATTTCATTTGGTTATGAATTTCCATTTTATTTACTATTTACTAATTTAAACCCCCACCTATTTCCTACTTTAAAAACAATTTAAAACAAAGAAAAAAATTATAAATGTTAGGATAGTGAAATATACTAGGATTAACTCTTTGAGATATGACCCTAGTCATCCATTAGGATTAATTCCATGAGTTTTATAAATTCTATATGCAAGTACCATGAAATTTTTTTCATCAGTAGTACTTTTTTTGGGGATTTGGGTTGAGTTTTTCACTATTTTAGCACAATTTTTAATAGGGTGTTTCATTTCTATTATTTTTTTTGTTTTTATTTATTCTATATTTTCCCTTATTTTTTTCTTTCTTTCTTTACCCAATATAGGATAAGAGTCATAGTTGGACCATTTTTTAATGGATCCTCACATATATACCCAGTTCACATTCCTATAGGATCCTAAGGAAGAAAAAAGTTCATGGATAACATGATCAACCTTTATTAAACACCAATGGGTGGGTGGATTAATAATAATGCCATGAAGAATACAAATATCAACTTTAAATTTTACCACACTATTCTAAAGAAGAAGAATCCTTACTAGAGGAAATTTAAGCATTTATAAATAAATATTTATTGATGAACAAAAAATTGAAGGAACATAAATTAAAATTGGGAGAGTTGAAGGAAATGATGGCCATGATTAACACCACCCTATAAGCATTAATGGGGAAAATGAGTCAGAAATAAGAAGATAAATTAGTGCCTATGATATTTTCTCAAGAAGACATATAAGAGACAGAGTAGGTACTTAAATACCCCTCTATATCTCGCATTTCTAAGATTATACCCAAGGAACTCAAGTAGAAACAAGAGAAACAGGATGGAACCTTAAAGTGGGGTGAACAAACTCTAAAATATCGTGTCTTTATAATTTATCAAATTAATTTGAAAAATGAACCCTTTATGCTTTAATGATATATATCAACCATTACTAGAGTATTCTTAGGAGGGGGAAGAATAAATTACAGGCTTTAAAGAATACTTAATATATCCACTGAGCACTCTTAAATAAACTAGTTTGGAGAAATACCATCAAGAGTTTGACTTTGAGTCACTGAAGGGAGAAGATATTTCTCTAGAGTCAATTTATTTTGATTTTTCACTAATTTAATTTCAATATAATCTCCTTGTACATAATTTATAGTTCAGGTCAAGAAGAATATGGACCTAGATGAAGAAGAATAATATATACTAGCCATTTTAGTAGAGATAATGGAGCTACAAATAGACGAAAAGGCTACATAGAATGAATAAACATAGCTAAATGAGGATTAAATTGAATTTTTTCTCCAATATTCACTAAAATAATTAAAATATAAAGATAAAATAATGATTGTAAAAATTGGAACAGATCTAAAAATTGACCAATTTGAAGAATAACTGAGATAACCACCCTTGATAAATGAACAAAAGTCCCCCATAGAAGTGTCTAGTGAAGAAGAAAAAGCCTCATATCCTATGGTGAAGAAATTAACTCCTAAAAAATCCATGAAAAAGAATAAAGGAGGATACAACCACTAATAGGGAGATCCCTTGAATTATCCACCTTGAATTAATTCTCTTCTATTCATTTGGGGTTGAGGTTATTTCACTTTGTTCATGTGGTTCTCCAAATCCAGTTTCCACTCAGGGAAATTGGTAAAAACAACATATGGTGGTTTCTATTAAAGAATCCAAATACCCTTCTAATTAGGGTTAATAAATAAAATTGGATACCAGGGGAAATCGACACCTAGTACCCCCTTGGGGGGTCAAACAAAGTTTCCTTTAGTTGTTTTGTCTTTATTTGTTTAAAATAATTTTTTTAAGATTCTAATTATATTTTCTATAGGTTTTTTCTAAGTATGAAACAACTGCGGTGATTAGCTCATGTTTTCTACAACAAATCTAGGGAAGTGGCTAACTCAACCTATTAGATAAATTAAAACTAGATGGTATCTATAATTTTTATCTATTTTATCACTACCATTAATGAGACTTATTGATCTATAAAATGGATATGATGAACAATTGTAGGGGTGGGTCATAATTGTTTTTAGAATATTTTAAAATATTTTTTGTATCTATTAAGAATATGTAAATGAAAGCTATATGTTCTTTATTTTTTCTTTTTTGGGGTTTTAGTGTGTTTTTTTAGTTTAGGAAATTTGAAATAAATTATTGTCCTACCCAGTGGATAATTTCATGATATATATAATTTTTTCATTGGTTATGAAATTAATATATGTTCATTATTTCTGAGTGAACATTTATTATTTTTATGGATTTTCTTAGAACTTGGAAAGGGAGTGTGATTAAAAATATTTCAATGTACTTGAAATTAGAATATGAGGAAACTAAATATTTGTACTCAAACCTTGGTAACTTATCCTTTATAAAATAGAACACCTCAGAGATCCAACCAAAAATATATTTCATTTAAGTCCTTTTAAACTAGAGTAAAATGGACAATGGGGGTCCCATAATTAAATTATGATATTATTAGGCACTAGGTGTGCGAGTAATAAAATAACTCTATAAATTCAATAAGTTACTTACACAATACATGGATGAGAAAAATTCAAATAAGTGCATAATTATAAAAAAGGAATGGAATAATGTGTGGGAAATATTTAACTCAAATAAATAAGGGGGAAATTGACTTGTAATAATATCATTTGTGTTGTATCAAGGAAGTGGAAAATGAATCTTTGGTTTAAGGAACTTAGGGGGGATTTATTTTTGAAATTTACCCTTATTAAAACATTAATTACACTTGAATATAATTTTTTTTCACTCATATAACTGAAAAATTAATTTGAATTAAATTGGGGGTAGTGGATTAGATTCATAGAAGATGCAAGGAATTTAAAATAGTGGATAGATCTTCTATTTCTCTATTTTCGGGTGTGTGAATTTGAACATATACAATATCATATTTTTTAGTTTAATTTTTTTTGTATAATTTAATTCATTATATTGCTTGAGAGTGAAATAATGTATGTTTGGGGGAGTGATGAGAGCCAAAATTTCCATTTTTTATACTTTACATTGTATTTTGACCCCATAATTAATCTAAAGCCCAAGAAAATCATTGAATTTTTTATACTTTTTCAAATTTGTAATTTAAATGCTAAATGGATTAAAAAATTATTTTTAATGATTTATTCAAATTATGGATTTAAATGAAAATCCATACATTGATTTATATAATTGGATTTAAATTCTCAAGGTTTTTTTAATCTAATTTTAATTTTTTATTTGATTTTGGAAATGAATGGAACAAATTATACATTTAATTTTGTTTTCTCTATATAAGAAAATAGTTGGATCGATAGTAATGCTTGACTAACCATGGTATAAAAGATACCACATGAAGAGATCAAATGAATGTGCTAAAAATTAAGTAAATGGATGAAGTGATTACGCATTGATATTGAATTACCATGTGCCATATAATCAACTATTAGAAGGTCTTAATAGACCATGTATGCAAATTATGAAAAGTATTTAAGAAATTGAATGTTGGTTCTAGATCAGATACAAGTCAAAATGAAACTGAGTGTAGGTCCAAGTTTATATAAGAGTGAAGTTTATATACATTGATCCTAAATTTTATATGGTACGACAATTGACCATGTCATATGAACAACCACAAGTAGAAATTCTACAAATTGTTGTAGTGGCCGTGAAAAGTTCCAATCGACTAAACAAACATTTCCAAGCTACCATATGTGATACCAAATCGACTGAAAATAGAAAACTAAATAAAAATTCCATCTCAAGTGAGAATAAATTCAAACCAACTTATCATGAGGACCCTTCATGTGGTCGTTCAGACACTTAAATTTTTTTTGGGTGACTATGGGGATACAAATATGAAAATTCTGAAAATGGGAAGATTCAACCTAATATCAAAAGAAAACCCAATTCTACTAGTTTGACCAAATCAGGAGGAATATCTCAAGAAACTATGTGGAGAACATCTAGCTAATTAAGAGAATAAATAAGTTCAAAATTTTGAGATTCCCGATTTCCTCAATCAAGACCCTCTACGCTGTACACATGATGACCATATAGGGAAGAAGGATATTGAGCCCACAATGATGAATGTGAGGAGAAGAAGGAAGAGGGTGTAACTATTCATATAAATATGATTTCCCTCTCCCATTATAAAAGGATTTAATTATCATACCTTACCTGGTCTCGATTAAATTAGTTATTTACTATATTTATAAACATTAAATTATAATTCATGTTCTATTTAATGTGATGTTCTATATTCTTCTTCTTCTTCTACATTTATATATCTATCTCTAAATACCAAGAAGTGAATGTGATCTATCAATATTTCATCTATTATGGAAGGATAACTTGAGGGCTACCTACTGGATGAAAACTAGTGAACCAAAGTTCATACACCTGGCATGATTTATTATATTTTATTTTGAGGATATCAAGATAGTGAGAGGTTGAGGAGACAATCATAACTCATGTATCTTACCTTTCCATTTCCTTTTTAATGGATGAACATATTTTCCTCTCCCACTATCCTAATTAGTGCTGTAAAATGGGAGTAGTGGTTTGGGCAATGGATGAAATCATGATTGTGATCCATTCGAGAGAGTGATGAGTTGATCACTTGATGATCCTAACTAAGCATGATGCTCACTCACATAATCTAATCATTGAGTTTTTGTGTATCTGACTAGAAGACATAGAGAATTGAATTGAGTCGTGTCTATAAGATAAGTAAGGATCACTAAATTGAATCTATCGGTGTCTCCCTTCTTACATTCCATCTTGTTCTACATTTCCATTTTATTTTCTACTACATAAATCAAACTCCCACTAGTTTATTTCTTTTAAAATAACATAAAAAATACAAAAAATTACAATTTTTAGGACAATGAATTATCTTAGGATCAAATACTTGAGAAAATACCCTCATCATCCACTAGGCTATATTCCAAGAGTTTTATAAATTCTATATGAAATCCATATTTTCTTTCATAATTGAAATTCTTGACTAATATTTTGGATATGATGAAGGGTTCAATTATTTTAAGTGTCAAAAAAAAACTTATATAGTATTTTCTTATATAAATTCTTGTTGGCACCTTACTTGAATAGACCATGATTACTAGATACTACTATAATATTGTATGACTGTTTTGTGATCTTATATGATATCGTACCTATTGGAGTTAGTGTCCTAGAACCAACTGTCTATACTTTGATTACACATATATTTGATTTATGGAATATTAATAAACATTCTTATTATATATTGATCATTTTTCTATATTAATCTAATGTAATAATGTCCTATAGTATATGTCACATTGATAAAGTCATAGTAGTTCCCCACTATGATGAGAAAATTGATGTGATATGATGATATTCTTATGTAAGATTCTATGGTTGGATAACATACTATGATGGGACACATAGTACATAGACTATTAGGTGAAAATTCTCATAAGAAGATAATAATTCTTATCATGAAGTTCGTACTTGGTAATCTCTAGGATTAGAGGTTATGCGAACATACCCACTAGTAGAAATTCCACATGTATTGATGTCATCAGATGTTCATATTTGAGAGCATGCGTGATGGTCCTTAGACTTTAATATTATTATTAATTCATGTTATACTCAATTACTTAGATGTATTTTGTAAACTATAATGATAATTATTCATGTAGAAGTTGGAATCATTGGGTTCATAATGAGTGACATGTCGTTAATGGACAAGTCGAGGAAGTATTTGTACCTTCTATATTTATGGAAGCTGATATCATGGCCCTTTGATTAGAATGGAACCATCTCCCTAAATTCCATGAACATGGTGTAATGATGTGTTTATTTCATATAGTCAAAGAAATATGTATCAAGCATATAGGTTGGTGAAACAGATGTGCAGCCTGCTTAAGGAGATATTGAGACAAAGGGATTATATTACATAGTGAGAATTTATATGTGGTTGTCACTATTGTGGAATTAATTTATTTCTCTTGAGTTCCTTGACCCACTACTAGACAATAATATTGGACATTAGACAAACCCATCTAATGATAATGAGAAAGAATCATAGAGAGTCACACACTAAGTGTTTCTGTTGATCTAAATTAAATTATATTTAAATTTAATTATTTAAATAAATATTATTCTCAAGAACAAGGAATAATTTTATTCAAGTTTTATTGATTTCAAATATTCATAAGGTAATAAATAATTATTAATTTATTAATAAATAATTTATTTGATTATGTGAATATATATAAAATATTTATTCTCTAGATTTTGAATAAAATATTTATTTTATTTATTGAATATTTTTAATAAATATTTATTCACTAGATTGTGAATGAAACATTTATTTATTAATAAAATATTTATTAGGGTGTTCAATAAATTCTAGAGGAGTTTGAACAGACTAGACTGAGTCCGGTGAAAAATATCACTTAATATGACTGTTACATAATATTTGTTATTGTGCAAGTTGGAGCGCATAAAATAATAATAATAACGATATTATTATTATGTGGAATAAGGTTTATTAAGGGTTTTAAATTTTATTTAATGGTTGACATGCAGTTAAATAATATTTTAACCTAAATCTAAACTCTATAAATAGACAATTATATCTATTGTATATGGCATCCAAAATTGAGAATAGAGAATTGTTGGGAACAATGAATTTTCTCTTGACTCCTCCTTATCTCTCCCTCTTAAGAACGAGAAGTGTAAAAGAGATTTACTCAAGATCGAAGAATGAGTGATCAAGAATTAATAATGAAAGACACTTGATTTTCCACACTTGCACCCGATGATCGAGTGTTGTTTCTCAGAGATCATTGGAGTACATGTAGATCACTACAAGAGGAATTCTATCCTTGGATCCTCACAGTGCAACAAAGTAAACCCAAAAGAGTCTTTTTGGATGATCAATAATCATTAATGAAGAAAGTTACTAAGCCCAACTATTTATTTATTTAGATATTAAATAAATTAATTATAAATTTCATGTGAAAGATCCTTTCTCATGGTTTTGGGAAATGATTATTAAAAGAAATTTTAATAAATCACCCTCCACCACACACTTACTCTACACCCAGAACCAACAAGTGGTATCAGAGCAGTCATGTTTAAATTTATAATTATTTGTTTTATTGTTGATCCAAACACAATCATGGTTGAATTTTCATTTCTTATTATTCATTCTTTAATTTTATTTGAATTAACATGATTTTTCATATTAATCATATTTTTTTAGTGTTTCATTTTATTAAATTTTTAAGAATATATGAAAAATGACCAGATATTCCATTGGGAAGTGCCAAATATTTGGCTGGTAAAACTGGGTTACAAGTGTGTAGCTAGAGTATACACCATATACCCATGCAATTATACCTTGATGTGCTGAGTAGTTAATTACACGCAGTGCATTTATTGAACACCACATGTTGACTGGGATAACCTATCACACGACAAGTGGATATATAGCGTGTTGCTAGAATGTACATGTTGTGTAGTCCAGATGAGTTTACACGCCGATGCCCCAAATGTGTGACTCGGATACATGGAAACCAAGGTACACAATGTGTAGCTAGACTGTACATGCCATGTAGTCTCCCATTAAAGGAAAAAATTAAAAATTACATTAAATTGAATATTGAAGAATTAAAACCTTATTTTATTGATTAGAACACCAATGCGTGTTTGAAAATTTAATAATGGCTTTATTGAATATTAAATGCTAAATTAATTTATTATAATTAAGATGTAATTATTGGTTCTTCCATTTATTTTCCATGAATTCCATAAATGATAGGTATCTCCAATTAAGATAAAATGATCATTAATATGGAATGTAATTAATTAATTAATTAATTAATTTAAGCACATATTATCTTAAGGATAAAGAATTAATAAAAAAATGAATACTAGCTAGTTACTTTTTTCATATTCATTGCATATATGACCTATCATGAGCTTGACCAAGACCTATATATGTGATGAAATTTATTTAATTTAATTTATTGCACGGGTTTGAAATAATTTAATATTAAATTAAATAATAGCCAGTGAGTAATCCCTCCCTACATTATTATGTAGGACCTGTGTGTCCAAGGATATTTATGTAACCCCCTTTAACCAATCATTTGGTTCCCATCACCTATGTGTGAGTAATAAATACTTATAATTAATGGAGCATCCCAAGGGTGTAGAGGAAGTTCAAGATGAAACCATGATGATACCAACTCTATGATAGAGAGTTATACAGATGGAATGCTGCAATTCATGCCATGGATGGAAAATAGAGTTATTTACCTAGGTCATAGTTTGATTTAATGCCCGTTCATTAAATAAACCATTATATAATCTCATGATCAGGTCATTTAATTTATTTTTTTCTTATGTATTATTTATTTTATGTATGCAAGACCGCAATCACATAAATGAATGAATAATATGGAAATATAAAAATTAAATAAATAAATTATACATAATGTTGTATCGAACATGGTTAATTAATTAAGTAACATCCACATAATATTAAAAAGACATGTAAAGGATAAAACAAGATAAAATTTATGCATAAATTAATTTAAACCCTTCAACCTTAAGTCAGACTAAGTCCTCCATTACTTGATTGGTAATGAAACCCACTACTGAAAATTTAGGCTATAGCCACGATTTCAAACTGTGGATATATGCCCAAAAACCGTGGCTATATGTTATAGCCACGGTTCAATGGACTGTGGCTGGTATTGGCGTGGCTATAGAGAAAGACCTATATCCATGGTTTGAAACCATGGCTAAAGGCCTATAGCCATGGTTCAAACTGTGGCTAAAGGGCTATAGCCACGGTTTTGAAACCATGGCAGAACATTAAGCCATACAGGTCTTATTTCCATAGTTCAAGACCGTAGCTATATAGTTATAGACACTATTTAAAAATGTGGCAATAGACCTACAACCATGGTTTAAAACCATGGCTATAGGCCTTCCCATTTCATAACCCCTCCCACAACCCCCCTTGAACACCCCCATGCCCTCCTTGGACAACCCCTTGCACCCCCTTGAATATCCCCCTGCACCCCCTGGACAACCCCCTTTCACCCCCTTGAACATCCCCCCTGAACCCCCATGCCCCTGGACATCCCCCTTTCACCCCCACTGGACAACCCCTTGCACCCCCACTGGACCCCCATCCCCCACTGCACCCCCTGGACAACCCCCCTGAACACCCCCTGCACCCCCTGAACAGCCCCCTTACACCCCCACTAGACACCCCCTTTCACCCCCCTTGGACACCCCTCCCCCTAGACACCCACTGGACACCCCTCGTTCTAGAACCCCCCTGAACCCCCTTGGACACCCCCCAGACACCCCCTGGAAAACCCCTTCTAGACACCCCACCTGCACCCTCCCCCTACCCTGCAGACCCCCTCTGGACAGCCCCTGGACCCCCCCCCCCCCCCAACACCCTCCCCCTGCCCTGCAGACCCCCCTCCCCCGGAAAATCCCTGCCCTGCATACCCCCCCTGGACAGCCCCTAGACCCCCCACACCCTCCCCCTTCCTTGCAGACCCCCCCAGACAACCCCTGTACAACCCCACCTATAAAACCCCCTCTCCATGCACCCCCCGGACACCCCAGGACAAACCTTGAACACCCCCTTAGACAACCCCTCCTAGACACCCCACCTGCACCCTCCCCCTACCCTGCATACCCCTCTATACCCCCCCTCTGGATAGCCCCGAGACAAACCTTAGACACCCCCTGGACAGCCCCTCCCAAACACCCCACCTGCACCTCTGCACTCCCCCTGCCCCTCTGCACTCCCCCCTGCACCCCCTACTAGGTCCCCCCACCTCCTGGACACCCCCCTTACACCACACCTGCACCCTCCCCACTGCCCTGTAGACCCCCCCACTAGTATCCCCCTACCAGGTCCCACCCTCCTATACACCCCCTTGCACCCTCCCCCTGCCCCCTAGACAAACCTTGGACAACCCCTCATAGACACCCCACCTACACCCTCCCCCTACCCTGTAGACCCTACTGCACCCCCCCTCTGGATAGCCCCTGGACAAACCTTGGACACCCCCTAGACAACCCCTCCCAGACACCCCACCTACACCCTCCCCCCTGCCCCGCTACACCCCCTTTCAGGCCCCCACCTATTGGATACCCCCTTGCACTGCACCTGCACCCTCCCTACTGCTCTTCAAACCCCCTTGCCAGGTCCCCCTCCTAGACACCACCTTGCACCCTCCCCCCTTCCCTGCATCCCCCCTGGATAAACCTTGGACACCCCCTGGACAACCCCTCCAAGACACCCCACCTGCACCCTCCCCCTGCCCTTTAGACCCTGCTACACCCCCTCCCCCTGCACCCCCCCTGGACACCCCCACTTGCACCACACCTGCACCCTCCCCCTACCCTGTAGCCCCCCTGGACAACCCTCCTAGACACCCCACATGCACCCTCCCTATGCCCTAAAGACCCCCCCTGCACCCTCCCCCCTCCTGGACAACCCCTCCTAGACACCCCACCTGCACCCTCCCCCTACCCTGCACCCTACCCCTAGACTAACCCTGGACACCCCCTAGGACACCACACCTACACCCTCCCTACTGCCCTACAGACCCCCCTGCACATTGAAAACATAGTCCCACCATTTTTATGTTTCTATCATTCTTTTCACCTAATAGTCTTATAACCATTCAAATGTTTATACCACATAACTCTCCTAATGTCCTCCTCCATCTAGGGTTGTTCTCCCGGAATCCTATTTATAAAATTTTAAGGCACCATAATACCAGTACCATAAACAATAGATGGAACCATTGTCCTCCAATGAGTACTTCTCAAAATTCTATCTTCAATAAGAACTACTACAAATATGGCCTTTATCAGCATTAGAAAAGTGCATTAACAACGCTAAAAAAGCGCTGTTAATCAAGGTGAAGAGAAAGGGGGTACCTTTTATCAGAGCTTAGAAAATCATTGATAAACAACCCCTTTATCAGCGCTTTTTTTAGGGGACTTTTATCAGCGCTAAAAAAAGTGCTGATAAAAGTCAAAAAAAAAAAAGAATTATATAATGCAGGGGGGAGCTTTTAACAATGCTTTACCCCCCCTTTATCAGCACTAGGAGAACCCCCCTCACACTCTCCAGCATAGTACCATTCCCACACATCCCCCACATGTGCGCACCTCCTTGATTCCACCCGCACTCAAACCCGCGACCTCCCACCTTGCACGCTTGCACCTTTACCACTAAGCCATTTCATTTTTTCTCTATTAAATGATATATCTATATATATATATATAGTTATATTTATTCATATATTAATGTAGATTAATATTAATATAAATATATTTAGTTATATTAGTACATATATATTTATTAATATATTAATATATATATATATTTATTCATATATTAATATATATTAATATTTTTTATATATATTTAGTTATATTTATTCATAAATTAAAATATAGATCCATATTAATATAAATATATTTAGTTATATTAATACAAATATATTTATTCATATATTAGTATATATATATTCATTCCTATATTAATATATATTTATTTATATATATTTTAAGATATAAATTTTTATCCATATATTTATTTGTATATTAATATATATTTATAAGATTAGTTTTAAATACATTTATAAAATATGTTTTTGATGTGTGTTTGTAAATAAATAAATACATACATATATACAACACACACAGACACAGACACATACACACACACAAACACATATATATTTATGAATAAATACATATATATGTGTATTTGAAAAGCCATAGAATGTTAAAAAGACCATAACTTCTAATGCAGAAGCTTGTTTCAACTCCAAAACCATTCAAATAAAAGAAAATGAAACAATATTAGATATGATATGTGGTATAGGCCTAATGGACATCCGGATCATAAGTTATACTTGTTTCAATGTTAAAAAATTTAGGTATGCGGACTAAAAACTCAGTTTTAGAGGACTTATGGGCCTTTTTTGGCCTTGAAAAATGTGACAAAAGGTTTTTTTCAACCATTAGCATGTAGATCTCATCGTAGGCTTCAATTTGATATAATGTAGAGCTCAAACGGACACCTGGATCAAAAGTTATGGATGTTTGAAGTTTTAGTTACATTTTCAACTTATTTTAGATCTTTTATTAATTTTTTTTTGATTTTTTGTGTCTTCAAATTGTTATTAAATGATTATTAATCGATGATAATTAGAAAATTATTAATCAATAATATTTTTTAAAATATTTTAAAGCTGTTTTCACTAAATTTCTTATATATTAAATGTAATAGTCTATTTATACTTATATAAAACATATTTAAAATATATATATTATAATTATATCAATATAAATATAATTATATAACAATATATTATTTTTCATTATTATTTTTTGAAACATAAAATTTATCTACATTAGAAAAAATCACTGATAAATCCCCCCATTATTAGTGCTACTAAAAAAAGCACTGATAAAGGGGTCCCCTTTAGCAACGCTAAAAAAAAAACGCTGATAGGGGGGGGGGGATTTATCAGCGCTAAAAAAGCACTGATAAAGGGTCATTTTAATAGCGTTTTTTAGCGCTATTAAAAGTTCCCCTTTATCAGCGCTTTTTTTATTGCTGATAAAGCCCCCCCTTTATCAGCGTTTTTTTAGCGCTGTTAAAAGGGTGGTGCTTACCTTGCCCGTTTTTGTAGTAGTGAAGTTCTGTCTCAATTTCAAATAAAGTGAAATCAATAAAAACTAAATTCCTAGATCATGGGTGGATAATTAGTTTGTTTCCTATGGTTGAAATCACCCAAAAAAATAAGCTTATGTACTACTACACTGGAAACTCTAGAGTTCTCGATGCATGTTGAGCAAACTCCTCGATGTATTCATATACATTTCTAGTATTTCACAATGAAATCATATACCACAATGCATCCCCATTAGTAGTCTTCCAATACATATCTAATAACTATAGCTTGATCTTATCCTAGGATTAACTAGGATAATAACCCTACCAAGATAAACAAGAAATACAATATAGTATATTCTATGAAAATATTTTCCAGGTGATGTTTCATTTCTTTAGTTGTTTAGTTAACAAAAAATTTAGCATCAACCTTAGTTAACCAATCAAAAGGATCTTATCCAGTGAATAATGAAAGATATATCCTACATGAAACACTCTACATTCAATCCATGTACTTAGATTCCTCTATAACTTAATTGCTCTATGATCCATAGTCCTCCGCGATAATAGAGTTATCTATCCTCTTAAAGATAACATGGAATAAAAACACATATTATTTATCTTGAATATATCAAACTTAAAAAACTGAATAATAATAATATATTATTCTATGAACATCTATGAAAAAATTGAGAAACCATTATTGAGAAACCATTTAAAATATTAAATATATCTGGTTGAGAAACTCTAGTGGAACAAACTAATTCAGATGAGAACTGGATTGAATTGTAGGATGTTATTTATATAGAATCTATTGAATTAGATTCCATAGGATGTAGCTTCTAATCCTTATTGGTTATCATCATGACTAAAATTTTATATACCTCTTGAACATCACATGATGAATACCGAGGAACAAATGTACTAGCAGTAGGTTCTATTTCTACAGCATGGCATAAAATACAGTAACAATATATTATTACAATTAATGATTGGGTATTAAGATAACCTAACCTATTTTGGGAGTGAAAATAAAAAAACATGATTTATGCACACTATGGGGAATTGAAATACTCTTTAGGAAATTCTATATACAATATTTCAACATCCTCAAAAACCATGACTATCATGCTTGTAAAGTTAGGATTATATATATTTACCAAACTAATTGAACCTAAAAAAATATGGTAATTAATTTGATATACTTCATATATTTCTTACAACTTACTACCAAATAATTATTTAGGATAACTGACCATGTAATTCAGAGACATGACCCCTGCCCTCCCCCTGCCCCCTGAACACCCCCTGCCCCAACCCCCTACACACCCCCACACTACCCCTACTCTACCCTACCCCCTCTCCTACACACCCCCTCCCACTACCCCTGCACACCCCCTAACCCTTCCCCAATCACCCCTGCCCCCTACCCCCTACACACACACCCCCCCTACCCCTGCCCCCTGCCCCCTGCCCCCTGCACACCCCTTCGGACCCTGTGCCCCCCTGCCCCTGCCCCTACCCCCTCCCCCTGCCACTCCCCTCCCCCTCTACCCCTGCACACCTACACACCCCTTTCACCCTAAAACAGTATACACCACAACATCTACCAAACACTAAAATCATTATATAGATGTATAAACCAAGAATAAAATTTACATCTAAAATGTACCTCAATATCAGTATCACCAAAACCATCACGACCCTCATCATCTCTTTTAGAAACACCAACATCATTATCTCCTCCTCTCATATCACCATCATCATCAACATCCGCATTATAATATGCACCTAAATCAATGGTAAGAGCAGAAGAATCCACATAAACCAAATGAAAATAAATGAGAACACATTTAATTAATGAAAACATAAAAAGGACATCACTAAAATAAACAAATCAATGTAGATTTATTTTACTCATAGAAAATCATACAAAATGTAAAAATATAGCAATGAAAAGGGTTGTAATGGAATTTGAGGGAATAAAAAAATGAATTACATATAAAAATTTATGAAATTTCTTGTTTGATCACTCCCCCACACTTAGTTTATTGAACTCCAAGGCAATGAATTGTCTGTTGGACTTCCTAAAAATGAGAAATACCTCATGAATATGAAGTTTACAGCCCTATCAACTCATCCAACAAACAAATTTTAGATAGTTTAAATTATATAAACCTACGTTGTCATTTGGATACAAAAATTTCTTTTAATATAGATATTATATTCAACTACTCTCACAAAACTTAAAAAATGCTCTGTACATGGACACTGCTATATCAATATAATGAAATGATAAGACGAGATATCGATAAATACATATTTTCTACATGAGAGTACCCAAAATCAAACAAAATAAACATCATATTCAATCATTTAAGTTCAACAAAAAATAAAAGAAGGTCTATGGTGAGAAAGGAGTGGCCATGATGCTCCAATTCAAAGGTGTTTGTTTCAGTGTACTATGGGAAAGATGGATGTCATTTCCTACAACAATCAGATACCAAGTAAAAGCTCATAATAATTTATAAGAACAAAAATGGTGTGAGCCAAATTTATTTTGAGATTCTAAAAATCAAAACAGAAAAACATAAAATTGATAAATTTATGTGTAAACAGTATAAAATAGTTAAAATTATCTGAACACTCCCACTATCTCAAAATAAGAACACATAATCCTTATCCATTTTTTCTAACCATCTACATGATTTCTTCTAGTTTACTTCACTATAAATTAGTTCCATAATAACTTACAAACTAGTTTTTCTTGTATTGTTTCATTTAGTCCTCACACATTACCAATAGTTATACACCATTATTTTCATTATTTTGTCATAACTAAATTATAATTTTGAAAAGAAATAAGATTTTAACTAATTATATAACACAGGTAACTCCCATATAATATTTTACAACACCCTATGAACTTATAATAAGCTATGTGATTTCCAATCACACTTGAAAGATTAATAAATATTTTGTATTTTCATTGAACTTTACCAGGTTTTATTTGAAATATTGTTTTTAATAAATGAAAAAAATAAAATAAAACTAAAAAAATGAAACTATGTAAGTGGGAAAAATATATTTTATATAAAATATAATTGCAAGCATTATTAGTAAAACATTTCAAATAATAAAGAAAAATAAAATCTAAAACATTATATATTTTATCATAAAAAGAATAATAAACATTATATATTTTATCATAAAAGGAATCCTTAAAAAATTATGGAAGAAAGATAACTTCAATGTAAAGGTTGAGAACCAGTAATTTCAAAACTATAAAGTCTTGTCTTGGAATATCACCTCTCCTAGGAATTTTCCCTAACCCACGTGTCTTCAAAATCTTCTCATTTTTTCTTTTTCTTTTTTTTCATCCTTCCCTATAAAAAATTATTCATCACCACATCCATAAAAAACTCAACCAAATTCACTAACTCAGTGCCCTATGATGTAAGAGATAATAAAGAGAACATTTTACTGCATGGTTTTTCAAACTCTGTCCCAAGAGAGGGCTTCCACGTAGGAAAACCTGAGCAATGATAAAAAAAACTTCCAAATAAATAATTAAGCCCTAAAATATATTTAAATCCAAAAAATAAATTGCATATCAATCAAAATAAATCACCACAAGAAAGGTATCTTAAAATAAAATTCAATTAACATTGTTTAAAATATTTTACAATGTGACATGGCATATTGTTAGTATTTGTTGATAAAATTCCAAAACATTTAATAAGTAACATTTTTTAATTTTAGAAAATATCCCTGAAACTTATTCAATATTTCATATAAATTCCACTAATTTAAAAACATTATACACCCGTATAGCAGTATTTTATTATTTTAATCAAGAAGTAGATATTATGAAATCATAAACTTTCAATAATACCTTTTTCAATCACCTTCCAGAATTCAGATTTTGATGAAGTGATAATTGTATAAGATTCTTCAAAACCTTGTCTACTATTCTAACCTTCAAGGAGACACTACAATTTTCAAAATTAATAATGATCCATTTTTTAATAGTACTAAATGTTCGATCAATTTCAAGATGGATATCTTCACCTTACTTTCCAACTTTGATATCTTTTTCATCCCCATTAAGGATGATTATTTCATCATATGTTCTTTACAATACTAGTTGATAGATCATTTCATAATGGAGAATTATTTATTTTATTTTATAGTTTTTGATCTCTTACAAACCTTATTTAGTTATCTCCTTGATAACATACCAAAAATTCAATTACTAACACTGTAATCACATCTGTACAACACATCTGATAGGGAATAATATAAAACTTCTTATTCCTCAATGTGAACAGAATGGTTTTGAGAATTTTCTCAACTAAGTAATTACATTATTACTACTAGGAAATATATTTTTTCAAATATTAATCTACTCTAAAAAACTATAACTCTTTTTTAACTCTCTTCTTAGTTGTAACCGTAAAAAACTAAAATGAAAAAACCATTTTCTTCTTTCCTTTCATAAATAAAATAAACTTATTTCTTGGAAAATTGGATTTCACATTAATATTCTTCCCTCTTCTTATTCTTTTTCTTATTTAGTGAAACCAATCTGCACTAGATATACTATTTACATTATACTTAATCCATAAAACTTATTCAGAATATATTTAGTTTTGGATATATTCTATCCTTCAATACTCATGGAATTTTTCTATAGGATTCAATATCAGTTATCTCTTCTTTATGTTATGATTTTTCTTTCTTGGAATGATAGTTTCAAACTAACAATTTCTTTGACATGAAATATATATATTTATATATGTGATACATTAAACAATATCCATTATATTAATTTTGTCCTTTCTCTATAATCTGTAAACATTATACCATGTGAATACAACATTTTTAATTACTATAATTCTCAATAATTCAAAATTCCTAATATCTTGACATTTCAAAACTCCTACTACTTCTCTTCACAATTGTTTGTAACTGTATACAGACATGTAGACACCACTTCATAAAAAACTCCATGTATGCATATATTATATATAAAAATATTCATGGTTTCATCTCCTCATTTCATGGTGTAAGCAGTTTTTTAAAACATGAATTTATGAAATGGAAGCATGAATCATAATCTTTATTTACAATATTTATGTTGATGAAGAACAGATCACTATGCATCATCATATTTAGTTTATCATATTTCATTTTCTTTTGCTAAGAATAATTTGAAAAGACTTTCAGATAAGTCTTATAATTTATAAAGTCTTACATAATTACCTCAAAGTCTTATGAAGTTCGAGTCTTATGAAATTTCCTCAAAGTATTTCAATTCAATGTCTTATGCTATTCCATAAAATTCCTTATGAAGTATGATTCTTTTAGTATGGCTTCCAGTAGTGCATGAATAGTCTTCTAAGGATATTTAGAAACACCCAAATTCATCACAACATTTCAAATAAATCTCTTCATGAACTCTATATGGAATTTCATCAAATCTATACAAATATGAATATACCTTATAAATAACCTTATATTGGAATATATCAACCCTATATTCTTCCATTTTCATCTAAAAAATATAACCTATGAATATCTTTTCACATACCTTATAATTCCAATGATTATTGAATATGGAATGAGTTTCTCATGATCTCACATTATGGATCACTCTATAATTTATAGTGCGACTAAACTATAATCATGGCACAAACTAAATAATTTAAGAATAAAACCTATAATATATCATATCAAGTACCAATGCCTGAGTTTTTAAATGATTAACAATAGTTCTATTTGATGTGTCCCACACTAGACTTCTATTTTTGAGGCCTCTTATTTATTAACTATAACACTCCTTATTCTGTCATTCAAATCCATTATGGTCATAGTTCTATCATGCCTTCCAGTACAGTGGCTCTAACCTTCAATCTCCACCAATAAAAAATTGGTTCACTCTCCTGAGGTCGTTTTTGACCAACACATGATTTTATACATTCCATCCTAACTGGAATGACTTTAATCTTGGACACCTGTATCTGATGACTTATCTTCTTGGGTAGTGCTGTATTAAGGTATTTTTTTTATAAATCCTTATCCAAAATTTAAAAAAAACAGAAAAATCATAAGGGTAAACTATGCACTCATAAAAACATTCCTTTAAAAATATCTCATAAAAAATTCACTCATAATCCAAGTTAAAAAAAACTCAAACATAAACATTCATTTTGAAATATAACAATATCCTATACTCCAATAATATCAACTTTTTTTTAATCTTCCTCGACTTCATCTATATATTTTCCTAGATAGTTTTTTACTTTACAAGATTATATACATAAGAAAAAAACTTATAAAATACCTTAATCATACACATATAAGATTCATCATTATAAATTCTCCATGCAACTCAAATCGTTATTGAAATTTCCCTTTTCAATTTCCATTTTTAAAACTAGAATATTCCATGAAAAAAGAATCTTGGTAGTAATTTAAGAACAGTTAAAACATTTTTTACTCTATATAAATGAATCTCCAAAACTCCAAAGGTAAGGTATTCCCTTTTTATATAAGGAATGAAAATTATTTCATAATTAAACATAAAATATGTGTCTCTAAATCTCATTTACTTAATATAATGTCACACCTCTCTTAGGAACCCTTCTTCTCAACAAAACTAAGTTTTCTAACCAACTTCCAAGATATTCTTATCCATAAATTCTTATTTCTTACATATTGACACTAATATTCATTTAAACTTCAAAATAATTGGAAACAATAAAACACACACAATGTGGGATCAACAACACTAACTTCTATGCATTAAAACTGAAGAATGAATGCCATAATTATAATATTCAATACAATAATTTGTACTACTATCATGAAACTATAAATGGATAAATAAAGGACTTCAATAGGACCCTATATAATATACTTCATATGATTTTGAACAAGGATAATAGATCTTATTCTTATAACATCTTTCATACTTTGGGGGAATATCGAAACACAAAACATATTGGTACACAAGAAACCCCATATTGTCTAGTATATATGAGAGAAGTATCCTTACCCATAGAAGTTTACTTTTGTTCACTTTAAACTTCCATTTTGATCAATTTTTATAATATAGAAAGTCCTAGATGTATATTGATGATCTATAATGAGTTTATGAGAAAATTTTATTCACACTATATAACCATGGAGTCTATTAAAAGAATGTCACATGAGAATTTAACCAGAAGGTTCACATATGCTAATTCATTCATGGAGAATTAGTATTTTCCATGATAAATCCAATGATACATGGAACCAAGCCTCCAATTCTAGAATAGATATGGTAATGACCTTACATCATCCTTAAGATCCACTTTAATGGGATTATTCCCTGATCACAATGGATGGAGGGAATATCAAAACTTCCACCAACATAAGATTTATAATGAAATAAATTACATATCCTTAGATAAAAGTGAATTTCACATGAATTGAAACTACTTGGATATGGTCCTTGTCATATAACCTTTAAATTGATGGCACTAAATGTCCTTTTTCATGATGTCAAATTGAATAGTATATAATTATTATCACATAGTGTTGTACTAAATGACACCATATCCACCCCACATGACCCTTAAACTACATGGAGTGGTTTGTCTCATATGAAAAGGCTTACTTACATGATATTGAGATCCATAAAAGACTCTAAAAATATGGTTTCCCCTATATATGACCCAATGTCTAGATAAAAATACCCTCATGTTCAATAAATACATATTACTTCATTCATATTATCATGATATATGCAGTGAATACCAAATCACTTATCTTAGTGTCAACCAAAATTCTTATCTTCTTCAAACAAATCCATCTATCCTAGTGTTTTAGATCTTTACCTCATTAATATGAGGTCTTACAATGGACCTACATTGGGATAGAACTATATTAATTTCTACTTGTGATGAGACCTTATTCACATCATGTTTCCTTAATTCTATCACCATGACACTCATATATTTCATTACCCTTTCCACTATATATAATCCATATATATATATATAATTTTTACGAGAACTATATGTGGCTTGATTACTATTTTCATAGGATATATGGTGAAACCAGGTCACTCTATCTTGGGGCCAACCACAAGTATCATTCCCACCAATTTCATATCTTATTTTGGCATGTGGTCCCTCATTGATTCACACCAAGTCTTCTCCAATAACCCTTCATTTGGATGAAATATTTTAATTTTATTTTCTATTTAATCTTGATCTTCATAGGGACCATTTTTCCAAGAACTATTTGTATACTTATTCTTGTTATTATAAGATATGTTGTAACCCCAAGATTTTTTTATCTAAGTTCCATTGAAGAATTCCATTTCCATCCCATTTCCCATTAATATTCTAACACTCAAGTCTACTTATTCTCGTTGGATTTTCCTTCATCAACCCTACACCGAGATGGGAATTCTTATACCATCCTAGAGATACCTATAGTTTGATTACTATTATTTTAGGATATATAATGAAATTCAGATAACTTTTCTTAGCCTAAAATTTAAATTTTAATCCACTCAAAATCCTCCATAATTTTCCTCAAGGACACAATAATAATCCTCTCTGAACTAGAAAATAGATTTAAAATATCCTTTTCATTTGTAACATAATTTTTAACTTGAGAATTTGAGTCCCCAAAATTTTTCCATGTATAATGGTAATGTGTACAAAAAATCTTGACAGACACCTCGATCAGGATATGGTAAATACAATGTATATATAACCTACCTATAAACAAAAAAAGGCATGTCCTTTACCAAAATGATATGACCCAATAATCTTATATTCTTTCAGTAAAAATACAGTAGAACCTATAATTCATGTTTGGGCAACATCTATCCTTGGTATTATTTTTCAATGGTATGGTAATAGACACACCATTTCAAATATAGATTGTGATTATACCAGTCTACCCATATGCATTTCATCATTATATAATTTAAATGACACAAGTTATTTCCCTAATTTAAAAGGTTTTAAAATACTTATGGATTTAAAAACCCTTTTTGGGTTATCACATTCCTTCTGATTATACTGAACTCTATGACTTTCATGACTTCTTGAGAGAATTTCTAATATGTCTTAAATTGATGTTGTATATATAAAAATAACGAAAATGACTAAATTAAAATTACAATTAGTTATAAATAGTCCAAATAAAAAAATAATTATGAATTAAAATTAAATTAACATATCTAGATTAGATCAGACAAATACCCCTCATCAAATATTTCTACAAAACAGAGAAAGGAGAAAATTAAAGTACTTACAGAGGAAATGGACTCTGTTGAAGCTATATGAGGATCAAGGAGAAGAACTCTGGAAAAACCAAGTCGTAAGGAGGTAAAAAGGAAGGAGTCAAGGAGGCATGGAAGGGTGATGCGTTAGCAGGGATAAAAGCTATAGAAGAAAGGTGTGGCTGAGTGATATCATTATGGATAAGGTGAAGGGGGTGGAGGAGGAATAGAAGCAAGGATAGGGGGCACGATGAGGATCAGGTTGGTAGGGAGGAGGTGATGTGGGCAGGCGGAGAGGCGCGACAGTGGAGGCACGCAGCAAAGCATCTGCCGCTGGTATGCTGGGTTTGAGATTCGAGGAGGGAGCAATGAGAATATTCCAGAGCCGCATCAGAACTATTCCAGAGCCGCATCAGAACCGTGCTAGATCCATGTTGGAGAAGGAGGGTCACGGGGAGGTGGGGTGGCCACGTTGGAGACGTCGGGAGAGGAGGATTGCGAGAGGGAGTAGGATCGCAGGGGAAGTGGGGATGTGAAATTCGCGAGGGCAGGGGGGGAAGGGATCACGTGGGGAACTATTTCCACAGAATGCAAACAAAACCATGAGTATAAGTGATCTATAGCCATGGTATTTATTGTACATGTCCATATATCCATAGATATAAGTCCAAATTCTAGTAGTGACCATAAAATTAAGGCTAGTACATGGCCAAAGTCCAGACACTTACTTTTTTTGGGGAGTTCTCATGAGAGTTTTGGGTTTACTTAATTGAACTTATATTGATTTTAACGGCCAAAGTATGTTCAATAAAAATTTGGAGGCAAGTGTTAAAGAAATAAAAGTCAGGATTTTAGGATAGGGTAATCCACTCAACAAATCAAGGAGATGTAATCCTGCAATGGGTAAGACTGCCCACCTAATTACTTCCTTATGGATTTAATGGACAGAGTATGGATCATTAAGAAAAGAAATGGGGATCATTTATTCTATAATTTCATAGAAACTAGAAATTATGAGTTCAATGATGAGGGCTATTGGGACTTGAAAAATAGTGTGATATTTAATAAAATCTATTAATTTATTATATCTCACACATTTTTAATCAATAAAAGTACTAATATTATGATATATTAATTATAGAATAAAATATAAATCTCATCATCCAAAATATACCTATGGATAATATTGGATAAACAAAACCTCATAACTAGAAGAAAATTCTAGGAATGGTACAAATGCCTTCGGGTTATGCTACAACATGAATGAAAATATTACGTGGTAGAATCCTCATTTCCTAATCTCCCTACTAAGGAGGTAGGTGATAAAGAGTTCATAGTCTATGAGAAACATATGAATGATGTAGTTGACATTTAATGTGTGATACTTTAGTCTATGTCTAGTGAAATCATGAAGTATCATGAAAACATGAATGCATATATCATGATTACATACCTCTGTGGTCTTTACTAGGAGAGAGAAAAATAAAAATGGTTTGAAATTTAGAAGGTTCTCTTTTAGAGAGAACTTAGTGAGTATTCCTTATCCAAGACTCATGTATTCAAGATCATTGGATACATTGAGTGGATATAGGTTCTAGGGTTTAAAATACCTGAAGAACCATGAACAAATATTATTCTAGCATCAATCCCATAGAGCTTATACAATGTTTTTTGTAAATTTTAATATGAACAATATTGAGAAGTATCTGTGAGGTCTTATTAATATATTTCTATAAGTAGATAAGGATATTGAGTGTGAAAATCCTTTCATCCTTACAGTGAATAAATATAAAGGGAAAGTAAAGAGATTTAAGACCAAATATTCTCTATGTCCTTCTAAGAAGAGGAAGATCAAGAAGAAATAAAGGGAAGATGATGCCTTCTATTTTCCATGTGGTAAGAAGGTACATTGGAAGAAAAAATACACCCAACCAAAGAAGAAAACAGAAGCTTCAGGTGTATTTTCTATCAAGTGTAATTTATCTATTTGTACAAATTGGGTATTAAATACATCTTGTGGTTCTCGCATATATATTCAAATATAGGAACCAATTAGATTCCTAAATATTTACTAAGGATAGGTATATCTATGATCATCTTACATAGATAAAATTGTTGTTGTAGCCATCGGGGACTACCAACTCACATTGATAATCAGAATGATCTTGGTTTTGAAAGGTTGTTATTATGTTTAAAATGTTACCAAAAAAATTATTTATGTATGAAGACTAGATACTGGTGGATTTATTTTAAAATTTGGTAATAAATGTTGCTTATTTTATAAAGATAGCATTTTTTATGCTAAATAACATTTAAATAACAGTATTTGTGTGTTGGATTATACAAACCAAGTAATGGAAATATATAATGAAGTTACTTAACATGAATCATACCACAACCAAATTTGGAATCACTGACTAGATCATGTAAATGAAAAATGATAGTCTAAATTACATCAAGATGAATATTTAAATTCTTTGGAACTAAAACTACTAGGTGCATGTCATGCATGTTTATGAGGGAAAATGACCAAAGCCCCATTTAGTGGGAAAGGTGAAAGGGATAAAGAGTTTCTTGAATTAGTTCACATCAATGTGTGTGGACCATTTCCTATTAAAGAAAGGGGTGGATACTCATAATTCATAACTTTCATTGAAGATTTTTTTAAATGTGGATATGTCTACTGAATGAGGTATAAGTCAAATTATTTTGATAAATTTAAGTAATAAAAGAATTAATTTGAGAACCATCTTAGTAAGAATATTAATAAACTCCGCTCAGACTATGGTAGAGAATATCTTAATCAAGACTTCATTGATTACTTATGGGAGTTTGGGATCTTATCTCAACCCACTCCTCCTTACACACCTAAGTGGAATGGTGTAAGAGAAAGAAGAATCCACACCTTGTTGTACATGGTAGGATCAATGATGATCTATGCAGGTCTTCCATTATACTTTTAGAGATACACATTACAAACAACAACATATATACTACATTGAATTCAAACTAAAGAAATAGATGGTATACCATAACAATTATGAAATTAAAAGAAACACATGTTTTCTTACTTACATGTGTGGGGTTTCAAATCATTTTATAAGGCATCTTCAGGTAATAATATTTTACCCTGAGTCACAAAGTGCACCTTTAAAGGATATCCCAAAGAAAAAAAGGGATAATGCCTATACAATACTTCAGACAAAAATATTGTTATTGACATACATACCACATTTCTTGAGGATGATATTATCTCTAAAAGAGATAGTGGGATTGAGATAGATTTCGATGAAGTCTAGGATCAAGGTACATAAGAGTTGGTATAGGAAAAAATTCCATAAATCTCCATGGTAAAATAAATTTTTCCATAGTCACAATTACATTGTAGGAGACTGGAGAGGTTAGAGAACCAGAAAAATATGGTTTTCTAGTCATTAAGGATGGTGACTCATTATTAGTTGATAATAATGATCATCTAAACTACAAGGAATCAATAATTAGAACAGATATTTCCAAGTGGAAAGAGGCCATAATTTCTAAAATGGATTCCAACTAACAAAAAAATGAATGGATTTTGGTAGACCCTCTATTAGATGTAAAGACCATTGGTTGAAAATGGGTATTCAATAAGAATATGGACATGGAAGGAACTTTTAACACATATAAGGTGTGACTAGATACAAAAGGGTTTTAAAAACATCAAGGAATTAGATACAAAAAAACATTTTCACTAGTTACAATGATGAAATCCATCAGAATTCTTCTTGCGATTATGAATTTACATGATTATAATATTTTTAAAATGGATGTAAAAATAGACTTACTTAATGGGAACCTTTAAAAAGATGTCTATATAATGAAACCCAAAGGGTTTTTTGATCCAAAGGATTTCAAAAAGGTATGAAATTTACAAAGATCCATTTATGGATTAAAGAAAGCATCCAAGTCATGGAACATTTGTTTTTATGATACCATAACAAAATCTGGTTTTATAAAGAAGGAACACGAGTTGTATCTCTATAAATGGTTTAGTGGGAGTTCAATTGTTTTCTTAATAGTACATGTTGATGAAATACTACTCATTAGAAATTAAATACCAGTCTTATAGTCTATTAAGGCATGGTTGAATAATTGCTTCTCTATAAAAAATTGGGCATGACAACATATATTATTAGGATTAAGATTGATTATGATAGATCCAAGAGGTTTATTATCAAAAGTAAATGTATATACATTAAAAAAATACTAAAAATATTTAGTATAGAACAATCCAAGAGGGGATTATTTCCAAGGTCACATGAAATTCATCTTTTTACTAAATTTTTTCCTCAGACACACGAGGAAAGAAATAGAATGGAAAGGATTCGATAAGCATCAACGATTGGGTCATTCATATATGCTATACTATGTACTATACTAGATTTAACCTACGCATTATGTGTGGTAGGAAGATATCAATATAATTCAAGTGACTTCCATTGGATGGATGTCAAGACTATCCTTAAGTATCTAAGGTATACAAAGGATATATTCCTAGTTTATGGAGGAGATGAGTAACTATTCATTAGAGGATATTAAAATGCTAGTTTTTGAACTGAAAAATATGACATGAAGTCACAAGTGGGATATATTTTCTCTTTTAATAGAGGTTCTATGATATAGAAGATCTCAAAGTAGTCTATGGTTGCGGATTCAATAGAATATTCTGTATATATTGTGGCTTCTGAGGAAGCTAAAGAAGTAGTATGGATGCACAACTTCATCCAAGATCTTGACATGGTAGCAAATAGAAAATATACCATCACACTCTATTGTGATTATACTGTATTGATGGATCTTAGAAAATATACAAGGTCACATTAGCGGATTAAGAACATACTTTAGAAGTATCATCTCTTGAGGTATTTTTATTAGAGGGTTGAAGTTGCATTGAGAAATATTTCCACAGAATAAAACATGGAAGAAAAATTGAATAAATCCTTAACTCAAGAGAAACATGACTAACATGTGAGCTTTATTTGACTAAAGGTCATCAGAAGTTGGATCTAGTCCAATTGGGAGTTTTTTGGAGTTGGTTTCCTTAGAAAAACTTTTTTTAGTTTGATTACATATATATTTGATGTATTGATTATTAATAAAACTTATTTTTACATATTGATCATTGTTCTAAATGAATCTAATGTAATAATTTCTTATATTATACATTTCATTGATAAGTTCATAGTAGTTTCCCGTTATGATGAGAACCTTGATGTCCTATGTTGATATTCTTAAATAATGTTCTATGGTGGGATAACGTACTATGATGGGACAAAAAATACATAGACTATTAGGTGTGAGTAGTCATAAGTAGATGATTATTCTTCTCATGAAGTTCAGACATGGTAATCTCTATGATGGAATATTATAATAAAAATATCTCTATTAGAAATTTATCATGTTTTGGTGCATCAGATATTCCTATTTGTGATCATGTGTGAGGGTCCTCAGACTTTAATATTATTATTAATGCATGTTACAACTCACGCACTTAGATATATTTCATAAACCATGACGATAATAGTTCATAGAGATGTTGGATATGTTGGGTGCATTATTGAATATTTTTAATAAATATTTATTCACTAGATTGTGAATAAAATATCTATTATTTTTCTTAATAAATGTTAGAGGAGTTCGAATGGACCTTGAATGGACCAAGATTGATTTTGGTGAAAAATATTAATTAAAAATACCATTACATAATATTTGTTATCGGACAAGTTAGTGCGCACCTGAAAATAATAATAACAATGTTATTATTACTATGTGCCATGTGGTTTATTATATGTTTTAAATGTTATTTAATGACCGAAATGCAATTAAATAATATTTTAACCTAAATCCTTACACTATAAATATATGTTTATGTCTAATATATATAGAATCCAAAAATTGAGAATATAGAATTTTTACACACCATGAATTCTCTATCAAATCCTTCTCTCCCCCTCCCAAGAATGAGAAGTGCAAAAGAGATTTCTTTAAGTCTAAAGAACGAGAGATCAAGAATGAAAAACACAAGACATTCGATTCACCATTCTAGAATCCGATGATCGGGTGGTGTTTCTCAGGGATAGTTAGAGAAAATGTAGATCAATACTAGAGCGATTATATTCTTGGATCCTCACATTACAATTAAGGAAACCCCAAAGGGCGTTTTCATATGATCAACACTCATCGACAAAGAAAGTTCCTAAGATTGGGTATTTTTTTCTTTATATATTAAATAAATTAATTATAAATTTGACGTGTATGATCCTCACTAATGGTTTTGGGAAACAATTATTAATTTTTTTAATATTTCTCACTCCTATACATACTTCCAATGCACTTAAAACCAACAAAACATAACCTATGAATTGGTAGATTAGGCTAAAATCAATCCAAGATATGTGATACCCTTGTATCATAGGGTGTGAATTTAGGATAGATAAATATGTACATGTTATTTCTTAACCTAAATAAATATATCTAGATCCATGATAGAATTGTGATTTAATTTGTGCACTTGGTATTGTAGTGACATGCCACCATGATGAACTCCCATTGAGTGCCAATAGGGCAGGGAAAATCATGCCCCACAAACAGAGGAGATGAATCCATCTAATTCACCCATTCCTCTAATTGATCAATAACACCAATAGAGTTTACTTTAGGTGTTATAGTATATGAGGAATGAGATACTAAGGATTGGGTCATCCATATCATACTTTACTTGCAAGTTCCAAATATAACATCCATCACTCTTTGTAGGTGAGGGTGGACCATAGGCTATTGAGTTTTGGATCAAGTATATGTAGACCATTTTCGATCATCTTGATACACCCCTTGAGAAGCAAGTGAATCTTACTACCTACATGATTCGAGGATTGATGAACTTTTAGTGGGACTTTTTGGTCTAGGTAGGCCAACATGTAGGGCTGACATTAAAGTATTTTTAGATTTTCTTTTTCAATAATTTATTTTTGGAGACTTCTAGGGATAATAGGGATATAGAGTTTATGAATATTGATTAATATGGTAATGTTAGTGATGTATTATGCCACTTTATTTATCATTATGCTATAATTTTTACCTTTCATAGTGGGTGAATCATTAATTTAATATCAAGTGAATATTTTTTACCTGAAATACTTATATGATATCATAAATGAGGACCTTATTACATATTAGAACCAAATGGAGGGTATACCATCTGGGCACCATGCTTCTTCTATAGGGGATGGGAGTAGGACATCAAGTAGACAAAAGAGAAGGTTTTAGGAGTCTTTCTAGGGTGGAGATAGGAAAGGTATCAAAGGTAGGGATTCATAACTTCCTTTGAGAGGCAGAGCCTCAGAAAAGTGTTATCAGTGTGGTTAGTGGGGCCATATTCTACCTAATTATTACAAGATTTAGAAGGAGTGCCACTCCTATGAGGAGTTGCTGAATTTTCAGAGGCACTATGGAATAAAACCATGTTTTTCTTACACCCTAGGATTTAGGACCCATTTTATTTCCCTAAAATATATTTATATCATTCATAAATATGTTTTTTATTATTGAAACTTGAGTATAAAATAATTCATAGAATAAATAAATTAAATTAACAATTATTTATTTACTCATAATAGAACATTACCACAAAATTATATGAAACTATGTATTACATATCATGAATAATTACATCCCTTAAAAGTTCATAAATTAAAATGATATAATAAATAGAAAATAATAATATTTTTGTAACTAAGAAATCCCCTCGACCATGTTCACCCCTGAGAATCACCATCCTTATACCATAACTTACAATGATAAAAAAACATCATGAAAATATAATACATATTGTAAAATCCAAAATGAAAACTATAGGAATGAGAATTGTGCTTTGTGAATATTGAGTGACATGAATTTATAGGATGCAATGGGGTGGGGGGTAATATAACCATTATATGAATGTTATAAAAGGGTATATATCTATTGGGTATAATACCAATAAACACGTTACATGTTTAGAATTACTGGTATATAGTTATTATTCCTAATTTTTATTTAGATTTTATAAAAAATGCACATTTTCTTTATTAATGTTTTTTGTAATAAAATAAATTATTTTATAATAGAATTAAGAGATACTAATTCTTTTATGAAAATACTATTGATTATAATGATTTTTTTTAAATATATATTTTTGTTTTATTTATTAATCTTAATGAATGATATCAATGATACGTAGTAATAAAATTCAAGTAATTATTATTAAAATAACTTAATAACATTCAATAAATAATTATGTAACTATAAGGAACAACAATTTAATTATTCATGCTAAATAATTTTTTTATTAGATATTATATGTTTTTATTTAAAATATAAATTTAACATATTATAAAATGAGATTTAATGAGATTTATTTATTTTTTTATATAAAAAATTAATAAAAATTAATGTATTAATTATTATTGTGTTATAGATAAAGATAAAATCTTTTAATGTTAAAAATACATATTTTTCAAGGAATTGTTTTTATTTGTGCAATGTATTTTTATCTCAATAAATTAAATTAATCATTACTTAAAGAATGTTTTTAATGATTTTTTGATAATATACACAATAAGATAAATCAACATTCATCTAATGCTTATTAAATTACAATTTATAATAATAAACTCATTTTATACATAAAAGTGCATGTTTCTAAAAATTATTTTTTCGAATTATGCATTATTATATTAAAAATAATTTTTATCATCTTTATTAATTTAATCTAATAAAAGAGATTCTATAATTTTAATTAGAATTTCCAAATTGTGTAATAAGTTTAATTTCATTTTTAAGATTAAAAATAAGTCATTGAGGTAAAAAATGATTTACCATGGTATAGGTAAAATGAGGTAAAATGGTTAAAATAAGTGGAAAAAATTAAAATATCATGAAACATTATCTCTAAATTGTGTGTATGATAGGATGAACGACCCATATCCATTATTTTTCCACATTGTATCGACTTTACTTTTAAAATTACAACATTCTACATTAAAGAATGAATATTTGCAGAAATGCCTCTCAAAATTCACCTATAAAATGATTCATCCTCTACCCCTACCAAACCACTCTTTGCCTTCAGTTTTATATTTAATCCCCAACCATATTTCCTTTATAAAAGGGTTTACTATGGTCCCAATAATGAGGCATAAATCCTTTATTTTGAAGGAACCCGTTTTGAGAAGGAGAGAACTCATCAAAGTATCTAGTTCTTCACCATATTTTTCATTTACCTCCTCATCTTAAAACTTATAATTATCATTCTCCATGGTAATGATGTTATATTAAAATAATTATTTTTATGAGAAAATGATATTACTATTATATAAATCTATACCTTACTCACTAATTAGTATAACATGTTCTTCTTTGAGATAGTTCAACCACCTATATGAACGATGATATACTATACTCCCCATTTCTGACATGAATGGGTATCAAGACATTAATAATGGTAATATATTATAATAAGGATTAATTTATTTAATGAATATGGTTCTTTAAGGATGATACAAAAACAAATGGTCATTATAAAATAGCTTTCTTTTATCATAAAATTACCCGATACATGCTCATCATGGATTCCATTATCTCAAACTATACCCACATATTTTATCAAATGAATATGGAACTAACTGATTCATTGAATTAAAATGATTCTAATTCCTTTAAAAATATATTAATTATGAACTTGTTTTGAAATAATGAGGATCAACATCACCATTTGGAAACTTGTACAAATTAATGAAAATTACCAACATCCGATGATAAAAATAAACAATAAATAACTAATATATGTACAATGAATGATTATAATTGAATATAATAAAATAAATAGATATGAATAATTTTTTAAGTAATATATTAATATGGTTATGTTTATTATACGAGTTCTTAAAGAAATTTTGTGGAAGATGGGTGTAAAGGTAAGGGTATTCTCCACTTAATTTTTCTTTAATTGAGATACATTCCATATTCACTACCTATCTTCATTTTTGTAGTGGATATACTGTCCCATGTATTTATTTTATCACAATTTTTATGTAATTCAAGAAATTTAAAAATCCATTTAGGTCCTCTATTTCAATGATTTTTGATTCAAAATGTTCCAAAGACATAAGGGCTTCTTTTCTAATCTCACTTTGAAATCAAGATTGTCTATATTTAAATTATCATTTGAGGGAATTATATATTATTTAACCCTAAAAACCCATCTATTTTCTTATAATCTTGTTATCCATGTATTTTATATGTATTTATACCATTTTTTGTACAAAATTCAACATAAATAATACTCATAAATGGGACTAACCTTATCTCTTCTTTTCAATTGAGAATAATTCTCCTCCACATTCATATTATTTATATTTTTTGGATGTACTATCATTCTATGATTTATTGATATAATTTTATATTAATATTTAATTTTTATAAAAAAATTTGAAATAAATATTTTTAAACCTTTTAATTATAGGTAATTTTATATTTACTTGAATTTATTTTAAAAATCATGGAAATAATAATTCTTTTTTAATGTATTCCTTATGAATGAAATTTTCCACCATCATCTTTAATTTTATTTATGAAGATTATTTTCAAAATTTTCATGGTTTTCTGAAGAAATTTATATTTCCTTTTTTATAAATTATTTTATTTTAAAATAAAAGTTATCTAAGTAAAGGGTATTTCTTCTTATTTTTCAAATAAAATTTCCATTGATCATATAAAAGTGTTTTTCATATATGTCAACATACTTTAATGTTTCTTATGATTTATTGGGGATATGATCTAGTGATACCATATACCTTATTTCTATGGATGGATTGTTATAATGTCTTATATAAGGATTCATGAAACATATTTGTTCCCATAGGTTAATTAATCTATAATGGAATTATGATTTTTTTTCATATTCATATGGAACACATATGTTTTATTTATCAATATGGTATGGATGGGTCTATTATATCCCACCAATGCATTGGGTAAAGTTTTATATATCATGATATAAAAGGGAATAGAGAGTGAATGCAAACCCCTAAGGGACTCTTTCCACTAAGTGATGGGTGTGTAACAACCCAAAGTTTAATCAATGGAAATTACCTTCTTATAATTATGTCATACAATCACATGAAATAACAACACAATGAATTAATAAGTACTATGTGACCTTTAAACATAATATTTTCACTTCTATGATTTTAATTTTGAAAATCTTACATGCACAGTTGCGATCCATAAGATGTCTAGAGTCCGATAAGACAAACTTAATTTTTTGGTGAATAGTAACTGACCCTTATGAATAGTAATGTTACCCTTATGAATAGTAATATGACCCTTATGAATAATAAATTTTCCAAGTAAATATTAACCATACCAATGAAAGTATAAATAAAATTTATAATATTATAAGTGACAATATGATAGTGTTGGTATTTTTATAACTCATAAATATTTAATTAAAAATTTATAAATAATTTAATAATTAAAAAAGAAAATGTAATTTCATAAAATTTATTCATAAATTATTTTTTTATGTCTTACGATTATAGTATAATTTTATGATACCTTAGTTAGTTTTTCAAAGTGTTATAAAATCAGTTATAATTTTAAAATATGTATTTTTCAAGTAAATGATGATTTTATTTAAAAATTAAATTTCCCATATTTAGGAAAATATTATCATAAAATGGAGTATATTTTTGATTATACACATTGAAAAATGGTTAGGGTGAATTTTTGATGAATAGTAAAATACAATAATTTACGATAAATGCTAAAACCTGAATTTCTGCATCATGCTTGAGTCATGGATGATGTAAATAGCCATTTTTTCTAACTAACATGAACTTATATTTATTTTTGGTCACATTAATAAAGACTATTAATATTATTGAGCAAAAATCTTAAATTAATAATTAAAATAATGGGAAACCCCTCCTCTCCTCCACTATAAATATCATCCCTCTTTACCTCTTCCCTTCACTCCTATAAATTCTTGTTCCTAGTATAAATTCTGATAAAATATCTCCCTAAGAACTTATCACACGTCCATAAAACCTTGGTCGCTTCAAAATACCAAATAATACCCCCTAAATATGTTCTCAAGGAAGTTATATTCAAGAGGTAAAAACTCATCTTTTCATTTCTTCTATTTTCTTACAGGTTCCTTTATTTCTTTTTATTTCCTAAAATCCTTTCCTAAAAATGTTATTATAACTCTAGTATATTAAATGTACCCGAATTTTGTTATTATAATGGAATAATTCCTCATCATATCTCCTTTCCCCGCCTTTTATACTAGAAATGAAAACACCATCTAAGATGTGTTAATTTATCACATTCAAGGATGACGTGTTTTAAATTTATATTACCATATTCAATTATGTCCATGAAACCATTTTGATGGTAGAACCAAAATATAACATTTGTATAATGTCTAATATAAGGTTCTGGAATATTTTGTTCACATGATATTAATTTATAATGAAAAATGTGTTTGATGTGATCAAAAACCACCATTTAACCAAAAGGATTATCATTAAAGTTTTATATAATATTCATCTTAAATACAAACAAACAAATAAATTTTATGACCATGTAATCTTCTGGTTGTTTACTAATAACATTAAACTTCATTTTTGGACAACCATTCTCATCTTACAAGTTTATCCTTACTTGTATATAAGTAAACCAATCATGAAAACCAAGGAAACAAATGCTCCCAAAAAATGAAATTGAACCTCTTAACCCATCAAAACAGGTCATGAATACACTTAGTAAGGATATAATAAATCAATTTCATGAATAATAGGTTCTTGAAATATTAATCAATGAATGTAATTTGGTTTCCAGGACATTAATATCAAGTTAAGGACACCATCAAACCTAAGGTAAGGGATTTTACTAGAACCTGAATTATTCCTTCAGGTTTCTCTATCTTTATTTTTACTCAAATTAAGTTATATATTACTTTTTATGAACATATTATAAATTATGTGTATATTCTATAAACTCATGTATCAATATCCATTCTCTTTCAGAGATATACATGTTTTTTAATGATTCCCTCCTCAATTATTCCTGATAAGCAAGCCCATTTCAAGGGAACTTCCCAAATTCTTACCAAATTTCAAGTACACTCTTTCATCTATTTTAATCCACCATTGTTTTTATAAAATTAGTATTTGTATTATGAAAAAATTATTAGTTCAATTATGGTTTTATGTAAAATATTATTCCCTTTTATATTTTAAATGCTTTTTTGTATTTTCCATAAAACCACACTAAAATGTTTTAATGATAAAATTTCTTAAATACTCTCCTTACATGTTGTCACTTATTTTTGACATCACTTACCATGATATATTCCTATGAATTTACATGTATGTTTTAATCCCTATCTTTTGTGAACACTTGTATAATATGCCCATTCATTTTTATTTACAACATGATTATGATACCCTTTTCTTTCTATGGGTACCTTTATGTTTATGTATGATTGATTATTTATGATTCTATATGTGGAAAGCATATTCATGAACATGTTATGATGGGTGCACCAAAATAATGCTCTAATAAATTTAGTAAAGTTGAGTCTCATGAGTCGTTATGTGCAACAGTCTTGGCAGTTAGCCTTGACTTGTTCTACCATGTGCAACTGTCTTAGTGGTTAACCTTGAATTATGATCCTTTATGTGCAACAAGACTTGAACCATGCTAAATTCATGTTTTATATTGCTTACACATTATTATGACTCCATGTTTATATGATCCCATGTTAATATGTTTTGATTTCACATGTTCCATGCCTTTTTATATCATTATGCTTTGCCTTCTAACCCATGTGATAAAGCTTTATTATTATGATTATTCCCTTACTAGGATTTTAGATCATCCCTTTGTTCATGTTATCCCTGGGTTATCCTATGAATATTTTTGAGTACAATGTAATTTAGGATCTCTTTATAATGATTAAATAAATAAATGTTTTATTTAGTCCCATGTTTTCAATTTTATGTACCTAGTCTTCCAAGGAACTAGAATTCACAATCCTTAGATTTTAATATGATGATTTATTATAATTAAAATCATGTAATGATATGTGTAAAAGGTTAGGGTTTCTATAGATGGTATCAGAGAAAGGTCTAGTTTTTTTGGAGATTAGGAATAGAGAACTTTAGTAAGAACCTTGAGGATGTGACTAAGTATAAGAAAACATCCCTAAATCTTGGTAAGTACAGAGTAAGTGTTTTATCAAGAAAATACATGTCTGTATGGATACCGACAAGTGGATGTGGCTCTAGCACAAATGTATCTAGGGGTAAAACCCAAAAACATCGCCTTGAGCTATACTCTAATGGGAACTGGTGCACAACAACGAGCCTTGCTACACTCTTAGTTTGACACTATTGGGGGATATTCTTTGGTAAATTCATGAGCTTGGTACAAAATATTTTTAAGGGAATAAAAAAAAAATATCCCATAAGAAATTAAGTTAAGAAATAGATCAAGGATAACCTAGATTTAAACCTAAGTAATCACAAGTTAGGATATAATTCTCCTTTACAAGTTTATCCTTTTATGTTCAAAGTTTCATTTTTATTCTTAATAGATAAGTATTCATGCCCCATAATTGTACATTATTTTTCTTAGTTAATTGTTGGAAATAGAAGAACACATGAAAATAATCAATGTGATAGAAAATGTGAGGATTTACCTAATGATATGCCAAATATGATGGGAACAGGTGCTCATAACTTCATGACAGTACTTTCTTAACTAGCTCAAGTTATGAATAATTACATGAATCATGTTAAATTCCATCCTCCTCAAAGGAAGGATAAAATTTCCATTGAATCCTTCATGTGGAAAAGGACTCCCATGTTTAGTATATCTTATGATCCCCTCATCGCGGAGTAATGGATTAACTCCATTGAAAAGATATTCTCTATCCTTCAGTGCTCAGAAGAGGAGAAAAACATAATGGAGGTCTATCGTTTTGATGAGGAAGCTGATCAGTGGTAGAAAATGATCAAGAATATGAATTCCCAAGAAGAAATTGAATTCATGTATTGGGATGAATTGAAGAAAATGTTTTTCAATAAATATTATCCCCTGAACCCACCACCTCAAGATAGAAAGAGAGTTCCTCGGACTCAAGAAGAATAGAGATGAGTCCAACGGGGAATATGAAGAAAGCTTTACAAGGCTTGAAAGATATTCCTCCGAATTTTTCATGAACACTAAAAGCAACGTGGATTTCTTCTTTAGTGGACTAAAGACGAGCTTATAAAAAGCATTGGAGATTCAAGACTTTTGTCAGTTATGGGGAGATTGTCTATTGTTCCCTTAATGTTGAAATGGAGATCGAAGACTCTCAGTGGTCTCATGGGACTAGGGATAAAAAGTATAAGATGAATTCTAATATGGGTGGTTTGTAAAATAAATCCCATGATGTAAAGAAGATCGAACATCTCACGTGTCAAAATTGTGGGAAGAAGAATCCTGGGAACTATCTAAAGGGAACTAGGAATTGCTTCAAATGTGAAAATATGAGACATCTAGAAAAGAAATTCCCCAGCCTAAATGGCCTGAAGTCCTTATTTTTATTTTTATTATAGATAATCCCCCTTTTAAGAGTTGAAGGGGAACCCGTACTTGACCCGTAGGCCCAAGGCACCAGGCCCGACATGACCTGCAATACTTAACCCGAAGGCCCTGAGGCATACCATTCCCATTACATGACCCGTAGGCCCAACCCACTAAAACTGCCCTCCCTAGAATCTTAAATCATTGATCTCCTTAGCTCCCCACCTTGCATTGTTAATCGGCTAGCATTGCCCCGTACAAAGCTGCACGGTGCCTGGTCTCGATGGCGGCTACCATACCCTTTCAATATTCCAATTTGGTTAGCTCTACATCTGGTGGCTGCTACTCCTGTTGCTCTGATCCTCTTCTGGGTACTGTTTTGTGTGAACTGTGCTACTCCATGGTCTACGTGACCCAAAGGCCCTGTGGCCCGAAGGCCTTAGATGACTCGAAGGCCCTGGAGACCCGTAGACCCAAACCAGTGGCCCGAAGGCCCAAATCAGGTGAATAGTTCTGTCTGCTATAGTACCGAATAGTAACTACTACAGTACTACTACAGTGACTGCTACAGTACCCCCCAGAAATTTGCCTCCACCCAGTTTTGAACTCGGGTCTCTTGGATGCCAAGCAGGAGCCCTTACCACTTGGGTATAGGCTCGTTGGCAAGAAATTACCTAGGGACATGAATAATTACACTAATGTGGAAGAACAATGGAAGGTTCATATCAATGCTTAACCTATAGTGCAGTGTTACAACTACAAGGAGCATGGGAATTATGCAAACAATTTCCCTAAGCCAAGGGTTATCAGAGGAAATCAACAATAACCTCTAAGGGAACAAGGAAGAGATTATGATATCACTACTACTGACGTGGATCCAAACAATGATGTAGTTATATGTATACTAGTTATTAATTCATGAATAGTGAACATACTATTTGATTCTGGTTCAACGCATTCTCTCATATCTTGCAAGTTTAGTAGCACTATTCAAACATCACCTCAAAATTTGGAGGTTAAGTTATTTGTGAGAACAACGAATGGGGAAATTATTGCGTCTAAGGTTTATAACTCATCCCTGGTAAATTTTTGTGGACTGAATCTCCCAAAAAATATTTTCATACTTACTTTAGTGGAGTTCGATGTTATCTTGGTCATGGATTGGCTATCTTTATACAAATCTAACATCAAATGTTGAGAAAGGGAGATCATTCTTCACATCCCGAAGCATCCTCCAATTCTTTACAAGTGTAAGGAGGAAGATGAATATTATTTAGAATCATTGTCTCAAGTGTAGATATTATTACCTTATGATAAAGAATTTCAAGATCAAATTATTGAGATAATGGAGATGATACTTCTAGAAGTTATTCCCATCGTGAGGGATTTCACTGATGTATTCCCTAAAGAATTGTCAGGTCAACCTCATGATTGAGAGGTTGAGTTCTCAATTGAACTTATTTTTGTATCTCTACCTATATCAAAGAAACCTTATAGAATGGCTATTGTAGAGCTATAAGATCTAAATAAGCAGTTAAAGGAGAATCTAGAGAGGGGTTTTATATGACCGAGTGCTTCACCATGGGGTGTGTCAGTCCTCTTTTTCATAAATGCACCTCTGCAATGATTATCATGAGCTCAATAAAATCACGATTAAGAAAAAGTGTCCCTGGACATATATATATATATATATATATATATATATATATATGACTTTTTCAATCAGCTTTACAGGGCCAGTTATTTCCCTAAGGTGGACCTTTGGTTAGGATATCACCAATTAAAGGTGAGGAAGGAATATATTCCCAAGAATTCATTTTGAATGAGGTATGGAAACTATGAGTTCATAGTGCTTCCCTTAGGAATCATTAATTCTCCATAAATATTCATGGATTTAATGAATATATTCTTTAGATATTACCTCTACAAATTTGTGGGACTCTTTATCGATGATATTCTGATATACTTTGAGAGTAAGGAGGAACACAAGGAGCATTTGAATAATATGCTAAAGAATTTGTGAAGGAAGAAACTATATGAAAGGTATAGTAAATGTGAGTTTTGGATGGAGGAAGTATCATTCTTGGGGAATGTAATCACCAAAAAAGGGATATCTATAGACCCTTCCAAGATAAAGGCAATTGAAGAATAGCCCAGGACAACATCTGAAATAGAGATCCATAACTTTTTGGTTCTATCTAGGTATTATAGATGATTTGTTAAGAACTTATCATGATTTTAAAACACAATGAAGAAGATGAAATGGAAGGGAGTGAAGTTTTTATAGACTTAAGAATGCGAGTAAAGCTTTAAGGAGCTCAAAAATAGGCTTATCACTTCACCAGTACTCACACTCCCAACAAGTGGAGAACTCTTTGGGGTGTACAATGATGATTCAAAGAAGGGATTAGGATGTGTGCTAATGAAAAATGATAAAGTGATAGCCTACGCCTCAAGGAAGTTGAAAATACATGAACAAAACTATCCTACGCATGATCTAGAGTTGGCAGATGCAATCTTTGCATTAAAAATATGGCGGCATTATTTCTATGGGGAGAAGTGTGAGATATATACTGATCACAAGAGTCTAAAATATATATTCACACAAAAATAGATTAATATTGCCAACAAATATGGTTAGAGCTCATCAAGAATTATGACTGCTCAATCCTCTACCATATCAGTAAGGAAAATAAGGTGGAATATACTTTAGGTAGAAAGGATCCTGCATCTTTATCAATGAGGAGAATTGAAAAGGATCTAATCTTCTTAGATTTGTAGAGGTTGGACATGGAAATCAGTAAGGGAGTAACATAATCAATCCTTTCTCAAATTATTTCTCAACCATCCATTATGGAGAAAATAAAGGATTCTCAAAGAAAAGATGTGGAGATTCAGAAAAGGGTGGAAGCTATCAGAAATGGGAAATCCTCTGAGTTCAAGTTTGACGAGGAAGGAGTTGTAATATTTGGGTCACTATTATATGTATCATCCAATACAGAGATAAAGAATGATATTTTTAATGAAACACATAACTCAACCTTATCTTTTCACCCAGGGAGCACAAAGATGTATCGAGATATCTGAGAGAACTTTTGGTGGGACAATATGAAGAAGAAGATTATTGAATATACATCAAAGTGCTTGGTATGTCAACAGGTGATGGATGAAAGATATAAGTCTAAGGGGATGATTCAAATAGTACCCATACCAACATGGAAGTGGGAGAACATCACTATGAACTTTTTCACTATACATACAAGGATATCCAGAAGAAACAATGCTATATGGGTCATTGTGGATCTTCTTACAAAGACAACTCACTTTATATCACTTTGAGAGGATTTCTCATTGGATAAAATTACATGGATATATATCAAATAAGTGGTAAGGTTTCATGGTCTACTAATATCTATTGTATTTGATAGATATCTGATATTCACCTTGAAGTTCTGGAAAATTCTCCAACATGCTCTAAGCATTGAACTAAAATTTGGTATGACCAATCATCCTCAAACTATTGGCCAATCTGAGAGAACTATTCAGAAATTGGAATAAATGTTGAGAGCATGTTATATTTACTTAAAAGGAGGATGGGAAAAACATCTTCCACTGGTCAAATTCTCTTACAAAAGTAGTTTCCACTCAAGCATCCAAATAGCACCATATGAAGCCCTTTATGGGAAAAGGGTAAGAACACCGGCATGTTCAGATGAAGTTGGTGAGAGTAAGCTGCTACAACCTGAAATGGTTGAAGAAATAGTAGGGAAGATGAAAAACATTCACCAACACATCAAGGAATCCCAAATTCGACAAAATAGTTATGAATACAATCGTTAATGAGACCTTGAGTTCAAAGTTGGAGACATGGTATTCGTCAGTATATCTCTATGGAAGAAGGTTATGAGGTTTGGGAAGAAAGGAAAGCTGAGTCCCAAGTACATAGACCCCTTCGAGATTATTGATCACATTGGAGCTATGACCCATCGACTAGCACTTTCACTTACCATGTCAAAAGTACACAATGTATTCCATGTATCCCTCTTTAGAAAGTACATACCAGATCCTTCACATGTACTATCTTTTGAGGTGGTATGATTGGAGAATGATCTTTCTTACGAGGAGTATCTAATGAAGATCTTAGATCCTAGAGATAAAGTTATATATAAAAATACTACTCACCTGATCAAAGTATTATGGACGAACCAAAAGTACGAAGAGCCAACATGGGAACTAGAGGAGGCAATAAAGGAAATGTACCCGCACCTATTTAAAGCTTATAATGTAAAATGAAATTTTGAGGGTGAAATTTACTAAAGGGGGAAGAATGTAAAGATACAAAGTTTAATCAATGGAAATTACCTTTTTATAATTATGTCATATAATCAAGTGAAATCACAAAACAATGAACTACAAATTACTATGTGACCTTTAAACATAATATTGTCACTTCCATGATTTGAATTTCGAAAATATGACATACATGGTTGCGATCAGTAAGATGTTTGGAGTCCGATAAGACAAAATTAATTTTTGTTGAATAGTAACAGACCCTTATACATAGTAATGTTAACCTTATGAATATTATTATGACCCTTATGAATATTAAATCAACCAAGTAAATAATAATCTTACCAATGAAATTATAAATAAAATTTATCCATATTATAAGTGACAATATGATAGTGTTGGTATTTTTATAAGGCATAAATATTTAATTAAAAATTTATGAATAATTTAATAATTAAAAAAGATAATTTATTTTCAAAAAATTTATTCATAAATTATTTTTTTATGTCTTACAATTATAGGTAATTTTATTAGACCTCAGTTAATTTTCAAAGTATTATAAAATCAATTATAATTTTTAAATATGTATTTTTCAAGTAAATGATGATTTTATTTAAAAATTAAATTTCCTATATATAGGAAATTATTTTCATAAAATGGAGTTCATTTTTGAATTCTACAAATTAAAAAATGGTTAAGGTGATTTTTTGGGATTTTTATGAAATACTTGAATTTTTTTATGAATAGTAAAATACAATAATTTATGATAAGTGTTAAAATCTGAATTTCTACATCATTATTTAGTCATAGATGATGTAAATGGAAATTGTTTCAAACTATCATGAAATTATTACTATTTTTGGTTACATTAATAAATACTATTCATAGTCTTGAGCAAAAATATTAAACTAATTATTAAAATAATGGGAAACCCCTCCTCTCCTCCACTATAAATACCACCCATATTTACCTATTCTATTCACTCATCTAAAGTCTTATACCTTGTATAAATTATAATAAAATATCTCTCCAATCCCCTCTACCACATTCATCAGCACTTGGTCTCTTAAAAATACAAAATACTCTCCCCTAAAGAGGTTCTCAAGGAAGTTATATTCAAGAGGTAAACTCCTCTTTTCATTTCTTTTATTTTCTTTCAAGTTCCTTTTTTTTATTTCCTCACCTCCTTTCATAAAAATGTTATGATAACTACAGTAACTTAAATGTACTATAATTTTATTATGATAATGGAATAAATCATCATCATCTCTCCTTTCCACTCCTTTTATACTAGAAATGAAAACACCACCTGAGATGTGTTAATTTATCACATTCAAGTATGACTGGTTTTCAATTTCTATTACCATATTCAATTCTGGTCATGAAACCATTTTTATGGTAGAAATAGAATATAATATGTGTATTATATCTAATTTAAGTTTTTTGGAATCTTTTTCTCACATGATATTAATGTATAAAGAAAAATGTGTTCGATGTGATCAAAAGCCGCTATTTAACCAAAAGGGTTATCATTAATGTTTTATATAATGATTCATCTTCAATCCAAAAAACCAAATGAATTTTATGACCATGTAATATTATGGATTTTCAATAATAACATAAAAATTAAATTATTTACAACCATTTTCATTTTACATGTTTATCATTACTTGTATATAAGTAAACCAATCATGAAAACCAAGGAAACAAATGCTCCCAAACAATGAAATTGAACCTCTTATCCCATCAAAAAAGGTCATGAATGAACTTAATAAGTCTATAATAAATCAATTTAATGAATAATAGGTTCTGGAAATATTAATTAATGAATGTAATTTGGTTATCTAGGAAATTAAGATCAAGTGAAGGACACCATCAGACTTAAGGTAAGGGATTCTACCCGAACCTCCATTATTCCTTCGGGTTGATCTATCTTTCTTTTTACCAAAATGAATTAATATATTATTTTTATGAACATATTCTAAATTATATGTATATTCTACAAACTCATGTATCAATATCCATTATATTTCTGGGATATACATGTTTTTTAATGATTCCCTCCTCAATTCTTCCTGTTAAGAAAGACCATTTCAAGGGAACTTCATGAATTCCTACCCAATTTCAAGTACACTCTATCATCTGTTTTAATTCACCATTATTTTTATAAAATCCTTAATTTTATTATGAAAACCTTCTTGGTTCACTTCTGGTTTTATGTAAAATATTATTCCCTTTTCTATTTTAAATTCCCTTTTGTATTTTCCTTAAAACCACACTAAAATGTTTTAAAGCAAAAATATCTTAAATACTATTATTATGTGTTGTAAATTATATTCGACATAACTTACCATGATATATTCTTATGAATGTACATGTATGTTTTAATCTCTTTCTTTCATGTACACTTGTATAATACGCCCATTCATTTTTCTTTATGACATGATTATGATACCCATTTCTTTCCATGGGTACCCTTATGTTTATGTATGATTGATTATTTATGATTATATATGTGGAAATATTATTCATGAATATGTTATGATGGGTGAACCCAGATATCACTCCAATGCATTGGGTAAAGTTGAGTCTCATGAGATGTTTTGTGCAATAATCTTGGCAGTTAGCCTTGACTCGTGCTACCATGTGCAACGATCTTGGTGGTTAACCTTGATTTGTACTCCCCTATATGAAAAGAGCCTTGAATCACGATAAATTAATGTTTTATGTTGATGAATAATTATTATTACTCCATGTTTATATGATCCCATGTTTATATATTATGATTTCACATGTTCCATGAATTTTTATATCATTATGACATTCCTTCTAACCCATGTGCTAAAGATTTATTATTATTATTATTCCCTTACTAGGATTTTATCTAATACATTTGTTCATGTTATACCTAGGTTATCCTATAAATATGTATGAGTAAAATTGAATTTATTTTCTCTTTATGAATATTAAATAAAGAAACTTTTTATTTAGCCCCATGTTTTCAGTTTTATGTACCTAGTCTTCCAAGAAACTAGAATTCACGATCCTTGGGTTGTAATAAAATGTTTAATTATGATTAAAATTATGTAATGATATGTGTAAAAGGATAGGGTCTTTATAGGGTAGAAGTATAATTACATAGTCTTATAATTTATTGGTAAAATACTTATAACACATGAACCCACTTATCGGGGATTGATGAGTAAAACCAATACATTAAGGGAATATTGCCACCATATCATGATGTAATTGGTAGTGAGCCTTGACATACAAAATAATTTTCTATGTTTATGAATACCACATTCATATGCCTGTGTTATGTTTTCATGACTCATAATTATTGAATCATGTTTCCATACTCTTATTTATCATCTCTTATATTATTCCAAAAGTTTTATGAAATGAATCATGATTTGTGATATATGTTTTATTGGGTATAGTTATATTATGTTATGTACATGTACCTTTATCATGTTCTCATAACCATATTCTCATCTTATTCACACTTATGATCTTTGATTATTTTCTTTCATGTTTACCCTTACTGAGCATTTGAGATTACCCATTTTCATGTTTCCATTCCCTAGGTTGTAGAGAAGAATATTATATATTATATTTCTAAAATGGAATCATGTGAGAATAATATTCTTGGGATATATTAAACATGTTGTAAAATAAGTTTTTTATGTATCTAATCTACAAAGACAACAAAACTATAGGTTTTGGGGTTTGATTTATATTGAGATGTAAGGATTATTCAACTAAAATGATGTAATATACATGTACATTGTTGTTGGGTTATATAAGTTTGTATCATAGTGGGGTTTAGTTATTTTTTTTGGTTTAAGATATGAAGAATAAGAGAATAAAACCTTAAACAACATATGATGAACTGAAAGTGATGTAGGATGAACTCGAAATTTCATAAGTTGAAATGAAGGTGTTATAATTTAGTACATATTAAGATTGATTTAACTTATCCTATAATATATTACTTGTATTTTTTTTTGATACTCCCCCTAACCATTTTGGTTTTAGTCAATGGTCGGAACTAGTAGGAATTGAGTTAATAATGATTGTGATGAAAAATGTGGTGATTTTACCAATGAGAAACTAAATGTAATGGGATAAGGAGTAAATAAATCCATGAAAATACTATATCATGTTATAAAAAATAACCTTAACCATGTTGAACTCTTAAATGAAACAAAGAAGGAACAAAATGTTATTGATTCTTTCATGTGCTAATGACTTCTGTCCTTTAGTGGGTCTTATGATCCACTAATTTATGAGAAATGGATCAACACAATAAAATATTTTTTCCAAATCTTGGAGCATGAAAATGTTATTTCAGTAAATTATTATTTGTAAGGTTAGGAAGATAAATAGTGGAAATCAATCAAGAACATGATAAAATAAGAAGAAATCAAATCCATGTAGTGGGAGGAGTTTAGGAAGGTACTTTCCAATAAATATTTTCCATAAACACTTCATACTAATATGGAGAGATAATTACTTCTTGAGTTGAAATAAAAGTATGATGAATACTTTGGTACATATAAATAAAACTTAAGAATAATTAAATGGTGGACTTTTGGTATTATCATTTTCATTGAAATAAAAATTTATTTTTTCTTGATTTTCTTAAAACTAAGTCTCTAAAAAACTATCCATAAGATACTTTGGTAGCAGTGAAGAAATTTTTCGATGTTCTATCAATTAGGAAATGGAAATTAGAGACTCCAATTATCCTTATTATTTTGGAGATAATAAAATCAAAATAGTTTTTTTTGGAAACTCGAATGATAAAATCCATAGAGTAAAGAAGATTCACATTCTAACATGCCAAAGATGTGGGAAGAAGCATGTGGGTAATTGTCTCAAAGTAATGAGAAAACTCTTCAAGTGTGAGAGATAAGGCTATCAGGAACATGAATGTATAAGGGATATAAATAATTAAAATAATGATAAAATTAATAAACCATACACACTCCAATGATTTGATTGTAAGGAGTATAGATATTATTCCTACTAGTTCACCAAACTAATGGTTAATGAAGACAATAGACTTCAACAAACTCCTAATCCAATAGACAAAGGGAATGACTATGTAACCTTAATTACTAAATTGAGTCATGAAAATAAATTCATTTAAGGTACACTTATTATTGTGACCCTATATTTTCATACATAGAAATTATATTTGTTTAGATGAATATTCATTTCATTACACAAACACACACCTGATGATCGTAATGGTATAGTGCCTTTGGAAACTTGAAAACATAAAAAACTGGTTCATAAGATCTCAACATCTTCTCCCACTTAGTTTCTCATATCTAGCACCCTTATTAAAAATATCACACATAATACCTATCATAATAACATGGGGAAAAGAAACATAATAAATAATGATATAAAATGACCAGTAAGGGTAAACAAGGGAGATATAAATATAACATGATCATATGGGTATGAGAACATGATAATAATATTTGAAAACTATACCCTGAATATCATAGATCATAAGCCCGAGTCATGGATAAATCTTTGTAGTTTATTAGACATGAATCATAATGTAATCAAAGAACATGATCCATGAGAGAATAACATTGGACTAAGATATAGATTTGTGGCATACACATAAGCATATAAAATCTTAGGTCAAGGATATCCACTAATACATTCATAACATGTTGGGATTGGGCTAACCACCCATGTACCTTCTTTAGGCTTGGGACAACCTCACATGTACCCTCTTTTGGGATTGGTCTAACCACAAATATACCCTCTTTCAGGCTTGGGATATCCTCAAGTATACCCTTTGAGATCATATAACATTAATCATTTCCCAATTCATTGTAGAGAGATATAAGTCCCACCTATCACATAATAAAAATCATACATACATGTTCCAAAAGATAACAAAACATTCATTATATCAAAATCCATGAAAAGAAAAGAAAACAAAAGTGTTTAATATAATATTTTATCATAGAATAACCCATGGAAATGAAACATGGTTCATAAATACCATTTCATCATAAAAAACCATTCAGATAAAGAATAATAGTGGTATCCTTGGATCATATCCCAAGTAAAACATAAGTAACATCAAAGGATGACATCTTAGAAGAAAAATTATTTTTAAATATTACTCATAATACTTATTGAGGAAAATATTCTTTTCACTTTGAAAATAATTTTTAAAATATACAACATTTTAAAAATAATTTTCTTTGAAAATAACCTTGGAAACTTATTAAGGAATCTTTAATGATCATTTAAAATATTTCTTGAGAAAAATAACATTTCCTTGAAATACATTTTTTTAAACATAAAATTATTAAAATATTATGTAAATAATTTTCTTTGAAAATAACCTTGAAAACTTATAAAGGAATCTTTAAAAATCATTTAAAACATTTCTTGAAGAAAATATACCTTACAATTTTAAAAGAACTTTTTAAAACATAAAACATTTTCAAAATCCTTTTCATTGAAAATAAACTTGAAATGTTATAAAGAAAGATTTAAAAATAATTTAAATAATTTCTTTATGAAAATATCCTTTCCACTTTGAAAAAAACTTTTTAAAACAAAAAACATTTTAAAAATCCTTTTTTTTGAAAATAGCCTTACAAACTTATAAAGGAATAATTAAAAATAATTTAAAAAACAACTTGAGGAAAATATAATTTCCAATTTGAAAAACATTTTTTTTAAAACATAAAAAATTTTAACAATATTTTTATTTGATAATAACCATTGAAAATTATAGAGTAATATTTAAAAAATTGAGTGTTCATGATCGTAGGAAATGCTGTACACGTAAAAATAATGATTATTTTCACCTTTTCAATAAAATCAAAACATGCCTTGTTTTGAAAATGAAATAAATATTCATTTTAATTTTTTTTGAAAAAAATTTAAAAAAAGTTAAAAAATTATTTAAACAATCCCATAGTAAAATTATTTTTTTGAAAGTAATTTTAGAAAACATGGATATGTAAGTAAAGGGTTTTTGACCAAAGAGGAAAAAAACTGGTTTTCTTTAAACAAATTATTTTAGAATCATGAGTACATAAAGAGATTTAAATGAAGGTAAACATTTATTATAATGAAATAATTAAAGTATAATAACATTCATGAGTTTCTTGAGATATTGGATCATAATAGTTCATCCTCATAAGCATAAACACAAACAATACTGATAAATGATGAGATTGTATCATACAACCATCACTGCTTTGGTAACATTGAATCATAATCCAAATGAAATAATAAAGAAACCAAAACTTAAAATATATTTATAATAAATAGATTAATGATATTACATGTTAAAGGTACTATATATACACCTCATAAAAGAAGATAGATGCATAACATTACATATGTCTCAAAGAAGAAAAATCGAGATAAAAATTCATTACGGCTTTGGTAACTTTTGAACCATAAACCCCAAGAAAGAGAGATACTAAAATAGATATGTAGATCCACATAATGTTAAGGAAAATAATCATAAAATAAATTCATGGGAAGTATATAGACCATATAAAAGCAACATGTGGTGAATTTGAAATGTGTCTCATAGAAAATAAAAGCGAGACAAAAATCCCTTACCATAAGTATCAACATCCTTAATACACATTGAAAAGTACCATATAATAAATATAATTTTATTATAAATATATTAAATAATAATTATAATATTTATAATACCATATATTATTTACTTATGACCTTTTATTACTTTTTTATTAACAAATCCTTGTTAAAATCACATTTTGGGTAATAATTGTTTCATTTTCATATATGTTTGGGTTTAGTATTTTCAGTATTATTAATTTATTATGGTTACATAATCTATATAATATTAATAATGATATAAATATAATATATATTCATTATATATGTATTTATAGTAATCCATAAAAATTAGAGATAAAAAATGAAATACACCATTCATGGAGACGGTGGACCATACGTATGCATGAAAGCCGTTTCCATTTTCTTGAAGGATGAAATGAAAGAAAGGTAAATAATATATTAACTTTAAATAATAATTTTTATGTCATATATATCACATATATTAATTAAATATACCCTTATTACCTTCCATGAAAAGTGTTAGTGAAAAACGAATCACATTAGTTCACGAGGAGGTATTCTGCCGTACACATGAACAACGTTATCGTACCCACCAAGGAATGGAAATTAAAAAGGTATATGTGATATGTTAATTAAATAAGTATAATTATGTTAAATATTATATATATATGTATATATTCATTTTATCTATCATTATTACCATCAAAGTAAAATAGAAATGAAAAAACACATTGTATCAGTTTGCGAGGAGATAGTCCACTATACACACAAGCGATGTTATTGTTTTATAATGGGTTGGAAGGTAAGAATTTTGGTGTGATCTTATAATTATATAAGTATAATAATATCATATATATATATTATATAAAAATTAAATCCATCATTAAATCCATATTTGAGAGGTAGTGATGGAAAATGAATAACATCGGTTCACAAGGCGGTAGTCTGTCATACATACGATTGATGTTTTTGTTTCCCATTTGATGGAAGTGGAGATGTTTAATATTTATTACATTAACATAATAAAATATAATTATTTGGTAGATATTTTTTTATATCAACATTTTTGAATAATATTAAAGGAGGTGGAAGAAGAAATAAAACAAAAAATAAAATTTTAAGAATTTAACCTCTTCTTTAGAGAACCTCTTTAGGTTTACACCTAAATGCGTATTAAGAGGGACTAATAACCAAAATAAGTCCTATAGGATGAGGGGAGGTAATTAATTAAAATAATGTTTTAGGTATTTTCTATACCAAATAGTTTTGGAAGTGTGGAAAGGAAAAGATAAGGGGTGGCCTTTTATAAGCAGGGGAGAGGACACACATGGAATTTTTGAAAAGAATAAAGTGTACCCATGTTTTTGTATACCACAAGGATCCAAAATGAGAAGTTATAAATAATTAGAGGTTATAAGGTTAAAATATATCTATAAAATGTGTATTGGAAAATTTTATAGGTTAATTTACCCATTATAATTTTATTTTAACCCCTGATAAACTCGTTTTAACATTAACAACGACAATTAATTGAAATAATTTTACTTTTAAAACCATATTAAAATAAAATTTATCTTATAAATTATTTGAATGAAAATATATTTTTAATAAAAACCAATATTTTTAACTATTCACTAATTTTTTTCTTTTTATAAAATTATCAAAAATTAACTCCATAATAATTTTGAAATTATGGTTAAAAAAATTAAGATAATTTTTTAAAATAAATTTTATAAAATTTGAAAAAAATAATTTTAAAGAAGTGCACAAAATTAGATAAAACCGCTTTTTTAGAAAAATACAGTTTTAAGCGTAAAATTGAATTTATTCATAAATCATACCTAGAAGACAAATAAGATGAATTTTGAATAGTTGGTTGAATATATAATATATATATTTCATTAAAATCATTCACTACATGTTATTTTTTATTTTCTTGAGGTAAAACACGTTTGTATGCATAAAAATAGTTTTTTTTTTCAGAAAAAGATTTAGTTTAATTTAAAATCATTTTAATTTTCATTTCTATTTAATTGTCCATAAAATAATTAATAATATATACATGTGTAAAACATATATTTTCATAATTTAATTAATCTTATTCATGTCTTCTATTATAATGGCTAGACGATAACTATCATATTAAAAAAATAATATTTTAATCAGATACTGTATTTTGTTAAAATTGAGTATTGTATGTAGAAAAAGGTATTGAAGAAATTAAATTTAATTGAAAAAAATATTTAATAAAATATATGGGTGTTACATTTTATTCCCCTTAAAATTAATTTCTACCTCAAAATTCATCACATTATTTAAAACAACCGAGGATACTTTTTCCTCTTTACAACCTTAGGTTACCATATAGCTTCATCAAGCTGGTGGTTTCAACATAAAACTTTGACCATGTGAGTGGAATTATTACATATCACTTTTTATGTATGATCTAGAATCTTCACAAGTTATTCCTCATAAAAATGATCATTCTACAATGGTTTAACCTATGAGTCCAGTACATGTGATGAATTAGGTATGTTCTTCCTCAAGAGAGATACATGGAATACATCATGAACCCATGAGAGGTTTAGTGGAAGTAAAAAATGATAAAATACTGTCTTTATATGATCAAAAATTTCAAAGGGACCGTTATACCTTGGGATTAGCTTTTCTTTGTGTTGTAAGCACAATTTTATCCTTTCGTTATGCTTTGATCAATTTCCAATTCATCTATTACTCTAATGAATATGATTTTTTATACCTGAAACACTAATGGTTCACAAGATCCATAATAAAATGAAAGGTCATTCTATAGTGCCATGATGTAGTATAAACTTAGAGCGGTTCCCTGAGATGGTTTTCCACTGGGCCTCAAGCGCACCTCGTTGTATGCCAAAGGATTCTAACTAATAGTGAGGGTTTAAAGGTGGTACAATGGGGAGACTATACCAACTTGATTAGAGATAAATATAACAGAATCAATAATAAATAAAGGAAATGGAATAAAAAACGACTGATCCTAAATAATAAAATAATGAGTTATCATGCATGAACATACCATAATATGAAAAAATATACAACAAGTATAAATAACCATTATACAAGGAAAATAAAATACCCTAAGGGCTATCTCCATGATAATACCAATCTTTGGATCAATCCCATGCTCATAATATCCCATATACATGCACAACAACACAGGCATAAACTATGAATTTGAACCTTCAAACATGAGGTCTGTCCAAGTACCAATCAACATACCAAATATGGTGTGAGATATAATCAGTAGTCCACCACCAAAAATGTCTATAATAAATCAATTCTATATATATTGGCTGTAGTAATGTATAGATATAACTAGAGTAAAGCTATAAAGGTAAGTGATGTAATATAGTCTATAAAAACATATTATAATAACAAGTCTATAAATAATGAATAATTGTAAATATATTAAATCATCAACTATGACCTTCGCTAACATATTGAGTGTCAATAAAGTATAAAATATGCCGATTAATCATGTATTAGAACTACAAGGGCTAAGACCCAGGGCCATTGACCAAGGCATCTTCTTCGAGTCCATAGATCTCATCAATAGAAAACTCAGTGAAATATATACTTACACAATCTAGGACCCAAGGCCATTGACCAGGGAATACTCTTTGAGTCCATGGAGCTTATCCATATAAAACTCAGTAAAGACTTGGGTGGAGCCTAAGGAGTGTGTCTGAGGCAGTCTAAGAAAGAAAGATCCAAGATTACAATCTAAGGAATCTAATTTAATATATATATATAAGCGGGTGATCGGTTCCATGCCTCATTACGTACCACCATTTCTATAATGTGTAATAAAATTTAACATAATTCATATATGATTTAAGGTCCCATGTTAATATCTATTCCCATATCAATTTAATTCAACACATTCAATTCTTAATTTAATTTACATACAAGAGATGAAAAGGAAGGCCATGTTAATGTTCATTCCATTTAATTAAATAACTATATAACTAGCATAATTCAGGGGATTTTCCATTTCATTCAATATCTCCCATTTATTCCATTTCATCTCACCATCCATTTATAAATGACAAGGTTCTAAGTAAGGTACTCAATCGTAAACAATTCATTTAATTTATATTTATACCCCTTCAATAAGAGGTTAGCACAACACACTGCATGGGTCGGTGTAAACATGTTCAATATCATAAAACCACCTTAGGGGTGGTTTGGGTTGAGTTTGATGACCTCCAACCTTTCATATGGGTGTAATAACAGGTTTAAATCATGGTATAAACTTCCAATTCAAGGGTATATTATTTTAATGAGAAATTCTCAAAACTTTTAGCATGAAGAAAAACATCATAAGTTATGAAACACCAAAAATTTTCAGAAAATTTTATTGACCACCTACCTTAAAATTAAGATAGTCTACTCACCCAATATCGGGTTTTGATTTGATTTGTAATGAGAGAAATCAGAATAAATTTCAAAAAACCTAAAAATAGGGAAAAAGATATTGCACGGATTTTGTATTCTGTATAGAGAGATATTTGAAGAAAAAATGGAAGAGGAGTAGAGAACTTACCGATATGGTTCCATAGCTCCCAATGGTGCCTAAATCATAGCTTGTATGAGGGATGTAAGAACCCATATCTTCTTTTCAGGTATGTTTTCTTTTTCTGGTAGTTTTTGAGAAAAAGAGGAATTTTTGGAAATTTCTGAAGTACACGCCATGTACTTTATGAGTACACACCATGTACTCGGTTATCGTGGGTAGCTGTGTGCTGGCCGTGTAGCGGCCATGCATATGACCATGTGGGGGTGACCTGGAGGCCACCTAAAATGGATTATGGAAACAGTAAGTACACACCGTGTATTTTATTTTTTTCATTAAACATACCAGGGTCATATCTAATCACTAGAAACATATTCTAGGTTTCGTTTGGCCGAGAGCTCACGTACGACCATGATCTTCCTCCAAGTCCCTGACCAAGCATCCAAAATCCAAATCGACCACCGTCGATTGCATTGGTATCAACTCATTATGCTCTCCCTTCTTCTTGAGCTACATTTCTTGATTCCTCATGCTTTTCAAGTTATCATTTGTTGAACGTTTTAGATTTTTTTGTAGATCTTTGGAATTATTAGGTGATTAAAACCCTGAGACTCAAGTATATTGATCTCCCAACCTCAAGGTAGGTGGTTTGTGCCTTTCTGTTGAAAGTATTTGAGTTATATGTGCAATTTTTACCAATACCCTTGAACGGGGTATTGTGTATTTACCATTTTAACCCTTTTATTTTCCTGCTATGCTGGTATGCATGAGTATAGGTTAATTGGATGCGAATAGGGTTGATTTATATGCTTTGGATGTGTTTTCCCATGCATGTTCTGTCTACGACCATTTGGTCTTGTTTAGCCCGTTGGGCTTCCTTGATGTTTTTTCCATGCCTAGTACTGTAGGATGAAGTGATTATCTTTATCTAACAGGCTTGATACACTATAGAATATTTAGCCAAGTAGTTATCAAGGTTTACTTTGGCCGTATTGCATTGCTATGCTCGTTTGACATACACAGGGCCATGAGAACCTGGTGTAGTAGACTATAAGGGGAATTGACCGTGTGAGCTTCCTCAGAGAGTCTTTAACTACGTTTGACTATAAGGGGAATTGACCGAGTGAGCTTCCTCAGAGAGTCTTGAATTACTTTTGGGATATAATGGGAATTGACCATGTGAGCTTCCTCAGAAAGTCTTTAAACACGTTTGACTTAAGGGGAATTGACCGTGTTAGATTCCTCAGAGAGTCTTGAATTACTTTTGGGCTATAAGGGGAATTGACCGTGTGATCTTCCTTACAGAGTCTTTAACCATTGAACTATAAGGGGAATTGACTGTGTGAGCTTCCTCAGAGAGTCTTCGTATATTCTTACAACTAAACCAGAATGGGTAGACTGTGTGTACTTACCAGAGGGTTATCTTCTTGATTGGCTGCTTACTTGATATGTGAAATTGAATACTTTGAAACTGCAGAATTATTACTGCTGAGTACTTCCTTATTTACTGTTTCTTTGCTTATTACCTGCCATATATATTCAATTACTATTAGGAACAAATCTTCGGATGTTTTCCTAATGGGATTTAGTCTCACACCCTATTTGGGTCATGCTTTTGGGCCCAAACAGATTATATTGCTGTAGGTATAGATAAGGGAAAGCGACCTTCTACTTCAGGTACTTGACCACTTTGTAGCTGGAGAGTATAAGACCAAGTTGAGGCTTGCGATACTGAGGAGTTTGTCTATTTTATTTTGTACTTTGGTTTATTTATGTATTCCATCATTGTGACTTGTTTGTCTATTTTTATAGACATATGTATGATGTATCATTTATATATGTGGGCTCCAGTTGTTTATTACTTCCACTATTTACTTATTGCATGTTTTGCTGCTTCTTTTATTTCTATATGTTTTACTTCTACTGTGTTAACCTGCCAATGAGGGTATAGCATCCCCACCATCACACCCAAGGATCTTTATGCTAGTCAGAAGCCTCTGGCATTTGGGGAAATACGCTTGAGGCCATGTGACCAAATGGGTACGGGGCGCCACTGGGTGGCTTCTAGAACCGAGATGTTACAAAGTTGTATTAGATGAATTATTTTCTTCTTGACTTAATGTTTAGAGCCTATAGCTAGGGATATGACAGAATTGATACTTGGTAATAAGTTGTGCCCGGGAATAGCTAACTTGTGTACAGGGAAAATCCAATATACCTCATTTATTGCAATTTTTCTGGTTTTGCAATTTTATAGTTGATTTGATTTCACTGTTGGGTGATTCACATATTTTTTGCTGTTACTGTTGATGTTGTTGAGGTTCTATTTCTATCTCAACCCGATGAGATGAGGGTATTCCATCTCATGCATCATATAGGTACTTGCTAAAAATCCCATGTCATGTATTCTTTCCATGCCATTTAGGGTGCATTAGCGATTGCATGTTGTTGTGATAGATGTTTTTCTAGATATTAATGTTGTTGTTATAGATGCTTTGATAGAATACATGTTTTTTGATAGGGTATTGCTTTTTGTAAGGTCTTGTTTAAATGGATTCCAAAATTTGTTTTTTGAGGTGTTATGGGCCCTTATGAATCGGAATTTGGTAGATCATTGATGTGTTTTCCTTGTTTATAACATGTATAAGATGCCAAGATTTGATTTGAAGGGAGTATGGTCCCTCATGGATCAGAATTTGGAACTTTCAATGTTTTTTTTAGTTTTTTTTGGGTTCCATAGTAGTTTCTGAGGCTTACTGTCTGGAAAACCCAGAATACACAGTGTGTAATGTTAAATACAAGCCACGTGTTCTTCTATTTGGGAAGAAACATTTTTTTCATAATTACACACCGTGTACTGTATGTAAACGCCATGTAGTCTCTAACCGTGTCACATGCCATGTGTAATGAGACACGGGGCTGGGAAATCTTGATAGAACATGTCGTATACCATATGTGCACGTCGTGTGTAGAGACCCTGTGTCCACCCGTGTGACCAACAACACAGATGGATGAAAGCTTAAGTTATACACGCTGTGTCACTCTTGCACACACCGTGTAGTGTAACCCGTGTAGCCGACCGTGTAGCTAACAACACGGGTTAGTGGAGTCTCTTCTTATACACACAGTGTCCACCTGGAACATGCCGTATAGTGTGAGCTGTGTATCCGGTCGTGTCATTAACAACACGAGTCGGTGAAGCACATCTAGTACACTCCGTGTTTGGAATGAACATGCTGTGTAGTCTTGTCTTAGGAGAGCCATGTGGCTTTGCTGTGTAGAAGAACTTGGGAAGGGGAAGAGAAGTTGAGTACACGCCGTGGGTTATGACAACATGCCATGTGTTCGGGGTGTTACAAGACTAGTTGTGGCAGGAGTACACGCCCATGTAAAAGGCTTAAGAGAACATGTCGTGTAGACTTTATAAATGCCGTGTAGTCATGTTTTAGACAACTTGAATGCTTTCTTTACCTTGTTCCCTTATTACACTTCTATGTTTCAGTCCCTATTAATCTTGATCTAAGGTGTGCATTTGAACTTGCAGAGTCATGCCACTGAGACGTCCTCTGGTTGTATGCCAGTCACAAGGTAGTGATTAGACATTGAACATGGTTGATCAGGGACTTCCAGTAGATCCTCCAGTTGTGCCAGTCTTGACACCAGCCGTTATACGTAACACAGGTGTTGATGCACAATTCATAGAGGGATTTATGAGGATGATTTAGACCTTTCAGGGAGCACCACCTCCTGCCTCATCGATGACAGAATTGACATTTGTCTTCCAGCAGCAGCATCCTCCCACTTTCTCAGGGGATGTAGGACCCCCAGCTGTAGATTCATGGATAGAATACATGATGACGATCTTCAAGAATCTGGAGATACCTACTAAGAGGAGAGTGAAGCTCGCTACCAACATGCTTCGAGACTCTGCTAAGAGATGGTGGGATGTGATATCATAGGTGGGACACCATCAGAATATGGCTTGAGATGAGTTTTAGTGCATCTTCTATGATTACTTCTACCCAGAGACCTTGATGGCCGACCGAGCTTGAGAGTTCATGATTCTTGAGTAGGGTACTCTTTTAGTCATGGAGTATTCCTCTTTCTTCACCAAGCTATAGCATTTTACACCCTCTTTAGGAGGAGATGAGTTGTTCCTTGCACAGAAGTTTGAGGATGGTCTCAGGAAGGATATCTGATCCCTATTGAACATCTTTAGGTTGACTTTGATATCCTCTATAGTGAACCAATAACTAATCATAGAGTTCAATATGAGGGATTATGGAGTAGTGGGCCAGGGTGGTTCAACATCCAGGGTTAGTGCTTCTTCGGCCGATAACAGGAAGCACCGCAGGGAGACTACACAAAGAGATCATAATAGGCAATATGGTAGCCAGGTGGTGTGATACCAGTGCGGGAAGAGCAGGCATACGAGGCCACATTGCCCGAGAGACCTAGTTGAGTACCGATCTTGCAGTAAGATGGTCCATCTTCAGCGTTTCCATCAGATCTTCTCACCAGTAGTTGGTGATAGGGGTTCTTCTATGACTCCAAATTTAGGAGAAGCACCACTAGTTTCTCACCAGTCTAGGAATTAGAGTTCTTTCGGCCATTCAAGCCGAGGTGGAGGTCATGTCCGTGGTGGTCAGTCACTGGTCTTTTAGTAACAACTGGGTGGATCATCTTAGAGTGGTCAGGCAGGATCACAGGGCTGCGGTGTTGGATAGACTTTTGTATTGGAGTAGGAACAATAGGATAAGGATCCCAGACCCTCTACAGTGCGAGGTACGATCCTAGTAGCCTCAGTTTTAGCTTTTTCTCTTTTTGATACAGAGGATTCCCATATCTTTATATATTTTGCTGTTGTAGAGATCCTTGGTCTCTATATCTTTTCTTTTGTAGATATATTGACACTAGAAACTCCATTGGGGATAAGAACGAAGAGTGTACATCAGTGTAAGGAGTTCCCTCTAGAGGTTAGTGGGTGTCACTTTTTATGGGACCTCTATGTCCTAGAGATGACATGCTATGATGTCATTCTTAGAATGGACTGGCTGGTTCCCTTCCAGGCAGTCGTCGATTTCTATCACTGTAGGGTGAGTTTCATATCACCAGAGGGCAGATCGTTTCTTCACAAGGGAGAATGGGATGTCCCGGCAAGCAGAGCAGAACCATAGCAACATGGTTTGGGAGGAGTTACAACCCAAATCGCTATTCTATATCTTGATGACCAGGGGACTTTGTAGATGGATTTTCCTCTAGTGATGGATTGTTTCAAATATTTCTTTCCAGATTAATTTTCAGGTTTGACTTCAGAGCACGAGATATACTTTTTGATTAATATTGTTCTAGGGGTAGAAACAGTGTCTATTCCTCCTTAAAGGATGGCTACACTAGAGTTATAGGAGATTAAGAAGCAGTTTGAGGAGTTGCATACAAAGGGTTTCATCTGACCCAATACTTCTCCTTGGGGTTCACCCGTCCTGTTTGAGAAGAAGGTGGATGGTACCCTCAAACTTTGTGTGGATTATCAGAAGTTGAACCAAGTGATGGTCAAGAACTGATATCCCTTGTTGAGGATTGATGATCTCTTTGATCAGCTTCAAGGAGCCAGGGTGTTCCCAAATATTGACTTGAGATCTGGTTATCATCAGTTGCACGTTAGACCATTAGATATACCTCTTACAGCCTTCCAGAGAAGGTATGGTCTATAAGAGTAAATGGTTATGCCATTCGGTCTCACAAACACGCCTGCAGTTTTCATGGCACTGATGAACCGAGTGTTCCATCCATACTTGGATTCTTTCATGGAAGTCTTCATGGATGATATATTGGTGTACTCTTACACTCAACACGACCATGATACACATCTTGATATCATTTTGAGTACACTGAGAGAGCATCATTTATATACTAATCTCTCAAAATGCCACTTTTTGATGGATCAGATTCACTTCTTAGGTCATGTCATCTTAGAGACAGGAGTATCAGTAGACCCAGAGAAAGTGAGAGCAGTAGTTTCCTGGGAGAAGCTGAAGAACGTTTTGAGGTGCAGAGTTTACTAGGGCTATCTAGATACTACAAAAACTTCATACAGGACTTTTTATGCTTAGTAGCACCACTGATGGGTCTGACTAAGAAGGGTGAAAAATTCTCGTGGTCATATTCTTGTAAGTCAGCCTTTCAAGAGTTGAAAGGGAGGTTGACTTATACACCGATACTATTATTTCTAGAGCTGGGAAAGGGCTATACTGTGTACTATGATGTTTTAAGTATTGGTTTGGGAGCTGTGCTTATACTGGGATAAGGGGTCATTGCGTATGGGTCTCGATAGTTGCGGCCACATGAGAGGAATTACCCGACACACGATCTCAAGTTGGATGTTGTTGTTCATGCCTTACGCTGTTGGATATATTATCTTCTAGGAGATAATTTTTTGGTTTTCACTGACCACAATAGTCTCAATTACATCTTCACTCAGCGTGATCTGAATTTTAGGCAGTGAAGGTGGGTTGAGAACCTTTAGTCTTTTGACTTCGAGCTTGCCTATATGCCTGGGAAAAGCAATGTAGTGGCTGATGCGTTGAGCAGGAGGACTCAGATACATGCAGTTCAGGAGGCCAACAATGAGTGGAAGCTTATAGATTTGTTCTTTGAGATGCATTTGGAGGTGAACAATAGACATGGGCAGACACTTCTTTCATCTATAGCTGTTACCTCTACTCTTCTTGATCGAGTGAAAATGATGCAGTTATCAGATTCCAAAGGCCTAGTCCTATGGGAGACTGTGTCAGGAGAGGACCCTATTACTAGATGGACCATTGGTGAGGATGAGATCTTACATTTCTAAGGGAGAATGTGGGTTCCAGCAGACATATGTGAGGAGCTGATGTGGGACTTTCATTCCTCATTTTGGGCAGTTCATCATGGTGTCACCAAGATGTATTGTGATCTACACCATCGGTATTGGTGGCCAGGTATGAAGAGAGATGTGGCTGGTTTCGTCATGAAGTGTTACACCTATTAGTAGGTAAAGGCAGAGCATCAGTGACCATCAGGTCTTTTGAAGTAGTTACCCATTCATTAGTGGAAGTGGAATGATGTCGTGGTGGATTTTGTGACAGGTTTTTCGAGGTCGCCTTGAGGGAATGATGTAGTATGGCTTGTCATTGACAGACTTAAGAAGGTTGATCACTTCTTGCCGATCATGGATACCTTCAGTGTCGATGATCTGGGACGACTGTACATATGAGAGATAGTATGTCTACATGGATTTCCACACTCCATAGTTTTAGACATGGATACACATTTTACTTCTCGGGTCTGGTAGGGGCTTCAGAAGACTTTGGGTACACAGGTTCTTTTTAGTACAACTTACCATCCCCAGATAGAAGGAAATTTTGAGCATATGATTCAGGTGCTTGAGGACATGCTTTGAGAATGTATTCTGGATTTTGGAGGTTCTTGGGAGAATCACATAACTCTTGTGGAGTTTGACTACAACAATAGTTTTCAATCAATTATTCAGATGTCACCTTATGAGGCTTTGTACGGTAGTCCATACCAATCACCCTTATGTTGGCTGGAGGTAGGAGAGGCAGCTATGCTGGGACCTCGTCTTGTCCAGGAGACCACAAAGCAGATAGAGTTGATTCAGAAGAGGATGGCTACTGCATAGTTTCGACAGAAGTCTTATGCTGATCGACGGAGATGACATCTAGAGTTCAAGGTCGGAGATCAGGCTTTCTTGCATATTACACCGAGGTTGGGACACATAAGTATTAGGAGACAATGTAAGCTTTCTCTAAGGTACGTTGGGCCATTTGAGGTGTTGGAGAGAGTTGGGACGGTTGCCTATCAGTTGCAGTTACCTCAGAGATACCGTGATATGCATGATTTTTTCCATGTTTCTCAGCTTCGACGTTACTTCTCAGACCCGTCTCATGTTTTCCATCCCGAGGAAGTCGAGTTAGAGGTGGATGCATTGTTTGAGGAGCATCCTATAGGGATTTTTGATCGAAGTACAAAGGTTCTCCGTGGGTGGTCTGTTCCTCTAGTATGGGTTCTATGGCAGCACGAGTGAGTACAGGACGAGACTTGGGAGAGGAAGGCCGATGTATGATCCTAGTGGCCAGAGCTGTTCGGGGATTCTTCTTCTATGCCTCCTTGATAAGGAAATTTGGGGACAAATTTATTTAAGGGGGGATGTTTTTAAGAACCTGGGTCTTCTTTTCAGGTATGTTTTCCTTTTCTAGTAGTTTTTTATAAAAAGAGTAATTTTTGAAAATTTCTGAAGTACACGGCGTGTACTTTATGAGTACACGCCGTGTACTCGGTTACTGTGGGTAGCCATGTGTTGGCCGTGTAGTGTCCATGCACATGGCCATGTGGGGGTGACCTAGAGGCCGCCTAAATCAGAGTATAGAAATGGAAATTACACTCCATGTACATCAAAAGTACATGTTGTGTATTTTCTTTTTTTTCATTAAATGTACCGGGGTCACGTCTAATCACCAGGAACATGTTCTTCCAGGTTTCGTCGGCCGAGAGCTCCCGTATGACCACAATCTTCCTCTGAGCCCCCAACCAAGCATCCAAACTCTGAATTGACCTTCGTCTATTGTGTTGGGATCACCTCGGTAGGCTCTCTCTTCTTCTTGATCTTCATTTATTGATTCCTCCTCCTTTTCAAGTTATCCTCTATTGAAGGTTTTAGTCTTTTTGTAGATATTCGGCGTTCTAAGGTGATTCAAGCCCTGAGACTCAAGTATATTGATCTCCCAACACCGAGGTAGGTGGTTTTTTCCTTTATGTTGAAATTTTTGGAGTTATATGTGCAATTTTGACCAATACCCTTGAATGGGGTATTGTGTGTTTACCGTTTTAACCCTATTATTTTCCTTCTATGCTGGTATGCATCAGTAGAGGTTAATTGGATGTGAATAGGGTTGATTTCTATGCTTTGGTTGTTTTTTTCCCATGCATGTTCTGTCTATGACCGTTTGGTCCTGTTTAGCCCGTTAGGCTTCCAAGATGTTTTTTCCATGCCCAGTACTATAGGATGGAGTGATTATCTTTATTTGATAGGATTGATATGTTGTAGACTGTTTATACAAGTAGTTCTCGAGGTTTACTTTGGCCATATTGCATTGCTATGCTCATTTTATCTACAAAGGGTTGTGAGAACCTGATGTAGTAGAATATAAGGGGAATTGACTGTGTGATCTTCCTTAGAGAGTCTTTAACCACATTTGACTATAAGGGGAATTGACAGAACAAGATTACTCAAAGAGTCTTGAATTACTTTTGGGATATAAGGGGAATTGACCGTGCGATCTTCCTCATAGAGTCTTGAATTACTTTTGGGCTATAAGGGGAATTGACCATGTGAGCTTCTCAGAGAGTCTTCGTATATTCTTACAATTGAACCAGAGGGGATAGACTGTGTGTACTTCCCAGAGGGTTACCTACTTGATTAGCTACTTACTTGATATGTAAAATTGAATGCTTTGAAACTGAGGAATTATTACTGTCCAGTACTTCCTTGTTTACTGTTTCTTTGCTTATTACTTGCCATATATATTTACTGACTGTTAGGCACAGGTCTTCAAGTGGTTTCCTACTGGTATTTAGTCTCACACCCTGTTTGGGTCATGATTTTGGGCCCAAACAGATTATATTGTTGCAGGTATAGATAAGGGCAAGCGCCCTTCTACTTCAAATACTTGGATGCTTTGGAGCTAGAGAGTATGAGACCAAGCCGAGGCATGATATGCTGAGGAGTTTATCTATTTTCTTTTTTACTTTGGTTTATTTCTGTATTCCAGTATTGTGACTTGTTTGGATGTTTTCCTAGACATATGTATCATGAATCATTTATATATGTGGGCTCCAGTTGTTTATTACTTCCACTGTTTACTTATTGCATGTTTTACTTCTTCCGCTATTGCTATATGTTTTACTTCCTCTATGTTACTCTTCTAATGAGGGCATAACTTCCCCACCATCAGACCCAAGTCCCTCGATTCTAGTCGGTAGCCTCTGGAATTTGTGGAAATGCACTTGAGGCCATGTGACCAATCGGGTATAGGGAACCTCTGGGTGGATTCCAGAATCGGTATGTTACAAGGGAGATCTACCAAATCCTAGGTTAAAGGAGAGTAGGTCAAGCGAAAGATACTATGTGTAGGATGAAAAAGGGAAGAAGAAGGAGGAAATAAATTTTAAGTAGGAAGGAAAAAATCATCATTCTTTTACAATTATTGAGATACATGGTTTGAATGCACTGTTTGGATGAACATACACCAATAATGTGGTGACACTACCTAAGTGGAACTACCCATGTGGGCTAGGATCATGGTTTGAAAAACTGTGCATAGCCTGTGCAAAGCTACTCTTCAAGTACTGAACCCCCTAAAATGGTTAGGCACAGGGTTAGAAAAACTAAGTATCAACCATGTGATGCACCTAACATTTATTATAGAGGGTTTAAAGTTATCTGGTCCACCTCAAATAGTTAAAAAAATCACATCCTTTAAAAAAATAGGCCACACAGTTGTGCCACATGGATAGTACTAACCCTCACCAACCATGCACCCTTGTCTGCTTCTTTTGAAACTAAGTGATCAGGGCCCAATGCTCCCAAAAACCATTAGAACACCCAAGGAACCTCTTGGGATTTAAAAACCATCTAAAAAAATTATAAGTGTTTAAATTCATAGATTTACATTGCAAATATATATATATTTAAAAAAAAATCAAGCCATCCATCAAATGAAAAGTTAAAATTCTCATGGAATTTTCAACCCGTTCCAAAACATGAGATGTTACAACCTCCACACATTGGAACTTATCATCCTAAAGAATCCTTGGGGAATAAATAAAACATCACCCATCCTACTAGGGTATTGAATTTTCATTCAAATGGTCACATTGAATTTCCAAAAAACCTAACACACCTCCAGGAATCACTTAAATCACAGAGTACCGATGCTGTTGAAACTAGATCCAATGCTCAAATTCAAATATGAAACACCAAGTTGGTGCTCACCCAAGCACATATAACCCAATACAAGATCACATCATCATCTCTTAAATAATTTTTCATATGAAACTCTCCACCAAAGGTTATAGTTTTAAATAGATAATTCATATCCATGGTACTCCCACCATCATAATTATCTATTGAACATATCTGTAGAGTTATGGTGCCACTAAAAAAATATTTATCAAATTAAATGAAAGGAAAATACACTAAATACTACAAAATAATCCTTTAACATTGATAAAATGGCCTTTATCAGTGCTATAGAAGTTATTACTACTGGAGTGAGATTAAAATCCCGAGTCTTTTATCAATGATTGTAAAAGTGATGATTAAGGGGTCCTTTATTAGTACTTATATTAGAATTGATAAATGAAACCTTTATCAGTGCTTCTAAAAGCAATGAAAAAGGTGCATACTACAGTGTTTTATAAAAGAACACCACAACACCAAAAACACCATGAAATAATAAAAATCATGTATGAATATAGAATTTAAATTAAGAGAAATCAATCTAGGATCATTTGATTGGTTTGGGTGATGTGATGCACATTTTAAACTAAAATGATACTTTTAAATGAAAAGATTCACTTGGAGTTATACTCATTACAATGTGTGTCAGGTTGAGGTGTGAATGATTCTTATATGTCTCAAATGACTTATGTAACATTTTCCTAAAGTATTAAAACAATTCGAATGTGTTTTCTTGGTTTTGAGTACGTCACTTGTCATTTTTACTAAAATGTAATTTTAAAATGGAAACATGAAATTTGACACATAGCAGTCACATACTATACTGGTTTGATGTGATACTGATTCCTACACGTTACAAATTACTTTTGAATCATTTTTCTAAACTATGAAGACAACTTGAGTGTGTTTTCTTGGTTTTCAGTGAGTGATACTTTTTGAACTAAATTGTCAATTTTAAATTGATAATAGACACATTGAGTAATAATGGAAACATCATGAAATAAATTGATGTGTGGATGGATCCTACTTGTAAAATATTAATTATGGATCATTTTACTAAAGTATCAAAACAATCTGAACGTGTTTGCTCAGTTTTGAGTAGGTGAGTTGTATTTTTTACTACAATTGTTGTCAATTTTAAATAAAAAGATGCATTTGGAGTCACATCGGTCACAATGTGCATCATATTGAGGTTAGGATAAATATTAAATGTCCCAAATGTCATATGGATCGTTTTTATAAAGTATTAAAATAATCTTAACACATTTACTCAGTTTTGAGTACATCACTTGTCTTTTTTACTAAAATGTCATTTTAAACTGGAAACATGCACTTTGAATCATACCGATCGCACAATATTTCATTTTTAACTGAAAATTATTAATATATGTCAAAAATTAATTATTAATCAATGTCCTAAATTATCAAGAAAATCCGAGCGCATTTGCTCATTTTTCAGTGATTGACATTTTTTGAACTAAACTATCAATTTTAAACTAATAACAGACACATTGAGTCATAACTGAAACATCGTATATTGGATTGGGGGGAGGATGATTCATACATGTCACAAATGAAATATGTATCATTTACCTAAATTATCAAAATAATATAAATGCATTTTCTCAGTTTTGATTTGGCCAATATTCCTTTTTACTAAAATTGATGTCAATTTTAAATAAAAAGCCACACTTGGAGTCATATCAGTCATACCATGCATTGGATAGGGGTGTAGATAACTTTTAAATGTAAAAAATGTATTATATATAATTTTAATAAATTGTAAAAACAATATGAATGAGTTTACTTGGTTTTGAGTACATCACTTGTCTTTTTTACTAAAATTTTGTTTTCAACTAGAAACACACTCTTTGACTCATATCGATCACATCATATATCATTTTAATGTGATAAAATTCCTACAAATAAAAAATGAATTATGAATAAATTTAATAAATTATCAAGAAAACTTGAGTTCATTTTCTCAGTTTTCAATGAGTGACATTTTTTGAACTAAACTATTGATTTTAAACTAATAACAGACACATTGATTCATATCGGGCACATCGTGTAACATATTGAGGTATAGATTATTTCTACATGTCAAAAATGACTTATGGATCATTTAATGAAATTATAAAATCAATATGAAATAGTTTTCTTGGTTTTTAGTAGGTTAGTTTCCCTTTTTACTAAAATTGATGTCATTTTTAAATAAAAAGATGCACTTGGAGTCATACCAGTCACATCATGTGTCTGATTGAGGTAAAAATGATTCCCACATGTCTCAAATTAATTATGGATTGTTTTAATAAATTATTAAATCAATAAGAATGTGTTTTTTTTAGTTTTGAGTATGTCACTTATTTTTTTACTAAAATTTCATTTTAATCTGGAAACACGTACTTTGACCCATATCGATCACACCATGTATCAATTTGATGTGAGATCTATTCCTACATGCAACAAATTAATTATGAATCAATTTAATAAATTATCAAGAAAATATATGTGTCTTTTCTTTGTTTTCAGTTAGGGATTTGTTTGAACTAATCGGTCAATTTTAATCTAATAATGGACACATTGAGTAATAGTGGTCACACTGTGCATCGAATTGTGTTGTAACTGATTACTACACATCCCAAATGTCTTATGGATTGTTTCCATAAAGTATAAAAATAATAAGAATATGTTTTCTTGATTTTTAGTTTGTTAGTTGTACTTTTTACTAAAATTAATATCAATTTTAAATAAAAAGAATCACTTAGAGTCATACTGGTCACATCATGTGTCAGATTAAGGTGTGATTGATTCCTATACATCCCTAAGTCTTAAAAAATATCCTAACTACCAATTTAACCATGTTTCCATTGTCTTTATATGACTAAATTCCAACACTGCATATTGACTCAATGTTCTTAGCTGGGAAATCTTTCTTGTTGTTGAAAGTCAAAAGAGTAGAGGAAGATCATGTTCCCATTATATCATGAGAATTCACCAAAATGGGCACATGAGCTTCCTCTATTCTCCTATATTTCAAAAAATGAGAAAGGTTTTTCAGCTGACAACATTGAATCAATATTTAGTATTGGTAGTTCAAAAAATAAAGGTAATGAAAATAGAAAATGTGATTACATTGGAAGAAAGAATCATTTTATCTCTTTTGTTCATTTTTTCATATAGTTGAAATAAAAATACAAAATCCCAAAAGATCCATGAAAAAACAAAATAATTATTAGATAAAAATGATAAATAAAGTAACTTACAAATAGTAGATAAAATAATGAAAAAATTAATAAAATAAGTTGTAGGAATTCACCTTTTCCTAATGGTTGTATGAATTCTTGACACATTTACTTGTTTTCATTATCTGAGTTGCAGGCTCAAAGTCCAATATCTCATGATCATGATAAGATTCAAAAAAACCACCCCAACTCGAAAAAAAGAATCAACTTGTACAAGAAAACAATTATTATATGAGTAATACTAAAAAGAAATAAATGAAACATAAATATGAAATAATACATTAATTTTATGGATAATTGTTTTACTATACAAACATTGTTGAAAGAGAAAATTGATTTGTGGTAGGTAAAAATTGATCATATTAGATAATTATACAATTAAATACTAACATAAAAAGGGTGGATTGAGATGTTTTTATTATGAAAAGATAAAATTGATAGATATTTTTTACTAATTAGAATGAGGAGATTGTTAATAATTTAAATAATGATGAAACATCAGAGGAAATTAATGTTGAATTGAGTAGAATATAAAAGAGAACAAATGGATGAGGTAGAATGAAAATAAGTTATTGATGGTGAGGAAAATGAAGAGGGATTATCAGCTACAAGAAATAAAAGAAAGGTTGAAATCAATGAATAAAATGCCATTGGTGATCAGACAATTTTATTGAAAACTCAAAGGAGTAAGACTCTAAAAAAACCTAATTTTTTACCAAGTAGATCATAAATCATTTAGAGAGGTATGATAAGGATGATAATTATATCAAATCTATTCATGATAAGTTTGATCCGAATAAGAAGAATGTGACATGGGAAATTGTTCCACGGATAGAGAACATAAATGTTATCAGAACCAAGTGGGTGTTTAGTAATAAACCTATCAACTATGTAAAATTGGATAAAAATAAAGAATGGATAGTGTGCATGGGGAACTCTTAGATCAAAGGAATTTATATTTATGATAAATTTAATCTCCCATAGACCGGTTGGAAACTATTTGATTTTTTTTCTATTTCAATGAAAATGTAGTTAAAAGTATAACAAATGGATGTCAAATATATGTTACATAATGGATTTATTAAGGGGGAGTATACATTGAGAAATTGTATGGGTTTATTATGGATGAAAATGAGAAAAATGTGTTCCAGTTAAAGAATTAGTTGTATAATATAAAGAAATCATGGAGGACACAATATTTAAGGTTGGATAAATATCTAAGAAATCTTGGTTTTTAGTGAGGTAGATTTGATCACACCCTCTACATCAAGAAGGATAATGATCAAAGGATTTTAGTACTCATATATGTTTAAGAAATAATATTTTATGATTGAAAAAATAACAATGCAATTTTTTTGTGGATCATATGAGGCATGATATATAGATTTTTATGATTAGTGAAACATTTTCCTTAGTTTATAGGCTAATAAAGGAAATCGTGGCACATTAATTTCTCAACAAAAATATGAAAAAGTGGTTCCCAAATGATTTTCAATGTAATATAACAAACCAATAACAACATCGACCACTATATGGATGAATTTTTCAAAATTTGATGATTGAAAAGAATTATATGTCAGGAAATTTAGGTACAGGGAGCCTATTATACCACAAGACAACATGAATAATAAAACTAGTTCATGTATAATAATATGATGGCATAAGGGGATGATTCATTCAAAACACATATATATACATGAATAATAAAATTAGTTCATGCATGTTATGTCATGAGTTAATATAATGGCCATATCTTATATTTCAAATGACATTCATGATTTTATATTAATTTTTCACAAATGACATGATAGTTTTAATTATTTAAAACATAGTATTAAAATAAAAAAAGAATTTTTTATTGTTTTATATAATATTTTTTAAATATAAATACTTGAATTAATATAAAATACAATTTAAAAATTTGAATAACTTGAAAATAATTTCATATACATATATCTGTATAATATACATACATATACATGATACTGTAATTTTTGTTGAAAAATATAAGTCTTTACATAATGAAAAAATAATCACTTGAAATAACACAATCTAAATAAATAAATAATCAAAGATAATTATTATAATTCAAATAAAATATAAATTTTATAAGAAAAATTCCCAGAATAAAAATTTGACATATGAAAATAAATTCCCTTATGATAAATAAATCATGAAAAAATAAATAAGAAATTATTTTATTTTCAAGATTATAATTCTAAAAAAATATCATATTCAAAATAAATCCCTAGAATAAAAATAAATTTCTTGATTATTAAATTATGAACATAAAAAGAAAATAGATATTATCCCTTAATTGATTGTAGATTATTTCATCTTATTCTTATAGGAAGAAAAAATCTCTAGGAAAACTCACTAACTCTCACTGATATTTTGGTGCTGCATACTAGTAATATGAAAGAAGGACATGCAATACTTAAAAGAATGAGGAAGTCCAAGCCAAACCATTGAGAAAGACTCTAATTTATAGCCTAATAATAAAAAATAGATTATATTTTATTCATTCATTCAATGTGAAGCTTGCTGAGAAAGATGTTATTTTGTCCACTTATATGAATTTATATTTTTCATTGACATTTATAGAATAGAAACAAAGAATTAAATGATATAGAGATCAAAATGGATATAGATATCAATTACAAGTGTAATTATTTTCTACTTTGTTTTAATCTAAACAACATAGGATTTTTTAAGAAGATCGAGACTCATTTAAAAGAAAAAATTGTGAATTTTGGGTTGTTTTATTATAGGATATTGAAACTGGGCTTGTTGGGATACATAGAAGTGGGATGAGAAGGTTCAACGGATAACTGAGGGAAATTAGAGATATCAGAAAACCTGAATTTCGTTTGATCCTTGGTTTCATTCACCCATTGAATCGCTCAAGCCTTGAATTCGAGCTTTGGAATAATTGGATCCTTGATTCTAGCTTAGATTTGAGCTTGGATTCAAAAACTAGGAGCACCAACAGTAGGTTGCTTCCGCATAGAGCTTCAGATATCACAAATTGGTTCACGATGGTTATAGTTCTTAAAAACAGAGTGTGACACTTTTATCAACACTTTCAAAAAAGTGCTGATAAAGATACATTTTATCAGCGCTATGTTAATAAGAACTGATAAAATAAATATTTATCAATGCTAAAGATTTAGTGTTGATAACTACTTATAATACTTTAAAAAAATTTAATATTTTTTTAAAAAAGTATAATTATTATATATAATTATAATACTTATAATAATAATTTTTATAAAATAATAATTTTATAATTCTTTGAATATATAATTACTTATTTATAATTATATAAATAATTTTTTAAAAAATAGTATTTATATCATTAGATATATTGATATCATTATATATATATAAATATAGTAAATATATTCATTATTTAAATAAATTTATTACAATTTTATAATTATTTATCTATAATTATATAAATACTTTTTAAAAAATAGTATTTATGTATTTATAATTATAAATGTATAAAAATAGTAAATTTACATTTATAAATATATTTATTTATAAATAGTTTTTTAAAAATGTATTTTTAACATTATTAATGAATATTTAATCTTAAGTGCATGCATGTTAAAATTGATTAATTAAAAATTAGCACTATATTGAAAATTTGGATAATTTTGATTAATATAAATCATTAAAAAATGGACATATATTGAAATAAAAACGAATACATATTGAAAATATTAAAACATAGTAAATAAATAATATAAAATAAATAATATAAAATAAATAATATAAATTGAATAAATTACCAAAAAATATTTGTGTGTGTGCATATATATATATATAAATTCATTAATTATGTATATATAAAGTCAATATAAAATGTTTGATCTATGTTAAATTGAAAAATAAAAAGACATTCAATAATGTTCATTACTCGATGCAATTAGTCAGTATTTTTAATTCATATTAATTTTTAATTATAAACCATTATTCACTAAATATATTACTATTTAATGTAAAGCATAAATAATATTTTTTATTATATAAATCATATTTATATACATTCATATATATATATATATATTTATTTGTAATATTTATTAACATTATGAATAATTATTTAATTAATAAAATGTTTAATATTTCTCTCAATTTACTTATTTATAATTTTTATTTTTTTTAATTTTAATTTTACATATATCTATATATTTAATATATACTATTTATAATTTATATATATTATAATCAATTTATTCATTTTAATCATTAATTATTTAATTAATAAAATTTGAAATATTATTTTAATAAAATATTTTTATTATCTATTTATTTAATTATTTCATTTTATTTTTAATTTTATCTACGCTAAAAAAGCGCTGATAAAGGATTCATTATTGGACGCTAAAAATAAATCACTAATAAAGGGTATCCTTTATGAATGTTAGAAAAATGCACAAATAAAGGTTGCCTTTTATCAGTGCTAGAAAAATGAACTGATAAAAGGTACCCATTATCAGTGCTTGTTTTAGCACTGATAAAGGGGACTATTATCACTGCTTTTTTCAAGAGCTGATAAAATTCAGTGCCGTTAAAGTCCTATTTTTTAGTAATGGTACTCATTCCATGTTATGATTGAAATGGTTGAACTCTAACAGACCAAGATCAAACGGGTCCCATCATATTTTCCTTAGAAAGCCTTGGTTGATCCTCTAAGTTGAACTCGTCTCATTCTGATGTCATTCTCGAAGTGATTTCCTCATCATTCACATTAATCCTAATAAGAGAATGTAAGTAGAGCCACTTTTGGTTAAATATCCTTGAAAATACTGGATTTAGGAGCAGACACATCATCAAACCATATCCCAAATCCTTTAATAAAGTCACATCGAGATCATACCAAGAGTGTTCACCAATGTCTATAATCAACTTTTGGTGATATACCCTAGATGAACCTTCTCCTAATCAAAACCATATCCATACTGTAACACCAGCACCGACAAATTCCTGATTTAGCATCCATGGATCATCATAAGCTACCCCGGTATTAACACCCAGATCTAGATTTCACCTAAATATATTATTAAACTTGTACCTAGAATTTACTAAGGATTATAACCATAAATTTCTTCATTTATTTAATGGAATATGAGTTCTAAAGAGACCATCACACAATCCGTCTCAAGGTCCCATGACCTTTCTCTCTTGAGGGTTTCCCACTGGTGACTTTCTCCCCACTCCCCACCTCAGAATCATCCTTTTCACTACTTAAAAAAATGAGAACTGATTAACTTAGCACATTCCCTATCCATCTTGGATATATGACTTGCATGGAAAAGAACTCATTCATAATGAGTGCTATCATAAATTTCAACCATCATCCATTCCCACTTCTATATAATAGTTCCTATGATGAGTGTCAAAATTGAATCATAATAAGGGTTATCATCCTCCAATGGGAAATGGTGTACTACACACTATCTGGATTATCTTAAAAGAACTTGTACTTGAGCACAACTCCCAATTTGTCCATTCATCTAACCATATAATCTATTTAAATATGTATATTGATGTACAACCAACACTTTCTCTCAGTGTTCTCAGGATGATGTCAGTATAGGGGACATGATCACGTCTAGACTAGGATTATACTGAGATTTTTTAATTGGTGTGTATAGCTCTCCCAAGCGATGTTCACTTCAAACATGCTATATTTTTCTTAATTAACCCTTAAAACCACATATATAGGCTGAGTGTACCATGGTTCTATTAATAGTTCAATAATCTCACACCACCTGGTTCATTTCTTAATTATCCCTTCTCATAAGGTGCTTCACTTAGTTTATCCCAAATCTCCAGATCACCCTTCCCACAAGAATTATATTCTTGAAACCGTCATTCCTTGGATCAAATCTAACTACACACCAACATTAAATTATAACCATTTACTACATGAAAACAGTGTAAAACTTATTATCATTTATAATAGGTGTACTATCTTATACAACCCAGTTAAAAAAACTGACCCATGTACCCATGATTCATTAAAAAAAAGGTCAAAATGACTGTGATATACTCTATATTAGTATTAGATTATTTTGGGAGTGCCCTTAGAACCCCTCTTCAAAATCAAAAACCTCACCCATGCTATGATTTATCAAATGTCTACCTACCCCAAAGTGTCATTCTCAAAAACTAAAGTGTCTACAACATAAAAACTGGTCAACTAGTCTAGGAACTCAATAATTCCTACCCATTGAATCCAATTTCAATATCCAATTACCCTAGGTGCTTCTTTGAAAACATAGGAATCACCATTCCTTTAACACAAAACCAAAGCACCTACCATGAACCAATCTCCTAATAAGTGTAAAACCAATCTCGTTTCCTTTAAGGAAAACATACACCCTAGGCCAGCCTATCTCATAGGGTTTCCTAGAAAAAACTAAAGGATGACCTATAAGGGTCTGAATCAAATTAAGGGCCTCTAGGTATCCACCTATCCTTATCAACCAACCAGACAATAGGGACAATAGGTCCATCCACCTATCCCAAAGATCTCACATGAGAACCGTAACCTACTTAATTGAATTTATTACACAGTTCCTAACACATATGAAAATACACTTTTAGAAGAGGTTAAACTGAAATACCTAAGGAAGCATCAACCTAAAAGGGTCAAAATATATTGTCTTAGATGTAACAAAATTACCAACCAAACATCGGGATACCAAGACCTAATCATCATTGAGCATCTGATCCAGGGAGTGCTCACTGAAGGGTTAAAATTCTAACATAAGGTGTTAAGAGATGACACTCAGTGGTATACAGATATGGTAATATCCCCTTAAGGATTAACTTATTAGAAGAACACCTATCTACCCAGGGGTTTCGTTTCCATATGTAGATTCCTACTTGGAATATCTGACACTTGAATGAAACCTCACATATAAAACTTTTCACAACCATTTAAAAACTATTTACATTCTAAGGGTGCTACCTATACATGGATAACTCCTTACTTGCACAAGGTATTGATCCTAAAACAAGTTCATGATTGAAAATTACACTAATCTAAACTGCATAACATCTAGGTCCAATACAACCTAATAAGAATTCAATAGGGATCTATAGGCAATGTCCGTGTTCTCGTACCAAAGAAGCATCCAAATCTGACCCTTACATGAGGGATCATTGAAAAAACAACTCTAAAAGGTTTTAGTTTAATCCATTTAAATGATTCTCATTCATTTAAACATTTAAAATAGTTCATATAAAAAGGGATTCAAGTACTATTTTCTAAGACCAAATGTATTGAGTACTTAGATAACATCATTCAATGTTAGGAAAACTATCTCACAATTTCCACTTTAATCATTTATTTAGTTTAAGAGTTTCTAGAACTGACTTGAAAAAAGAACATGTCAATTTCTAATATATAGAGAAAAATTCTCTTAGTTTGTAATTGAAATTTTTAATTAATCGACACCTCATAATAATAAATCTCAAAAGGAAATAACAAGTCTTTTATCAATTAAGGGGACTGGACAAGTAAGATGCCAACATACTTTTATATGTAACATCAAATAAATATATGCATACACTTTAAATAATCATCCCATTATCATAAGAATAGCCCCATGGGGTTTAGTATCAAGAAATATAATGAATAGGGTGGCCTATGAGGGTCCCATAATGTCAATATGTGTCCAATTATATAGCAATCCAATCCCAATAATGGATTTAATTCTCTATAAATTACAATTGGCATCCCATTTAAGTGAAACCCAAAACTGTTATTTTATTGAAATTTCAAAATACCCTTAATCAGTGTATCTCATAAGCAACATTCCCCAAATGACCTTATTGTGTCTAGTTGTTTATTTATTAATTTAGTTATACGGGTTGTCATTCCCAAATTATATATAGAACTTTCCTTCATAAAGAAAACTATTTTATGTATAAATTAAAATTCAGTATATATACATATATAAGTATCATGGTTCAATTATATGAATTATCATTACCAATTTATAAAGGTACTTTCCTTTATAAGTTAGAAATTAAATTCATGTAGCTACAACCAGGTTTTCACCTTTGTTTTTAGAATAAAACAAGTCCATATATAACATTTTGAATATATAGGTTACCCTTCCCAATTTATAAGGGTCCATACACTTTATAAATTTTTATTATTACCCATTTAATCACAACCATAAATGTTTTATACCATTCACTAATATATCATGGATTAAAATTTTTATAATTGGTTGGTAAAATAGAATGCCTCCATCAATCTATATAGGAAAATGCCATTTAGGTTGATCCAAACACTTTATTTAACCATCCATATTTCATCATTATAACTAGGCATGCCAAAATAGGGCAATAAATACAGGAAATCAACCAAGAATGGAATAAAAATACACATGATTATAAATCACACATCATGGTATACATGAAATCATGAAAAATAAATACCTAATAAGGGTATACAGATCATTATAGACTAGGAAATATATTATGCAACCTACATGGAATGGAATATGAAAGGAAAGTGAATTATATGTGCTTATAATGATGCATGTAACAATTCCCCCTTTCCATACCAGGATAAGGGTAAATTTCATAAATCATAAATTAATAATTTTAAAAAGTATAAAAATCACTCAAGGTAAAATAATAATAAACTGTAATAGAGAACAATAATATCATCCCTAGAAACATGACCTTTTACTCCTATTAGGTTGGTCGAACCCAAACACAAGCTATTTACCAACTAAAAATACATTTTTCATGTACTTATACTATCCCAAAATATTAAGATAAAAGGAAAATAACCTCTTATACCATTTGTAGTGCCCTAACTCAGGATCCACTTAGAAAGGTTCCATGATATGGTTTACCACTGAGCCTTAAGCATTCCTCCCCATATGAAAGAGGATGTAGACTAGAAGAGAGGGCCTAAAGGTGGTATAGAGAGGAGAATATACCCTCTATATCAAAAATAAATACAATAAAATAAATAATAAGTAAAGGTCTCAGAATAAATAATTTACTGATCATAAATAATAAAATAACAAGTAATCATGCATGAACATGCCATAATATGAAATAAAACATTTTTGACATAAAAAAATCCCTGCTATGAACTTTTCTGCATGACCCATGATACTATCCTCACATGGAAAACACATGACGAATTCAAGTAAAGATATCCATGATTGAAGAATAATCATATTAGATTACCCAAAATGTTACTCTAAAAAGTATAAAATCCAATATAATAATGTTCTCAATCACATGGAAATTATCCCCAACCGCTTGGCACCTTGAACTATTCATGAAACACCCCTACCACAAACTACATTCATTTGTGATTCGAGGTGGTTAATTTCTAGCTCCTGAAAATTGAAATCATTTTCAATCTAGGGCAGAATTAGTTCATGAAGTAATCAAATTGTGAGTCACCTTTACAGTCATCCCTATGAGGAAAAACCTTTGTGAGACACCTTTGTAGAGATCTGGAACGACCAACCTTCTATACGATGCTCCTATAACTTCCTATTGTGATATGGCCAATAGTTTTAGAATAGTGATCAACCACTATTACTTATAAATATCTACAATCACTTCATGAATTGGGGGGGGAGGGAGGATAAGGCTACAAGGGTTGAACAAATTTAGAGGATGATCTTGGATCACTCAGTTAAAATTACTAACATCCAAACTGGGGATGAATCTATAATGTAATCTCCCTATGAAGCATGTAAATTCCAAATGATATCTGAAACCTGGGTTATTTGCGTTGAAAGACATCATTTTAAGCCATCCCTCATAGTGAGTCAATAACTATGCAGAAACTTCTTTTCATAAGCCTTTTTATGGATCTCCTATGTGTCCAACCCTTGGTCGTTTGTAGTATGAGGCCTCATTTTATGACTCCCTGCATAGAGAAGTAACAACTTTGTGAAGTCCCCATACCAAAAATGTTTTGAGAAGCACCTATAAAAAAAAAAATTTGTGGAATCCCTTTTATAAAGAATATACGTGGAATTCCCTTCAAGAATTCCTATGTGTCCACCTTATGAAAAATATATATGTGACCAACCTATGTGAAAATGCTATACGGAATCCCTATGTGGAAATTCCATGAAAACACTAGTCCATACCATGGGGTGTTCACCCCCACACCCCCGATTGGGATCAGTGTTGGGATATTGTCCCAGCCCTCTGGGCTAGTCCCTTCTCTACCATCATTGACCCCGTGAAAAATAGAGAGTCATAATGTGAACTTTTCAATCCAGGTTGAGGAAATTTTTAGTTTCGGCCTACACATCCCTAACTTCCACCCCATAAATTACATGAGTCCATATTCTCCTCATGGGTTAATAACCAAGGGAATTCATCCTAGAATAATCCTCTATCCTTTATTATAAGAGGTTAGACACCTCCTCATCCTATTATACCTAGGGCATGAAAATAAAATAGGATACATGCACAAGAGCTCTCTCTCTCTCTCTTTTCATCTTCCTTTGGGTCCCTGGCCTCATCTACCAATGAACAAGTGACTTTGTTTGATTTACGGATCTACTGCATCTTATTATTTCTCCCACTGAGCATGACTCATGTGGGATTAGAGGTTAGTGGTGATCATGAAATCCCTATGATCCAAAATAACGTACCTCCTCTATAGGTTTAACCCCAACCATACCTAAATATGGGCATCCTTCTAGGTGTAAGCCCCAAAAAAACATCAAGATCACCATGAGTCGAAATAATCTTCATATCCCACTCAATGGGATTCCTATTCAATGTAAGCCCCCAAAACCATGTCACTATAAATGGGCCTCCTTTTCAATGTAATCCACCAAAACCATGTTACCATCAATGGGCCTCCTATTCAGTGTAATTTTCCAAAACCATGTCACCATCAATGGACCACTTATTCGGTGTAAGCCCCCAAAACCATGTCACCATCAACGAGCCTCCTATTTGGTGTAAGCCCAAAAAACTATGCCTCAATCATCAAAGGGAAATATTCCAATAAAGTAACTTTGTTCCTCCCCCATATGTGTAATACCCAACCTATTTTAACTATGTGGGATTTAATTCTTGACCAACTGGGATATGCAGGAATCCTCTTTGAGGTCTAAACCCAACACCCCAAATCCACCCTAATGTTATCTAGGCCATATCCCTAGAAGGGTTTTCCCAACCTTGAAGGTTCATATCCATTCTAAACCTTTTCATCACCATCCTTATAACAAAATATTCCCAATAAGATCACACCCCACATGGGAGACCACATCACTTCTAAGACCTTTGGGCCGCTTCAGTGTAATTCCCACACCAATCATGATTAGGAACATTTCTCCTAAATGTCCTTGTCGAATGACATAAAACTACACGATTTGGTCCTCAAAACATGACCTTAAAAGGTATTATGTGTCTCATTAAGTTGTAAAAAACTACATGGTTTCTGATTCCTTTTAAAATGATACATAGGAGGCTCGTCTCATAGGCATGATCCTAATATCAAAACCATTACCGTCTTACTAGGTGACGTTAAATTACTGAGCATCCAATTATGTGGATTAAAACCAGAATCTTGATAATAAATTTTATAAGAATCTCTAATATATTTATAAAAAAGGGTACCATTAGTGGATAACCTCAGATACATACAGATGTCTCTATCAAGAAAGAACATCAGATATATAAAAATGATTCTAAAGTCAACACATGCCAATAATTGTTAACAAAGAGGTTAACTATTCAATACATGGGATTAAATAAAGGATTCATGAATAAGTCTTAAATATATAATAGAGTCTCATAGTAGGTAATAATTCTCCCCAAAAGGGTGTGATAATCTTAACCTCCCAGTCCCTCATCCTATGCATCTTCTAAGGTCTCATTGGATAAATCCAAGTAGCCACCTACCTTTGGAAACAAGGACTGCATGAACTTGAAACGAGTGCAGGCATGCGACCATGATGAGAATAAAAAATAGTGAAAATGATGTGAATCCCTTTTCTTATCATCAAACATACGTCCAATTTTCATTTTACATACCCCAGGAAAACAAAAATGGCAAACCTAACATGAAACCTTAACCAAGATGATTGTGTCGCCCACATGTTCAGACCCTTATCATAGAAAGAAAGTGGGCTCAAAACGTGGATACAAACCAATTGTTTATTCATGTGTTTATTTATTGAGATACTTATTTGAATGGTATTTTTTCACATGTACTATAGTATTTTTTATGAACTTCCTTCAATCTAATCCAATGGAATCATTACAACTAATGCAAACTTTTTCATCCATTGCCGGATCCTCATCCAACCAGTGGACCCCATCGCTGACCCAACGTATTCAACGCCGGGCCTCGAACATGATCATTCAGGGAACTTTCAAAATGTAACCATCCCAACCATGGAGGTAGATTGAAAAGACATCCAGCTTATGAAACCCCACTAAACTTCTACTCAATGATGGATGGATGTTTAGAATCTAATGACACTGGTTTCCATGTCAAATCATTTCAAGAGACTATACCTAGAACACTGAATTGAATTTCTCCCTTATCTCAAGGAGTATAATTTAGAAGTCACTAATGGAATAATCAATACATCACAGGGGTCCCAACAAATGGCTCATATCAATAGCCATCACTGTCAATGCCACATGGTACCACACTCTTAGCATGTTGAGTATACCAATATTGGGAGTCTAGCCCAGGTAACTTAGGGCCAGGCACCCAAGATAGTTCTTTGAGGGAATAAAATAGTTATTGAAGAGTAGATACATACATCCATTCCTTAAAATTAAGTATCCAAAATCAACTTGGAGGTAAATTTCAAGTATGCACCAAAAAACGCCAGCACCAACTAAGCTTGTAAGCATAATTTGGAAGCATCCACAGAAGCCCGCAAGACCAAATTAGTAGAAAATCATGGGAAAGAACCAACACCTGCCCAAACCTATGAATCCATCCACGCCAACATGGTGGAAAATAATGAGAAGTAACCAAAAATTTCTCACACCCATCAAGTCCACCATACCAACTTGGCAGCAAATCACTAGCAGAAGCACACAATTTTACGTACTCATAAAGACTACCAGACCAACTTGGTGGCATTCAAAGAAAAGATTTGGAAAATTACGGGTACTACCATGGGAAAGACCTTTATCTATACCCTCATATATAATTATTTTTGCTATATGTTTGTAATAATAAGAGGATAATATCAGGAACATATCTCTTCTTTAGCTATAGAATGGGTTTATATTCCCATTCTAGTTGATGAAGTCACTCCTTATATCTTAGAAATGATGAAAATATAGGAATCTATCCCCATTAACATTATAAAAATATTATATGATATAATGATATAATTGGCTATGACTAGGAGTCAGGAAAAAAACCCTGCCTCCACATTTGAAGTGAATACAATGAATAATTCAAGAGTCACCATGGAGAAGATGCGTATTCTTGCTCTTTTCTAGGAGGGTCATGGCTATCCCATGATAAATGAACAACCTAATCAGACACATATCCCTATTCAAACTGGTGGTCATTGGTCTACTTTTATGGCCACTCCAAGGAAGACATATATCCCTATAAAAATTTAAAAAGTATGTCAGAAAAATCAGCAATAATGTAGGAACTTTTCAAATAGGTTTCCTCATTTAAAAATCGTTACCCATAGAAAGAGACTCCAATTAATTAGAGGTAGAAATATAAAAGGAATCCTCACCAAAATAAATTTAGAAATTAAGATCTACTCCACAACCATTATTTAATTAATACTAGTGTTATTGAATACCTTAGACATATATCCATGGAATCTAAATATCTTATTACTTCATCACTAAATTATGGAGATAATATAGGTGATTATGAAGGTTCTCCCCACAATTTTACTACAAACAGTTCCAATGGTCCTCCCCATAAATATTACTATGAATGATCACTTCATGTTGATAATATGATTGATTGCAAGAGACCATATTCTGAAGAGTTCCACAATAGCCCTCTGTGTGGCCAAATTATCCCATAGTAAGAAGGTACCCCTTATACTATCCACACTGAATGTCCTCCATAGGGTATACACTGAAAACTTTCTCCCTATAGCAGGACATAAATCCATGATGGTATTTATACCCATGATGGAATTCATTTTGAAGTTTCTCCCCACAATGGTATTTAATTTCATGAAAATAGTATTCTACTTGATGAATAAAATTTGAGAAAGCCCTCCTACCATGATGTTATTGGGAAAATGGGGCTAGTAATGTCTGATACCTCATCATTAACAAGTGATATTCTTTCTAAACTAGAAGACAACCCATGACAAAAGTCATTATTCGAGCCCTCCTTGGATCCTCTACCTTTTAATGCAATAGAGGAAATCCCTGCCAACCCCATTATTTAAAATAAAGAAATGGTAAAATATCCAATTTATTCATACTTATCTAAGGAATCTATTAAAAAAATTAAGGAGGAATATTTTTCATGAGGAGAATTTGAAAAGGGAAATATAACAGTAATGTTCTATCCCTTAGAAACTCCCCAATTTAGCATTCCAAAGGTGTTTTTGGATGATTGTGTACATTAAATTCACCTCAAAATATTGACTGGTCTTCATCAATTGAAAACAAAGGCACTACCATATAATGAATATCTAAATAACATCATGATAATATAAGAGATTCCCCATCAAGTTGACTTGGCAGCTCTCCTGGATGTATGACATCTGAAATGTGGAAAATAGCAAGAAGCTCTTTAACACGCATGTCTATATGCATTAAAAGGATTATATTAGTTAATTTATAATAACCTATTCAGTGTTCATTTCATAAGATAAGGGGAACATGGAGCATTTCAATTCACCCTTCTTCCTGATCAACATATTCCACCAAGAGTGACGTCATATAATGTCATTTCTCTATCTCAAATTCAATAAACAAACCCTTCTCATAATAAAAGGTCTACTTAGTAAGAACTAGCCCATAATAGTTGTCAAATAAATCAGTATATAAGAGAGAAATCCATCTAAATGATTTTACATCAGGCATCAAAAAATATTGAAGAAGCTTCCCACTTAAGGGAATTCAATCGTCAGATAGAACAAATGTCAAAAATATTGAAAATGTATTCGGTAGTAGGTAACTTAGATATGATTTGTATTATTCACCCATCCTATGTTAGACCAAATATCTATAAAATTAGAAGAGTTAATGTAGTAATTGTAGCTATGGAGGTACAAGAGCAACCCCAACCCACAAGGATGGGGTAATTTTTAACACAACCCTAAGAGCCAAGAAATCAGGATCGAAAAGTTGTGTAAGTGGAACAAGAGAACCCCCTGCCCATAAGGATAATAAATATTCACCTCAAAATTAGCTAAATACAATATTATCTTGGTTGGATGAAGTTACACAAAAAAATCCTCATATTTCTTCCCATCCTGTGACGATGTTTCTTCTTCAGGGAATCAAACAATAAATTTATTTGGAGGTTCTCTTCAGGTTACTCTTAACCAAACAACATTAAAGTGATAACTAAGGGAAAGTATGATTTCCACTGATAATATTAATCATAAATGATCTTCCAAGAATGAAATTTATACTAGGAATAATGGATCTTATGGTATACGTTCTCAGAGCTACTAGAACTCCCACTATTACAAGAATAATGAAATTTACAAAATTCAGTTTGCATCAGTAAACATCATCAAAACCAATTCTAAAAATATTTTATAGCATCAAGATAATATGGGAGAGTAATAGGATCATGTATCCATCCAAATTATAGTCTACAATGAAGTAGTATAAGAAGGTGTGTGCACTAGAAATGAGAGGATTACCAAGAATTTTGGGATTCCGCCAAATGCTCCACTGCCTCCACCTCAAGGAGAATCAGATAAAGAAAATGGTAAGGCTATAACTAAATCCCACATATTACTAGAATAAATCGAACCCCTTATACTCAAATAGATGTTGGATTAGTATGATAAAAAATTGAGATAACTATAGATTCTTAATGTCGAATTACTCAGGTGTCATATTTTGAATATATACGTTCTTCCCATATAACATCATTTCACTCCTCCAACTGATGTCATTCAACAAGAAGAGCTTGATATACCATAAAAAATAGACTTGAAATGTATGACCAATGATAGAGAAAGAACAAAAATCTATTTAGAACTAGTGATAGTTGATTACCAAGATTTCCCTCTGTTGTCTATATAACCTGACCAATTTCAGTCAAGTTATAATTAGCCAGTTCAAGCACAATTTCAGATAGAATCAACATAGGTGTTTTAGCCTGTTGTTATTCCTTATCTAGTCCCTACTCAAGAGGCCATTCCCACAAGACTTTTCAACCCTATCGAGTCATTGTAATCCCTACTTGAAGATATGAAAGGAAAATGTGAACCAGTAAAAAACTAAATCTTTATCCCAGATGGGTAAATGAAAAACTTCCCCCAAACAATTTTGGAAATCTCACATTTCTAACATTAAATATCTCAGAAGAACCAGATCATCATCTCACACATTATTTATCTCAATGTGGCCTTATTATGGTAACTTTTTTGTAGTAAGAAGCCTCCATGATTTGGTGTTTTGTTCAAACCATGTAAGAACCAACCTTTCTTTGATACATCAGTTTATCCATAGGGTTGATCAAAGGATAGTAATACCTCCTTAGAAAATTTATTTACAAATTTAGTTCGATTCTGAAAAAGACAAATCCTTGACCTATAAAACTGAAAATATTGATAAAATGAGAGAGTCTAATATTTTATTTCTAGGTGGAAGGGTCTAGATTATTCCTTGATTTTTTAATTTACATAGGAATATTATTGGGACTTTTTATAGAAAAGTTTTGTGATGAATTTAGAACACCACTCCTTCCTATCAAATACATGACTCAGTTCTAAGATCTCACTCTAGTTTCAAAAATATTAGAAGAATCCATATTATTAATTAGATCCAAATATTAAACAGTGTTTAAAAAACTAGGAAAAATAATATTCATAGTAGAAACTACGACTACCACTCTAAAACTAACCCCTGTGTCGGGTTCTTCTATAAATCCCACACCTCATCATGTGTCCCCCCCTATACGGGGTGGAAAAAACAACAACAAAAATGTATTCGGGATAAAAGGATAGATCCAAAACACTCAATTTGAAGAATATAAGAACATAATTTATTCCTTCCAAGATGAGTAAGTTCTTAGTTATTTCATTTAATCTTTGGAAAAAAACATGCCAACTCTTCTAGAACTAAAAAAACCTGGTCAAGTTGGTCTTGAAGATCTACCCAATTATTTCCCCTTTCAAAAAATGTTAAGGAACAACATGTGGGATTCTTTTGTCATCAAAGATACCCTAAAAAATATGTATGATTTAAGGTAGGTGAAGCTAGAAAAACCTCCAACACAAGTGGCTTGCATTTATGCCACTCATCCAGAAGAGGAGCAAGGAGCTTTCACCATAGTAGAAGCTAAATAGATTTCAAGAATGAGAGGGTATGGAAACTTCCATTAGGATAAGCTTGTGTATGCACAAGAAAGCCTGGACGAATATCCATGCGAAGGTAGAGAGATGATTTCATGATGAAGATGCTAGGGAGGAGCAGTTACAAGTAGTTAATCTAGGTTGTATGTAATGTTTCAAGCCTACGGGCAATGAATTCCTCTAAGGCCCATGGGCCATGTAATACTTATGTCTACGGGCCTTGTAAGAGTTCCACCTCACCCCTTGAAAGGTGGATTATAAAAATCAATAAAAAATGAAGGCCTTCAGGCCATTGGAGGAGGGTGAATGAAAGGAAGTCACTAATAAAGGTGAATGAAAGTTTAGTGATTAGATGACTCAAGTAATGATCAGATGAACTCATTCCATTCTCAATTCATAGTTTAAACAACTAAATGTGCCCCCAACCACTTCTAATGTGGCACACTTTACTCTATAAATACATCAATACTACACATTTAAATCTTCTAAGAAATGGTATATCTAAAATAGCAGAAAGAAAATACAAGAAGATGGACCTACAATAAGGCTAAATCTAGCCTTGAACCTCTCAAACTTCATTCATTCAGTCCTAAGAGAATGGTATATACCCCAAAAAATGGAACAACGAGAACCAAACCATAAAACCAAGTCCTCATCAGATGAAGAGTTGATATTTCACTCCATTAATGTCATTTATTTGATGGATCCATTATATTATGATGGGTTTTATTATCTACTTGGGTTCTCTACACCAAATTGGGGTGACATAAATTGGGTCCATAATGGTTGAGGAAATATAGGGAGGCACAACTGCGGTAGAATAAAAAATACTGACTACATCCCTGATAGAGCTATCTATGTTACTAAAACTAAAAAAAAAATCCATAAAAAAATCCATTAGATGTAGGAAAATGTATCCAAACATGTGGAAAATCATTTATAATTGATCATTTTGGAAGATCGATTGAAGAATGAGCTACAATATATCCATCCTAAGAAAGTGAGTAGGACAAGAGGGCTCGATTCAATAGAAGATAAAATTCCTTCCAAATTTGATCTATCATATGATAAATATACCTTAGGCATGTTAGCTCAAAAAATGTCTCCTTAGGAGTAGTTCCATACATGGAAACAGATAACTTTGTCTTAGAAATATGACATCCTAAAACAATTGGTTATAGTTCTAGAAAAGCTTCAAATTCTGGATTCTCTCATTTTGTAAAAATATATGTGAGAACCACTTGTAGAGGCTTTGTTGTTCCCTCAAGAGTTTGAAGTTGAAGTTGCTTCTACTAAGGTATATCATGCAGAGAATGACCTTGCATGATGTCATATTTTTATCTCCATCACCTAAGAGGATAGAAATGATGGTACATGGGGATATATCAGACCCTTGTACGTATCTGATAGATTATAAAACATTGACATATATATAGATTTCATTGATATTGGATCAGGTGTCAATTATTCACTAACTAGGATACAATAAAGATGATTTATCCCCTTCCACTCTAATTATATAGGGGTACGATAAAAGTGAAAAAAACCCCTTGGAAACATTATGATAAAAACTCAGTTTGGAGATATAGTGTTCTATTTGGAGTTATTGGTCATCAGGAAAGATACAACTTTCAATGTATTTTTAGGAAGACATTGTCTGTATAAACACGAAAAAATCCCTTCATCGTACCTTTAATGCCTCAAATACTATAGAAATGGGTAGATTGATATGTTACATGGTGACATATCACAATTTGATTATTGTGAATATCAATATATTGATGCAATATTATACCATAGAGAAGGGAAAAAACCCATGATTGACGATGTAACTCAGGTTAGTGCTCCAATTGGTTTGGAAATGACTATAATTAACCCATTTAGAGATTCTAGTGATAAATATGTTCTTCCCATTAGCCAGGTTAAATATATAAACTCCAATTCAAAGACATGTTTGCAAGTATTCATGATATTATCTACGTTAGTATATCTCGATGATGTTGAAGAAGTATTAGATTCCTCCACTGGCAGCGATATATCAGATAGAAATTATCTAGACTTATCTTTAGAACTTCAACATGCCGCCACTTTATCCTTCAAACATGAAGAATTTGATATATCTCAATTAGAAACTATATCATGGGACACTAACCTTTCCTCCAACCTTAATGATTCCCATGTTTCTTTCAACTATCCCAACATGGACACAAAGGAATAAGAAAATGAATAAGATAAAGAAAATGACCTCATACATACTCCTCCAGTATTTGAAGAAGGGGTGTCTACCACTGTCGATGAGCTCCAGAAGGTCAGTCTGGGTAAAAAGGATGATCCACAATCAATGCTTATCAACATGGATATGAAACATTACCCAATATAGTACTCTCTCACATGGACAAAAAGGGTTGGATATGATACCTCAAGTGTGCTTCCCCATACACCAAAGGTTTACAACAAGTAGTGGGTGTGTGGAATGTATAGTGGGGAGAATATACCCCCTAGTATGAAGTGTCATAATAGTAAAAAAACCATATAACCAAAAAAATCTATATATAGAAATAGTATAAGACAATCATAAGATAAAATACAATAAATATTAAGTAATATGTAATGACGTTCTAGAATGGAAATAAATGTCTTGCAAGAAACAACAAAAGTAAAAGAATAAATGACTCAACTAAAGACTCAAAAAGTCCCCACTCCCGAACCCCACGTTGGTCCCACCTCTAAAATCTATGCCATCAACAAAAAGTTAATCAGATATAAGGTCCTTTACCCTTTTCCAAACCTACATCCATGTAATCTATTCAGGTACCAAATAAAGGCCTAAATAGGATGTGAGTAAAAATTAGCATGTTGATAGGACCGTGTCTAAACTAACAAGTATAATAAGTAGTGTATTAAAATAAGCGATAAACATGTGTATTTATTAATTCAACAATTAATAAAATAAAACAACAACCTGATTCGTCTCTATGCTGGAATATCTCTAAGCATTTTTTACGAACATGAAAACCACAACCATATAACCATGGTAAAATAACCTACTTCAGTGCTATGCCATAATATCTTTGATTATGTCTTGAAACCATGGCAACAACCACCATATAACCGTGGTAAAATAATATTATTTGATTCTATAATGGAATATATCTGATCATGTCTTATGACCATGCCAACCACCATCATAAAACCTTGTTAAAGTCACAACAATCTGGGTAAAAACCCTATAAGCACTACAACATATGGGTCAAAGACCTATAAGCATTACTATAAAACCCTGAGATTTTCATGAGATAGATTTTTTATTTTATTTTATTTTATTTATTTATGTTTTTTTAAATTCCTTGATGTATTGTGTTGCATGATACACCAAGATAACCTTGCACAAAACGAAACACTGGCTTAGCTTGCAGTATAAACAATACTATTATTGGCTTCTGTTACATCCAATTTTAAGTTCTTTTGATGGAATTAATTTCATGAAAGATCTAGTTTAAGAAAAAAAAATTACCCTATAAACTAGACATTATAATGGAAGTATTACCTGAATTATGAAAATATTCTTTACACATGTAAATATATATAATTAATTATTGATTGAGAAATTAATTATAAATGAAAATAAAACCCTTTTTAAATAAAAGGAAATATTTTTAAGAAAAAACATTTAAATACAAATAAGTGAGTTTATAAAATAATAAAATCATTATTGATGGATTTTATTAATGAAATATATATATAATATATTTAATATAATATGTTTTCTAAACATGATATAAGACCAAATTCAATTTTCAATTAAAATAATTATTTTTTAAAAAATACAGTTTTGCCTCCTTTTGATGACAAACGCATTTAAATTCAAGTTTTAACACATTTTATATTCTATTTGAAAAAAAATAAACTTCTTATTTTTAAGTGGGATTTAAAAATTTACTTTTTATGATTTTTTGATATTTTTTCTCATAAGTTTCAAGTTTTGGTAAATAATAAAAAAATACTAAATTTTAATTTAAAACAACTTCATTCATAAAAATAATTTATATGGTTAATTTATATCATTTCATGATTTTAAAATATAAATAGATTATATTTTTATCATTTAATATAATTTTTGTAATTATCATTAATTTTACATTGATTTTTTATGTAATTGTTTTAAATCTTTTACAATTTTTTAACTTTTAAAATCCATTTTCTCATACGGACAACATGATTAATTTTAAATTAATTACTACATTTTATATGTTTTTTATTTTGAAAAATTTATTCTATATTTAGAATATGTAGGTCCGAATTATGTAAATAGCTTTATTTTATTTTTTTGGCATTATGAATAGAAGCATCATTAATTTTTATTACTATGGTAAAAGGGTAAATCAGGTAATTAAGGGTGACAATAATATTATAAAATTACCCTAAAACTTTTCCTAATATCATTGGATGAGGTTTTTTGACCAAATCATCCTTTTGTATAAATTTTATCTTTTATAAGTCCCTTGGATAATATTAGGACATTTAATATATTTTATTTTTATAAAATTTAAATATGTCTTACTCAAATTTTAATAACTATAACATTTTTAATATATGGTCATACAGATGCTAAGTTTGAATATAAATACCAATTTTAAAGATTTTTTTTTATTTATCACGATAATTTATTTGTAATTTTTAGGAAATAAATAATTTCCTTAAGGGCTTATACATTGATGATGTAGAAATTATTTAATTGATGAAAAATTAATAAAATAATTTTTATTAAAATTATAATAACCAATAAAAGACAAATAAAATAGAACAAATCTTACTGGATGATTATATATAGACTATTATAATCCAAGGGTAGAGTTATTGACTATTTGGAACCATATGGAAAAGATTATTACACTTATAATATTTTATTTAATGTGATGTTAAAGTTTCCACACTCATGTTTTAATGAATATAACATTTTTAATATTAGATTTTAAAAAATATATATTACACTATAAGTATTATTATGAAATATTTAGGCTATATATTTTTCATATTATTTCATTTTTAATTTTTATTCAAAAAATAAGTATATTAAACAATTAAAAAAAACTCATGTAGTAATTATTTTATTAATAAAAATATAAAAATATTGTTATTAAAAATATTAAAATAAATATATTTTGGATAATTAATAAATCCAATAAATTTTATTAATGAACTTGAACCGTTAGGGATATAATAATATATCCAGTTCATGGATAAAATCTTATCTTGATATTTTTAAAAATCAATAAATTGAATAGTGTCAAAATTGTCACTATTGATTGTTTATCAAAATAATGTATTGTTAAATTATTTAAAAATAATAAAAAAATTAAAAAATATATAAAAATTATTATATGGTGGAAAATTTTGTAAAATATTCATTTATGGTATATTTTACATCAAATAAGTAAATATTTCACCCTTTTAATATTGAAATACTTGTTACCTTTGTAAAATAATTAAATAGAGTAATCAAGTGTTAATTAAAATGATATTGTTTAGATTGATAGAAAAAATTTTCTAAAATTTATTGGTTGATGATATTAAAAAACTATCTCATTTCATATTATAAAATAGGACATTTTGGAGGTTTTTGGATGGGTTTTGATTTTATTATAAATTAATATTTTTGGAGATTCCAAAAGTGCCCCTCACCTCAATTATAAAAGGGAACATCCAACATCAATTATTAAATTCACTTTGAGCCTTCAATATCAATCATAACCTACCCATTTACCTTTTCAAATTTCTTATTTACATTATAGATTTGTTTTTATTCTCAAAATACCAACCCTAGTGCCCTTAAGAGGAGATCTAGAGGGAGCTCATTGAAGAAGAGGTAATCTCCTCTACCAATTCTTTCAAACTTATTTATTCTTCTAATTCCTATTACCAAGTTGTTTAAATTATAAAGTAATAAATCCTGTATCACCTTTATTTTGATATATTATTATTATTATGGAACAATCATATTCCACCTTCTATCCATCCTACGAAAAAAGAAATTAGCCAGTGTGCGTATGTATAACTTATCATCTCCACATTGTGGGGTAATATGTTTTTCACCACCACCTTACATAGATGGTTATAATTATGGAAATAATAAATATATATGATTATTATAACAATATTTTGATTCTAGAACAATATATATACCATAAAATTTCATACCATTCCACAATTAAGGGAATGATATCGTCACTCGTGCGTATGTACGACCTACCATCTCCAAGATGCGATGCGATTCATTATACCTAATATTAACTAAGGAATTATTATATAAATATTTGGAATGAATAAATAATATATATATATATATATATATATATATTATATTAATATCATTATGGAAATTATATAAATATAACCTCAGAAGAGGAACATGAAATTATCTAATAAAACATGCATAAGAAAAAAAAATAGTTAATATACGAAGGATGAACAATAATGTTATTAAAAAAAAGGTAATAATATGATCAATTATGATATCATAAAAATGAATATGATTATAGAATAATTTAATGAAATTATTTAAACCCTTATACATGAGGTTCAGACATGTACGAATGAACCCAGACCTAAGATAAGGGATAATTTTTCAGTATCATTATTATCTGAGATTGTTTATACATAAGTACTTGTTGAGGTATATTTATCATCCATGTCCATGTTTTCTAAAAATGTTTTCACAAAATGTTTTACTATTATCCTATTGATTTTTAAAGTCATTTTACCCATATTTTAATTTGTATTACATGGTTTCAAAGGAATATTTTTTTTTCCAAATGAGGTACTTTTTAAATTTTCCAGTAAAAGTATAAGAATAAAGTTTTCTTTTTTATTTTTAACTTATAACATATGAATGGATTTTTACGCTTTAATAATGCCTTATTTCCATGAAGCTTACCTTGAAAAATTTCAAATTTATTTTACAAGAAATTCTTTTCTTTTTAAATTGAACATTATTTTAAGAAAAGAAAACATTTTTGAAGAAGAAAGGATATTTTCTAAAAGAATTAATTTCAAGTGTTCTATAAAAGTTAATTTCCATCTAAGATGACATTATTTAATAAGGACACGTTTCAAGTAAACTATCCCTAATATTCCTATGGTTTATTATGATTGTGATGGAATGATATTTATGAAATACATTTATTTTCCATGGATTATTTTATGAGGGAATAATGTTTAAGAAACCCATTTTATTCCACGAGTTATGATATAATTTATATTCTTATGGAAAAAATATGTATAGTTTTCATTATGTTATGGGTGGGACCTATATCTCCCTCCAATTTATTGGGTAAATATTTATATCTCATGAGATATATAGGAATGGAACATGAAATGATATCAGTTCAGTAATACAATGCTAGAACGGGAAATGATACCGGTTCGATAATAAAGCGATGAAATGGTAAATAAAACCAGTTCAGTAATATAGGGATAGAATGAGGAGTGAACTCGATTTAGTAAAGGACTTTTTACACCATATTCATCTTGGAAATGAGCCTTGAATAATATGGAAATGATTTACTATACTTATGTGTTTTCCACAAATTCATGTTTTATGCCAATGATATTTTCTCATGGCTTTTGTTTCTTTATGATTTATGCCTTATGAACTACAAAGATTTATTTCATGACAAAAGATTTTGATATATATTATACATGGTATGGTTTTCAAAAGTTATGTTTATGTTTTTACATTCTTATGTTTATTTTTTTGATATTTTCTTCTTTTACCCTTAATGAGCATATGCACTCACCCATTTCATATGTTTTATTTTCCCCAGGATATAAAGAAATGTTTTAGGTAGGAAAACTAAAAGGTAAGATCTTCATAGGATATGTTAAAGATCTTTCACCAAATTAGAGAAATTTGTTTCATGTTTCCAAACGCACTAAACTAATATGATATTTGGATGTCTTTTTGTGTAATGTATTAAGTATTCTAAAAAAGTAATTTAATGTCCATATACTTTGAGATTGGTTTATTATAGTTTGTATTAGAGAGAAGGTTTAGTTAACCTTTGCAAACTAGGATGAGAAATCTTTAGTCAGATCCCTAGAAATATTTCTAAGGATATGTCTAGGGATGTCCCTAAGGATAAGTTTAATTATAGGTTGCAATCTTGGAATTTTGGTAATGATCATGGATAACATAAGATTAAACCTAATATGTTATATATTGAAATTAATTTCCCTTAATTATGAGGTTTTTCTAGTATGATTATTATCACTCACAATTTTATTTTTTGTTTTTCAAAAATGGATGGAAATAGGAAGATTTATGTTAGTGGAGAATATGATGGACAATGGAATGATATTCCTCATGAGTAATAAAATGAAATAGGAGTTGGAAGTTGAAACATCATTATTATGCCTAATTTGAAATATTTTAATATGATCAATATTCTCAATTTTAGTGAGTTTATTGACCCACCACATAATAGAAATATGGAGTTTCATGGTGACAATAGAGGAAATAAAGTTCAATTTTCCTCATGTAAATAATGTGGTAAGATGCATCAATGATAATGTTTAAAAGGAACTGGAAGATGATTTGGGTGTAGAAAAGAAGGACACAAAGCAAGTATTTCCAAAGGAAAAGGTTCAGTTAACACAATGGATAAGGATAATGGTATTTCTAAGGCATCAAAAATAGTTAATTTTTTTAAATGTGGAATGTATGGGAATTATGGAAATCGATGATCTAGGGGGAAAGATTATGAAGATAATAAACATGTTCATTTGAGTAGTATTTATATTTATGATGATGAAGAGACTACGCATTAAATATGAGATGAAAAAAGTGTTAAATAATAAAAGGATTAAGCTTAAGAAGATATTGTAAGGATTGCATGTCTTTGTATTGGAATTCAAGAATAATGTTTTGGAAGTACATTTATGGTATTATGGAATAATGAAACATCTATGTATTGGTCTGGTGTAGTTTTTATATAAGAATTTAAGAGCATACTCTTAATGGTACTGGTAACCATGAAAAGTGATTGAGGTAATAAGTTAATATTTTTGGAAAAGACATGATTAAGGGAAGGATAACCCTTAATATGATAATGATTATGAGAAAATGATAATTGGATAGAGATATGTTGATTATAAATAAGTAAACTGGATAGTAATGATTTCCTTAGACCTAATTTAGGATTTATTGAAAAGTGGCTTATTCTATCATAGATGAAGTTTATAGCTTTTTGGAATTAATAATAATGAAAAAAACATGTTTTCAATAAGGATTCTTGGTAATTCCGGTTATTATCATGAATCAAGAGAATACATGATGAAGGTGTTCACATGTTTGGAATGTGACAAAAAAGAGATACCTTATGATATATGGGGGATATATGTAAAGATAAGTTGGAGAAGAACTTTCTAAAGTAACATATTTTTATATTTCATAAAGATTGTAAGGTTATTAATGTATGAAAATTTTAAGTTAAACTTCAGATTATTTTTTTAGAATAAAGTATTATCTCACCATAGGTGGACTTATGCATATTTGATAACTTGTGATAACCTTTTTTTAGATAGATGGAATGGTCTATCATCGTATTTATGGATCTCTTGTTCTAATAATGCTTTAGAAATAAAAAATTCAACTTCATTTCTTGGAATAATAGATGAAGTGTAAATTGATCAAGACACAAGGAAAGGATGAGATTATACTTAATAAAGTATGTATTTCTTCTCATTCGTCAATTCTAGGAAAGGATCTTAAAACCAAAATTTTTATCCTAGTACCTTCATTTTATATGAATCAAATAGTCTCTTAAATCATTGTAGATTTATGGATTATTAACTTTTAACTTTATCCTAACATTTTAATCTATCAATCTTCATCAGAACTTGATAGTTATATTTCTCTTACATATCCATGTTTTCACTTTCCACCTACGTCTCGTATGTGAAAACCTAGTTATGAGTGACTTTGGGTAACTATATGTTTCTCACATTCCTTTTTAAAATAAAGTTTTATTATTCATTTTTCAACGTGGGTTACTATGAAAGAACCTTTCAAGTATTAATCCTTTTATAACTCAGATGAATTTCGAGGGTGAATTTCATTTTAAGGGGGGTAGAATATAACACCCCCAGATTTTTATGCGATAGATTTTTTATTTTATTTTATTTATTTATTTTGTTTTTTTAAATTATTTTATGTCTTGTGTTGTATTCTATAACAAGATCACCTTGCACTACATACAACACTGGATTAGCTTGCGGTATACAAAATACTATAACTGGCTTGTGTTACACTCGATTTAAAGTTCTTTGGATAGAATTCATTTCACACAAGACCGAGTTTAAAAAAAAAATTACCTTATAACCTAGAAATTATAATGGCAGATATGAAAAATATTAGATGAATAATGAAAATATTATTTACACATGTATATATATATAATTAATTCTTTAGTGAAAAATTAATTATAAATGAAAATAAAACTCTTTTTAAAAAAAGAATATTTTTTTGAAAAACTATTTAAATAAAAATAAGCGAGTTTATAAAATAATAAAACAATTATTGATGGATTTTATTAATACAATATTAGGTAATATATTCAATTTAATATGTTTTCTAAATATGATATAATAACAAATTTCATTTTTTGGATAAAAGAAGTATTTTTCAAAAAATACAGTTTTACCTTCTTTTGATGGCGCACCCATTTTAAATTAAGTATTTAACAATTTTTTATATTTTATTTGAAAAAATAAACTTCTTATTTAGAATTGAGATATAAAAATTTACTTTGGGTGATTTTTTTATATTTTTCTGATAAGTTTCAAGTCTTGATGAATAGTAAAAATATACTAAATTTTAATTGAAAACAACTTTTTTGATTGAAATAATTTATATGGTTAAGTTATATTATTTAATTGTTCTAAAATATAAATATATTATATTTTTTATCATTTAATATAATTTAAATCAACTTCATTAATTTTACATTGAATTCTGATGTAAAAACATTTCAATCTTTCGCAATGTTTTAACTTTTAAAACCTGTTTTCTCATACGGAAAACATGATTTATTTTAAATTAATTACTGCAAATTCTGTATTTTGAATTTTGAAAAATGGATTCTATATTTGGAATCACTAGTTATAAATTATCTAAATATCTTTATTTTATTTTTGGGAATTATGAATAGTAAATTCATTAATTTTTATTAATACGGTAAAAGGGTAAATCAAGTAATTAAAGGTAACAATAATATTATAAAATTACCCTAACACTTGTCCTAATATCATTGGATGAGTTTTTTTTACCTAAATCATTATTTTATTTAAATGTTATCCTTTGGAAGCCACTTCAATGAGATTAGGACATTTAATATATTTCATTTTAAGAAAAGACAAATATGTCTCACTCAAATTTTAATAACTATATCATTTTTAATATATGGATATATAGAATATAAGTTCTAATATAAATAATAATTTTAAATATAAATTTTTTTCATTATCATGTTAATTTATTTGTAAATTTAAGGAGGTAAATAATGACATTAAAGTATTATACATTGATGATTTAGAAATTATTTAATTGATGAAAAGTCAATAAAATAATTTTTATTAAGATTGTAATAACCATTAAAAGATGAAAAACTTAACCAAATATTATTGGTCGAGTATATTGAGACCATTATCATCCAAGGGTCGGGTTATTGACCATTTAGATCCATATGGAAAGGATTATGGCACTTATAATATTTTATTTAAAGTGATGTTAAAGTTGTCACATTCATGTTTTAATATATATAACATTTTAATGTGGGATTTTATAGAATATATATTTAACTATGAGTATTATTATGAAATATATAGAATTTATATTTGTCATATTATTTTATTTTCAATTTTTATTTAACAGATAAGAATATTAAATAATTACACAAAATTGATGTAGTAATTATTTTATTAATAGAAATATCAAATTAATATTATGAAAAATATTAAAATAAATATAACTTGGGATAATTAACATATAAAATAAATTTTCTATATGACCTTTAACCCTTATAGATATAATAAAATATTTTTTTCTAGGATAAAAACTTATCTTGATATTTTTAAAAATCAATAAATTGAATAGTGTCAAAATTGACACTATTGATTATTTATCAAAATAATGTATTATTAAATTATTTAAAAATATTATAACATTTTAAAAAATATATAAAAATTATTATATTGTTGAAAATGTTCTAAATTATTCATTCATAGTCTAATTTACATCACATGAGTAAACATTTTACCCTTTTAATATTGAAATATTTGTTACCTTAGTTAAGAATTTAATAGAATAACTAAGTGTTAATTAAAAGGATAAGGTTTAAAATGATAGAAAAACTTATATAAAATTTATTGTTTGATTATATTACATCCTTAACTAATATCATATTCAAAACTAGGACATTTTTGAGGTTTTTTATGGGTTTTTATTTTATTATAAATTAATCTTTTTGGAGAATCCAAAAGTGCCCCTCACCTCAATTATAAAAGGGCACATCCTCCCCCACTTATTAACTTCACTTTGAGCCTTGAAGATCATACATACCATACCCATTTCCATTATAAAATTCCTTAGTTACATTATATAGGTTCTGGTCTTCTCAAAAGACTAACTATAGTGCCTTTAAGCGGAGATATAGAGGGAGCTTGTCGAAGAAGAGGCAATCTCCTCTACAAATTCCCTCAAACTTATTTCTTATTCTAATTCCTATTATTGAGTTGTTTCCATTATAAAGTAATAATTAAAGTATCATATATATGCTGATATGTTATTATTATTATGTAACAACCATATTTCACCTTTTATCCATCCTATGAAAAATGAAATCACCACACATGCGTATGTACGACTTACTGTCTCCACGCTGTGGTGTAATATGTTTTTCCCCACCAACTTACATGGATGGGTATAATGATGGAAATAATAAATATATATAGTTATTATAAAAATATGTTTATTCTGTAACAATATATATACCATCCAATTCCATACTATTCTGTAATTAAGGGAATGATATCACCGCTTGTGCGTACGTACGACCTACGTTCTCCACCATGCACTGTGATTAATTATACATGATATTCATTAAATAATGATTATATAAATGTTTAGAATGAATAAATATGATAAATATTATATATATATTATATTAATATCATTTTAGAAATTATATATGTGTAATATAAGAATAGTAACATGAACTTATCTGAAAAAACATGCGTAAGAAAATAAATCAGTTAATACCCGAAGGATGAGTAATAATGTTATTAACAAATGCGTAATAATATGATAAATTATGATATCATAAAAATAAATATGATACTTTAATAAGTTAATAATATTATTTAAACCCTTATAAAGTAGGTTCAAACATGTATTAAGGAACCTATACCTAAGGTAAGGGATAATTTAAAAATCTCATTATTACATGAGATTGTTTATATGTAAATGTTTACTGGGGTATATTTATCATCCATATCCATATTTTATAAAAGTTTTTCATAAAATATTTTACTATTCTCATATATATGTTTAAATTCATTTTTAACCATTTTTTACTTTTTATTACATTGTTTTAAATGAACGGTTCTTTCATTTTCTAAATGAGGTACTTTTTATACTTTTCCAGTAAAAGTATGAGAATAATGTTTTATTTTTATTTGTAACTTATATGGGATGAACAAATTTTTACACTTTCATAACAACTTATTTCCATGAATCGTCCCTTACAATATTTCAAGGTTATTTTCCAATAAATTTATTTCTTTATAAATTGCTTGGTATTTTAATAAGGGAAAACATCTTTGAATAAGAAATGATATTTTCCTCAAGAATTAATTTCAAGTGTTAAATCAAAATTATTTTCCATCTAAGATGGAATTATTTAAAAGGAACATGTTTCAAGTAAAATATCCCTAATATTACTATGGTTTATTATGTTTATGATGGAATCATATTTATGAAATCCATTCATTTTCCATGGATTATTTTATGATGGAATTATATTTACGAAACACATTTTATTCCATGGTTTATGATGGAATCATATTTACAAAATTCATTCATTTTACATGGATTATTTTATAATGGAATGATATTTAAGAAACCCATTTTATTCCATAGTTTATGATATGATTTATGTTCTTGTAAAACACATATGTATGGTTTTCATTATGTGACGGGTGGGACCTATATCTCTGTCTAATGAATTGGGTAAAGATTTATATCTCATAAGATATACAGGACTAGAACAGAAAATGATCCTAGTTTAAGAATACAGGTCTAGAATGAGAAATGATATTAGTTCAATAATACAAGGCTATAACGGTAAATAAACCCATTTCAGTAATACAGGTTTGGAATGAGGAGTGAACTTGGTTCAATAAAGAAATTTATCCACAATAATGGTCTTGACAATGAGCCTTAGCTAATATGGAAATAATTTTCTATGCTTATGTGTTTTCCACAATTCCATGGTTTATGCCAATGATATTTTCTCATAGATTATGTTACTTTATGATTTATGCCTTATAAAATACTAAGATTTATTTCATGACTCAAGATTTTGATATATGTCATATCTAGTATGGTTTTCAAAAGTTATGTTCAAGTTTTTATATTTTTATGTTCATGTTTTGTTTTATATTTTCCTTATTTACCCTTACTGAGCATCTTAGCTCACCCTTTTCATATGTTTTATTTTACCTAGGATATAAAGAAATGTTTTAGGTAGGAAAAATAAAGGGGAAGATCTTTATGGGATATTTTGATGATATTTAACCAAATTATAGGAAGGAATTCCATGTTTCCAAAGGCACTAAACTAATACGGTCCTTGGGTGCCTATTTTTGTAATTTATTAATTATTCCACAAAATTAATCTAATGTCCATGTACATCAAGATTTGGTATTTATAATTACAATATTTGGGTCAAAGCACTATAAGAATTACAATATGGGACTGGGAATAACCCACTCTCTATAAGTATTACATCATGGGGTTGGGTTGATCTAACTCAATGTAAGAATTACAACAAATAAGTGTGCAAGTGCCAGGGCTGAGCCTGATATGTAAGAATTTTATCATGGAACACAATTATTTTTATACATCATGGATATCACAATATCCCATCATATATCACAATGGTTAATTATAAAAATTTCCATTTATCTTTCAAATACCTATTTAAATTTAAATCACAATTTTTTAACAGTTATATCAATAAGAAATATAACACAATTTAAAGATTCTATAATAAGAAATCACCTATGGTCACATGTCATGCTATACACACATTAAAACATTATATAATTTAATTATTATCAATGTTTTATTACCCAAATAATGGCCATAATCTAGGTTAGAATCCAATTTAAACCAAAATACTTTAAAATATAATCCCATTCATTTATTTAATTGATTTGAGTTCATGATATGTTGGAACAATCACAATAGTTCCTAAACTTGGTAATTATCAAACCATAAAGTTAATATTTAGACCCACTACCTTTACCAGTAAAGAAAAAAAACACTTTCAATGGAAAATGACCATGAGAAGGAAGCTTAAGATGATTTAAAAGAGGTTCTTAGATCAAAACTGATCAAGATCAAAACCAATAATGCAATCAGTTAATAGATTTCACCATAACAGTTGGAGAACCAAAAGAGAGAAGGAAAAACAGAACCAAAACCACTTACTAGGGATTGTTCATGAAAATAGGTCATCTGAAATGGAATTTGGAACTCCAAAATCTCATGGAGAATTCACTAGGGTTGAGTGGAGAGGAGCTACTACAGAATGAAATGAAAGTCATCCACAAAACATGTTTAATATATTAGGTTTGGGAATAAATGATGTGTAATGTAGTTACACATCATGTAATGTAGTTACATGTCGTGTAATCTTTTTAATGTAATACGATGAAAAATCCTTCACCATAGATTTATTTTATTAAAACACAAAAATAACTACATGACGTGTAATCCATTTACATGATGTGTTAATATTTTGTAGATGGTCTTTCATCCCATTTTCCCTTTAAACAACCCAAACCAATTTTAAAGATTATAAACTTACCAAGAACCCATGTTAACACTTAACCCATTTACCTAGAATCCATTAATTCAAACAAGAACACATACCCAAACTTTAGGTCATTTTCCCCAAAAAAGGATATTTATATCCAAACAAGACATGGCCACCAAGGCTGAAAAGAAAAAATCAAAGAGGGACATACCCAAAAAATATGGGATCTTAAAACCTCCCCAACTTATAAAAACTATTCCTAGAGATACTCTAAGGGTCACTATGAGGTCTCAATGAACATGTATGGCCACTGTGTTTGCATATTAGACTCCCTCTCATAGGTCTCCTCCTAAACTTGCCCATACTACCACCAAAATTGAACCAATGGTATAGTCCTACCCTGAAGATATTTCTCACCAAAATCCATAACCTGTATCAGATTCTCCTCAAAGGATGCATCAACACAAAGCTCAATGTCTTCTACATATATCACATGGGAAGGGTTTTTATGATATCTTCATAACTATGATACATGGAACATGTCATGCATGGAACTGTAGCAATGTGGAAGGGTTAAATGGTATGCCATTAGACAAAACCTTGACACTATATCAAAAATACTGACAAACCTGATCACTAGATTTCCCTATTTTCTAATACAAAATTTCCCCAACCTAAGAGATTCCAGAAGGAAAACATGATAACCAACTTTGAATTCCACAAGTTTCCTTAAATGGACAGTATAATATTTCTTCCTACTCTATGCAATCACCAACCGATGTCTGATCAACTAAACCTACTCATATGTATCCTGTATGATACTAGTCCCAACAAGTGCTAAATCACATGCCTTAAACCGACATAGAGGTTAACAGAATGACCTACTATACAAGGATTTGAAAGGTTCCATTTGTATTGATTCCTTGATGCTATTATTATATGAAAACTCCATGAGTTTCATATTTTTCTCCCATTAAACACCAAAATCTAAATCCTAGGATCATAACATGTCTTATAGAACATAAATAGTGTACTCAGATTAACCATCCGTCTGTGGATGATAGGTTACGCTCAAAATAACTCACAATCCTAGATCCTTCTAAAGAAACTCCTAGAAACACGATGTGAAACATGGATCATTGTATAAAATGATACTCCTTAGAACACCATGTAACTGAACAACCTCATTCACATAAAGACTACCTAGATCATCAACAATGAAGGTTTTCTTGATAGACAAAAAGTGGACTACCTTAGTCACTCAATCCAAAAAAACCCATAAAACTTCATTCTTATGGGTTATACTGGGTAATCTTGTCGTAGAATTTGTTGTGATATTATTCCATTTACACTCAAGAATGGGAAAAGGCTACAAAATACCATCTAACCTATGATGCTTGACTTTAACCTACTGATAAGTGAAGCATCTATCCATGAATATTTCCACCTCGTTATTCTTTCCTGACCACCGAAATTTTCTACGGAGATCAATATATATCTTTGTTAAACTAGTAATCACCGCCCATCTAGAAGCATGAAAGTACCTCATCAGATCCTCATGTAAACCCACATGAAATAATACTCAGACACATAAAGGAAGATAATTTCCACTTTCGAGATACCATCTGGATGGTGTCTCCCCACCATATAATTTTCTCTCATAACTGATCCCTCTAGATCATACAAATTCTCCCTCTTAATCCGGTCCAAAATCACATGTATAATATATTTGAAATTCATAGATACCCATTCCTAAGACTCCTAAACATATACATTCATTTCTACAAAAGGGGACATTATTTTCCACTTGTAATCAGACTCCCATACTACCTATGTCTATGTCTTTTGGCTCAAATCATAAACAACACCATTTCCCTTTCCTAGTGTATAAAATAATTCAAATTTGAAAGAATATAGATGCTCGATCCACCTTCTCTACCACAGGTTTAGATCTCACTGATAAAATATGAACCTGATGATTTTTTGTTCCATGTATACCATAATCCTATCACCCATGAGATAGTGTATCCAACATATCAAGGAATGTAACATTGCTACTAACTCCAGATCATGAGTAGGGTAATTCGTCTCATGTGGTATCAGCTACCTAGATCCATAACCAACCACTCGATCCTCCTACATTAGAACTGCTCCGAGTCCAAATCTGGATGCATCACAATACACATGATATACTTTACTCAGAACATATAAAGTGAGGATAGGTGTTGATGTTATCTTACCTTTCATATCCTAAAAACAATTCTTTTAAGCATCATACAAAAAAAATTCACCCCTTTCTTGGTTATCTTATATATTGGTGTTGATACACAAGAGAAATCCTAGATAAAGTGTTGATAATACCAGATAAAACTATAAATCTCATAATATGAAATAAATTCTTGGGATATTCTCAAGATACTATGACTATGATTTTTTTTGGGTTCACCAAAACTCATGCCACTAAGATAACATGACCCAAGAAGTGTAGTTTATTAATTTAGAAACTAAATGTGATTAGCTTGGCATAAATCCGATGCTATCTTAATGTAATCAGGATGATGTCAAGATGTTTGGAATGATCATCTACTTACTAGGAGTACACTAAGATATCATTGATGAAAACCACCAAAAACTATTCCAGAAAAGGATGAAAGATCATATTCATTAAGTCCATGAATACCACTGGTGCATTAGTCAATCCAATCAGCATCACTACAAACTCATACAATCCATACCTTCTCCTAAAAGTAGTCTGAGGTGTGTAAGATGGTATCAACCTTAACTAGCAGTAACCAGATCTCAAATATATATTGAAGAAGATCTTAACACATCTCAATTGATCAAAAAGATCATAAATTTGTGGAAGAGGATACCAGTTTTTGACCATTATCAAGTTCAACCTCCGATAATCCACACATAAGTGCAAATACTCACCAAACTTATTGGTGAAGAGAACTATAGAATCCCATAGAGATGTACTAGTCCATATTAATCTTTTATATTATATATCTTCTAACTAAACATTGAACTCCTGAAGCATTATTGGTGAAATTTTGTAAGGTGTCATAGAAAATGGATTTGATCCTTGAACCAACTCGATTGTGAAATCGATCTCTCACTTAGGCGGTAAGCTATATAACTCATTATAAAAATGCCTAAAAATAGTCTACCATTGGAGTAAAGTAATCTAGATTCATTCCACCATTATCTAGAGAAAGACCCACTATTTTAACCATAAGACTATCCAATATGTACTAAATTAGTCCCACATGACCATCCTAAAGATCCCACTCACCATGGTGAGAATCGATGGCACCTTCAGAAGATAGAAAGGCAACTATCCTCCTATAATAGTTGATATGTGATTGGTATAGAACTAACCAATACATACTAAGAATCAAGTTGAAGCCTGTAATTTCCCACATGAACAATTCAAAAAATATACAGTAACCACCAATCTATAGAGAACATGCCTTTCAAATTTTTATATTCTATGATGGAACTCCCAACGGTGTGTTGATGGTTAAAACACCATCCATGTATTCCATATAAAATCCCAAACACAAGCTAAAATAGATGATACAAGTACATTACCTCTGATGGTATATGGTCCTGCATCCATGATATCCAGAGTAGTCTTCATAACATGCTTCTAACTTGTCCCTTTGCCCTGGGCTCCAGTATGACTACCCTGATCTATTTCTATTTACTTGTAACTTTTCTTATGAAATGGGGTACCACATCCCCTATATCTCCCTGAATGGCTAGTGGAAATCCTACTACTATCCTAATGTGGGGTAGCTAGTCCCCTTACTAACTCAGGTGCCTATTCTGATCTCCAGCCACTGGTCTACTATGGAAAGTTAAAACAAAACCTATTATGATGACCTAGTATTCCACATATGAAACACTCGACTATGGGGTAAGGACACTATGAGAACTTATGGATAAATTTTCCACACTAATAAAATTGGAACAAAACACGATATTGATATGGATTTATACTACCCTGACTTCTCTTCCCACTACAACCTTGGTGGAAACTACCATAGAGACACTTCTTTCCCCTCAAAGAAGAACTCCCAGATCGCCCTGCTGAAACAGCCTGGCCGCTACTTGGGGGATCTCTTAGATTCCCTTCTATAATGAGTTCCGACTTCATCACATCCTCAAATATTCTTAAATCGAAAATGTTTAACTATGAACTAATCTCATAGTAAATACCATCCTGAAAACATCTCACCTTGCAGAACTTATCAGTTTCCAAATATGGCGCAAAGCAGTGTAGGTTATTGAAACATCCATTATAGTCCTGCATTGACATGCCCTCCTATATCAAATGCATGAACTCATGATATTTTTTATCCATGAAAATTTTAGGACAAAAATATCCTAGGAACTTCTTATAGGAGTCCTTATAAGATATCTCATACTGCTACCTAGCTTCCTCCATAATATTCCAACAATGCTTGGTAGGTCCACGAAGCATATGTACAATAAGATTCACCCTTATATCTGCATGTGTTTCAAGATGCTTGAATATTTTTTGGACTAACTCAATCCATAACTTGGTTACTTTGGGCCCTCCTTCTCCAGTAAACATTGGAGGATTCTGTAGTTGAAACTCTCTTATCATCTCATACATTGAAGGAACAACATAAACAATCTCCCTTTCCAAGAATCTCATGACCCTCAGGAAGCTGTCATGATGCTGAACATCCATATAATCCTCATGAACTATAGGAATCTCTGGTTCAACTACATTATGTGCATGTATATTTCCACTACCCTGACGCTCAATTATAAGATGACAATGAGACATGTTTTCACTACTAGAAAATGGGTCTATACCCATGCATCTATACCAACAGTTTTTAAAACTATGGGTATTTGTGGTATATTTTCATATATTACCATGGTTTTGTTAAAACCATTAGTATATTGACCCCAATTTGAAGATTTTATCAGACTGAACCTCCAGATTCACCGTTTCCTCCCCCACGCCTCCCCCGAGCCTTGGCCTCTCCATCCTCTCATCCCCTCCCCGACCCCGACCTCCTACCCTGGCCTCTGCCTCCCGGCCCTATCTCCCTCCATTTTCCTTCTTTCCTCCTTCTCTATGTACACGTCCACCTCCGCCTCTACCTTATGGCCCCCACCTCCACCTCCCGACCCTTGCCTCTACCTCCACAGCTGACTCCCCCTTCGCCACCTGCTGGATTCCACCTCCTCCCAGCTTCTGCCTCCCAGCCTCAGCCTCCCATCTATAAAAGGTATTCCTCATATTCTACTCACCTCTTCTATTTTCTTCATTTCTTTTAATATCTATAAATAAATTAAATATTTTTCGGTGAATCCCACCTGGGCATAATGGAATTCATCTTGGTTCTATTGCAATCTATTATCTTGTGTAAAGGAGGCTGCTATGGGTATAGTGCAAAACATTTTTATCTATTTATATGGAATGTGTTCAAGGTATGTTTTTTCTTAGGTTTTTCTAGATTTTAGGTTAAAATCATGGGATACTATATTGAAGTTATTTGGTACTTTAGTATTATGGAACATTGGGTTAATTTTTTAGAAGTAGATTGCATTGGTTTTCCTTAAGTATTAGTTATTATTTGATTGTAGTTATTATATAATAGAGTTTATTTAGTGATAGACTTTGGTTGTTAATTTTTAGGTGATTATTGAAGGTTTTTTGGAGTATGAAAGATCACCTATGATCTTGGTCTATGATCTTGATATTTTTTATGATAAATGCATAGGAAACATTATGACTCATTGGGATTAGGTAAGTGATTGTTTCATATATTTCATGTATCTTGATAATATCATACTTAGGATATTATATATATATATATATATATATGTAAAAGGGTTATTTTTATTTTTAAAAAACCTCGATAGTGATTGATATTAATTTGCAGTAATTAATTATATATTATATGTTCTCTAAAATAGATTATTGTGTGTGACATAATTACCATGATTTAAAGGAGATTTTTAGTTTACAATGATTTTTTTGTGACATTATAGGATTGATTATGAAATTTTTTATAAAAATAGTGCTTTGAAAGAGAAAAATGAAATCCTTCCTTTATTTAGGTGTTTTATCAAAATGTGTTCGTAAATGAACTCACTCATTTCCCCTTTTTATCTTTTATTTTTTATCTTCTAAATCAATGTGTTCTAAAATATGAGTTGTAACACCTTATTAAAATAGTGATTGAAGAAGTTGGTTTCCAAATGTTCTTTTAGTTCATGGGAACTTATAACATAAAAAATAATTTACTTAAATATTCTATAAGAGATACATTTTCCCTTAAAGATGAAGTATTAAATTAATGAAGTGGTGATTTAAAATATATTAGTCTAGATTAACATTTATGACCAGCCCATTTATGATAAATAATAACTTATAACCTTGTAATTTTTATTATTGGAAATGTTTTGATACTTTTCCAAACACGATAGCTTATCTCTAGTTTTATGCCTCATTATTTTGTCTATACCATGTGTGATATTTTTGTGCATGACCTGACTATAGCTTCATTTGACATCTCCCTAGTATGTCTTAAGGATTTAAAATGGAATACCCGTTCTTTATTTGGATTGATATTATCATGTTTGATTATAGTATTATTATATTTTATTTATGAATATTTTAATAGATTTTTCATGGTTAAACATCATGGTTATTATTATCATACTAGAATTGTGTTATAATAGTGCATAGTGAGCATGTGAAATAAGATTTAATTTTATTGCATGTTTATTTACTTTAGGACAGACCCAGTCTACTATTTTCCCATAGGATATGTTTACAACTTTGACATAGAACATGTATATTGTTATAATGTGAAATTTTTTTATTGTTTTATATAGAGCACATTTTGTGGTTTTTTTTCTCTCGGTTGATTCTTTATGTTTAGGGATATTGGGTCTGATTGGCCTTTATATGAGAATTGTTCCATGTAAAATGAAAAAACCAAACCAAACCAAACAAAACTTATACCTCTCTAAATAGAACTGACATACATAAACCCATGCTTACATGGAATGAACTTATTAGAACCAAACTTTATTGAATTGAATCAAATTTAATCAACGTTACCTAATCCATAATGGATATAATAAAACCAAATAAAAAATCAAATGTGACGTTTTAAAAATCATACATGTCATGTTGTAACTAGTGACATGGTTGATTGGATGTTATTATACCAATTTTTTTTACTAAATTTGTTCTTAATATTCTTATTCATAGCTTATTTAAATATAATTATACTGGTATAATAGTTAATGTTGGATATAAAAGCACGACCATAATTTCTAATATTGAACATAAAAATGTTATAATTGAAGAGTATTTGAGAAGAGATTATATTTATATATGTAGAGCATAATTCCACCCTATTTTATTAAGAATTATAGTTGATATAGTTAGTAATGTTTTCCTAAGAATGGATACTATTTAAATAGATTCGTGGCTACACTAGAAGAGGTGTATATATTTTTTTATATAAAATATAAAATGGTGTGTTCACCAATGATGTATATGGTTTAATGAGATATATCTTACACCATGTCTATATATACCCATTTTCCCTTTCCACCAATGGTATGGGACCCTAGATCACTGAATCTAGTATACACATTCACTTTTCCATACGATGCAGGTCTTCTCTTAACCGCCATAGGTAGAAAATACATACACATGGTTTGTGGGGATGAGTCATTGATTGGACCTACCCCACTCATCTCAGATTCCTTGTGTCAGCCTAAACCAGATAATATTGGGGTGGACCCTATCAGTATTGTGTGTTATTATTTATATCAAGTTTTTGATATATAAATACCTTTATTGGTTACCATTATTATTCTATCATGGTTAACTTGTAAAGTTGTTGTATTATATTTATTTAACTAAGTAGACATGATCATGAATACACTTTTTTATTCATGAATGTGTTAAGACATATTAGGTGGTTCCCTACTGACCATGTATATACTCATACCCATCATAGGCACTCTATTAGACATAAATCATAGGAACTTTAGATATGTATGTTGTTACAAATTAGATATTTTTAGCCAAATTGATCTTTGTTGTTGTTAGGTGCCTATTTTATGAAGTCCAATTGGGGTATTTGTGTTTCCATGATAGTCACATAGAACAAGTGCAATGGGGATATCTTGGGTTGATCTAGAGGTGCCTCCACAGGTTGGACAAACCTTTTTATATTTTTATGTCATGTTTGGTTTATGAATTTATTATACATGTGGAGTTTATTTAGTTTCCCATATTTTATATATATTTAAATTATTTTAAACTTGATTTAAGGTCCATGCATTCTCATATTGATTATATATTTATTATAGTCTATAAATTCTATAGAAAAATTATCTTTGTAGTGACCTACTTCTATGGATGGAGGTCTTATTGAATTCCCATCATGGATTCAATTTTTTTATTTGAAACTCCTACTAGGTAAACCAACTCCCACTATTTAGTTTTCAACCCTTTTAATTTATTCCAACCTCTAGTGATATGGATGTGTGCCTGAGGTGAGTTGGTATAACTTTTTGGAATTAGAATATGGGTATTATGGAGATAGTCATTCTTTGGGGTTTATATATAGGGTATAGTTAATGCCTTGAAGATTATAGATAGGTTAGTGTATCCTTTATGTAGTAGGATATCTAGGTTGTTGGTGACTTTTATTAGTTTAGAAGCCATACAGTGTAGTATGGTGGGGTCTTGGGTTTGTATTGGTATGTTAGTTGTCTGTGTGTTTGGGAAGTCTAATATTTTGTGGAATTTGATGAGTCAATATGGTGTTGGGAGTTTTTCATTATAGGTATATATCAACACCTCGGCCTCGACCTCAACCTCGACATCAACCTCGACCTCGACTTGAAGAGTCAATATGGTGTTGAGAGTTTTTCATTATAGGTCTATACCGACGCCTCAGCCTCGACCTTGGCCTCGGCCTTGATCTCAACCTTGACCTCAACCTCGACCTCGACCTCAACCTCAACCTAGACCTCAACCTCAACCTTGAACTCGACCTCAACCTCGACCTCATCCTTGACCTCGACCTCGAACTCGACCTCGACCTCAACCTCGACCTCGACCTGGACCTCGACCTCGACCTCGAACTCGACCTCAACCTCGACCTCAACCTCGACCTCGACCTCGACCTCAACCTTGACCTCGACCTTGACCTCGACCTCGACCTCGACCTCGACCTCAACCTTGACCTCGACCTCGACCTCGACCGCAACCTCCACCTCGACCTACACCTCGACCTCGACCTTGACCTCTACCTGGACCTGGACCTGGACCTGGACCTGGACCTGGACCTCAACCTCAACCTCGACCTCGACCTCCACCTGGACCTCGACCTTGACCTCGAACTCAACCTCAACCTAGACCTTGACCTCAACCTCAACCTATACCTCTACCTTGACCTCGAACTCGACCTCGACCTTGACCTCAACCTCGACCTCGACCTCGACCTCGACCTCGACCTCGACCTCGACCTCGACCTCGACCTCGACCTCGACCTCGACCTCGACCTCGACCTCGACCTCGACCTCCCAGCCTCTGACTCTGCCTCAACCTCCCAACCTCTACAACCTCCCAGCCTCTGTGTCCCAACCCCCAAGTCTCTCCCTTCGTGTCCTCCCCCAACCCCCTCCCTCCCTCCCTCCACCTCAACCTCCCAACCTATGACTCCCAGCCTCCCCCTATTCACTTATTACCCCCCTCCCCGCAGGTCTATTTCCCTCTCACTCATAGGTCGAGTGATTTTCTCACCCGATCGATGACCAACATTCTCCTCCTCCAACATTATCCCCTGATCTGATTTGTTGATGTGCATCCCATCATGAATCTCCTATTCGTTTAGGAACACCCCTCTAGGCCGAGGAGTGTTTCTTTTCATCAAGGGGCATCTCCTGTTCATCCAACATTATCCTCTAATTGGGTGTTTTTGTGATTATGGTATTGTTTGATAGTGAGTTCCTAATACTTTTATATCCATTATTTTGAAAGCCACAATACACTTTAATTTGATTTAGATTAACATGATGTTTGTTTTTAAGTTCCTTATGTGAAGACTATAATTTCTAATTCCATGTTCTATTGAACTATAAGATTCATCTATTTTCTATAGAATCATGAAATTGAGCTAAATGTATTTTATAAAAAGTAATAACTACTACCAATGTGCATATAAATATATCTTAGGTATGTTTCACTAAATTTATCTTAGTGAAATATTTAGTTATAATTTTTTCTTCTAATGATGTATCATCTAAACTTGAAGTTCTTAGAATAAATCTATTGAATCTTGTTATGAATTCATTTTAAAATTTAACAATGACTTTTAGGATTATGAGTTATAAAATATGAATGCGATTAAGCATAGTTGTAAATTTTATAGAAGCCTACATTATCTTGTGACAAGTGTGGTTGTGATTGTATTTTTAAAATTTATTTTATTTTCCAAAGAGATTCCATTATCTAAAGTATAATTGTAAAATCACATAGTTTTTCTTTTGTAATGAAATTTTATGATCCTATATGATCAAAGAGTTTTCAAGGATAGTAAACTGAATATTCTAAAAGTTTATTGATGATGTCTAGTATTGTAAATTATAGATCATGTAGAAAGAAGATGATTATTGGATGATGCAGGATGTCATGGATGCCGCCCCTCTTCACCCCATTGCCTGGATTATGACCTAGGTATCACCGAGCATCCACTGTTGGCCCATATATGTGTTTAATGTTTTTTAAATTATGTGGGAATGATTAGATGTAATTGTATTATTATTTAATTGTTCTTTTCAACTATCCACATTTAATTTTTTTTTTCAGATTTAATTGTATTATATTTTAGGTTCAAGTAAAATGAGCATTGAGAGTGGAATTCGAGCATCTAATGTGGTAAAATCTATAACACATTACTGTTTTGATTGTAATTTTGCATCACAAACCCAATAGTTACTTTTAAAAAACCAAATTTATTCCATTACTCTTTAATGTAATATTACTACTGCTTGTGAATATCACTTTATATAAAATAATAGTTGTTAGGGTATCACATTTTAAAAATAATAATATATAAAGTAGTTCTAGGGAAGGGGGTGTGCTGGGGGGGGGGTTGGTGTTGGGGAAGAGGGAAGGGGTTTGTGTAGGGGTGTACAGGGTGAGGGGGGAGGGGGTGTGCAGTGGGAAGGGGGAAGTGGGGGGTGTGCAGTGAGAATGGGTCAGTGGGGGGTATTTTTACAAGAATTTATGGGAGGGGGTGCAGGGTGAGGGGGAGGGGGTGTGTAGTGGTAAGGGGGCAGTGGGGGGGGGGGGGTGTAGTGGGAAGGGGGATGTGGGGGTGTTTTTACAAGTATTCAGGGGAGGGGGTGCTGGGGAAGAGGGAAGGGGGTGTTCAGGGGAGGGTGGGGGATGGTGCTGGGGAAGAGGGAAGGGGTGTGTGTACGGGAGGGGGTGAGGGGGGAGGGGGGTGTGCAGTGGGAAGGGGGGGGGGAGTGGGGGTGTGTAGGGTGAGGGGGGTTACAAGTATTCAGGGGGGTGGTGCTGGGGAAGAGGCCGAGGGGAGGGTTTGGTGCTGGGGAAGAGGGTGAGGGTCTATGCAGGGTTAGGGGGGATATCCAAGAGTGGGGGTGATGGGGGGGGGGGGTGCTGGTGGGGAGTGTGCATGGGGTAGGGAGGGGGGAAGTGGGGGTGTAGGGGGGATGGGAATATATGCAGGTGAAGGGGGGATGGGGGGTGAAGGGGGCTGGGGGCTGGGGGGTAGTGTGTAGGGGGTGTGGGGGTGTAGGTGGGGGAGGGGGGAAGGGTGTGTGGGGGGTGCAGGGGGAGGGGGGCTGTCCAGGAGTGTGCAGGTGATAGGGAGGGGGGCTATCGAGGAGCATGTAGGGGTGGGGAGGGGGAAGTCTAGGAGTGTGCAGGGAGGGGGTAGGGTGCAGGGGGTGTGGGGTGTGGGGGGTGCAGGGGGAGGGGGGCTATCCACAAAAGGTGGGGGGGGGGTGAATATATGCAGGTGAAAGAGCTCAAAAGAGAGTTTTTTTTCCTGTTTTTTGGATTACTAATGACTTTTCCTTTTAGATCATTTGTTGATTTTGTTAACTTTTATTGTTATGAAAGATAGAAATGTATTCTATGCAGAGAATCAGAAACAAAACATAGCCGATGCAATTGATTTGCTTCCACAACTGGCAACCGGGATTGAAATTAATATAAAATTTAGGAGGTAATGGTTATCTTATACCTTTTTTTCACAACATTATTAACGTTTTTTTGTGTTTTTAATCAAATTGACTTGGCATACACCATGATTGCAGAATTGATTATTTTGAGTTTACTCTTGAGTGTGAAATATTTGATATTCTGGACATTGATCTATATCATGGTTAGATAGTTGATCCCCAAGTATGCACTTTTGAATCCTGTACCTTTATATTTTTTAGAAATTTTTTTTATACATTATCTTAGTTTATAGTTTTCCTTTTTCCTTTTTATTGTTAACTTTTCTTAATATGCATGTTTTTATGTATATGCATGCATGGGAGTGTCCAAGGGGTATCCAGGTGGTGTCTAGGGGGGAGGGGGTGTCCAGGGGGGGTGTCTAGGGGGGTCCAGTGGGGGGGGGGGGTGGGTGGGTGTTGAGGGGGGTGTCTAGGGGGGAGGGGGTGTCTATTGGGTGTTAGTGGGGGTGTTTGGTTGGGGTGGGTGGGGGGTGTCTGGGGGGGGGGGTCTAGTGGGGTGTCTGGGGGGGGGGGGGGTCTAGTGGGGTGTCTGGGGGGGGGGGGTGTCTCGGGGGAGGGGGTTTCTAGGGTGTGTCTAGGGGGGGTGTCTAGGGGGGTCCAGTGGGGGGTGTCCATGGGGGGGTGTCTAAGGGGGGTGTCTAGGGGGGTCTAGTGGGGGGTGTCTGGGGGGGGGGGGGGTCCAGTGGGGGGTGTCTAAGAGGGGGTGGGGTGTCCAACGGTGGGGGGGGGGGGGTCTAGTGGGGGGTGTCTAGGGGAGGTGTGTAAGGGGGTTCTTTCCCCAGGGGGGTGCAAGGGGGTTCTGTCTAGGGGAAGAGTGGGGGGTTTACAAGGGGGAGGAGGTGTACTAGAGGGTCTATCCATGGGAAAGGGAGGGGCTGTAGGGGGTGTACAGGGGGAGAGTGGGGGTGTGCAATGGTGATGGGTGTGCTGGGGTTTCTGTCCAGAGGGAAGGGAGGGGCTGCAGGGGGTGTCAAGGGGGAGAGTGGGGGGTGTGCAAGGGGGGAGGGAAAGTGTTGGGGGGAAGTGGGGGTCTATACAGGGGGAAGGGAGGGGCTACATGTGGTGTACAAGGGGAGAGTGGGGGGTGTTCAAGGGGGGATGGGGGGTGTGGTTTCACAGTGGTTTGAATTTTGGTTTGGAGAAGCAAGCTGAAACCAACGTGGGTAGATGTTGTTTCTGGGAAAGCCATCTATACCCACAGTTTGAAAAACTGTGGGTATATATGCTGCTGCAAGCCTATCTATACCCATAGTTTGTTGAACCATGGGTATGTTTGATATGAAAAAACCTTTCTATACCCACGGTTGACTTAACCGTGGGTATATAATTTATGCTATAAAAATTTATACCCACTGTTTTATAAACCGTGGGTATAGATGTATACCCACAGTTTACCAGAACCGTGGGTAAGTTGAAATTTCAGTGGGCTATACCCATTATTTCTACAAAACCATGGGTATAGGGAAATATTGACACCTTGGGACCCCACAATTCATCAAACTATGGGTATATCCTATACCCATGGTTTGATGGGCTATAACTACAATTTCAAACCATGGGTATAGTGAACTTTTCTAGTAGTGTCTATACAAGACAAATGCACATATTAGAGAACTGTCTAACAAAAAATTCAACCTCAACATGTTACCATTAGAGAGAAACATTAAATCTTGGTCTGTATAAACATGACTTTAAAGTACTTTATCATGAAATTTACATTCATTTTAGTTATCCAATGAAACATATATCTCATATATTGGTTCAATAGGAAAGTATATATCACATGAAAAATAGATATCCTCCTATCATGAACAATGCATGTCAACATATCCTCATGTGCCTATTATGATGCATGTATTCTCATCTTAGGTCATACAAGGAAACAATTACAAATATGAAAAATAGTAACATCATAAAATAATAACCTCACACAACACGTGAATCAACCAAGTTAAAATAACATCAACTTTAATAACCACACAAAAAAAACAATAATCCAATCCCTGAGTACTCAAATTTTCCCTCATACATGGGTTAGATAATCACATGCACAAGTTCTTTACCAAGTCTTGACACATCCTAGCATCCTTTATACCTTTCCCAAATAGAAAAATATAATAAAATGAAACGTTATCCTTTGATACCACTTTACAATTTCCCCCAATCCGACACTCTCTCATGTGAAAAAAGGTTTATTTTTTATCCCTCAAGCCCACCTCCCTATATTCTAGAGGCTAATGACTAGCAGTAGGGGGTGTGGAATGTATAGCGGGGAGACTATCCCCTTATAGAAGTGTCATAGAAGTAGAAAACAAACCATATAACCAAAATAAAATCAAAGTATAGACATAGATAAAGAAAGACTATCTAACTCAAATAAACACTCAAAAAGTCCCTAGTCCGAAACCCCATGTCGGTCCCACATCCAAAATCTATTCCATTAGAAAAAAAGAAATCAACAACAAGGTCCTTTTCCCTTGTAAAGACTTGAATCCACATAATCTTCTTGGGTACCCAATGATAACCCAAATAGGGTGTGAGTAAAACTTAGTAGGTCGATACCACCATGTTTAAACTAACCGGTCTGATAAGAAGTGTATGCAATAAAGTGATCAACATGTGTATTACTTAATTGAATAATTAATAAAATACCACAACCTACTGCTTCAGCTCCGTGCTAGAATATCTCTGAGAATTTCTTAAGACCATGACAACCACAACCATATAACCATGGTAAAATAACCTTCTAAAAAACCATAAGAAAATATCTCTAAGCATGTCTTATGACGATGCCAACCACAACTATATAACCATGGTAAAATAACCCACATCAGATCTATGATAGAATATATATGAGTATGTTTTATGACCATTCTAAACAAAAATATATAACCATGGTAAATTCACAACAATTCAAGTCAAAGGCCTATAATTATTACAACATCCAGGTCAAAGCCCTATAAGAATTAAAACAATTGTGTAAAATCCCTATAATCATTACAACATGGGACTAGGCATAACTCACTCTCTATAAGAATTATAATATGGGACTGGGCTGAACCTACTCATTACAACATATAAGTGTGTAAGTGCCAGGATCGAGCCTGATATATAAGAATTTTAGCATGGAACACAGGTCCTATCATACAACATGGATATCTTAATATCAAATCATATATCTCAATGGTTAATTATATAAATTACCATTTATCTTTATAATACCACTTTTAATCTGAATCAAAATTGATTAAAAACTATATCAATAAGAAATACTCTACAATTTAGGGATTCTATAACAATAAATCACTTAAGGCCACATGTCATGATAAAAACACTTTAAACCATTATCAAATTTGGATATTTTAAAGGTTTTCTCACCTAATGGGAATCCATAATCCAATTTAGAATGTAATTGAAACCAAAGTAATTCAAATAATAATATTATTAATTTATTTAATTTATTTTGGAGAATAAATCACAATATTGCAAAAACTTGGTAATTATGAAACCATATAGTTAAGATTTAGACCCCTACCTTAATTAGAAAATAACACAACACTTCCAATGGGAAAAACTCACAATAAGGAATGCGCATATTATTTCAAAGTGGTTACTAGATAAAAAATGATCAAGATCAAAACTAACAATGAAATCGGTCAATGGATTTCACCATAAAGGTTGGAGAAAAAGGGGAGAGAAGGAAAAAAAGGATGAAAACCACTTCCAAGGATTTTTCACACAAATGGGATGTTTAGAAAGTAATTTGGCACTCCAAAATCATCTAACAATTCCGTAGGGTCGAGAAGAGAGGTTTTTCTATAGAATGAAATGAAAACCATTTTAACAACATGTTTAAAACAATAGGTTTGGGAATTATATAGTGTGTAATATAGTTACACATCATGTAAATATTTTTAATGTAATATGATGAAAAAATCATCACATCAAATTTATTTTATTAAAACACCTAAACAATATCATGACATGTAATTAATTTACACAACATGTAAATTTTCTGTAGATGGGGTTTCAGTGCATTTTCCCTTCAAACAAATCAAATACCTTTTAAATATTCTCAACTTACCAAGAACCCATGTTAACACTTAAAAAATTTACCCAGACTAAATTAATTAAAAAAATCATACATCAATGAACACTAAGTCATTTCCCCAATAAGGTCTCTCCATCTCTAAAAAATACTTAGCCACCAAGGATCAAAAAATATTAAAGAGGGACATACGTAGAAAATATGAGATCTTATAAGATATGAAACTAGATGAACAAGATATTTATATTTATTTTATGAAAAAACACCAAGATGTGTTTGATTGGATTTATACTAAGATACCATGCCTAAATCTTAATGTGGCTACCCACCAACTAGGTTTACCTGAAGACTATTGTGTCTATAATAAGGAATCTAGAAGGATACATCTGACTTATTTTTCTAATATTGGAGTTGAAGTTGACAAGATAATCAAATATAACTTCTTTCTGGAAGTACAATACACAAAATAGCTCACCAACATAGTCCCAATCAGGAAAAAGAATAAGTAAATTAGGGTTTGCATCAATTTGAGAGACCTCAATAGGCATTGTTTGAAGGATGACTTCCCATTTCTGATTACATAACTCCTAATCAATGAAACAACTAGATATCAAGTCCTTCCCTTCATGGATGGTTATTTAAGGAATAATAAAATTCAATAGGACCCAAAATATGAAGAATCCACCACCTTCAGTTACCCTAGGGAGTGTTCTACTACTGAGTAATTCCCTACGGTTTGAAGAATTCTAAAGATATATATCAATATTCCAGGAATCAAATATTCAAACAATTCCTAGGGAAAATATTCAAATGTTATGTTAATGATTTTGTGGTTAAATATTAGTATCATTCTTGTCACCTTGTCTATTTGAAAAAAAACCTTTAAAAAAATTTGACAACATAGCCTGAAGATGAATCCCTTGAAATGTGATTTTGGTGTTACTTTTAGTAAATTTCTTGGATTAATCATACTCCACCGTGACATCAATGTAAACCCTAATAATATCAGTTCAATTCTAGGTATGTTCCCTCCTTGAAACCTAAAATAATTTAGATTAATGTAGGTAAACCTTTCCTATATTTGACGCTTTATAGAAAATGGAACAGAAAAATGTTTTCCCTTCACAAAAATGATGGAGAAAGGGGTTTTGTTTTAGTTGAATGGTTAATATCAAGAATCCTTTAACAATATCAATAAATATCTTTTGATCCCACCGATGTTGATGCTTTTAGTTGATGGAAAGCCACTCATTCTATATGTGAAAATTTTGGAATGATCACTGTGTGCATTTATTATGTAGAAAAATGATACTGTTAGTGAGAATAGCCTTTATTATCTCCATCACACTATTTTATACATTGAGAATCGATATTCAGACATCGATAAGTACTTTTTTTCATTGATTTTAATAATTCAGAAGCTAAGGAATTACCTTCATCACCACGAAGTCCATTTCATCTCTTAAATATAACTAATCAAATATATCCTCAATCATTATATATTGAATTGATGCTTTACGTGATGGGCAGTCATTCTATAATAGTTTGACATTCAGTTCATACCACAAAAGACTATAGAAGGTAAGTATTTAGTAAACTTCCTAGTTAAACATCCCTATGTGGGAGAAGTACTAATGAGTACCAAACTTCCATATGAAGAAATATTTTTCATTCGTGATTCCACCAAAATGTGGTAAATGTACATTGATGGTGAATTCTAAAGTCCTGTAAAGTGATTGGAAGATCCCAAGATTAAAATATACAAGTATGAGATTATCCTTATTTCTCCAACAAAGAAAATTTTACCATATTATTTTATCTTATTAGAAGTATGCACCAACAATAGGGCTAAGTACCAAGTCGTCATTGCAGGATTGGAACTATCTTTCAAAATACCAGTAAACCACCTAAGAATCAAGGGTGATTATAAGTTGGTTATTAAAAAGATAAAAAATTATTATGACATAAAAAAAATATTTTATCCCATTTCTTAATTATGTTCGAGGGTTGATGTAATAATTACCCTACGAGATAACATTAATTTATATCCCATGTTCAAAAAATGCTTAAGTGGATGCTGTAGAAAATGCCACTTCAGCCTTGGAATATCTAGATCTATATGAAACAATCATAAGTATTTCCCATCATAGGATAGTATTTAAATTTGTTTAAAGTGGAATGGAAGAGAGAAACAAGATCAAATCTACTCCTGAAATAGATAGTTCCATAAATGTAAGGTTGAAACCTATCCTTAAATATCTTCAAAACAGGACCCTTCCACTATAGAAATCTTGGAAATAACTGGTTTAATAATGGGTGGTCAATTTAACTCTTTATGATAGCCCAGTTCAACAGAACTCTCTTTATAAGTGAAGATTAGATGGCACCCTCCTTAGATGCATTGAAGAAAAGGAGAAAATTTTCACCATGGAAGAAGTTTATGCTAGAACTTGTGGTGCCCATCAGTCGGGAACTAATATTTCTCACCAAATTAGGAGTCTTGGATATTTGTAGCCTTTAATGATACAAGATTTCACAAAATTTGTCAAGAAGTATCATTACTACCATGTTCACTCCAATTTCATACATCAACCCCTATATTTTCTACATATAAATACTCCTGACCATTTTCTATATGGGGGATGAATGTTTAGGACTATACCCTCCATCTATGGCCAATTAGTTCAAGTATATCTTTACTAATATTGAATTATTCTCTAAATGGGTTGAGGCGATACCCCTTAAGGAATTTAGTACCAAAATAATCATCAAATTCTTGAAGTCAAACATCATCACCAAATCTGGTGTGCCTCATATAATACTGAAGTGAAAAGTAACTAATTTCTACTCTTCTAAATTGATTTTTTTACCAAGAGTAAAACATAAAATTAAACCATTATTCATATTACCATGAAGGGTTCAATGGATAGATATAGGCTTTCAATAAAACCCTATTGAAAATTATATAGAAAATGCTGGATGAAGAAAAGAAATATTGTCCTGAAATGTTATTGCATGCATTTTGTTCCTACAAAACTACTACTCACACTACTACTTGAGAAACTCCATATCGGATGGTTTATGGAATAGAAGTAGTCTTACCCATTGAAGTTCAATTACCCTCACTCTATATAGATATCTATGAACAAAATTTATATGATGAACAATCATAGAAGTGGTTTGATAAATTAGAGAAAATTGATGAGGGGAGGTTTTATACCTTGATTCATTTAGAAATATACCAAAATTAGATAGCATGACTATTAGTTCCACTAGGATAGATACCCTAAAGGGAGGGGGGGGGGGTTAATCAAGGTATGACAAATTAAAACAACTGTCCCTTTTGATATTGTTTTTCCGTTAGAAAAAACCCACTTCTCTCTCCTTCCCATTGTAGAGTATGAATAAACCTTAAAACATGCACAAGAAATATCAATTTATACTTGGTTCACCCTCACTATGTGCCGATGTACCAATTCCACTATAAGTGCACTGCTGTTTACAAGTTCGAAGAAAACTCACTATCCCTCCTGGTTTACAACCACTCAAAATTTAAGAACGCAGTGCTCTCTCAACTAAATTGTGCTCACTTATTCTTTAGAAGATTCAATCACAGTTTATAGACCTATAGGTCTCTTCATTATCTCTTATGAAATCTGCATCCTTAAATGTTGATAGATTCTCTGTTGATTTCCAATTTTATCCCACAACTGAACCTATCTTTGCATCGGGTGTACCGGGAAACCCTGTTTTTTACTCGCAACCTTCACTATGACTTGCATGCAATTCCCTATTCTTGCGCAGAATTCACTTTTCTCGCAACACTTCCTTTTATTCACAACTACCTCAATTAGGCGCAACAACCTGCTTTTATGCACAGAATTTGTTTTACGTGCAAAAACTTCTTTTATGCGCAAACTTGATGTTTACACGCAATAACTTTGCGTACTCCAATTTCGTGCACCAGAGCTCAGATGCTCTCTATGTCTTGATCTTTTTCGAATAAGGGGGGTCACTTCATATTTATAGGCAAAATTGACCCTATGAGAAAAACCCTCCTTTAGCATGTAATTCACTTTGAGTGAGAAAAACACATCTTCCACACAACAACATTTTTTGTGGACAACTCCAATATTTCTCGCACCTCACACCTTTTACAATTTTCAAGATTCTGATCTCGAAACACCACTTTCGTGAAAAACTCCATTCCTCTATTTTGCACACCTCGCAAATATTTCATGCACCACCTATCTTTTTCGTGCACCATGAAAATATTTCGCGCAACGCTTTCCTTTTTTGTGCACACCTGAAAATTTACAAGAACCTCCATTTTCCAAAAACACATCTCCCCATTTTCTGATTTTTAAGCCCAAAAATTTGGCAAACACTGGAAAAAAGCGCCACCTTGTATATTCTCTTTTTGTACCACCTCCAGATTATCCATTATTTTTTCGAGGTTCTTCTGTCAAACATGGATAGCCAGCAACATCTCTTGAACCCGAAAAATCACCATGTAAACCCCCTTTGTCAACAGATTATTATATCATGGTTTTCTTTGTCAACAAACGCAAAATGGAGGTCCTCTTTTTCAACAAACACAATAACCTAAAAAATTCTTCAATGGTACCTTGAGGGATTTTTTCCCAACAATCTCCCCCTTTGGGTTTGTTGACAACTCTTCTCATAAAAATTCTCTACACTCTGATACCTCATTAAATCTTCTTCCAACCACTACCACCATTCAACTATTGCGATTATGATAGCAATCAAGGATTCAATTAACACATACTCTAATCCCACATGAGCAATGCTCAATGTGATAAAAAAGAGTAATTGAAAATATCATCAATGAATCACTTTATTTCAGACACCAATTGTTGATACAAAATTGATACCAATTTCTAAACTAATACCAATTTTGGATTTATGGAAACCTTCTCACACCATTTCCACATCACTCTTATGCTTTTATCACGATCCCCAGTTATCATGATATCTAGTCTTTGATCAATAACTTCTAGAATTTTCTTATTCAAAAACTCTACCTCTATCTCATTTCTCTCCCCCTATCTCACTGCTCCACCTGTCAGCTTCTTCCCATGTCTTGACCTAAGACATTTTCTCCCTTCTTTAGCCATAGTTTCTCCCCCTATACAACTCACTATTTCTCCCCCTTTTTCAACGAACCCAATGGTCACTCCTTTGTGGTTTGAAACATTAGAAAGAACACATATGAGCACATTTGGGAAAAATAAAACATACATCGAGGAGGGGGTGGGGGGGGGGTTTCCACACTCACACTTTTTTAAGTGTAGAGAGTCGACTAAACTCCAAGATCTAGCATATTCCTTTCAAAATATTCCTTGGGTAAGGCCTTTGTCAAAATGTCGGAAACTTGTAGTTCTGTAGGAAAATACTCCAACTTCATGATTCTTTACTCAACCTTATCCTTTATAAAATCATACTTTATCTCAATGTTATTTTTTCTTGAGTGATGGACGAGATTTTTGCTCAGATTTATAGCACTTGAGTTATCACACTAGATTCTGATCGGAGACTTCACTTCGATGCCCATACCATCAAGCTGCTGCTTCATCAACAATAACTGTGTGTAAGCTTGAGTGGTGGAAATATACTCAGATTCAACGGTGCTCAATGAAATATAATATTTCTTTTTTATTTTCCAAGAAACACACAATACACCAAGATAGAAAGCACCTCCTGACATTGATTTTCTATCATCCACTAAACCGACCCAATCTGCATCAGTATATCCCAATAATTCTGACTGATATTTGTCACTATATATCAATCCGAAATCCACCACGCCTTTGATATACTGAAGTATTCTTTTTATAGAAATCATGTGGATTTCCGTGGGATTAATCTGATATATTGTTGATTGGAATGTGGCGAATACAATGTCAGGTTTTGTTGTAGCCAAGTACAACAAACTTCCAATGATTTTCTTGTATTATGTGATATTATCTTTATTTCCATCCTCATCTTTGGATATTTTCTTTCTGGTAGAAACCAGAGTTTTCATCTCATTAGAATTTTCCATTCCAAATCTTATCAAAACCTCCTTGGCATACTTGTATTGAGAAATTAATGTTCCATTCGTTCCTTGTGTCACCTATAGACCATAGAAAAATGTTATATCTCTAATCATTGACATTTCAAACTCACTTTTCATGAATTTGGAAAACTTTCTGGACTGAGCATCATATGATCCAAAAAATATTATGTCATTGACATAAACCAGGACTTTCATCCTTTGATTACTGTTGTTGTTGAAATAGAGATTGTAATCAACTCCCCCACACTGGAAACCAAGCTTCTTCAAGTACTGATCAATCCTTGAGTACCATGCTCTTGGTGCTTATTTCAGACCATATAATTCCTTCTTCAGTTGAAAAACCTTGTTCTTATCCTCATGAATGAGAAAACCATCTGGTTGTTTGATATACACTTCTTCCCCTAAAACCCCATTCAAAAATTAAGATTTTACATCCATTTGGAAAACCTTGAACTTTACTTGCAATGCAATAGATAAGAATAATATGATTGTCTCTAGCCTTAAAAATAGTGAAAATTTCTCATCAACACTTATTCTCTCTATCTGAGAGTATCCTTTTCACACCAGTCATGCTTTTTTTCGAATCACTATTCCATCTTCATTCATCTTGTTGTGATAGAACCATTTAGTTCTGATGACATTTTTATCTGATGGCCTTGAAACAATCTTCCATGTCTGATTCTTCTCAATTTGATCTAGCTCTTCATTCATAGCCTAAACCCAGTTTTCATCATCAGCTGCCTCAACAAATCATTTAGGCTCTACCTGAGATAAGAAAGATGTTTTCTATAGTGATTTCATTCTTCTTGTCTGAACTAGAGTTGAATGATCACCAATGATATTCTTCCCATCAATTTCAGCTCGAATCCTTGGTTTTTGTGTAGATACAGATTTTACTTCCTCATGCTCATCATCAATATCTTCTTCTGAATAAATGTTATCCACTTCTGCTCCCCCTGTGTTGCTTTCTTCCTCATCACTCTCATCAAGAAATTGTTCACTGCACAGATGAATGATCTCCTCATTCTCAACTACAGTGACATCATTTCTCTCAACAACTTTTCCTAGCCTTTTGTTAAATCATTTATATGCCTTTCTTTTTCTTAAGTAGCCAAGGAATATTCCCTCATCTCTACGTGACTCAAATTTCCCATGTTTATCCTTGTTGAGGATAAAGCACTTAATTCCAAATATTCGAAAGTATTTCACCATTGGATTCTTTCCATACCACATCTAATACAAAGTCTTTCCTCCCTTCAGACACAACAAATCCATATTAGAAATGTAGATCGATGTTAAAATTACTTCCTTCCAATATTTCTCTGGTAGGTCTTTTTTAATGAGCATCATTCTGTCCATGTTGTTGATGATCCGATTTCTCCTTTCAACCACTCCATTCTATTGGGTAGTTCTCACTAAGGAAACTTGATGCCTTATCCCATGTTTCTATTGATAGTCTTTCACCAGACTGTTTGTGAATTCTGTACCATTATCAGTACAAAGCTTTAGAATTTTCTGTCCAAGCATCCTTTCGCACTCCCTCCGGTACTGTTTTAAGTAGATGAACACGTTCGACTTATGGGAAATAACAAATACCCATTCCATTATTCTATAGTCATCGATGAAAAGAACATATTACATTTTTCTATCAATTTCTCTTGGTGTGATAGGCCCAAAAACATCATCATTCACCAATTTGAGAACTCTTGTTGACTTATTTTCCTTCTCGTTACACATCTTTCTGATGATCTTACCATGTTGGCATGCATTTCATGTGTCAGTATGATCACATGATAGCTTAGGGGGGTCTCTTTATGCATCACATTTTACCTGATCTTCTAGGGATGGTTGGCATAGATGACCAAGTCGTTTATTCCACAACTTGTTTTCTTCTTCTTTGGAAAGAAAACAGATATCTTCTTCTACACTTACCAGATAGAGATTTTCCTTTGTTCTTTTCCCTATATAACCACTTCCCCATCTCTTCCTTTTACAATACACATATTCTTAGTAAACCTTATATAATTTCATAAGTTACATAGTTGACTAACGTTGAGAAAATTGTGACTAAGGCCTTCTACTACTAAGACATCAGCACGTCTCATCTCTTTTCCCGCAAACTTGAACCTTCTTGAGACAATAATCTTCAGGCATTCATCATTTCCAAACTTGAAAACTCCTTCTTTGTCATATTTTATGCCTATAAGAAGATCCTTATTACCTGTCATGTGAGATGTGAAACCACTATCAAGGATCCACACACGAGAGCAATCTGATGCTTTAAGGGCAATTTCTGCCACCACTGCCTTCTCATCCTTTTTCATCTTGGTTCATATTTTTTTCCTTCACAATCGGCATGTATTGAGACTTATGATATTTCTTAGATTACGATGGACCAACTTCATCTTGAAAATATGAAAATCTATTTTGCGTTTTCAACTCACCTGTTGGTTCATTGATCTGTTGCTTGAGAACATTTTGATTCTGATGGCACATTCCTATGTATGGTCAAAGTACAGTACCTAGCCATGTGCCCAAATTTTCCACACCAAAAACAGTGTCCTTCGAAATATGTTCTTGAGAACCATTCTCTAATTGGATGCCACCTCTGTTCTTATTCCCTTAGATATCTCTTGGGTATGGAGCACACATACTGTGAATGTCCCATCTTTCCACAATAATAACACCTGATATAAGGTGCATTTCTTCATGTCACTTCTGAAATATGATTTTCCCATTTGGATCTATGAATATTCCGATTATTCTTTGTGCCCAAATAAACCTTAAATCTCATAATGGGTGCTTGCGGTCTGACTTCAATTTTCACATGTTTTTGTTTTCGATCAATCTCACCATCAGCCATATAATCTGAACATAATTGATGCTTCATCTTATTGGTTTTCTGAGAGATCTTATTTCCTGATGTCCCAGTAAGAGTCAAGAGATTTTCTTGATCCTTAGCCTTTTCCCTCAAACCGACAAATTCTCCTTCAAGTTCTTCAATACACTTGATTTGATATTTCTTTGGGTTATTCAATCCATTGATCTACCTTTTCTATTCTTCAATCTTGATTTTATACTCACTAACTGATTTTGAGTCCTATAGTGTTGATGACTTGAGTTTATCAATTTCTTCCATCAACTAAGACTTCTCTTCTTCCTACTGCTGCATATAGAGTTTGGAATCACAAACTACTTTGTTGGATTTCTTTGTTTTGCCTCTCCAAATATCTATCTCCTCAAGAGAAGCCTCTAACTCAACTTGCATATATATTCTTCCTTCAACTTCTTCTTCTTCATCAATGTCGGTTTATTCTTTTTTCTTAGTACTAACGACAACTACCACCATAGAATTGTCTCCATGATCTTTGCAGTTCTCTATATCTTCAACCTCCTCAGCCTCAGACTCATCCGAACTATCACATTATTTTTAAAGAATATTTTTATTCTTAAAGAAATTTACCTTGAACTATTTCTTTCCTTTCCCATAGGCTCATGATTTCTTCTTGGAAATTTCTACTTCATTAACATCATCATCTTCTTGGAACTTTTTGGGACACCTTGCTGCAAGATGACCAACCTTTCCACATCGAAAACATGCCAGTGAAAGTTTCCCCTTGAACTTTTCTTTTTCTCTTTGTAAATTTGAAGAAATAAATGACAACACCTCATCTGTCTCTTCATCCTATTGAGAATCTTCAATGGTGAGATTTTTCTTGGCCTTGAATTCCACCTCCTTAGATTTCCCCTTTTCCATAGCCTCGTAATCATTGTTTCTCAATTCATATGCAACAAAGGTACTATGAAAATTGTCTAGTATCAGATCCTTTGGATCTTTATCTTCCAGTACCAAAACCTTTAGATTGAACTGAGGTGTAAGTTTCCTCAAGATTTTATTTACGTTTTTTATATCTTCAATGACTTCTTCAAGACCCCACATATCTTCCAAAAAAATATTTACCCTATTAAAGAATGCATCAATAGACTCATTCAGGCTCATTTTCAAATCTTGATACTTGTTCCACAATATTTGCAACTTCACCTATCTGACCTTGGTATCTACTTCATATGTGTTCAATAGCTTTTCCCACATGACATGTGAGGTTTTTCATGACATCAAATTTTTATAAATATCACTGTATAGGGCTCCCCTAAAGCATTAATTCCCTTGGCATCAGCATCCAATTATCTAAGCTCAGCTTCTCTTAGCGAAACACTATTAATATTAGCTGTTATGCCATTCATTATTGCTTTTGTAACATCCTAGGTAAATAAAGAATATGACATTATAATATATATCTAAATTTTTGAATAAAATGTTAATATTACTTTAAAGGGAACGATAGGCTCGATGGCGTACCCAATACGTAACAACGAGTTTCTTTGAAATCTTACGTTGCACACTAATAATATAATAACACTATTTTAAATAATAGTTAATTCTTAGCTGTTGTAATAGAGGGAACGAATAGAACTAACCACAAAATTATTACATATTAAATATTTTTACATTTATCCAATAAATTTTAGAGGCTTAAAATGCAAATGGATCCAATTTTATGAATAAATACTCTTATAATTTTAAAAGATTGTTTTAACCGCCTATTGATGGAGAACCCTTTTTAAATATACTTTTTGTAACTTTTATATGTTATATTTGACAAAATAAAATCATTCTTTAGAATTGGGACATTGAAATTTACTTCGGATAAATTTTTGGTATTTTTCTGACAATGTTCATTTTTAAATGAATAGTGGAAAATACTGCATTTTACTTCAAAACTGCCTTTTCATCTAATTTATTTCTATGGATAGATTATCTTTTTAATCGGGGTTAAAGTTAAATCAGAATATATTTTTACCATTTAATCCAATGGTGGTCATTATAATTAATTTCACTTTGAAAATGGACATAAACAAGTGTCAATCTTTTGATAGATGTTGTTTCTTAAAAACACGCTATTTGTTTTGACAGCGAGAATTGATTATAAAATTAATTAATTCAAATTATATGTTTTTAGTTTGGTAAAATTGATATCATTTTTTAATTTGGAATATCAAATAAAGCTTAGGTTGATTTTTTGGTATTTTTCTGACAAATGTTCATTTTTAATGAATAGTGAAAAATACTGCATTTTAATTCAAAACTGCCTTTTCATCTGATTTATTTATATAGTTATATTGTCATTTTAATTGATATTAAGGTTTAATTTAATTATTTTTTTTATAATTTAATACAATTTTTGTCTTTGGATGTAATTTCACTTATAAATTGGATGTAAAAGCAAATCAATCTTTTGATATATTTTACTTCCTAAAAGCTCGTCTTTGGTTTTGACAACTAGAATTATTTTAAATTAATTACTAAAATTTTTGTGTTTGGAATTTGATAAAATGGAATCCATATTTGGAATCAGAAGGTCCAAATTATGTAATTAAGATGCTTTTGTTTTTGGACATTATGAATAGTAACGATGGTAATTATCTTTAATTATCGTGATTAATTAGTAATCAGGTAGTTAGGGGTAATAAAATAATATCATAATAATATAAAATGACCCCAACATGTGTCCTAATTCTACTGGTTGTGTCATGGACGACCATGGGATGCCTTGTGCCAAACTTTAGGACCCCATGGAATCACTTTTGGGTGATAGCGACACTTTATCATTTTATGTTTTTTAAAAGGAAAGTATAACCAATGTATGTATCACCCAAGTAAAACAATTTTAGTTTTTTCTGTGTAGATGATCTCTTAGACTGTAAATATTCATTGGAAATATAAAAATATTTCCTAATCATGGTATTTTTTTTATAATTTTTAGACATTAAATAAATTAACTTATTTATGACACCATGATGATGCGTCGATTACCTCATTAATGGATGATTTAAATAAAATGAAAATAAAATGTAAAATATAAGACTTAAACTTGTCAAAAACCTATTGTATGGGTGGATTTGGAAACCTTGTTAACTTATCCTCGAAATATATCATTGTGGGACCTTTAAAATCTGAAACTCATTTTATAATAAAGTAACATTTTATAACATTCCAAGAGTGCCCCTCCTCCCTCTTATAAAAGGCCCCCACCTCTACCACCTTACCCACACCTCTCAAGCCATTGTCTCGGACAAAATCTACTCATTTAATCTCTCCACATCCCTCTATTCATCATATAATCCTTACCTTAGGCATGAAACTCTTCAAGAAACCCTTTTGGTTCAAACCAAGAGGAGTTACCCGATTTAAAGGTAATGTCTTCTCTTATGTTCATTTGTTTTATTTTTCTTCTCCAACACCCTAAAATGTTTTTATTCCTTTATTTTGTAACAAAAAAAGTATCTTCAATATACTAGGATATTTTTATGAGAAACATTCGAGCTACACTTACACACACCTCCGTCTAATGGTTAAAGAACATATGGTTTATGTGGATGGTGAACTACTGCCTCACGAAACGATGATTGTTCAATCTTATCTTAACACCTTTCATGGTAGCCATTATTATGTCACTTTATTTTATATATTATATATATGGTATTTATGTTTTCTATATACTTCTGTATTTTATATTTAAAACATACCGTTATGCTTTGCATGTTGTGAAAATGCGATAATTTCATACGAGGAAGTGTGGACTACCGCCCCTCAAGTGATGTGACTCATTCATGCAATACATGGAATGTATAAAGAATGAAATTAATGAAAATATGTGACCTATATAACATATATATTATACTGGAATTATAATATATATATCTCTCATTTAATTTTAATTCCATTAATATGACAAAGAAATGAAAGTAGCGTTCATGCGTACGTACGGCCTACCGTCTCCATGAACGGTGTATTTCATTTCTTTTTATCTCCAAATGTTATGGAATAGTATAAAATGAATATTTACTGGATATATATGATATTTAAATCATTAATACTATTCTAGAGATGATTTACTTATAACTACATGGACAATCATTTTCAAACAAGTTCATTTTTGACTCATGTACCAAACATCGACAAAAACATCTGATATGAACTCACATAATTAACTAATTATTATAACATTATAATATGTGATATGACTTGAATAATAAAACTTAAATGAGGTCCTTAATAAATTATAAATTGAACAATGTTTATTATTCAGGAATATAAAGAAACGAACAAGACAAGTCGGACTTCAGGTAAGGGATCCTACCTCTCTCTTTCTTTTTAAGTACTCTCTTTTATGTCATTTCTTTTAAGCTCATATTTCTTATGTTTGGGGATGTTATTTTATATTCCTCATTCTGTAATTTATATATTCATATTTTTAGAGACCCTATTTGATCTCATAAATCCATTTTTGGAAGTTTAAAGTGGATTCGTTAGGCTGCCGAGTTTTCGTAAGAGATTTTTCATCTCACTTTTATTCCCGTGAGATTTATGCTACATTTTCAACCATTTCCTTTGAGTGGTGTATGCACTTACAATTATTCTACTATTTGTGTAATATAATTTCATTTATGAGTATTTACATCAATGTTTTATAGTCCTTCTTTCATGGGGTGTACGTTTTGATAGTTACCCAAGTCGGTAAGAGAACCTTTCACCCTCCTATTTTTAAAAGACTTATTTTTGTTTTTTCTTTTAAATTACATATTCTTATGCTAGGATATGTTCTTATATATCCTTATTTCTGTAAATTTTATGTCCAAGTGACGAGATACCCTTTATCTCTCTCATCAACTCTTTTTATAAAATTTGATGTGACACCGTTAGGCTATCGAATTTTTTCAAGGGAACTTCTGAACCCAATTCCAATTATTTGGGTTAAACCTCTACTTCTTGATTATGTCATGCAATAAATATGTGTGGATGACATCTGACTGTTTTACACTGAGTATCCACTTATATTTAGTGTATTTATATTTGTCACACATAATTATGTAATTTCTTTATCCTTGCTCTAATGGCATGATCCTTGATTGGGATTACATCTCAATTTCTTCTCATTGAGACATTTCTTAATGAAATGCACTTTTATTCTTTTATAAAGTGTATATACCGCCCCTTAGACTTTCCATATCTATATTATGTCTATACTAAAGTCATTAAAATGTTTTGAAAATGGTCTACTTTCATGTGGCTTATAATTTAAATGTTCAAAATAGAAAAGGAATCTTTTATTAAAACATTGGTTTAAATGGTTTTAAAGATTTATTCTTTTAAACATTTATCATCCATGTCCATGTTTTAAAAATGTTTTAAGGATTTATTTATATGGATATGAAATTTTTAAAACCCTTTCATAAGTTTCAAAGTGGTATGGGACTTCATCTCAATCTTCTTTTATTGAGGCATATTTTGTTTTGTACACAACTTTCTTTTATACGGTGTATAAACCCCTTTGACATTTACTTTTATTCAAAAAGAATATTTTTATATGAAGCATTTTACTAAATGAAAAAAGGGAATGTTTTTGTCTTACGTATGCGGAAACAATGACTTTTCCGCCGCCATGACCATTATTTAAGTTTCAGCTTCCTCTACAAGCCATAACTTTTTTTAAAAGAAAAATCAATACCATGTTTTAATATTCTTTTATTTTTGTATTGAAAATGGTTTTGATAATGTTTTGATTATATCAATGTGTTGTATCGATATCTTGTGATTGAAATGTGGAAATGTTATGTTTCCTTTATGCATGTTTTATGTGATACGATTATGTTATGGTTCTTGGGAATTGTTTATGAAGATGGGTGGTTCTATGATAAAATAAGGGCGGGTGAGCCCGTGATATCTCTCTAATTAATTGGGTAACATGAAGGATATAAACGTAAAGGTTTCTCCGAAGAGATTTAGGGAGTATACTGTGATGGGTATTCCAAACGTAACCATGAGGGTTACTCCCTATGTAAGAATGTTATGAATTCCTCAAGTTACCTTTACGTCTTATGATTTCTATGAGTTATTAATAAATATTATGATTTCATGAGGTTTGTTAAAGTGCTTATGTTTTAAGAGTAAAGTATGATTTCATTGATTCTTATGTATACATGGACTAATGTTTTCTTTCCATATTTTTTATATCCTTTAATGAGCTTTTTATGCTCATCCCAAGTTTTTGAAATGTTTTCCACATAACTTAACGATGAATAGGGTCAAGGATGGGACCAAGTAAAGAAAAGATATCTAAAAAATGGAACTAGACATGTTTCTTTTTAAGAGTTTTTATTTTATGATGGAAACTAAGTAGAAGTGTCTACTTTGTTATCTTGTGAGATGTAATAGTTATGTCTTAATTCTCTAAAACTCTAAACCTGAAAAGATCCTCAATGTGAATTATTCATTTAATTCAAGATTAAGAAATTTTTTAAGGCTGGGTCCTTATAGATGTGAACAAATCTATTCCCAAAGATCGAAAGTAGTGTTTCATCCGATTCTTCCATAACTGAAAATTGTTCCCATCGAAGATCAGAATCCCTTTATGATTGATGACCTCCATTTGAGAGAGAAATTGATATCAACCTTTCCCTCTGATACCATTTTTAGTTCCACTAGGCTAGATACCCTGAGAGGGGGGGGGGGGGATGAATCAGGGTATGACAAATTAAAACAACTACTCCTTTTGATATTGTTTTGCTGTTAGACATAAACCTCTTCTCTCTCCTTCCTGTTGCAGAGTATGAATAAACCTTAAAGAATGCATAGGACATAAAAGTTTTTACTTGGTTCACCCTCACTGGGCTACATCCAAGGATAATACACCGACAATGTGCTGATGTACCAATTCCACTATAAGCGTACTGCTATTTACAAGTTCAAAGATGACTCACTGTCACTCCTAGTTTGCAACCACTCACAATTTTAGAATTCACTGCTCTCTCAACTGAATTTTTCTCACTGATTATTTAGAATATTCACTCACAATTTATAGACTTGTACATCTATTCATTGTCTATAGTAAAATCTACATCCTTAACTGTTGATAGATGCTCTGTTGATTTCCAACTTTCACCTGCATATGAACCTCTCTTTGCACCAGGTGTACAGGGAAACCCCACTTTTTATGCACAACCTTCACTATGCATTGCGTGAAATTCCCTATTCTTGTGCAAAATTCACTTTTCGTGCAACACTTCCTTTTACGCAAAACTACCTCAATTATGTGCAATAGTCTTCTTTTATGCACAAACTTTGTTTTACTCGCAAAAACTTCTTTTATGTGCAAACTTGATATTTACGTGCAACAAATTTGCGTACTCCAAATTCGTGCACCAGAGCTCAGATGCTCTCTAAGTCTTGATATTTTCCAAATGAGAGTGTTCACTTCATATTTATAGGAAAAATCATCTGTGTGTGAAAAACTCTCCTTGAGCACATAATTAACTTTGAGCACAAAAAACACATCTTCCGCGCAACATCGTTTTTCACGCACTTCTCTAATATTTCATGCACCTCATACCCTTCCCAATTTTTTAGCTTTTGATCTCTAAAAACCTCTTGTGGGAAAAACTTTTTTCTTCTATTTCACGCACCTCTCAAATATTTTGTGCACCACATTAATTTTTCACGCACCACGCAAATATTTCGTGCAATGCTTTCCTTTTTTGTGCACCCCTCTAAATTTTCATGTGCCTCCCTTTTCAAAAAACACATCTCTCTAATTTCTTATTTTCTGGCCCAAAAATTTGGAAAACAGTAGAAAACGACACCACCTTGTATATCCTCTTTTTGTACCACCTCCAGATCATCCATTCCTTTGTCGAGGTTATTCTTTCAAACATAGATAGCCATCAACATCTCTTAAACCCGAAAAATCACCATGTAAACCCCCTTTGTCAAAAAATTCATATATTGTGGTTTTCTTTGTCAACAAACACAACATGGAGGTCCGCTTTGTCAACAAACACAATCACCTCAAAAATTCTTCAATTATACCTTGAGGTATTTTTTCCCAACAATGACCGTTTGACAAGAAAGTTCATCTCCACTCATTCATCCAAGGATAACTAGTACTGGTCCTCAGAACCTCGATGATACCAGGGAAGAAACCTCTAAATCTTGAAAAAAATTGGTAAGTACCTTATTACATACACAAGGTCCACTCCAATGGAGCCTACTTGTTAATAATAATGGATGTGGAACACACTAACACTCCTATAAATAAAATATTTCTCAAGAAGTATTTTATGTGAAAGGCAACATGGTATTCATCGTATGACCATAAATGCCATGACATAAAGGTCCTAGTTGTATAAACTTAAAAAAACATATAGTCCTAGTTGTATGACCTAAAACAACAATATGACATAGTATGATTTTTATGACTATAAAATTCATAAACCATGGGCCTCCTTTGTGGGTTTAATCCTCAAACACTAATTTTCTGATAGTAAGATGTTAAACTGAATGGTCTTCATCAATGTTGTAAGATAATAAAATGCATGACACAAATGTCCTCTCTTTATGACATTAAACTACATATCCTCAGGGTACTGTATGCATGAAATTAAAAGGAAAACTATAGGTCCTAGTCATACGAACTAAAACTATAAGATACCATCATCCTAATTGCATGACATAAAAATTCATGGTCAATATCCTTATTGTATGACTTAAAACTGCACAACATTTCGATCCATGATTGAATGGATCACAACCTTGTATTCTTATCACATACTACACCCCCTTTCTAGAACTACACGTGCCTTGATTCCCATCCTCATGGGATATGTAGTGACTCCTAAACCTCCTATATTAACCCCAACCATAAATTTACCCCTATCCATAAGATGGATTTCACCGGCCTTTGGCCCTAGTACCACTATTTAAATAGGGTTTGTTCATTGGTGATAAAAAAACCATATTTATTGATACTATAGGTCTTAGTTTTATGACCTAAAACAACATGACACCTTCATTCTGACTGCATGATGTAAAAATGCATGGTTAGCGTCCTTGTTGAACGATGTAAAACTTTACAACATTTTGATTCATGATTGAATGGATCACAACCTTGGGTGATGGTCTTCTAATACACCACCAACCAAGAACTATATGTGGATTGATTCATATCATTAAAGGATACATAGTGACACCCAAATATCCAATCTTTGGTCTACCCACAATATCAAAATTTCCCCCTCCCTGTGTATGGGTCAGAATTGTATAGGGATTTCTCTTTCAAAACTATGTATGGATTGATTATTACATTGGGGAGAAACATAGTGAAGTGTAATTTTTTATCACTAGGACCAACCAAAGATCCACAAAAAAAATCCATCACCTAGGATTTTATCACCCTAAAATATTCCTATGATCATCCTCCTAGGTGTATTCCCTAATAAAAAGATAAATTACATGAGTTGAGAGTCTCCTCATGGTTCCAAAAGAAAAAAAATACTCCCATTGGAATCATTTGTAGATATAATCCCCAAACATAATATCTTTACTGTATGACATAAAACTATATGGCATATATCATTTTTGAACACCATAAAACTACATAAAATTTCAGTCTATGATTAAATAGATCAAAACATTGGGTGCTAGTATCTTACCACACCTCCATTATATAATGATGTGTGGATTGATTCATACTATCTCAAGATATGTGGTTTCACCATAATATTCAGTTTTGGGTCTAACCTTATGTAAAAATTTCCTCTCCTACCCTCCTATTTTTTCCATCACTTATGCTGGATATGTTCTATTCATGTTAGTTCACTCGTCCCAATCAGACGATGTTAAACTTTGTGATATATCATCCTCACCATATGATGTTAAACTATATTTCCAATGTCATCAGTATATAAAATTAAACTATAACCCTTACCCTATATAAAATAGGGATGACTCATATGATAAATATGGGATGAACCAAATCTTCATCCTTGTTTCATGACATAAAACTACATAAAATTTTAATCTATACTTGAGTAGATCACAACCTTTGGTGTTGGTCTTCCACCAAACTTCTATTATAGAACAATGTTTGATTTATTCTTACTTTGATGTGATATGTAGTGATGCTCATACACTATGTATTGATCCCAACCACAAAAAAAAGAAAAATAAGCCCTTCTGCATATCAAAAAAGATCTATACAGAAGATCTTAATCGAGTTCCCTCATTCAAGAGACCATTATATAAACAAAAATGTCCCCTTCCTTACATATGATTCAGATGTATGTAGGGAACTCCACACCCAATGTATTATTCTTGTTCAAAATATTCCTTTATTCTTAGAAAAATTCACTCCATATATCATACTCTTTATACAGGGGAAAATCAGATCTCTATAAACTTTCCTTGATCATTAGTGATGGAATGTCAGCTTCTTGAGGAAAATTCTGTTTTGACTATGCATACTATGCTCTTGTTTTGATTTACATAAATTTAACTTAAAATAAATTTAAACCATACAAATATTCATTCATAGGATAAAAATATTCTATCCTTTTATTCCCCGATAACTTTATGTTGGAAACTTTCTTTTAGAACATGGTTCACAGTCATTCCTTGCATACTTTTCTCATATCACTCTTCTGGATCCGAGAATTCCCAATACTTTGGATTAAAATTTCATTATTCTTGTCCAAATAATGATGAAATATTCATGATAGGATATTCACTATCTCAATAACTGTTTACATGATATCTACTCACAAATGTCTTATTCATAAATTTCATGGAAAATTTCCTCACCGTATGAAACTGAACTGTCTGGTTCTCAAGAACTATGTACAACATGATTATCTCCCCTATAAGATACATAGTGATGTTCAGATCCTACATCATATCCCATCCATCACATGTTAAAATAATCCCCTATCATTGCCTTTAATCACCTCCATGATTTAGACGAAACCTTTTCCATTCCTTGTTTCTCACACCAAGCATTGATCACATGGTCTTAAGATTTTACTTTAAAGGTTCTTCCCATGCACGAACTTAAAATTAATGCCTAAACATCCTTACAACATGACATAAAGATACATGATTAACATATCTTAAGTGACATATATGTCCCTCACCCGATATGACCATTGTGTTTGTTGTTGGTCTCCCACCAACCATATTCTCAAGAAGTACATTTGGATTGATTCTCACCTTTGTGAGATACATAGTGATGCCTAGATCTCCAATTCTAGGTTCACAGACAATATAAAAATTACCCAATATTCTATGTATTATACCTATATGCATTGGAGGGTCTAATACAGGTTCTCACTCCACTTTTTTTCCCGTGCTAAAAATAAATTCCCCCATGAACATCTAATCAGGTGTGGGATTATCTATGCCAGAACCACAATTTTCGAACATGGTCCACAATAAATCCTTATTCATTCTACTAGAACTACGTATGGATTGATTCTATATTTTATGAGATACGTTTTGACATCCAGACCCTATACCTCAGACTAATCCATGATAAAATAATCCATTCCCTAAATATGGGCTAAAAATACGTAGGAAACTTTTCCCCCATTCCCAATTGGTGTCTACATGATTTTTTCCTTTCATATTTAGAAAAATTCTCTAGAAAAATAAAACTCTATGATTGAAAAAAATATGAATCTCCATAATCTTTCCTCAACCATCAGTAATAGAATATCTGTTTTTTGGGGAAAATTGTATTTTGACTATGCATACTATTCATTTTTTTGGATCTAAATAAGTTTAATTTTAAGGCCTTTAAAACATAGGAATATAATTTCTTAGGAGACACATCATCTATCCCCTTATTCCTTAATAAATTTATACCAAAAAACCAATTTTCGAACATGGCCCATGGTCATTCATTTCATACCTGTTCTACATCACATTCAGATTCAAAAATTACTAGATTATAATTTAAAACATACCATATTGATTCCTAAATAAGGATGTAACAATTTCAGTCAGATTACCCTTGAATGTTAAATCACCAATATTTTGGTCAAAACCATGTGACCTTAATAGACAACTATCATAAGTCCCCACGACAAGAAGTTAAACTATGCATCTAGGTCCTCCTCACATGAACCTAAACTGTAGAATACTTGTTTCACTGTAGTGTGAAATTAAACTATGAAACACATGGTCAATTCTATATGAACTATTACGTACAAGAAATCTAGATCCATTCAAAGGTACCTACTATTGGCTTTGGAACTCACATTATTCTAATCCTATGCCAAGATGAAATATAAAAATTACATTCCTCTATATAAAAGTTCTATCTATACAGATGTACCATAATTTCTCAAGGGTTCATTGGTCATGTCTATCAGAACAAAAACATTGGTATTTAGTGACATCAATCACATCCCTTCAGAAACCCAATTTGGATAAAAAATACACCACAAGTTCCCTACCATGAATTTCTATGTGGGTTCAAATGATTATATAAGTTTCCTCTTATTTCTCACATGATCATGAATCAAGTGAGATTAGAGGATTTAGAGATTCATTTTGATTAGCAGGAGGATTTTCCCCATGGAATGTTATATTATGGAACTTTTCTTCCCTATATGAGAGTTTGGATAGTGTAAAAGTATTTGGAACAGAAACCATTTTTGCCTAAAAATATTAGTACCCCATGTCCTGTGTATGAGTTTGATCTGCAAAAAATATTATAAAACATGTTCCTCAATTAATTTACATATGCTAAGAATAAAATGCCCCTTATACTTACATGTGGGTTAGAGCTATAAGTGTGTCTTATATTAATGTCATACAAGCCTCATTTAAGAATATTTTCTTGGAAACTTAAGTTCCTCGAGTTGATATTTTTCCTCTCGGTGACATTAAATATCCTTGATTTGATATCCTCATTTTGGGAAAGCAACCTCCGATTAGTGATACAACTTAAAATCCCACAAGATGATTTTGGAATGCATCAAACTTCCCTAAATTTACTTTAGGATCATATTCTTTTCATTCTGAACGAATCCAATCATAAGGGTGGTAATTTTGTTGGAATTAAAAAATTAATTCCATGAACTTTTCTGCATCACCCATAATACTATCCTCACTGGAACAAAAAATGATGAGTATGAGTAAATATATCCATTCGAGAAGAAGAATCATATTATATTACCGAAAGTGTTAATTGTAAAAATATAAAATCCCACATAACAATGTTCTAAATCACATGGAATTCCCCCCCCCCCAACCACATGGTTCCTTGAACGGTTCACAAAACACCCCTATCACAAACTAATTTTTTTTGTGATCCGATGCATTGAATTTCATCCTACCATAAAATAAAATAATTTTTGTTCTAGGGGGGAATTAGTTTGTGAATTAATTAGTTCATGAAGATCCTTTTCAGCTATAACCATTTGGAAAACCCTTTGTGAGACACCTTTATAGAGGTCCCACACGACCAACCTCCTATGAAAAGATCCTACAACCACCTATTACGACATGTCCAATAGCTTTAGAGCTGTGGTTACTCACTGTTGCATATAAATATCCATACTCACTTCAAGAATAGGGGTAATAAGGCTACAATGGTGGAACAAACATGGATGATTCTCTTGGACCACTCAGGTAAAATTCCTAAATTCCAAAATAGAGATGGATGCACAATGTAATTCCCTCATAAAGCATGTAAATGCCAAAAGATATTTGAAACCTTGGTTCTTTTGGATGAAAGGAATCATTTTATTACCTCCCACATAATGAAACAATCACTATTCGAAATCCCCTTTGTGGATCCCCTATGTGGACAAGCCTTCATTTTTTGTGGTATGAGGCATCATTTTACACCCCCACATAGAGAAGAAATCGCTTTTAAAATTCCCTATATAGAAAATGGTTTTAAAATCACTTAAGGAGAAAATTATTTTAAGAATCCCCTTTTCATAATTCCCTTTGCGAATCCTATATATAGATTTCCTTTCACAAAGTTCTATGAGGCTTCCCTATGTGAAAAATGTTATGCGACCACCCCATGTGAAAATGCAATGCGACATCCCTATGTAGAAATGCTATGTGGCCACCCTACATGAAGTGCTATAATACCATTGTTCTATACCATAGGGGATGAGCCCCTACACCCATACTCAGGATCAACGTCATGCTGCAGTCCTGAACATTTGGTTCAATCCCTTGACTACCTCACTGACCCCCATTAAAAATAGAGAGTATCACCAATAAATTTTTGAGCTAGGTCAAGGACATTATCAGTTTTGGCCTATGTGACCCTAACATCCACCCCATATATTAACATGAGTCTATATTCTACTCATGGTTCCAGAAAAAATGGAATCCTTTCTGGTGTAAGCCTTTTTGAAGGAGTCCATTCACCTTCTCCTCTTCATCTTCCCTGGGTATGAAAGTAAAAGAGGAGAAATATACCAGATCACTCACTCTCTCTATACCCCTATATTTATCTCTGATTTTGGAATCAAAACCTCTTACACTAGCATAAAAGTGATATTGTGTGGTTTATAGATCTACCTATTCCTATTTTTTCTCACACCGAGCATGAATCATGTGGGATTAGAGGTTAGTGGCAATCATGAAATCTGGATGATCCCAAACAATGGGCCTCTTACATAGGTGTAAGCCCAAACCACATATAATAATGGGTATCCTCCTAGGTGTAATACCTAACCAAACATAAAAATCACCATAATTCAAAATAATCCTCATGAACCCACTCAATGGGACTCTTATTCAGTGTAATCTCCCAAAACCATGTCATTATCAATAGGCTTTCTATTGGTGTAATCCCCCAAAACCATGTCACCATCAGTGGGTCTAATATTTTGTGTAAGCCCCCAAAACCATTTTACCATAAATGGTAATCTTATTCAATGTAATTCACTAAAACCTTGTCACCATCAATGGGCCTTCTATTTGGTGTAATCCCCAAAAACTATGCCTCAATATTCAAAGGGGAATATTCCCAAGAAAGTACGTTTAAGACTCCTCTATAGGTGTAATAACCAAAATATAATAAATACACGGTAATTTATTCCTGACCAACCAGGATATGTAGGAAGCCTCCTTGATGTGAAAAACCAATATCCCTATCCACCTTAATGTTCTCTAGGACATATCCATAGTAGGGTTGCGCCCAACCTATGTAACATCCTAGATAATTATAGAATAATACCTTTTAATATTTATTAATATTTATGAATTAGATAGTAATTTTAATTTAAAATGGATTCTATGTATAATAGAGTACCCTCCATGTAATAATGAGTTTCTTATAAATCTTAAGATGCACACAAGACTGAGTTATACCGAAAAATAATATATTTTTAATATTATTATTTTAAGTTGTAGTTATGAAAAGTATGTTATAATGGAGGTAATTAATGATATTAACTAAATTATAAAAATATGGTTTACACATGTTTATATAATGATTCATTGTTTACCAAATTAATTAGTAAATTAAATAACAACCTATTGAATATAAAGGATGTGTTTTTCTAAAAAAACATTTAAATGAAAATAAGTGAGTTTATAAAACAATAAAATCACTCTTGATGGATTTTATTAATGAAATATATATGAAATATATTCAATTTAATGTTTAAAATTCATCTTTTATGTTTTTATAGACATAATATAATAACAAATTAATTTTTTCGGATAAAAGATGTATTTTTAAAAAAAATGCTGTTTTCCACCTTTTGATGGTGAACCCATATTAAATATAGTTTTAACACTTTTATATATTCTATTTTAAAAAAATAAACTTCTTCTTTTGAATATGGACATAAAAATTCAGTTCGGATAATTTTTTTGTATTTTTCTAATAACTTTAATATTTTAATGAATAGTGAAAAATGCTGCATTTTAATTCAAAACTACTTTTTCATTTAATTTGTTTACATAGTTACGTTATACTTTTAATTATTTCTAAAGTGTAATTAGATTAATTTTTTATCACTTAATCTAATTTTGGTCATTATAAGTAACTATATCTTTAATTTGGATATAAAAAAATGTCAATCTTTTAATGGTTTTTACTTTTTAAACACCTCTTTCCTCAATCCGTCAATGAGATTAACTTTAAATTAATTTTAGTAACTTTTTTGGATTTAATTTTAAAATATATATACAAATGTTTGTAATCAGTATGAAAAATGTGATCTAATGGGATCAAAATAGTTTTTTGGTGAATAATAACTTTATTATTTTATTTACCAAGGTTAAAGTGTAAATCAGGTAAATAAGGGTTAAAATAATATTATAATAATACAAAACTACCCTAACACTTGTACTAAACTTATTGGATGAGGTAAAAAAGACCAAGAAAGTCCTGGGGCCAAAATTTTAGCATTTGGAAGCCACGTGGGTGTGATTAAGACATTTATGACATTTAATTTGAAGTAAAGGAAAAAATATCATAAACATGTCTCTTATTACTATTATTTTTAATATGGGGTTATATATGTGATATCTTCAGCTATAAATAGTAATTATAAATATTAAAAAGATTAACCAAATTATGGTATTTTATTATAATTTTTATGCATTAAATAATTTAATTTAATTTTGACACAATGATGATGTAGTGGCTGCTTTATTAATGAAAGAATCAAATAAGTGATTTTATAAATATTAAAATAAATATTATTTGACATAATTTTTGTCATAAATAAATTTTCTAGGTGATTTTGATATGTTATAAGTATATTAAATGGATTTTATGAAGTTATATATCTGTTTAGATTTTATTTAAATTCAATTAAATGAATAGTGTAAAAATTGACATAATTGATATTTTATAAAAAATAATAATTTATTAAATTATTTAAAAATCATAAAAATATTTTAAAATTACAAAGTGGATATAATAAAATATAAAAGTTCGTAAATTTTCCAATTATGGAGAATTTACCCCATGTAAGTAAAATTTATGGCCTCTTAGTATTTAAAATTTTGTTACCATAATTAAAATTAAAAGAGAAAAATTAAGGGTAAACCCAAAAGATAAGGTTTAAAATAAAATTAATACATGAATAAAAATTATTTTATGAGAGGATTTATAACTAAAATCATATTATATTCTACATAACTCATGTTAGATTCATTTGGATTAAAAAATTAATTTATATTAATTTAATATTTTAAGAGTTTCCAATGGTGCACTCCCCTCCCCTATAAAAAGGTACCCACTCTTCTCTAATACTCACACTTAAAGAACCATTTGGTTTGGCCAAGAGCTTCCCAAAATTCTTCCTATAATCCATAAACACTTTCTTGAGGCCATATATTAGGCATAAAATTCTTCTTAGAGGTTTTAAGGTGTTCTTAAAAGGTGATCAACTGAGGAAGAGGTATCATTTTTTAAGTGTTTTTGTTTTATTTCTTCTTCAACTTTCTTTAAATATTCTGATGATAATATTAAATAACAAATATATTATCCTAAATATACTTAGATTTTATTATGTTAATATCATTACCTAAATCCATCTCCAATTTCATCAAAAGTGAAATGAACATTTTTTTTGTGTGTACGACGGACTACCATCTCGCGAACCGATATAGTTCATTTTTCATTACCATCTATCAAGAATGATTATAATTATTGAATAAATATTTATATATTATGTTAATGAAATATTTATCATTTTAAAATAATAATATTTCAATTATTTTATTACTTTCCTTACAAATAAAAATTATAACATCGTTCGTGCATACATGTGAACTATCACCTCCATAAAGTGATGCAAATAATTTTTATTCACCACATCACTTATATGATATATATTAATATATTTAAATTATTATTATGATGTTAATAATATTGTGATAATTCTGTAAATATAAAATAATAATTACCATATTTTCATAATTATCAATGGAAAATGAAAAACATTACTCATGCGTACGTACGACCTACCATCTCCATGATTATAATGTTGTTCATTTTTAATAACCATAATTAATGGTTTGATTTAAAAAGAATTATTAATGTATAAAACTTATTATTATGTCATTAATAATATTTTTGAGATGATGGAATTATGACCACATGTACAAGTTACATCATAATAAAATTCATTTTCGACTCGAGTACCTAATATCAACAAAACTACCAATATGAACTTAAATAATTATATAATTTTTATAACATGGTAATTAGTGATATAAAAGGAATAATAAACATGAAAAAGGTTCTCAATCAAGTATAAATTAACCAAATTTTATTATTCAGTAATATAAAGATTGCGAATGATGAGTTTGACTCAAGGTAAGGGACTTTGTCTCGATATTCTTTCATTGAAGCATATTTTGATAATATACACCACCTTCTTTTATATGGTTTATAATTAACCCCTTTGACATTAAATTTGATTCAAAGGTTTTTAAAATGAATCTTTTTCTATGAATCATTTTACTAAATTACAAAAGGAATGTTTTTTAACATACACGACGACAATGAACTTTCCGTCGTTGTGACCATTATTTGATATTTGATTTCCTCTATAAGATGTAAGGTTTTTAAAAGGAAAATAATTACCATATTCCATTCCATGTATTTTTTTATTTAAATTTTTGTGATAAGGGATTAATTATTTCAATGATAGATTGTGATTGCAATGTGGAAATGTTATTTTTCCTATATGCTTGTTTTATGTGTTATGATTAAGTTATGGATATTGGGAATTGTTTATGTATATGGGTGGTTCCATGATAAACCAAGGGTATGTGAGCCCATGATAGATCTACAATTCCTTGGGTAATGAGATGAAGTCAAATGATAAGGTTTATCCTATGATATTTTGGTAATACATTGTGATGGGTATTACACACATATCCATGAAAGTTACCCCCCCAATATAGATATGAAAGCTACAATGTAAGTATGATATGGGTGCCAAAATTACCTCTATAAATTATAATTTATATGTGTTTTTTAGGAATATTATTATTTTATGAGGTATTCTAAAGAGATTATGTTTTATGGGTGAAAAGTATGTTTTCATGGGTTTATAAGTATTCATGGAATAAAGTTTTCTTTCCTTATTTTATATTCCCTCACTGAGATTTTTGTTCTCATCCCTAGTTTTTGAAAAAAATTCATAGGTATAAGGATGGGTAAGATAATGGAATAGTTCAAGAATATTTTTATTAAGAAAAGAATTCATGTTTTAGTTTAAAGAGTTTAATTTTGTGAAAAATGTATTATTAGTAGAAGAGTATACATTTTAATATTTTATTTTTTATGTAATAGTTATGGCCTAATTCTCTAAAACTCTAAAACTAAAAAGATAATCAATGTGAAAGGAAGTAAATTATTGATTAAAACTCAAGATTAATTAATATTTAAGGCTAGGGACTTATATTTGGTATCATAGGTCAACTTAGATAACTTTTGAGGTTAGGGTGATATTTAAGAATAAGTTACAAGTTATATATAACCACAATGGTTAGCATAATAAAAAGAGTCATAGTTATTTTAGATAAATTGAATTATTTTTAGATAACATGAATAAGTATATATTTGTGTTTATCTTCCTCATATGATGATTTTACTGATATACACACACTAACCTTTCTAGTTTCAGTAAATGGATGGATCTAGTAGACACCAAAGTAAAAATGGATGTAAAGGAAAATGTGGTGGTTCTTTGAATAAGAAACCAAATGAAATAGGAGCTGTAATGATAACTCTTGTGGTTATTCTAAACCAACTATCAGGAGTCATGATTAGCCACTAGAACCTTGGTGTGTTTTCTAATTCATAATATATGAGAGAAATGAATCCTTTTTGAAGTTCAGGTAATAATCATAATGGTAAGTATATTCAATGACCTATGTGTCGAGGATATGGAAATAAACACCTAAGAAAATGTTTTAAAGGGATGAGAATATGTTATAGATGTGGTAATGAAGGTATTAAAGTAATAACCTTCCAAGGAAAATGGAAGAGTTTAGTTGTATCTACAAAAGGGAAATAGGTTATTTCTGAGTTATCAATTGAATGTTTTAAATTTGGGGAGTATGGTCATTATGAAAATCAATGTCCTATGAAGAAGGTTTGAGAATGAGATCAGTAGAACCGTGCAAATATAAGTTTATCAATACCTAATTCCATTCCAATTAAAGACGAGGAAACTGAAAATGACCTATGAAAGGTATTGATTATTTCTTAACTCATGTTTTGACATTATTGAATATTAGGATATGATTTATGTTTTTTTAGGAAATAAGTATTAATGAATAAGATGGAAAATCATGGTTAAGGGATCATAAATAATTATAGATGATTAAGATGTCTACATTTTAGGAATTAAAAAGTTATATTAGATCTATGGATAGTAAAATGATAAAAGTATTAATGCTCTTTTTATAATGGGATTACTTTGTAAGACTTTTTATTTTTTAGGGTTTGTAAACCTGAAGTTTATTATGTGAAAATGTTTTCGAGGAAGAACAATATTTATTTTTTTGGACATAATTATCAATAACCTTTAGGGTTTATATATTTTAGAGGTAATTATGGTTTATTTCTTTTTGGGATACAAAATAAAAGGAATGAGATAAAATTTGAGGTTAATACATGTTATGGTTATTTTTTGAGTATTTTATTTTAGTAATTAACTAGTTTTTGAAAAAGGAAAACACACATACTGTGTGATAACTTGTCACGTCAGATAAGACTGTGGGAATATAACCCACAAATAAAGTGAGACCAGGCTTTATTTCTTATGACTGGCCTACGTAAAGTCCCAAGTTATTATGAATTTTTTATTTTAGTCAAATGAGTTGATGAAATAAGAACAAATTGATTTTGGGAAATTATTTTTTATTAAATGGATATCCTTGGTATTAGAAAATGATTTGGGTATTGAGTGATAAATATTAGTTTGGAAGATGTTCACTATTTTGGGAACCCTAAATGCCTAAGGAAAATAGAATACTATGTGATTTTATTTAAGGAGTAATGGTTTAACTATATTTTGTAAGAATATATGTTTTTATTGTGGACTTATGGAAATTCAGGTTATTTATGGAAATTATTAACCTATCATGGAGAATATGTGATTAGAATTTTTTTTGGTATGATTCCTTAAGAGTGAATTATGTTATATGGAGATAAATGTTAAAACTTATCCCGAAAAACTATGTGATCAAATCTTTCTGAATTTTGGGTTTCAATATTAGTATGTATTATTTTAGGAATTTTAAGGAAAGTTATTTATTGAATGGTCTATGTTAGACTTTGGGAATTATTTTTTAATTTTGTAGATTAAAATTAGTTTTTCATCATCCTAAGGCTAATATTTTTTAAATAATTGTCTTATCTTATTATTACTATTTTGGTTTTGGTTAATGTTTAAATATAAGAGAAATAGATAGTTAATCTTTTTTGGATTATGTGATTCTATAGAAGTTGAATCCAGTTATTCAGGTAGAAATAAATTCATCTTAAATACTCATTTCTTGGAGAAAAAGATGAGTTTGTGGTGGAATTTTATTAAAGGATGAAATTCTACTAGTCCTGTAAGTTTATTTTCTTATGTTCTTATTATAAGCAGTAAAATAATTCATCAACTTTATAAAAAGGAACTTAAAACAAAAAAGTTTTCTTTTTAATTTTACTACCACGAAATCAATGAACATTTAACCCATCACAAGTTTATGATTTTTTGATTGTAAACTTTCTCCTGATCATGTTTTCTATTTCTCTCCCTCAGACCATGACAGTTAGTTTTTCTTCTATATCCATGTTTTCCTACATGGAATCCTATTATGTGTTATCTTGGGTGACCTTTTTTAATTTAATTTCTTTATTTTAAAGTGGAAGTTTTATTGACTCTTTTTCCAATGTGGAATTTCAATGAAGAAATTTTGAAAAGTGAATCCTTAGTTACAAAGCCCAAATTTAAAATTGGGAGGATGCAATTTCTAAAAAGGGGGAAAGACGTAACATCCTAAGTAATTATATAATATGTATTTTTCATATTTATTAATATTTATGAATTATATAGAAATTTTAATCCAAAAGGGATGATATGTATGATATCATATCCAACACACAACAATTTATTTCTCAAAAATCTTACATTGTACACAAGATTGAGTTATACCGAAAAATAATATATTATTAATATTATTATTTTAAGTTGTAGTTATCGAAAAGATGTTAGAATGGAAGGAATGAATGATATTAACTAAATTATGAAAATATGGTTTACACATGTTTATATAATTATTCATTGGTTACCAAATTAATTTAGAAATTAAATAACAACCAATTTAATATAAATGATTTTTTTTTTCTAAAAAAACAATTTAAATGAAAATAAGTGAGTTTATAAAATAATAAAATCACTCTTAATGGATTTTATTAATGAAATATAACTGATATATATATATAATATTAAATTTAATGTTTAAAATTCATCTTATATGTTTTCAATACATAACATAAGAACAAATTCATTTTTTCAGATAAAAGAAGTATTTTTCAAAAAAATGTAGTTTTTTCCAATTTTTTATGTAGAAGCCATATTTAATATAGTACACTTTTATATATTCTATTTTAAAAAATAAAATTATTATTTTTAAGCATGATATCAAAATTTAGTTTGGTTAAATTTTTGGTATTTTTCTAATAACTTTCATATTATAATGAATAGTTAAAAATACTGCATTTTAATTCAAAACTGATATTTCATCTATTTTATTTATATAGTTAGGTTATAATTTTAATTGGTTTTAAAGTTTAATTTTATTATGTTTTTATCATTTAATCCAATATTTTTCATTATAAGTGACTATACATTTAATTGGGATATAAAAAAAAGTCAATCTTTTGATGGGTTTTACTTTTTAAAAACCCGTTTCGTCAATCCCTCAATGAGATTAACTTTAAATTAATTTATTCACTTTTGTGAATTGGTTTTTTAAAAATGGAAATAAATTGTTGTAATAAGTATGAAAAATGTGATATAATAGGATCAAAATAATTTTTGGTGAATAATAACTTTATTATTTTATTTACCACTATTAAAGGGTAAATTAGGTAAATAAGGGTAAAAATAATATTATAATAATAAAACAATATCCTAACAGTTGTTATAACCTTATTTAATGAGTTATGGACGATAAGAAAAATCCTTGGTCCAAAATTTTGGCTTTTGGAAGCCACTTGGGTCTGATTAAGAAATTTATAACATTTAATTTAAAGTAAAGGAAAAAACATCATAAACATGTCTCTTATTACTAAAACAATTTTAATATATGGTTATGTAAGTTATCTATTTGACTAGAAATAATAATTATAAATATAAAAATATTACCCAAATTATGGTATTTTATGTATAAATTTTAGACATTAAATAATTAAATTTAATTACGACACAATGATGATGTAACAACTACTTTATTAATGAAAGAATCAAATAAGTGATTTTATAATTATTAAAATAAATATTATTTAACATAATTTTTGTTATCCATGAATTTTATAGGTTCATATGACTTGTTAAAAGTCTATAAATGAATTTTTTAGAAGTTATCTTTTTTTTGGATCTTATTTAAATTCAATGAAATGAATAGTGTAAAAATTGACGTAATTGATTTTTTATAAAACTAATAAATTATTAAATTATTCAAAAATTATAATTTTTTTTTAAAATTTTAAATTAGTTATGATAAGGTCTAAAATTTCATAAAGTTTAAAATTATTGGTAATTTAACCCATATAAATAAAATTTATAACTTCTTAATATTTAAAATGTTGTTACCACAATTAAAATTAAAAGAGAAAAATTAAGTGTAAACCGAAAATATAAGGTTTAAAATAAATTCATTGCATGTATACGAATTATTTTATGAAAGTATTTAGAACTATAATCATATTATATTATACATAACTCAATTTGGAGTCATTTTAATTAAAAAATCAATTTATATTAATTTAATACTTTAAGAGTTTTCAAGGGTATACCTCCCCTCTCCTATAAAAAGGTACACACTATTCTATAATAATCACACTTAAATAACCATTTGTTTCAGAAAATATCCGCCCAAACGCTTCCTAGAATCCTTACCTACTTTATTGAGGCATTTGTTTAGGAAGGACACCCTTCTTATAGGAGTTAAACTTTTCTTCATAGGTGATCGACCGAAGAATAGGTATCATTTTTAAGTGTTTATGTTTTATTTATTATTCAAATTCATTTAAATTTCATTATTCTAAGATAAAATAATAACTCCATTATCATAAATATAATAAGATTTTATATTTTTAATATCATAACCTAAATCCATCTTCAATTTCATCAAATGAGAAATGAACATTTCGTTCCTATGTACGGTGGACAACCGCCTCGTGAATTGATATAGTTTTTTTTCATTACAGTCTATCAAGACTGGTTATAATGATGGAATAAATGATTATATATGATATTCATGACATATTTATAATTTTAAAATTATAATATTTTAATTATTTTTTTACTTTCCATACAAAAAAAAATGATAACATCGTCCGTGCGTACGTGTGAACTATCACCTCCACGAAGCAATATGAATCATTTTTATTCACCACATCACTTGTATAATATATATATAAGTATATTTAAATGATTAATATTATTTTAAAGATATTATTATCATTCTGGAAATATAAAATAATAATTACCTTTTTTCATAATGATCAGTAGAAAATGAAAAATGTTACTCATGCATACGTATAGTCTACCGTTTCTATGATTATAACATTGTTCATTTTTCATAACCATAATTAATGGTTTTATTTAAAAAATATTATTAGTGTATAAAAGTGATGATTATTTCATTAATACCATTCTGAATATGATGGACTTATGACCACATAGAAAATTTAAATCATAACAAGTTCATTTTTGACTCAAGTGCCGAATATCGAAAAACGACCGATATAAACTTAAATAATTATGTAATTTTTATAACATGGTAATAAGTGATATAAAAGGAATAATAAACTTGAAAAAGGGTCTTAGGAAATTATAAATTAACTAAAGTTTATTATTTCAGAATATAACGATTGTACGTGATGAGTCAGACTCATGGTATGTGACTTCATCTTAGTATCCTTTCATTGAGGTGTATTTAGATAATATACACCAACTTATTTTATACGGTGTATAATTAACCATTTGAAATTAAATTTCATTAAAATCTTTCCAAAAGAAATATTTTTGTATGAATCGTTTTACTAAATGACTAAAAGAATGTTTTTTAATGTACACAATGACAATGGACTTTCTACAGCCATGACCATTATTTGATATTTGGTTTCCTCTAAAAGATGTAATGATTTTAAAAATAAAATACATACTATATTCCATTTTCATGTATTTTGTTATTGAAAATTGTTTTAATAAGGGATTGATTATGCCAATTATATCTTGTTATTTCAATGTGGAAATTTTATTTTTCATTTATACTTGTTTTATGTGTTATGATTATGTTATGGTTCTTGTGATTTGTTTATGTATAAAATTGGTTCCATGATAAAATGAGGTTGGGTGAGCCTATGATAGATCTACAATGAATTAGTTAATTAGATAGAGTTAAACAATAAGGTTTCTCCTAATATATTTAGGGAATATACTGTGATGGGTATTCCAAACATAGATAAAAAGGTTACCCCCTATGTAGATGTGAAATCCACAATGTAAGTATGTTATGGATACCACAATTTACCTATATAAATTATTATTTCTATGAGTTTTTAGGAATATTACAATTTTATGATGTATGTTAAAGAGATTATGTTTTATGGGTGAAAATTTTGATTGTATGGGTTTATAGGCATTCATGAAATAACGTTTTCTTTCTTTATTTTATATTCCCTAACCGAGGTTTTTGTGCTTATCCCAAGTTTTTGAAATGTTTGTCACTGGGTATAAGGATGGGTAAGAGAAAATAATAATTATAGAATATTTTCATCAAGATAAGAATTCATATTTCATTTTAAAGAGTTTTATTTTGTAAAAAAATGTATAATGAGTAGAAGAGTCTACCTTGTAATATTTGAGTTGTTATGTAATAGTTATGGACTAATTCTCTAAAACTCTAAACCTGATAAGATCCCCAATGTGAAAGGATGTAAATTCTTGATTAAAACACAAGATTATGTAATGTTTAAGGTTGGGGTCTTATAACCTAGAAGGGATATATCCATTACAAACAAATTTCATTACCACGCTTATTGGGAAATATTTCTGATAAGATCACATCCCACCTGAGAGACCACATATCTTCTAGTCCCTAGGGTCTGCTTCAGCATAAGTCCCACATCAATCATGATTAGGAAACTTTAGCCTAAACATTATTTCCTAATGATGTTATAATGAATTGTTTGGTCCTTTTCACATGGCCTTAAAAAGTTATGATGTGTCCTGTTAAGTGGCACCAAACTATGTGGGTTTTGATTCATTTCAAAAGAACACACAGGAAGACTTTATCATGGGCCCAATCTCGATATCAAAACCATTCCCATATTATTGGGTGACATTAAATTGCTGATCATCCAATTATGTGTATTAAAACTATAATCTTGATAATAAATGATATAAGAATATTTAATCTTTCTACAAAAGGGTACCATCAATGGATAACCTCAGATACATAATAATTTCTCCATTTATAAAGAACCTTGGATACATACATATGTTTCAAAAGTCCAAACATGCCAATAATTTCTAATGTAGAGGAAACCTAGTCAATACAAGTGATTCAATAAAGGATTCATGAATACGTATTAAATCTATAAGAGAGTTTTGGAGTAGGAAATAATTCCCCCCAAATGGGTGTGATGAGACTAAACTCCCATCCCATCAGATCAAGCATCTTCTAAGGCCTCATTGGAGAAATCTATGTGGCCACTTTCCTTTGCAACGAAGGTCCAAATGAACTACAAATTGAGTGTTGGTGTGAGACTATTGTGGTAAAAATCATACATTAGGTAAAAATTACCATTACATAAGGAAACAAATCCCCAAGGACTATATCCATGAGAATCCTGAGCTTCGGCTCAGTCTTGTACTTATAAGATCCCACATACATGAAAAGCAGTACAAGAATAAATTGTGCACTCAATCCTGCAAATATAAAGTATATATGGGTACCAATAAGTATCCTGAATAGGGTGTGAGATATAATTAGTATTCTTCCACCAAATATGTCTATAACAAATCCAATATGTGCATATAGGCTGTAGTAGTGTGAAGATATAACTGAAGTAAAACTGTGAAGGTAAGTGATTCGATATGTTTTATAGGAACATACTGTAACAAGAAGTCTATAAATGATGAGTAACTATAAATAGATCAAAGAACCAACTATGTACTTCACTATCATATCAAGTGTCAATGAAGTATGGAATTTTCTGATTAATCATGTATCAGTCCTACGAGGGATATGAACCATGGCCATTGACCAAGGCATCCTATTTGAGCCCACAGAACTTGCCTATAGAAAACTCAGTGAAATATAGACCTACATGGGATAATGAACCAATTACATTGACTAGGGTTTCCTATTCAATTATATAGAGCTCATTCATAGAAAACCCAGTAAAGACTTTGGTGGATCTCAAGGAGTTTTTACAAGGTGGTCTAAGAAAGCCAGATCTAAGGTTAAAATACAAGGCATACAATGTAATATATATATATATATATATATTGGTCATCATTTCCATACCACGTTACATTACACTAGTGCTATATCGTGCAATCCAATTTAATATAATTCATTTAAAGATTCAAGGTCCTATGTTAGTTTCCACACCCATATCAATTTAATTTATCATATTTTATTCTTTATTTAATTTACATAAAATATATGAGAAGGAAGTCCTTGTTAATTCTCGCACTATTTAATTAAATAACTACATAACTACCATAATTCAAGTGATTTTCCTTTTCATTCAACATATCCCATTTATTCTATTTCATCTCACCTTACATTTATAAATGATAAAGTTCTAAGAAAGGTACTCAACCTGAAACAATTTATTATTTTATATTCGACTCCCTTTAATAATAGGTGTGAACAACACACACCAAGGGTTGGTGTAAAGTTGGTCAATATCATACTCTCCCATCAGTGGCAGTTTGGGTTGAAGTTGATGACCTCCAATATTGTGTGGGGTGTAATAAAAAGTTTAAATCATGGTCTAAAAATCCAATTCAATGGTCTATTAATTTAAGGATTAATGCTCTGAAATTTTGACATGTAGTACAATAAAACAATCTATAAAACAATCAGACTTTCATGGGAATTTATAGAACTCCAACTTCATTCTTAGGATGGACCAATAACCCAATATCAGGTTTTATTTGAGCCGAAAAGATAGAAATATGAAGAAACATAAAACAAAATAAAAATAAAGAAAAATATCTTGTGTGGATTTAACATTTCGTATGATAGGAAATTTGAAGAAAAGATGGAATATGAGTTGAGAACATACCGATATAGTTCCAATGCACCCAAAAATTCCTTAATTGGATCTCGTATGAGGGATATTTCCTAAATCCTAGGTGGGAGGAGAAGATATCGAGTGGGGGATATAGCACATGGGAAGAAAATGGGAGGAAGAAGGAGGAAATAAAATTTAATAATATAGGGGGAAAAGAATCATTTCCCCCATTTAATGAGTCACATGGTTTGGACACATAGTTTGGATAGCTATGCACCAACTATGTATTTACAATGCCTATGTGACACTACCCATGTGGGCTAGGTGCATGGTTTGATAAAAACATGCATATCCCGTACAAAGCTACTATCCAACTGCTACACTCCCTCACATGATTACGTATATGGCTAGACAAACTGTTCACCAACTGTGAGATGCACTTGGAATTTTTTCAAAGGGTTGAATGATTATCTATGAAATTTATCATGTTTTAAAAAAACTATGTCCCTTACTAAAATAGGTTACATGGTTGTGACAAATGGTTAGTATTAACCATGAAACAACTGTGGACCTTTTTTTGATTCTTCAATTTTTTTTCAAGGTCCGACGCTCCCAAAACTCATTCGAACACCCAAGACACCTCTTTGGACTTAAATCCCATCTAAAAAACACTTATAAGTGTTACAATGCTTGGATTTACATTATAAATATTGGTTTAAACAAATATTTGGATTGTACACAAAATGAAAATTTCAAATTATCTTGTAATTTTCAACCCTATCCAAAACATGGGACATTAAACATTCCTTCTATATCTAGTTATCATATTAACAAAATGGTTAGCACAAGTTATCCAATATTCATAAATCTTAATATAGTGAAGTAATACATGAATCTCTAAAACATCATCCAAAATTAAACTTAAACACTTCTATAAATGGTAAACCTTATAAACCTTCTAAAATACATAATTTATAAATAACATCACTAAATTAACCAAAATCCACTTAAAATTAATCCCCCAAATATCATCATGTCTATCTTAATGGTCACATACCAAACATGTGAATACCTTGATCATATATTCTTCTAATTCATTGTAATAACCATAATTGTTATAAAAACTCAATGAGAACATACATGATTCTTCATTCCTTAAATAAAACCATAGATTATTGAATATATTACATAAATCCAATTTTGTTTTTTAAAATCCATTAATGATAACATATTCCACTTTTTAAAAAAATTATTAATCAATTTTGGGGTCATCAATACTATCTAGTTCACTTTATCCATACCAATCATCTCTTTGTATATAATAAATACCATTTTCTCAAATCAGAAACATATTAAGGTTTATATTCCCTTAATCATGTTTTTTACAAAAAATATTACATTTCCGGTTAATCACTTTTCTTGGTCATCAGTACCATTAAAAAAATGCTTAAAAATACTTAATACAAAAATTATATAGATTAATCCTCATATATTTTAAGATTTATAAAATGTAATTTTTGAATTCCCATACATAAACACTTCAATCATTCCACTTCAATCTTAAAAAATTAACTTGGTTTCATTATCTTATTCCTTAACACCTCTATCTTATAATATGAAATATGAAACATGTATTAACATTCATCAACCTCACTTTAACCATGCTTATCATGTTTAAGCTATACAATATTATAACAACCCATACCTTTTGAATGTCTTTTGTGGTATCTTCATCATCAACAATATAACCACTACTTGTAACACCTTGCTAATTCTCTTCAAAATATTTCCACATAGGTCATTGATTTGTATAATTCCCATTCTCTCCACATTCATGACATTAAACCATTAATGATTCCCTTGAGAAACCATTATTCTCATCCATTATGTTAACCAAAATTTTCATTTTTCCTTATATATTTCATTCTTTGTGTCCTTTTCTACACTCAAAACATATTCACATCCCTTTGAGACATTACCTTGAGTGATTATTTCTACATTCTTGACATATAGGAAACCACGTCTTCTTTCCTCCATGATCTATAACACCCAATATCTTAGTGAAATATATCCTTATATTCTTTGGTGAATTATATAGTTGGTTTAGGTTAAAGTAATTAATCATATATCATGATATCTGGTTAGACATAATGATAATATTCTTCACTCCATTCATCACATTATTTTGTTTCTCATCAACACATTGTCTATCACATTCAATGTTAACCCAATTCCATCTAGTTCCATACATTGACTAATACAAAAAATCATAGTATGAGAAATGATAATCATAGTAGGAAACCACATAATCATGAAAATAATTTATAGGATTTCTAAATCTTGATGAATTATTTTAAAACTATGACAACTTAGGTTTAACCCCAGTCATTATTCAAATCCTTCAGGATGGTTCATAAAGAGTTTGTAAATTATCAAAAAATACCCCCAAGAGTTTCAAACTAGGTGTTTACTAAGGCTCATTTTCATATAATAGGTAACACTTTATTCAAACCCAACATACCTTTTTTAGAGTTATTACCCCTAGGTACATAAATTCTAGAACCACATCCACTTGTAGTATCTAAATAGGGATGTAATTTCTTATAAACCACTTTCTCTATCCTTTAACAATATTCTAGGATATTTTCCTACACTGAGGATTATCCTTAGATGTATCCCTAAGAATATCCATAGACATATCATTAGACATATCTGCATACATATCCATAGAGATATCACTAAATATTTATTATCCTTGTTTCCAAATGTTAACTAAACCTATCTTATAATTCCAACTATAGCGACCCTATATTTTCATACATAGACATTACATTATTTCTAGATGAATATTAATTACATTACACAAAAACATACCAGATGATCATAAAGGTATAATGCCTTTGGAAATTCATAAACATAATAAACTAGTTTATAAGAGTTCTAAATTTTCTCCCACTTAGATCCTTATAAAAGCACCCTTTTTAGACATATCTTAAATATTACCTATCATCATAAAATAGGTAAAATAAAAATGAGAAAGTGTGATATCAGATTCTCAATAAGGGTAAATTAGAGAGATATCAATATTACATGAGCATATGGGTACAAGAACATGAGAATAACTTTTGAAAACCATAACCTGTATATAATAGATCATAAATATGAGTAATGAAAAACATCTTAGCACTTAATAAGTCATGAATCATAATGGAATCAAAGAACATGATCCATAAGAGCATAAAATTTCCATAAAACATAGATTTGTGGAATACACATAAGAATAAAACATTTTATGTCAAGGTTATCCACTAAGACATCCATAACATTTTAGGCTTGGATTAACCACTTATGTACTTACTTTGGGCTTGAGATAACTTTCTATGAACCCTCTTTTGGGATTAGTATAACCACCTATGTACCCTATTTTAGGATTGAGATAACCTCCTATTCCCCCTTTTATATCATATAACATTAATCATTACCCAATTCAATATATATATATATAGGTCCCACTCATCACATAATGAAACTAATACATACACATGAAATAAGATCATAAAACACACATCACATTATAACTCATGAAAATAAAAGGTTTTCATAAATCATTCATCATATCAAAACCTATAAAATGAAATAGATTTCATAGAATATTTTATCATAGCACAACCCATAGAAAAGAAACCATTTTCACAAACATATTTTCATTATAAACATAAAACATTAAGATAAAGAATAAGAATGGTATCCTTAGATCATATACCCAGTAATTTATAAGTAACATCGAAGGATGTCATATTAAATGGAAAATGATTTTGAAAGATCTCTCAAAACATTTATTAAGGAAAGTATACTTTCTACTTTGAAAACAATTATGAAAATGTAAAATATTTTTAAAATTATTTTCTTTGAGAATAACCCTGAAACTTAAAAATTAATCTTTAAATATCATTTAAAATATTTCTTTAGAAAAATAACCTTCTTTGAAAATATTTTTTTATAAAACTATAAATTCATAAAATATTGTGGAAAAAGTTTTCTTTAAAAACATCCATAAAAACATATAAAGTAAGCTTTAAAAATCATTTAAAACATTTCTTGAGGAAAACATCCTGTATACTTTGAAAAACACTTTTTAAAACTTAAAACATTTTAAAAAAAACTTTATTTGAAAATAACCTTGGAAAATTATAAAATAAGCTTTAAAAAAATTTAAAACATATATTGAGGAAAATAACCTTTCCAATTTGAAAAAAACTTTTAAAATATAAAACATTTTTAAATGATTTTATTTGAAAATAATCTTAGAATCTTATAAAGGAATATTTAAAAATCATTTAATTTTTTTTGATGAAAATATCCTTTTCAATTTTAGAAACATTTTTTTGAAAATTTAAAACATTTTCAAAATCCTTTTCTTTTAAAATAACTTTTAAAACTGATAAAAGTGAGATTTAAAACATTTAGTGGCCATGTCGGTGGGAAATTCCTTACACGTTAAAACAAATATTAATTTCACCTTTTTAATAAAAGCCAAATAGACCTTGTTTTGAAAAGGACATGAAGGTAAATTTAAAAAAAAAATTATTTTTTTAAAGGGTAAAAATGAAATTTAACAATACTTAAGTAACATTAAAAACATGTTTGAAATCATTTTAAAAAACATGGATATGTAAGGAAAGGTTTTTCGACCGAATATAGAAATAAATTTAGACTTCTTTAAAAACATTATTTTGGAATCATGAGTACATAAAGATAGGAAAATGAAGAAAAAACATGTATTATGATGACATAACCTGAGGAGAATAAAAATCATGAGTTTCTTGAGATATATATCATAATATTTCATCATCGGAAGCATAAATATAAACAATCCTGATAATCAATGAGATTGTATCATAAAACTATTTCCACTTTGGTGACATAGAATCATAAGTCCGATATAATAATAATATTAAATAAAACATAAAATATCCGAATAATATATAAATTCATGACATTACATGTCAAAGGGGATATATATACATCATAAAATAAGATAGGCCATAACATAACATATGTCTCGAAGAAGAGAAATTAAGAAAAAAATCCATTACCACATTGCTAAATTTTGAACTGTAAACCCCATGAAAGAGAGATCCTAAAATAGATATGTAAATCCCCACAATTTCTAGGATAATAATCATAAAATACATTAATATAAATTATATAAACCACATAAAAAAACACATGGTGAATATGGAATGTGTCTCATAGAAAATAAAAGTGAGGAAGAAATCTCTAACCATAAGTATCAACTTCATTAAAACACATTCAAACATCATGTATAATGAATATAATTTAACTATAAATATATTAAATAACCCTAATAATTTTTATCATACCATATATGACTTAATTATATCATTTTATTACAAATTTATTAATAATTCATTATTAAAATCACATTTTGGGAAATAATTGTTTCATTTTTCATATTTGTTTTGTTTGGTATTTTTGGTCTTCTTAATATGATCATGGTTCCATAATATCCTGAATTTTAAACATGACATAAATTTAATATATATTAATTATATATTTATTTATATTCATCTATAAAAAATAGAGATAGAAAATGAAATACACCATTCATAGAGACAGTAGCCCGTATGTATGCATGAACACTGTTTCCATTTTCTAGATGGATGAAATGAAAGAAAGGTAAATATTATATTACCATAATAAAATAATTTTTTTGTAATATATATTAAAAATATTAATTAAATTTACCCTTATTAACTTCTATGAAAGGTCTTAGTGAAAAAAGAATAACATCATTTCACGAGGTGGTAGTCCACCGTACACATGAGCAATGCATTATATCCCCTAAAGAATGGAAATTAAGAAGGTATATATGGTATATTAATTAAAAAGTTATAATTATTTTAAAAATATTATAAATATTCATTAAGTATATCCATATTACCATCCAATTAAAATATAAATTAAAAAACACATTACATCGGCTCGTGAGGTGGTAATCTATCATACACACCAGTGACGTTATTGTTTTCCAATAGGTTAGAAGGTAAGAAGGTAGGTGTGATATTATAATTAAATAATTATAATAATATAATATATATCTTATATAAACATTAAATCCATCATTATGTACAACTATGATAGGTAGTGATTGAAAATGAATAGCATCGGTTCGTGTGGTGATAGTCTGTCGTACACATGATCGAAAATTTTGTTTCCCATTTGATGAAAATGGAGATGGATAAATATTATTATATTAAAATATTAATATATTAGAATATTTGAGATATTGGTTTTATTATATCATCATAGGTTAATAAGATTAAATTAGGTGGAAGAGGAAACAAAACAAAACCACAAGTTTAATAATTTTACCTCTTCTTTAGAGAACCTCTTAAGGTTTACACATAAAGCCTTTATAGGAGATATTAATAACTAAAATAAGAAATAAAAGTGGAGTTTAAGGAATTAATTAAATTATTTGGGTAGTTATTGTAAAATAAATCGGTTTTGGAGTGTGAATAAGAGAGGAGAATGTGTGGCCTTTTATAAGTGGGGGAGAGGACACACATGAATGTTTTGAAAAGAATGAAGTGTAACCATGTTTTTCACATGTAAAAAAGATAAAAATGGATAATTATAGAAAATTAGAGGTTATAAATTCAAAATATATCTATAAAATCAGTGTTTTACACATTTATAGGTTATTTTATCCATAATATTTTTAAACCGTTTTAACCTTAAACACTATAATTAAGTTTGTACTTTTTTTACTATTAATTATGGTAAAAAATTAATTTGAAATTATTAGATAATATTAATTATCCTGATTCCAAATATGGAAAAAATTTCATCAAATTCATTTCAGATAAGTGGAAAAGTTTCATTTAAACCCATAGGGGCGATGAAAAAGTGGTTTTCCAAAAACAAAATGTTCAAAAGTTTAAAAATGGTTTATATCAAAATTTAAAATTAAATTGATTAAAATGAACTAAATTGTATTAATAGATATATAATTGAACTAATCTTAATTTTATAAAATATTAAAATAAAATGTAACTTTTAAATGATTTGAATGAAAAGGTAGTTTTTAATAAAAACCATTATTTTTCAATATTCAATGAAAATATTATATTCTTAGTTGGGGTTTGTCTTAGTTGTATGAACACCATAATACTACATGAAAAATGGGGGTTTAAAACCCATTGGGCGCAGGTACTGTAGCAGTACTGTAGCAACGGTGGGTACTGTATGGTACGGTAGCAGTACTATTCACATAATGGGCATTGGGCCAAGAATATGGGCTTGTGGGCCATGTAATGGGCGACATGCCCACTGGGCCTTCAAGATATGTAATGGGTCTCCCTCTACCCAGTTAAAAGATGTATTTTCTTTTCTTTAATAATAAAATGAGGCTTTGGACACAACCTTTAAATAAAATGAAAATCTTATATTTTCCTAAAATATTCAAAAATTATCTACAAGATAATTTTGACATGAATATTTCAGAAATTAATTTTATATTTTCAAATAAAGTTTATGAAATTTTCATAAATTAATTATAAAATAGTTTCGCAAAATGTGACAAACTTATTTTTAAAAGAATATATTTTTTAATCATACAATTGGATTTATTTTTATCTTATAATTATAAAACACATAAGATGAATTTTAAACACTTGATTTAATATAAAATAAATAAATATCATTAAAATAATTCAAAAAAACTTATTTTTTTTTTATTTTCTTATGTATAAATACAATTGTGTACATAAAAATAATTTTTTTTTCAGAAAATGGTTTAGTTTTTTTTCAAAAGGTTTTTATTTTCATTTCTAATTAATTAGAAATCAAATAATTCATTATATATACATCCATAAGACATATATTTTTATAATTTAGTTAATACTATTCATACCCTCTATTAAATGGTTTAGGAAATCACTATCTTATTAAATAATAATATTTTAATGGTATGTCATGTTTTTCTAAAACTCAGTGCTGCGTGTAATGAAAGATATCTAAGAAATTAAATTTATTTGAAAAAAATAATATTTCATAAAATCTTGGGGTGTTTCATTTATCATCCTCTCAAAAACTAAAAATTTTCTATTTGATTCTTGTTCTACCTACTCTTTTATATCTGTAATATTGGCTAAGGGAATCAAATAACCACACAAATTAGAAAATAATGAATTATTTGTGAAACTCCCAATTGTGAAATGATTGCATCCAATGTCTATAACTCTTCTCTAATAGAATTTTGTAGGAATGTGATTCCAGAAAACCATATTATTCTCCATCAATTCAAATTTGATATGATTTTAGGAATGTATTGGCTCTATCTATGTAGATCACATATTAATTTTTGGAATAATGAAATAACATTTTATCTCCTAAAACAATTCATGATCATATATTAGTGCAAGGATGACTATGAAATTTCTGTGGAAATTACTTCCATTGTATGGGTGTTAATAACCAATCTTGTGGGGTATTTAGTTCAAATGGTTTCATATAAACTTAATATTAGGGATATGCCTTTTATGATGTAAAATTTTATTTTCATATTCTTATCTAAGATAGTGAGGTTGATATCTCATTAGTAATTATATCTTGATCTTTTTCTATCTTATGGATAAACTCAACTATTATTATCAATGATAGATAATTAAAATTTAAAAGATATAATTTATTAGTGGGAGGGGGGGGGGGTTCAACACCCCAGATTTTAGAAAACACTTTATTTAATTAAACTATATTTCTATCTTTCATAAATATATTTTTATTTTATTAAAACTTGAGTAGAATGTAATTAATACAAGAAATAAATCAAATTAAAATCAATGAATTAAATCATAATGAAATATTATAATAAAATTACAAGACACCATGTATTCGTACCATGGAAAAATACATCTATTAAAGATTCATAAATTAAAATGGGGCAATAAATAGAAAAAATAATATTTTTATAACTAAGAAATCTCTGGATCATTGTTACCCTTGAGAGTCACTATCAGTAGAACTAAACCTATAATGATAAAAAAAATCATGAAATTAAAAATAAAGTTTTAAAATCCAAAATGAGAACTATAGTAATAATAAGTTTGATTTATGAAGATAGAATAAGGGGAATTTATAGGATATAATATGGTCATTATAAAAGGGTATATAACTGTTGGGTATAATACCTGTAAACATGTTACTGGTTTGAAAATACTAATATATTTAATATACCTAATGTTTATTTAGATGTTTTGAAAAATATAAATTTCCATTATAAATAATTGTTTTACGAAAATAAATGATTTTATAATTGAATTAAGATATACTAATTCATTTTTGAAAATTCTATTGATTATAATGAAACTGTTTTTATGAATTACACATTTTTTCTTAATTTATTACTCTTAAATAATTATATAAATGAAATTTATTGATAAAATTAAAGTAATTATTAGTAAATAAACTTAATAAAAACCAAGAAATAATTATAGAACTATAATGAACACTAATTATATTATTCATGAATAAAATGTTTTTTATTTTAAGACATTTTGTTTATAATATATATTTTTTTATTTAGAAGCTTAATTTATCACATTTGGATTATGATATTTAATGAAACATATTTTTTATTATATATAAAAAGTAAAAATTCATTCATTAATTATTATTTAGTTATAAATAAAGATAAAATTATGCAATGTTAAAAGACCAATTTTTTAAAGAATTGTTTTTATGCGTGTAATGTATTGTTTTTCTTAAAAAATAAAATTAATCTTTATTAAATTATTATTTTAATGAAATTTATTGATAATATACACAATAAATTAAAATAACATCCATCTAGTGTTTATGAAATGAATATTTATAAGAATAAATTAATTTTATACTAAAAAGGAACGTTTCAAAAAATTATATTTCTAAATTATGAATTCTTATATTAAAATTAATTTTTATCACCATTTATTAATTAATTAAAATTAAATTTATTTTATAATTTTACTAATCATTTTAAATTTTTTAATAGGTCCAATTTCATTTTCAAGCACACAAATAAGTCATCATGGTACGGTAAAAGGGTTAAAATAAGTGGTAAAGACTAAAAATATGATGATAAATTATCTATAAATTGTTTATATGAGGGGATTCAAGATCAATATCCATAATATTTCCATTTTGTACCCCCTTTACTTTTAAAATGACAACCTTTTACATTAAAGAACAAATATTTGTGAAAATTCCACTTAAAACTCACTTATAAAATGACCCCTCATCTACCCATTCCAAAACACTATTTGACTTCAGTTATACCTTAAATACCTAACAATATTTACATTCCTGAATACTTATTATACTTTAGTATGCTCTTATTCCTAATAAGGATTCCTAAATCCTTCATTAAAATGGATCCCATTTCGAGAAGGAGATAATTCATCAAAGCAAGTATCAAATTATTCTCTGTATTTTTCAACTAACATATCATAAAAACTATTTATAAATATAAATATACACTTTAATGATGTTATATTAACAACATAATCTTCTAAAAAAATTATATTACTATTATATAACTATATACTCTTACTCATTCATTAGTATAACATGTTCTTGTTTAGGTCAGTTCAATCATTTACATGAACGACACTATACTATCCTCACAATTTCCATAATTAATGAAAATCAAGACATTAATAATGGTAATATATGACATAAATGGGTAATTTATGTTATGAACATGGTTCTAGAATTGTGACATAAAAATGAATGGTCATTATAAAATAACATCATGTTATTTGAAAAGTAATTGAAACATGCCCATTAAGGATTCCATTATCACGAATCAATCCCACAAATTCTATCAAATGAATATTATAATACCAAAATAACTAAAGTAAAATTATTACAATACCTTTAATAAAATTTTATTGATGAACTTGGTATCAAATAATTAGGATCGACATTTCTATTATGAAACTTGTATAAAATAATCAAAACTACTAACATTCAACTATGAAAATAAATAACAAGTAATATATGTGTAATGAATGATTATAATTAAAGAGTATAAATTTTAATAGATATAAATAATGTTTTTAATTAAGGTATTAATATTTTTATGATTATTATATTGTAGGTTAAATATCTTTCATGAAATTCAGGTATAAAGGTAAGGGTTTTCTTGTCTCAATTTTCTTTATATTGAGATACATTCCATATTAACCACTTATATTTATTTGTATAATGGATATACTGATTCATGAATTTATTTTATCACAATTTTTTGTAATTAATTATATTTAAAAATAAATTTAAATTAATATCTTTCAATGGGGTCGATTCAAAAGTTACCAAAGTCATAAGGGTTATTTTCCAATCTCAATTTGAAATGAAGATTATCAATGTTTAAATTAATATTTCAAAAAATTGTATGTTATTTTACTATTAAAACACATATATTTACTTATATTTTAGTTATTCATGTACTTTACATGTATTCTTACCATTTTTTTGGTTTAAACTTTAACTGAAATAATACCCATAAATGGGACTGGCCTAATCTCTTGTTTTCAATCAGGAATATTTATCCTACATATTGAAATTGTCTATATTGTTTTATTTATTTCCTAATATACAATTATATGATTTATTAAGGTTATTTTAAATTAACTTTTAGTTTCTCTACAAAATTTTGAAAGAAATAATTTTAATTGGTTTCCGAATGGTTTATTTATATTGACTTGACTTTTTTTTTATAAAAGTGTGAAAAGATTTTTTTTTAAATATTCCACATGAACATATTTTCTTAATATATTATTAAATTTTCTTTACAAGGCTACCTTTTCAATTTTTTCACGGTTTTAAAAATAATTTTACATTACTTTTATTTTATATATTATTTTATTTTAAAATAAAATTTATCAAATATAACATATATTTCTTCTTATTTTTCAAATAAATTTTCTAATAATATTATAATTTTTTATCTATATCCATATGATTTAATATTTATTTTGATTCACAGGTTATATTATTTAATGATACCATCCCCCATCTTTCTTTGGATGTATTATGACAATGTCATATTGAATTTTTCATGAAATTCATTTCTTTCCCATGAGTTAATTAAGCTATGATGAAATTATGATTATTTTATTATTCATATGTAAGGTTTAAAAACATGTGATGGGTAAGTCCATTATATCCATCTAATTTATTATTTAAGTATATATATATATATATCCTTATATAACAAGGAATAGGAAGTTAACCTAAACCCATAAGGGACTCTATCTATTAAATGTTGGCTTGCCCCAAAAATTACATTGCCCTATAATGCATTAGGAAAATCCTTATATCTCATGAGTTGACATATCATGGATATTTGAGTAAACCCAATTGATTAATGGAATCAACCCACTATATAATGATGGTATTTCTAGTGATCCTTGACATAAGGAATGATTTTCCATGCTCATTTATATGCCTCATTCTTATACCCAAGTTATGTTTTTATATCTTATGATTATTTAGTCATGTTTCCACACTAATATTTATCATGTATTATGTTATTACAAAGTATTTATTCTATGAATCATTATTTTTTATCTATGTTTTATTGGTTATGTCCATGAAACTTTATTATATCCTCATACCCACATGCCGATCTTATGATCACTTATTTTTCCTTGATTATTTCCTCTCATGTTTACGCTTACCAAGCATATTATCTCACACTATTTCATGTTTCCATTACCTAAGTTATAAATAATAATATTATATTTTATATTTCTAAAATGGTGGAGAGACTTTAAATATTTTTTAAAATAAGTTTTTTATGTATCTAATCACAAAAGATACAAAACCTATAAGTTCTTAGGTGTGATTTATTATGAGATATAATTAATATTCTTATAAAATTATGTAATATGAATGAATTTTATGGTTTTATCATCTCAATTTGGTATGATGGTGAAGATTTTGTTAGACTAAGATAAGGTATAAGAGAATAACAACAATATAGAAGTTAGGGATTCTCTGGTCATTTGGGTCACAGAGGAGGTCCTCGTGCTTAGGGTAAGGGGAAGTGGTGCCTAAATGTATCTATAGGAGTCAAGAATTAGGATCTCATGGATAGGGTTCAGGCTAACATTGTACCATTTATAATACTCTTTCCATAAAGTGTGAGGAACCATCTAAAATTCAAGGTAATATTCATGTAGCATCAACCATAGATTATATTTTATTTGATATGTTTGTGTTACACTTATTAATATCTAATAAAATAGTTGATTATTTGGGTATTTTTCAGAGTATTTGTATGGGGTGATGTTTATCAATATTCCCTTAGGTGTGTGTTTAGAGGGTATTTAGATATATTCCAATTGTGTTCTCATGGTTAGTGGGTGTAGGATTCTATGATATTTCTACACATTGGAGATTCAAAGTTTTAATGTGATCCTTGGGATGGTTTCATAGACTCATTATTGATCACACATAAATTTTACCATTATTAGGTATCCTACACATCCTTATAGGGTGATTGTGATACCTACATTGGTGAATGAGATTTATAGGAAGGATACTTAGGACCTGGTAGTTATTAGCTTGGGGAAATCTCAACCCAGTTGGCTAGTATTGTTTTGGATGATGATGAGGTATGATGATTGATATTAATTCCATTTATCAATTATTTATAAGGTGTATTTACTGATAATTTATTTGTATTTCCAAAAAATATAGTGATATAAAGTTTATGATCAATTTTATGCTAAAAAAAAGACTATATCAATTATGACCTAAAAAATGTATCCTATAGATCATCAAAAGTTAAAGTCTTAGCAAGAGGATCTGATTTTTAATATATTTATTCTATCATGAATATACCCTTGAGGTGATACCATGTTCTTCACTAATAAGGATGATGGATCATTATGGTTGTGTGTGGATTTCCATAGGATAAACTAGGAAATGGTTAATAACCTATATCCTCTTCCTTATATTAATGAACTATTTATTTAGTTATGAGGAGCCAAGTGGTTCCCTAATATTAACTTGAGGTATGGCTATAACCAGTTGTGTGGGATGAATTTTGATATTTCATTTAATTGTTTCAGGGATACGAATGACTTGTATGATTATCTAGTGATTATATTCAGTTTGATAAATGTGTTGATATTGTTTATGGCCATAATGAATAGGGTTTTCCATTAACTTTTATATTTGTTCATAGTTGTGTACACTGATGATATTCTAGTATACTTATAGTTGATATAGGATCATGAACACCATTTGATATTGTCATGAGTAAACTGATGGAGCATTAGATGTATACTAAAATATCAAAGTGTCAGTTCTAGATTAGTGAGGTTTTATTCATGGAGAACATGATCTATGTGATAGGAATATCATTATTCCCTGATAAGGTTGAGGATATGGTTTCTTGGGAGTGGTTGAAGAATTTCTTCGAGATCCATAGTTTTATGGGCCTGATTATTCACCATTTGAAGTTTATTTAGGACTTTTCTTGATTGGTAATGACAATAACAACCTTTTGAAATAATGGGGTGAATTTTGTGTGATTAGAATATTACAAGAGATTCTTTCAGGAGATGAAAGGGAGGTTTATGTTTACAATGATATTTACTTTACCTGAACCAGGTAACGAGTATACATTGTATTTTGATTCTTCAAGAGTCTATCTTTGAGTAGTTTTTATATAGGAAGGATGAGTGGACACTTATGTGTCCAAGAAGCTGAGTAAATAAGATAAAAAAATACTTAATTCTGATATAGAGCTAGAAATAATAGTGTACATACCAAGATATGGGAATAAATATCCTTTGGGTTAGAATTTTGTGGTGTATGTTAACTATAAAGGCTTGAATTATATTTTATCACTTTGTGACTTGAACCTTTTACAGAGGAGGTGGATTGAATATATGCATTATTTATTTTGATATTGTGTATACCGCAATGATGGGGAACATTATTGAAGATGTATAGACTAGAGATAATTATGTGAAAGTGGTGTAAATGGTTAGTAGCGAGTGTCATGTTATGAACCCCTTCCATAGGTATGCATAATGATAATAAAGAGTATCATGGAATAATGACATTTACACCCTTAACTATTACACATTTAATATTCAAGAGGGTGAAAGAGATTCAATTATCTAACTCATATTTTATAGTGATGAGGGAAAATATATATGATACGGATCCGCTAATTGATTGGTCCTTGGATACTAATAAGGTCATTTATGTACGAAGTTGTGTATTATTACCTTTAAGTATTTTAGAGGAGATTATGTAGGGTTCAAATTCCCTTAGATGGTTTGTTCTCTATGGGGTTACTAAGGTATGGTGATATCTACTAGAAGTTTTGGTAATTTCTGAATAATAAAGGAATAGTGGGTTTCGTTTCATGATGTTTCATCTTTCAGTGGTAAAGGTCAAGAACCAAAAACCTATAGGTTGTATTCAATCATTACCCCTCCCTAATTGGAATTGGGGTAATGTGACAATGTACTTTATGACAGAATTTCAAAGGCAGTCTCATGGAAGTGATTTTGTATGTATTATCATGGATCAGTTGATGAATGATGAAAATTTATTATTATTATAATATATCTATTATTTTAATGATCTAGGCATGATATATGTTCATGAGATATTTTATCTCTATGGGGTTCCTAATATAATAATTTTTTATTAGGATTCCTATTTTACGTCATGATTTTAGTAGGGTCTATAGAAGGTTCTTTATATATATGTGATTTGATCATTTATTATCATTATTAGAATGATTTTTAGTTAGAGTGTACCATCCAGGTGTTGTGGGGCATGTTTTAAGAACGTTTTCTTGATTTGGAGGTTCTTGAGAGATCCATCTTGTTCTTCTAAAGTTTACCTATAATAAAATTATCAATCATTGATTTAGATAGTGCCTTTTATGGCTCTATATGGTAGACTATTCCGATTGACTCTATATTGGTTAGGGAATGGAAGTCCTTGGTTATCAGGATGAGTCACCTGTAGGAGATTTAATACCATATCCCTTTAATCAGGAAGTGGTTAAAGGAAACTTAGATTAGATATATATTTTATTCTTATAAGTGATTCCATCCTCTATAGTTTGAGGTGAGTGACTGAGTATTCTTGAGGGTGTCACCTCGGTTTGGTTACAAGTGTATTCAAAGGTAGGGGAAGTCGGAGCTTGGATTTTTGAATCCATTTTAGGTTTTCAAAAAGATCTATAGTGGTATATAATTTTGATTTTCCCTAAATATACAGTTCTATACATGATGTATTCCATGTATCATAACTTTATAGATACCATCTTGACTCATGTCATGTATTCAACATCGATGAGGTTGAGCTGGTTTCAGATGCATTGTTGAAGGAATGAATGGTTCTTATAATGGATAATATCATGAAGAAACTGTGTTGGAAGTAAATTCCTTTGGTATAGTTTTAGTAGAAACAGAATAATATCCAAGAGGATATTTAAGAGTGGGAGTAAGATATGCATATTTAGTGGCCAATTCTGTTAAATAATGAGGCTCAGTGATGTTCTCTGGTAAATCTTAGGGAAACAATATTGTATGGTTTGGAGGTTATAAAACCTTGTCTATTTTGAGGTTTTATTTTGATTTAATTTTTATAAATATCATGAATTTTTATGAATTATATATGTTGGAGGTCTTGGCAGGGGTTCATGGGCCTGTTTTGGGAGAACAGACTGTGTGCCATGACATCTAATTTTTTAAAAATTCCATAGAGTACCTAGTGGATTAGTATTTGGTACTTTATGGGTTTAGGTAGGGGAAATAGTGATATGTGGTACATCTAGTAGCCAATTACCCTAGAGCAGGTACCTGGTGGATGGATTACTAGTAATTTTTGTTTTCTTTCTTGTTTTTTAAATTTAATTAAATTAAATGTTTTATCAAAACTTAACTTTTCTCCATTCTCCTTCATTCATTTAAGAACACTCCCATATACATTTTTCTTTCATTATTATATACCAATAGGTGTAGTTCCTTCATTTGTGGTAAGATAAAAGGGTTATTTATTGTGCTGGGTCACTATGGGTAAGGATACCTCTAACGACCCATACTTTTCATACATAGATATTAAATCTTAATATATAAGTATTCATTACATAACATAATGATCCATGGTATAATTATTTAGATCTATTTCTTTTGGAAACTTTTATACGTAAAAAACTGGTTAATAGGTGATCTATATCTTCTCTAACTTATTTATTTTTATCTAGTACCCCTCTTATACTTATCATACCTAAAGACTTTCTTAATAACATGGGTAAGAAAACATAATTAAGGTTGATAGAAAATGCTCACTAAAATTAACCAAGAGATATATCAATAATCACATAAGGATAATATAATCATAAGGGTATGATCTTAACATTTGGAAATTGTACCCTGAATATTATAGATTGTAAAATTGTGTCATGGAATAAATCCTGGCAGTTCATAAGACATGAATCATAAAGAAATCAAATGACATGAGTCATGATATCATAAAATTGGAATAAGATATAAATTGTTTCATACACATAATTATATAAAACTTTATATAAGGGATACCCACCAAGACATTAATAACATATTATTCTTGGGATAACCACTATTATACCCACATTGGGATTGGGATAACCTCCCGTGTACCCTCTTTGGGGCTTGAGATAACCGCAAGTTCACCCTTTGATCTCATAGAATAATAATAATTACACAATTAATTATAGGGAGATATAGGTACCACACATCAGATAGTGAAAATCATATATATGTGTCCCACAAGATCATAAAATATTCATCATATCAGAACCAATTAAAATAAATGGGTTTCATAAAAATAATTCCATCATAAACATAAACAACATATAGAAAAAATAAGGATGGTATCCTTGGAACATATCCAAAATAAAGTATAATAAAAATAAAATCTTATTTTCATTGATGAATGGAAATATTATAAAATATTATTAAAAAAATTCCTAAGGGAAACAACCTTTCCATTTTCCAAAATAAGTATTTTAAAAAAATTGCGCACGTATAAAGGGAAAAAATATTTTTTTTGAAAAAAAAACATATAAAATTGTAAAGGAATCATCAAAAAAAAGTCATGATAGTAGAAAAATAAATTCATACATATAAGTTAAAAAACATTATGTATGTAGTTTTTTTTCAGAAAAGTCACAAAGTACCTTGTTTGGAAAATAACAAAAATATTCCATTCAAACTGTTTTGTAAAGAGTCAAATGTGGATGAACACAACTTCAAAAAATTACAGGAGAATAGTAATTTTTTGATTTGTTATAAAATAAGGAAATATAATAGAAATATTACCTATAAAATACTTAAATATAAACAATCTTGAATAATGACAATATTGTGAAATAAACCCTTACCTCATATCTCGCCTTTCTTCATTCACATTCAAACCCCCTATTCCTCAAAATGAATCCTTTATATCTCCTATAAAGGGATTTAGGGATTGAATTTTGGGAAGTAAAAAACCTATATAATGTGGATAGGGATGTGGAGAATAGAATTTTGTAGAGGATGATCATTATAGAAGTCTCAAAGTGGCATAATAAATTGAGGGAGGAGGTTTCCTTTTTATAATTGAGGTGATGGGGAACTTTTGGAATTTCTCAAAATATTAAATTACAATAAATTAATTCTCAAGAAAAATACCTCCAAATGGAAAGGTATTCAAATATAAATTGGTATAGGGTTGAAATTCCATCGAATAGAAGATTTTATACAAGTTTTTGTGTAATTTTAAACCTTATTATTATGATTAACTTTTAGTTAACCTATTTTAATTTTAACTATGGTAAAAAAGTATTTCAATATTAAAAGGTTGTATTTTTTACTTATAATGTTAAAATTGAAGTAGTATACATATTTCTAAATGATAGAAATATAGGTTGGGGAATCAAGGTATATATGTTTTTTCATATAAATATATATCTATTGTAATTAAATTATTTAATTAAATTAATCTTATATTTCTCAAAATTATGTGTAAATCTTATTTTTATCTAGAGAGGATGGTACCTAAAGATGGATATCATGGGATTAAAAATTTAGTAAAACTTTCTCTTTCATGTGGATAGAATATTTTGATAATTACATTTGATGAGAATAACCACACAACTAACCCTTATGCCATGTAGGTTTGGAATTACCTAGCTATATAGAGTCATTGTAGGATAAGTATTTTATTCTTTGATTGGAGGAGAATTGTAGATTTAGTGAAAGATCTATTATGGGATACCATATTGATAAAATATCAAAAATAATTTATTTAGTTTTTTGATGGCTTAAATATTATACATTTATTAATATTTTATTTATTCAAATACATATGAAATTTAAATTTCATGAGATGAAAGTAATTAAGAAAACGTTTCTATCCATTATGGTAATTGGATAGAGATATTTTAAGTTAAAGTTAGCTTCATTTTATATTTTTGCGAGTAAATAGGATCATTTCCCATGAATTAAGTATGGGTTTATAGATATAAATTCATGGAATATGTTTGTCTCTAATTAGTGAGAGGAATCCTTTATGGTAAGTTTTTTGGGTTGTAAAATTTATTTGTTTAATTAATTTTAATTACATGATAACTTATTTCCTTTTTCTTATGTAACATGCCTTTAGGAAAACTCACCAAGAGATACAATCTCATAATTTATACCCTTATTCTCATGTGATGTTTACCCCTTATTAGAGGATCAAATTATTTGTACAAAATTTAGTGAATTAAGAGCCAAGTAAAGTAGTGGTTCTGAAGAGGTTTCAATCAACCCTACATTTCATACCTCTCATCATGAAAAATTGAAAAGGGTGAGAATAAAAAAATGGAAGCATATTACTAATCCAATAAAGTAAGTGGATGATAATATTGTAAGTAATTAATTGTTAATTTTGTTCAACATCACTATCTAGTAAATTTATGTCACTAATATAGCATTTGAAAATATTATTTCAGGATGCCCTTTAGAAGAAAATGAAATAGGACACCATTATCCCTAAGGATAGAATGAATATTATTACCAATACTTTAAGAAAGTTGGAAAACCTAATCTATATTAATGGGTATAAGGATGTTATCAATATTATTCTAATTTGGATATTCCCCTAGTGCAACATCGATAGGGATAGAATATAAGGGGGAAATAGATTCTTTAAAGGTTGATTTGTGAAACTTAAATGATTAGATAAATGATAAAATTAAATCATCTGTATTATCTATGATTGTAGAAGCGTTGAGACAGATAAAACCCATATAGCCTAGCCACCCAGATCCACCCCCTCACAATTGTGACCCGACAGTGTATTGTAAGTTTCATGTGGGGGATCCCCATTCACATATTAAAACTTATAAAAGTATATATCATGTATGGAATTATGTAAATCATTATCTTATGAAGTTGAGACACATATGTGTAGAGTTATATAATATTATTGATCCAACTACTTTAGTTTTGATTCTTACTAAGGAGGTGACCATAGCTGGATAGAGTATTAGTCATTGTTTACTTTGGATAACTAATATTTTAATTCAATTGACATATGATGTGTGAATTGTATTTTACTTTTTATTTATCATTAAATTTAGAATTACTTATAATATTTTATTACACTTACCTTATATAGTATTATTTGAAGTTGAAGAAGTCACTATAATGGAAAGGAAAATTTTAGGTTTCAGAACTTTTAGATAGTCTTCAAAAATTTTATGGGGTAACAAAGTTATCACACATTTTTTCTAAATTAGATAATTATTATACCTTTATAATGAGTGCTGATATACATGGAAGATATTATACATTATTTTTTTAAATTAGATCATGGATGTTGTAAAGGGTGATCATCTTAGTAAACTCGTGTTGTAGTGGTTTTCCATATGAGTAAATTTCAATTATTAATTTAATTTATTTAAGTAAAAATATGTTAAATTAATTAATTAATTAATTTTATAATCAGGAATCTCAACACTCTTTGCATCCAATAACATTTTACTTATATTTATGGTTTTATGGATCCATAATAAATTTATAAAACTATGTAATAACTGAACCAAAAATCCATAATTGGATATATATATATATATATAAAATATTAAAAAACATATATATTATATATTAGGTTTTTCCATTCCTTGACTTGTGGGAACAAATATATAATTATAAACCACTATTCATTATACTCTTATTAATTATGATTTTTTATATTTTAGTGGACATTGGATGTTATGAATATTTTCCCAAAATAATTTAAACAATATTGTTTATGATCTTTATTAGGTGGTTTTCAAAGAAGATTTATAAAGTTGTAACATAAGTAAGTATTATTCTATTATTCTAGTTATTTAATATTAATTTCCATTTTAAATTAGTTTTTATATTTAATATTTGAAATTAAAACAGGCTATGGATTGAATTCAAAAGGGATCAATATTCAATAGTGGAAGCAGAAAAAAATAAATATGTGAAAGTTCAGGTGGGTAACTTTTATATCAATGAATATTTTTTTCTTACATATATAGTGTTTATGTTTTTAAAATATTATTTCATAACATAGTTTCATCATTCATAAGGTAATTATGAATGTGGATATTTTTTTTATGATTCATTTATGATATAATCTCGACCAAAACAATAATATATTTTAAAATACTTTGTTTCATTATAACACTTATAATTTAAAAAAATGTTATTTTTAAAATCCATAAAACTTTATGTTGTATGTTTTTGATAATTTTTCTTATTATACATTAAACAAACTGAAACATCTTTGATATCTATTTATAGACTATTTTTTAAGTTTGAAAAATTTGGATATTTAGTTTTATTTGTCTATATATTTGTAAAAAATTATGTGAAAGTTCTGACTGAGTTTTATTGATCCTTTCTTTATTTGTTTTATTTTTCACTGTTGATTTGTGCTGAAATTTGTGTTTGAAGGTATAGAAATATGCATTTTTTAATATTTTTTTTTAAATTTCAATGTCAGTTTTATAAAAAATTAATAATGAAAGTCCTTCTGTTAGGGGTTTTCATTTCAATTTATAGTAAAACTCACATTGAAATCCTTATATATTTCATCTTTTGGAAGGATTTTAACTTTTACTTTACTAAAAACCAACATTAAAATACTTAATACTCATATACCTATATTAGTTTTTAGTAAAAACGATATAGAAAGCATATTATAATGGTTTTCATCATTAGTTTTTAGTAAAATAAATGTTGAAATCCTTTTATATTTCATCTTTTAGAAGGATTTTCAAGGTCAGTTTTTATAATATTAAATTTAAAGTCCCACTTTCTATGTATCCTATATTAATATCACTTTATAATTGAAAATGAAGGGAAACAAAAACTAATGTTAAAAGTTTTTCCCCACTAGTGGTTGTATTATAGAACCTTGACTTTGGACTTGGGAGGGGTAACTAAATCCTAAGACTTGACCCTAGGAGCCTCATTTGTTTTACTATACTATTCCTTAGAAAGAAAAAAATATGAGAATGTGTTAGTCTAGGGGTGGATAGCCAATGATTGAGACCTTGAGAGGGATAATGGTTGAGAGCTTGACCCTTTAGGTGTTAAATAAAATTTGAATACTACAGATTGGTTCTAAATGATAAATTGTTCATTTAAAATATTTATTGGTATGATGGTGGTATCTCATACACCTTGAGATGCTTGGTGGTACCACATCGCTCAAATTGAGTCGGTTATACATTGTTAACTGTGAGTCCACTGTAATGGTAGAACCTTAACCACTATGGGAGTTTATGTTAGTGGTACATCATCTGTAACAATCGATGAAATGATATAATAAATCATTTTAATATTTATTAGTATTCTTGAATTATGTAGTCATATTTGTATACTATTTTATTTAAAAGTTTAGTTTTCAAGTTAAAGAATTTTAATTTGGAAAAATTAATTTCAATTTTAAATTAATCATGTCAAAATTATTTTTGGATGAATTTTTGAAGATTTTCTAAAAATTATGATTTTTCAATGAATATCGAACAATACTGGGTTTTATTGAAAAATGTAGATTATAAATGAGGTAAAATTATGTTTTATATTAATTTTAAATTTTAAATAGTTACTTTTTTTAAAATAATCCAATTATGGGTTTGTATATTGATTTTAAACTTTAGCATAAAAACATTTTATTTTTAAAAAAGTCTTTTTTTCCAAAAAACATCTTTTCATTAATTTTTTTAGTTTTATTTTAAATAAAATTATACCACATATTTGTTTTAAATTTTGAAAAATAAATGACATAATTTTAATAAAGAGTTAAAATATATTTAATAGGTTTCTTTAATTTTTGGATAATATGAATAACGTCTTCAGTAATTTTTGTTACCATGGTAAAGGTCAAATTGGGTAATTAATAGTTAAAATAAAATAGTAATGACTAGAAAAGGACACTAACAATTAAAAAAATTATTTGATGAGAAATATTATTCCATAATAATCCATGTTTTGGTTATATGATCATTTATGGTCACTTGTATTAGATTATGATATTTATAATGTTTTATTTAAAGAAATGTTAAACATGTCACATTCTTATTTTGAAATAAATATAAATTTTTTAATTTGATTTTATCTTGAAGTTATTTTAGACTATATAAATTATTTTTAATTTTAATAGATTTATATTAAACACGGTAATTTATTTTCACTTTTTAGTGGAGAAATAATTACCTTAAATACTTGCATAATACCGTTGCTATAATTTTTTAATTAATGGAAAAATAAAATAAATGATATTAAATATATTGAAATAAATATTATATGAGATAATAAATGTAATACATGGATTTTATAGATTAATTTGACATGTTATTGATGTATTAACATATTTTTTTCAACGTTATCTTGTTTTATTGATATTTTTATAAAATTTAATGTAATTAATAGTGTCAACATTAACATTAATTATATTTTAAAATAAATAATATTTTATTAAAATATATAAAATTTATAAAAACATTGAATTCGGCCAAATTATTAGTATAATGTTTAAAATATCAACTATGATCCATTCATTGGTTATTTGACATTTTATAGTCACAATGTTTACCCTCAAAGAGTAAATATCAATATTGTCATGGTAAGTGTTAATGAGGTTAAATAAGGGTTAAAACAAAATGATAAGGGTTATAATGTGACCTAAATTTATATAAAAATTATTATATTAGAGTATTTAGACCCATATGAATCTTACATTTGAAATAAATCACTTTGGAGGCATTTGAATATCAAAATTAATTTATAATAATTTAATAATTTGAGGAATTCCAAGAGTCCCCCCTCTCCTATAAAAGGGAACCTCTTCTTCAAAATCTTTCACACATTATAACACATTTGGATTGGTAAATAACTTATAAAATCCATTTCTAAATTCCCTAAACTCATTCTAGAGGACTTATTTTAATTATAAAACCAAACTTAAAAGTCTTAATGTGGCAATCAAAGGTGGTTTCCCAAAGAAGAAGCATTGTTTAAATCAAGTGTTTCTGTTTTATTTCTTCCTCAGCATCCTTAAAATATTCTTGAACCATGATAAAATAATAAATATAGTATCTTATATATAATTATATTTTATTATGTCTGTTTCATGACCCATATCCATTTCCATTTCCATCAAATAAGAAAATAATTCATCATTCGTGTGTACAGTGAACTACCGCCTCGTGACCTGATGTAATTCATTTTCCATAACCACCATTCAAAACTAGATATAATAATGAAATTAAGTTTTATATATTATATTAATTACATGATTATAATTATTATAAGATAACATATCATTTACTTTTTTTTACTTTACCATTCATTGAAAATTATAATGTTGTTCGTGCGTATGTGTGGAATACCACCTCTATGAAGCGACATGATTCGTTTTTCATCGACACATCACATGGATAAAATATGTAATTTTATTTAGAGAAATTATATTATATATATATGATATTATTATCATTATTTAAATCTATAATTATATTTAACTTCTTTATATAATGATCATTGAAAAATGATAACGTTACTCATGCGTACGTATGACCTACCATCTCAATGATTGTAACATAGATCATTTTTAATAAACATATTTAATGGTTTGATTTAAAATTAAAATTTATACAAAAAATAATAATTATTTCATGAGTATTATTATTTATAAGTTCAAATAATGACCTTTTTGACTATAACAAATGTACTGAAATCTTTCTGGACTTATGAACCGAATATCATCAAAGCATTTAATATGAACTTAAATAATTAATTAATTATTTAAAAATGGTGATAAATTAAATAAAAATAATAATAAACTTTCAAAAGGTTCTCAAACAAGTAAATAATTAACTTAAGTTTATTATTCATGAAGATAAATAAATTACATGGAAATTCAGACTCAAGTTAGGGGACTTTATTTAAAAAATACTTTTTTAATGTTACACTTTCAACTCTTTTTTAAAAACTCAAAAGGAATTTTTTTTAAATTATATTGCATGAGAGAATTTTTACACTATATTTACACATCAATGTTTTGGATATTCCTTTATAGGTTTATTTTTAAATAAAATTTTCTCACTTTTAAGTGTACAACTTTAAAACAAAAAGTGATTTCAAAATAGAAAGGTTATTTTCCGCACAAATACTTTTTATTGAATATTTATATGTTATGATAATGTTTTGGTTATAGGTAATTGTTTATGAGGATGGGTGGTTCCATTATAAACTTAGGCCTTGTGAGCCCATTATATCTCTCTAATGCATTGGGTAAATAGATAGATTTTACTAGTTAGGTTTATCTTAAGATATTATGGGAATATACTGCGATGATTATTCTAAATGTAACCGTGATGGTTAATCCCTATATAGCCGTATGAGTTTCTAAATATGTAATAATGATATTAAAATTATTCCATAATTTAATTTTATGATATATGTATTCTTTCAATGAATTTTATAAGAAAATTATGATTTCATACGGTAAGCTAAACAGTTTATGTTTTATGGGTTAAAGTTATAACTTTTTGAAAAGTGTTAATGAAGAATTTATGATTTTTTATTCTGCATTTATGTTCTCTTATGAAATGTTTTATGGATTGTTTTAATAAATATAATTTTTTGGTTAATAAATTGTTTATTGTGATCCAAAATTTTACTTTTAAAAGGAAAATATTTATAAGTATTTACAGACTAACGATTTTTTTTTCTCCTTATGTACATTACTGAGATTTTTATTCCAATCATAAGTTTTAAAATTTTATCACACAGTTTAATTATTTTAATGGGAAAGTAATAATTCAAGAATATTTTTTTGATGATTTTTCATACAAATAAATCATGTTTTTTAAAAGTTTCATACTATGAAAAAATGGATATTAAGTAGAAGTGTCTACTTTATAACATATGAGTTGTTATGTATGAGTTGTAACCTAATTCTATAAGAATATAAACTGAAAATACACTTGGGATTATAAAAATAGGAATTCTATTCCAAAGACACTATAAAATGTAATGAATTAGGACAACTCTTTATTGTTGGTATCAGAGGATAGTTTAAATTAGTTTAGAGTTTAGGAAAATGTTAAGAGAATACCTTTAAAATATTTTACTTTATATTTATATTGAAATGATATAGCATTTAAATATTACCATGTTTCTTTATCTAAACTACATCTATTTAGAATGGTTTTTCATAGAGGAAATATGGGAGATAAAGTTGGAATGCACTAAGAGGATAATAGCCTTCCAAATACAAATCCCAGTTTGGTTGGAATTGAAACTAAGCAGTTTGTTACAGTAATGGATCAGTTGACGTAGTCTATAAATGGTGGTGTTATGTATGAAAGTTATTAAATAGATCTAATACAGAGAAAATTGATGATAGTAGAACATTTTATGAGGAAAAACCCTCCTGCATTTAATGGATCTTTGGACCTTGTGGTAGATGAGGGGTGGATTAAATCTCTAAAAAGTTATTTTATTTCATGGGGTGTTCATATAATCAAAAGAATAGTCATGAAATTTATCATTTTTAAGGTGAAGTTGACTAGTGGTGGTTAATGGTTAATAATATTTGGGATATTGAAGATATTTATTCTTTGGAATGGGATGAATTAATATTTTTGTTGAGAAATATTTTCTTATAGAGATTCGACTTAGTATGGAAAAAGAATTTTTGGAATTGAGGTAAGAGGATGATTTTGTGAATTCATGCGAAGAGAAATTAACATGATTGGAAATGTATACACTACATTTTATCCATGATATTGATAGTAAGATTAATTAGTTTTACTAATGATTAAAGATAAAATATTAAAGGGCATCGACTTCTTAAGAATTTAAAAGATATGAAAAAATTGTTCGATGTATAGAGAACCTGGAAATTGAGTTCTCTAATGATCATGTTTTTTTAAAGGTTGGCGTTGAAGACTCATTTATTATTAAGGCAAAGAAAAGACCTCATTAACTGGGTAGTGGGGGACCCATTACATAGAATGAATGCCTAGTGGGAATTTATCCCATTACATGGCCTGTAGGACCAATTTTTTGGGCCAAGACCCATTTTGTGAACAGTACTGCTACAGTAATCATGCTGCTATAGTACTTCATAATACCCCACCGCTGCTATAGTTCCCTGCCGCTACTACAGTGACCTGTCGCTGCTACAATTCCACCGTTGCTATAGTGCCACTACTTCTACAGTGTGATACAGTACTGCTATAGTACCTGCACCCAATGGGTTTTGAACCCCCATTTTCATATTAGATTAAGGGGTTCTTACCACTAATCAAAACCCCAAGTACCTTTCCAATGATCATGTGTTCTTCAAAAAACTATATAAAAAGTGGATTATGTGAAGACAAAAGGGATGAATGTATCAAAGAAGTTGATGGTAAGAAAATTATTTTTTTAGTTTTTGATAATTGTGGTAAAAAACACAACAGGGAATGCCTTTTGATGCTTGGTAAGTGATTTTGATGTGGTGAGATAGGGTATATCGATCATAATTGCAATGAAAAAGATCGTTGTAGTGGTAAGAAAAATTATGATGCACATTGAGTAAAATATTTTAAATGTAAAGGGATGGTTCATTATGAAAATGAGTGTGTGAATATGAACTCTAATTATGGGAAGCAGCTGGAGTATAAGAAAAAAGGTGCGGTGAAATCATTTTTAACTACTTCAAAAGATGATGGGACATAAAAAAAAGTAGTAACATGTACATTAATTTTTTTTAGATTATGAAAATGTTTTGTTTGATTTGGGATTTACACATTCTTTTATATTAGAGAATGTTTTTTGGTAAATTGGGAATTCCACATTAAAAAATAAATACAGAACTACTATTAAAATCATATGGGGGAAATATTAAGGGAAAAGAAACTATAAGAATCTTCCTATCATTGTATATGGAAATAAATTGCCTAAAAACATTATTGTCTTGCCTTTAGTATAGTTTGATTTTATTCTAGGTTTATATTGGATTTCTATTTACCATGCTAGGATAGACTATAGAGCTAAAGAATTTTTTTAGAAAGAGTCTCAACTTGTATACAAGAATGAACCCATACCATTGATAAAATATCTGGAACCTAAGAAACTATTAAAATATATAAATTAAATTCATATTTCACATATTGTTGAAAATAATGGATCTTTTCATATTAATGACGTATCGATGGTAAATGAGTACCTAGATTTTTCCCCAATGAGTTTCCAAGTGTTATACCTAACCGAGAAGTTGAATTTACTATTGACTTAGTTCCAAATTCTAATCCAATTTCAAAACCCTCTTATCAAATGGATCGAGTATAAATTTTAAATCTAAAAAATTAAGTGCATGAGTTGTTCAATAAAGGATTCAATTATTCTAGAACTTCACCATGGGGTGCACCCATTAAATTTGTTAAAAAAAAGATGGTTCTATGAGACTTTGCATTGATTATTTATATTTGAGTAACATCGCTTTTAAGAACAAGTATCATTTCCCCATATTTAGGATTTTTTTGATCATCTATAGAGACCTCATTATTTTTCAATGGTTTATTTGAGATTGAGGTACCATCAACAGAAGATTTAAAAGGATGACATTTAAAAAAAACATTTCATACAAGATATGAGCATTATGAGTTTTTAATTATGACCATTTGGTTTAAAAAATTCCCTTGTTGTATTTATAGATATTATGAATAAAGTGTTCTATGAATATTTGAATAAACTTTTGGTTTTATTTATTGAGAATATTTTTGTTGATTAAAAAAGTTTTTAGGATCATGAAAAACATTTATGGATTGTTCTGTAAACTCTCAAAGAAAATAAGTTATATAAAAATTAATCAAATGATATTTTTGGTTACAAAAATTTTATTTCCTTGTGAAAATTATAAATAAGGATGTAGTAATAGTTTATACCACAAAAAAATTGGTTGATGAATGGATAATACATAAAAATGTTACTAAGATTTTATTTTTTTTCTTGGATTAAAAGGAAATTACCAATGGTTTGTTAAAAACATTGCCTAATTATCTTTCCCACAAACTAATTTAACACAAAAATGAGTTAAATTTATGTAGAAAAAATAAAATGATTATTGTTTTTATAAATTAAGAATAATATTAGTGAATTATCTAGTTTTGGATCTACCCTCTAGAAATGGTGATTTTATTATTTACAAAAATGCTTCAATGAAGGGACTTGGTTGCATTCTAATGTAAAATAATCAAGTAATTTCTTACGCTTCATGGTAAATAAAAACGCATGACTTAAATTATCATACACATTATTTGAAATTATTCACTATGGTTTTTTCTTTAAAAATTTGAAGGAATCATCTATAAGGATCAAAGTGTAAAATATATACCGATAATAGGAGTTCGAATTATATATTTACTTAGAAGCAGTTGAATATGAGACATAGAAGATGGCTAGAACTGATAAAGGATTATGATTTCACCATTAATTATCATCATGGAAATGTAAAAAAAGTTTTTTATGATTTAAGTTGAAATAATAATGCTATATTAATAATGTTATATTTGGAACATGACCCTTTGGTTAGTTATTTGATAAAATTTGGACTACAAGTTGTGGATACAAGACCTTTCTCTATATTTTTTTTTCAGGTTTCAATGCAATTTTCTCAATTAGAAAGAATTAAGTAAGCTCAAAAAGAAAATCTTGAGTTACAGAAAAAGGGAAAATTGGTTAATAATATTAATTTGTATGAATTTAATATTTATAAAGAATATGTTTTGATATTTAGATATAGATTATTTGTTCCTTGTGATTCCTAGCTAAAGGGGGAGTTGTTAAATAAATCTCATAGTTCCCTAATATCTATTCATAATCACATCACTAAGATATATACAAACATTTTGGAATATTACAAGTGGAATGGAATGAAAATATATATTTCTAACTTTATCATGAAATTTTTCACTTGTCGATAGTTTAAAGTAGAAAAAAAATTACTGAAAGGGATGCTTAAACCTTTTCCAGTGATAGAGTGGAAATGATAAAATGCATACGAAGATTCCATAGTGGTATTTTCAAATGATTTTTGAGGGAATAATGAGATTTGGGTTATTATTGATCTACTAACTAAATCATAACATTTACTTCCTATCCTAGATTCCATGTATTTGGATCCAATTTCTTGACTTTATGTTATAGATTTAATTATATTACATGGAGTCCCTATATCTATTGTATTTGATCATGACCCCATATTCACCACTAATTGTTAGAAAGGAAAAAAAAGGTATTTAAGGAAAAAATTAAATTTCATCACTAATTTTCATCCTCAATATAATGGAATGTTTGAGTGAAAAATTTAAACATCGAAGGATATGATTCAATCTTGTTCAATGGATTACTAGAGAATTTGGGATCAACCTAATTATTTGGTTTATTTTTTTTATAGTAATAGTTTTTCTTCCAATTTATAGATTATTCATTTTGAGGAATTATATGGAAAGTGGTGTTGAACCCCTGATTTATAGGATGAAGTAGGGTAAAGGAAGTCGATGGGACTAGAGTTAGTAGAGGAAATGGTTGAGAAGGCTAAGATGATCCAACAACGTCTAAGGACAACTAAGAGAAGGAATAAAAATTATGAAAAAATAGGAGGAAAGGCATCTCATTCGAGGTAAGTGATCATATATTTCTTAAAATATCTCAATGGAAAATTTTTATATATTTTGGTAAGAAGGTTATGCTAAGTCCATGGTTCATTGTACTATAAGAAATCCAAGAGAAAGTTGTATTAATTGCCTATTGAGTGGATTCTCCTCTGAATTTATCCCAGGTACACAATGTTATTCATGTTTTGATGTTATGATAGTATGTGATCAATTCATCACATGTTTTGAGCCCTAAAGTAGTTTAGATGGAAAAGAATATTTCTTATGAGGAAAATCCTATTCTGATTCATGACCATACGGAGAAAGTATTTTAGAACAAGGTAATTCACTAAGTCAATATTTTTTAGAGATAATATATGGTTAAGGAAAAAACATGAGAATCTAAAAATTCTATGAGGTAAAGGTATCCTGAAATTTTTAATAAATTAATAAAATTTCTAGCATGCAATTTCAAAAAAGGGGTGGGGGAGAATGTAATAACCAAGGTAATTATAGAATAAATCATTTTAATATTTATTAGTATTCTTGAATAATGTAGTCATACTATTATATGATTTTATTTAAAAGTTTAATTTCCAAGTTGAAAATTTTTAATTTGAAAAAATGAATTTAATTTTTAAATTAATTAGTTCTAAATTATCTCAGGATGAGTTTTTTGATAATTTTCTAAAAACAATGATTTTTCAATGAATATTGAAAAATAATGGGTTTTATTGAAAACTACAGATTATTTATGTGGTAAAATTATGTTTTGGATTGATTTTAAATTTTAATTATTTAATTTCTATTTAAAATAATCAAATTATTCATTTATAAATGTAATTTATACTTGAATTTAGAATAAAAACACTTTATATTCAAAATGGGGATTTTTCTTGAAAAAACTGAATTTCGCTGAGTTTTTTCAATTTGATTTTAAATAAACTTATTCCAATTATATGTTTTGAGTTTTGAAAAATTGATTCCACATTTGGAATTATCAAGTCCAAATATAGTAAATATATCACTTTTACTTTTGGAAAATATGAATAGTAACCTTAATAATTTTCGTTATAACAGTAAAGGGTAAATCAGGTAATTAATTGTAAAAAAAATGATAAGTATGCAAAAATAACCCTAACACTTAACCGAATTTTATGGGAGGATTAATATTAATTCCTAATCATTCATGGATTTTTTATATGACCATTTGATCACTTTGATTATATTTTGACCTTTATAATATTTTATTTAAAGAAAATTTAAACATGTCACACTCTTATTTTTAATAAGTATAAAATTTTAATATAGTGTTATCCAGAAGATATGTTAAACTATAATTTTTTTTGAAATATAATAGATTTATATTAAATATGGTAATTTATGTTTAATTTTTAGTGAATAAATAATTAACTTAAAATATTTCTCATCACTAATGCAATAATTATTTAATTAATGAAAAAAATAAAATAAATGATATTAAACATATTAAATAAATATAATATGAAATATTTAATGTAATCCATGAATTTTATATATTAATTTGACAAGTTAGTTATATTTTAAAATATTTTTTTTCTATGCTATCTTGTTGTATTTTTTTAAAAGTCAATGTAATTAATAGTGTCAAAATTAACATTAATGATATTTTAAAACAAATAATATTTTATTAAATGATTTAAAATTTAAAATAAGCTTAAATTTGTCCAATGTATTAGGATAAGGTTTAAAACATCTACCATGATCCATTTATGGATAGGTTTGTATTTTATAGTTATAATATTGACCCTTAGAGTAAAAATCAATGTTGCCCCGATAAGAGTTAAATGAGTTAAATAAGGGTTAAAAATAAATGATAAGGGTAAGAATTTTACCTAAAATTATCTAAAAATTATTTTATGAGTTTTTTACTACCCATAATAATCTTATCTTTTGAATAAATAATTTTGGAGCCATTTTTAATTGAAAATTAATTTATCATAATTTCATATTTTGTGAAATTTGAAGAGTGCCCAGAACCTCTTATTCACAATCCTTCACACCATAAAACCTATTTTTTCATCCAATACCTTCCCAAATCACTTCTTGGATTCCCTAAAATCATTATAGAGGCCTTATTTTATGCATAACACCAAAATTATAAGGATGACAGTGGTAATCAATTATGGCTTCCGAAAGAGGTGGTATCATTTTAAAATAAGTGATTCTGTTTTATTTCTTCTTCCACATCCTTTTAAACTTTTTAAACCATGATATAATAATAAATATAGTATAATGAATATACTGATATGTTATTATGTTTGTTTCATGACTCATATCCATCTAAACTTCCATCAAATGGGAAACGAATTCAGCATTCATGTGTACATTGGACTGCCACCTCGTGACCCGATGTAATTCATTTTCCATAACCATTGTTAAAGACTAGATATAATGATGGAATTAAGTTTTATATTTTATAACCATGATGTATTTATCATTATTAAAAGATAATATATCATTTAATTTATTACCTAACATTTCACAGAATAATGATAATTTCATTCATGTGTACCTCTTGACTACCACCTCCACAAAGCGATGTGATTCGTTTTTAATCGGCACGTGACATGGATAATATATATAAGTATATTTAAAGAAAATGTATGTCATGTATGATATTATTATCATTATGAAAATAAGGGAAATATTTTTTTATCTTTATATAATGATAATAATATCACTTATAAAATATAATTTATTTAAATATACTTATATATATTATCCATGTGATGCAGTGATAAAAAAGGAATCACATCGCTTCATGGGGGTGGTATTCCACACGTATGCATGAATGATGTTATAATTTTTATATTCATATAATGGTAATAAAATAAATTACATATTATGAGTTTTATATATCAATTATATTGTGATGGTTATTCAAAATTTAGTTGTGATGGATACTCCCTGTGTATCCGTGAGAGCTACCAAATATGTAATAATGACATGAAAATGATGTCACAAGATAATTTTATGATTTATCAATGGTTTATATAGATTTTATAAGAAACGTATTATTTCATAAGGTAATATAAAATTAATATATTTTATGGGTGAAAGTTATAACTTTTTTAAAAGTTTTAATGAAAACTTTAAAAAAAATTATTTGTCCTTCAGGTTCTCTTATGAAATGTTTTATGGAAATATTTGGGCACAAAAAGTGATTTATTAGGTATGAATTTTTTAGGATCCTAAATTTTATTTTTAAAAATAGAAATTTTTATAAGTATTTATGGATAAATGATTCATTTATTTATTCTTATGTCCCTTAACGATATTTTTGTGCTCATCCCAAGTTTTCAATTGTTTTTTCATAGGCTTTAAGGATGTGAAAGGGAAATGAAGAGGATTATATGAAATTTGTGAATATTTTTCATAAAAATAAATCATGTTTTATTTTAAAAGTTTTATATTGTGAAAAATGGATATTTAGTAGAAGAATTTACTTCGTAAAATATGAGTTTTTATGTATGATTTATGACATAATTCTATAAAAATATAAACCAAAAAAATCCATAGGATTATTAGAATGTGAATTGTAGTTCAAAGACACTAGAAAATGTAATGATTAAGGATAGATGTTTACATCATCCACTAAAGGATATGTGCTGGTGGTATATCATCCACCTATGGGAGTAGTCTCGATGTTGCACTGTCCACTTAGAGACTAGTATTGGTGGTATATCATCAACCTGGATATTGTGCTTAGTGGTGACTCTTCCTCTAAGAAATCTGTATCAGTTGTACATCCTCCACCTATAAATTGATATTGGGGGTGTATCATACACTTAGGGGTTGATGTTGGTGGTTTATATTCCACTATTAGAAGTATATTGGTGGTATATCTCCCACCAAAGGAGATAAATCTGATAGTGTAACAACCCCAACTCTAGTAACCCAGAGTCGATGTTTACTTTATTATATTGTCACTAGATACAAGGGAAACACCATGAAGGATAAACCAGTTTAGTAGTATTATAAAACTAGATACATACATGATTAACATATTATAATAGAAATATAAAAACATTATATAATAAATATTTTTGCATATATGAAATTATTCAATGAATCCTTATTTATATCCCAGGGAAAGGAAAAAAAATAAAGGGTGAGATCAAATGCTCATTACGGGTTAAATATAGTGGAATCTATCATAAGTAAATAAGGAATAATCAATTTAACATAGTGGACAATCAAAACACATTCCATTCAATCAACAACTTGAGTTTAAAGTACATCCAAGGATAATATCAATATAAAAATCACAAGGATAATGGTAAATGAATTATTAATTAAAGAAATTCATAAATATAGATATTCATGACATTACCATCAACTCCTTGACCAAGATATCATAAATATTACTGTCAATTATTTATCTAATAAATTATTCTTAATAAATGGGTAGGTGTACACTAGATACCTATCTAATATGGAATGCGTTCTATTTTGTCTCATGAGACCCATCAATGCATCGAAGGTATATATATAACTAGGCCCACCCTTCACTTTCGCATACTATAAATTCCTCAAATATTTAATTATCAATACAATTCATTTTAAAAATTCCTTATAAATAAAAAATTACCACATTGAATCCAGAATACAAAATATTTCCCCAATCAATGAAATAAATTTCTTAAAAAACACAATTCAACTGATATCATATATATAAATGGTGTATAGTTGAGATAACATAAAATTAGTGTAAATGATGTCATATAAATCCATGATAATTAAAATGTATACCTATAGAAGAAAATAATATTCAATAAACTTATAGAGAGTGAAAAGTAATGTGATCATGAGAATATTAATGACCATAAAACCATAAATCAGTATGGAATAAAATAAGACCATCAATTCATCAGAAAAAATGTTTCTAGTAAAACCAATACATTCATAAGTAGAAAATAAAATTGAAAAAAATATTAGAAATAAATCACATTTAACTTTGTGCAAGAATGAATTTATAGATCAATTTTAAAAATCTTTTAACTCCTTTAAGAAAATAATACCCTATTATTTTGATAACATTTAAAATAAAAATTAATAGAATATAGAGAAAAATATTTTCAAATTAAATAAAAATATAAAATTTTATTTTAATCTTAAAGTTAAATAATGTTTATGAAGGTGGGAAATTCCATTCAAGTGGAAATTGTTAAAACAAATATTCCTTTAACACTTTTGGTAAAAAGTCCCCAAGTACTTTTCTAGGAAAATGATAATAAGGTTCATTTTATTTTTTAAAATAAAGTAAAATATGGTTTAAAATGAATTAAAATAATAATTGTAGTTTAAATTAGAATATTCTAGAAGAATTTAAAATAACATTGACATGGAAGGAAAAGAGTTGGAAGGAAAACTCTAAAATTTTATTTAAAAAAAAGTCCCTTACATGTAACTCACTCGTTGATTCTTGATCCAATAATAGAATAAATGAAAAAAAATGTGAAACCCAAAAATAAATAAATTATAAGAAAATATATGAATTTTTATAGATTAGTAACATTTAATTTTCCCAAATTAAATTTGAACATGAACAATCGAAAAATAAAATGAGATTATAACATAAATTACTTACTTTGGCTCCTTACTTAGTCATATGTGTTTGATATTATTGTATAATGAATTTAAATTTATGGATACATTATTAAGAAAATTATTTCACTATATTACATTTTTACGTTCCTTTTATGATCATTTTAGATCTATTCCTTGAATAGTTATTTCTTACATTGACCACCTATAGTTGTTCGGTAAATTTCACCAAAATTAATCTGGTATATAATTCAAGTTTAAAGGTGTTATGAAATGATTATATTATCGTAATTTTTAAATAAATTCAAGAATATAATTTTTATTCATTATATGTAATTTTAGAACCATCCATTCATGGTGGTAATTGAAAAATGAATCACATCACTTCGTGGAGATAGTCATCCACAAGTACGCACGAGAAACGTTCTCATTTTCCAAGTAATAAGGTCAATGATATATTATTTTTTACAAATCATAAATATGTCATAAATATCATAAATATTAATTAATTTTATATTTATAACCATATAATTAAATATTTTATTAAAAATGAATTACACCACTATGTGAAGATGATAGGATGTATGTATGCACAAGTGAAGTTTTCATTTTCTATAGGTTGAGAAAGAGATAAAAAATGGATGTAAAATTAACATAGAAACATAAAATTATGGTTGATATAATTATATAATTATGATAAGTTTTTTCATGAATATTTTTATACAGGTTATTAAGAAAATAACTTGAAGAAGCTCGAAAAGAACATACACCTCTTCCTTTGGTAGCCTCCTTTGTCTTACAACTTAAGTATTTTTGAAGTTTTATTTTGGTGAGACTAGGAAATATAAGATATAGGAGGGATTTTGGAAAGTTTATTGGTATGGTATTGGTTAATACAAGTTCCTCATGTTGTGTGGATAATATAGGAGATGAGATTCACTTTTTATAAGTGAGGTGAGTGGAAAAATGTAAATACTTAAAAATTTATTATATAATATATTTATACTCAATTAAAGTGGATATAAATTATAATATATTTGAAAATGGTAAGGTAAATTTTGAAATAAAACCAAAATATTTGGTTTAATAATGTTTTTGGTGTTAACATGAAGCCTTATCACTTTATTTGAACACTTTTAACCCATTTTACTCTTAACTGAAGTGATTAATTTTACAATGATTACTATTTATTATTGAAAAAATTAAGTTGGGATTATTAACTAATATTAAATATTAATATTGGAAATATGTAATTAATTTTACACGATTCAAATAATATAAGTTTAAGAAATTAATTTTTATATATGTTCATAAAACGCAACAAAAACCATTTTTTGGAAAATTGTTTTTTAGCATACAAATGATTTTACAGAAAAATCAATTATAATGTTGATTAAAATGGGATTAATTGTATTATGTTAAATAAAAGGGGAATTTTTAATCTTTTAAACCAAACCAAAACTTAAAGAAACCTTTTAAATACTTGATTAAGATAAAATAACTAAAATAAGTTTTTATTTGAACAAATAAATTACTTAGATTTATAAAATGTTTATAATATATTTTTAATTTCAAAATTATATTTTATATGGATTGATTACATATTAAATATTTATTTGATCTATAAGAATATTTAATAAAATTTCAATTCATTATTATATCTTTATAATTTCATAAAAGTGACAATGTTTGTAAAATAAGTATTTTTCACTATTCACAAAAAAATTATCTATTTCTGAAAATCCTAAAAAATTCACCATAATATAATTTTTATATGATTAATTAAAAAATTAAATTAATTACATCAAATTTAATTTATAAATTTTTTTTATTTTAGCTTATATTCACATTCTTGAATACATCTATGTGCATTATGTTATATTTCCTTTAGAAAAAAAAGCTTATTTACTATAATTGATGATTAGGTGTTGCATTATTGCCTCATCAAAAAATTAAATCCTTTAAATTTACAAAATGTCAGCCCATAAAATGATACAGGTATTTCTTAATCATTAATTTCCTAGGTTCCAATGTTGAAACTTCCTTTTTATGATTTTTTCAAAGTACTTTCACCAACCGAGTCATTCGATTCCACAATAGTTGTTATTTAGTGTCTAGAAACTAGATAGAATCTTCACAGTAGGATAAATCAGGTTCCAATTCAATTTCTATAGATATGAGAATATTCTTTTGGTCTAGAATGTACTTCCAAAATAAAGAGATATGTAGAGAGGCTAGTTGGTATTTCCAAATGGTAAGACAAAACTATGATTCTTTTTATAATTTCAATTGGTCTAATATACCTAGGGATTAGTTTCATTTTATTAGAGAACCTTATAACAACTTTTAATTAATATAAGTTAATGAAAACCTAATATCCATCTTGAAATTATAATCCTTCTATCAGTTATTAGAATAACCATTTTTTATACTTTTATCTCCCATAAAATGACTCTGAATAGTTATAACTTTAACCGTCATATCCTTAATTTATCTATGGCCTAAAATATTCCTTTTAGAAACTTCATCCCTACATGTTTTTGTAAAAAATACTTTATCATAAAAACCTTCATATGGTTCAATTTTAATTCCTTAAAGGAATCAATTATTGTATAAAAATTCTACCAAAGGTAAATACTGATCCCACATACCTTGAAGGACAAGTGATAACAACCTCAACTTGTATTATATTGTTTGAATAATCCTTTATAACTATCAATCTATTTTAGGATTATAAGAAGTTATTTAATGTAGCTCGATGTCAAGAAATATCTAAATACTATTAAAATTTTTGATGTAAACTATGGGTCTTAATGAGATACAATCGAATGAGGTGCACCATGAAGTCTAACAACTACATTAATATAGAGTCACATGAGGTTTTAAATAGGAATATCTTCCATTATAGAGAGGAAATGTGTAGAATTGGTAAGGCAATCAATAATAACCTATATAAAATCATTATTTCTAGGAGTTTTTGGATATTTAGTGTCAATTTCTATGGTAATATCATCCCATTTCCACACATGAATTAGTATAGGTTACATGGATCCTTTATGATGATATCCATTATAATTTACCTATTGAAAACACAATAATCTTGCTACACAGTACGAAATTTCCCATTTCATATTATCCTAATTGTTTCCCTTCAAATCCAAATAAATTTTGGTCCTACCTAGGTGTATAGAGAAATTTGAGCTATCAACATTATCTTATAATTATCTATATAACTCATGCATAGATAGAACACATATTCTCTTTCCAAATTTCAATACATCATATTTATAGACGAAGTATACTAAATCCCATATTTGAATATTATTATCATCATGTTAAGAACTTTTTATTTTATTTAATAAGGATAGTATGACAATGATTTAGAATAAATGTTATTTTTACACTTCCCTAATGATTCCCATATCCAAATTTACTAAATACATGAATATATGATATTTTTTAATCCATTTTTTTTAAAACTCCATGATCATTACTACTAAACATATAAAACACTTTATTTACTTTACCAGGGTGGTAATGTATTGATAATTCATAATACTTGAGTAGTTCAATCCATCACATTTTCCTCCTATTGATCTCCTTCTGTGAGAAGATATATTTTAATATTTTGTGATTTATTTATATTTCACTTGTTTCACGATAAATAAAATACCTCTATATCATCAATCAATAGATTATAGTTTCCAATTCAAGATTATGGGTTGGATAATTATATTTATGAATATTTAAATTCCTTGATTCCTAAGAAACAACAACATCATTCTGTATTAAGAAACATCCATGTCCCTTATTTACTACATCATTACATATCAAAAATCCATCCATTTCTGATGGTAAGGTCAATATTGGTGCATTGAAGAACATACTGTTTAAATATTAAAAAAATTCTTTCTATTCTTTTGAATATATGAACTTAACCCCTTAATGTGGAAACTTAGTTAACAAGTTATCTAATTAATAATTTATTTATTAAATCATTAATAGTAACCTTCCAATATAAGTAAACTATATATATCCTTTATATGCAAATTCATTATACATTCCATTACTACCATTTTATTTAAAGGGTCAAGTGATATTACTCCCTTAGAGATAATATAGATAAGAAAATAAACTTCCTAATGAAATAATTATCATTTTCTAAATATTTTATATAACTCATTTTCTATAATATTCTTAAGATAATTCATAAATAAATATTATTATCAACATAGATTTTAGACTATATTAAGATATCACCATTAAAAACCAAAACAAAATTATTAATATATTCCATGAATACTCTATTCATCAGATCCTTACAAAATTAGGGTGAATTTTTCAATCCAAATTTAATCATTTTAAATACATAATTTTCATACTCATATAAAATTCCTTATATAGATTATCTTTCGTATTTACCCTTAGTTGATGATACCCAGAATAAATATCATTATTTGAAAATTATTGACCTCCTTATAGATGATCAATCAAGACATCAATGTGGGGAAGATTATACTTGTTCTTTATAATAATAGAATTTATTTCCCTATAAGTGATGTAAAACCTCATAGAACCATCTTTCTTATTAATAAAAAAAATAGTGTATCCACATGGTAAAATACTTGGGTGTATAAATACCTTATCACAATAATCCTACAATTTTTTATTCAATTAAACTAATTATAATATAGCCATTCGATATGAATTCTTAGATATAGTTTTTTCATCTAGGAATATATTAATGGAAAAATCAACTTCATGATTAGGTGAAAGTCTCATTAGTTTTTAGGAACACATTAATATATTCCTACAAAATAGGCACACCCTCTATTCTTAGGATACATTTACCATTTATAGGTTGTGTTCACTCTTTGTCTCTAAGAATTTCATTTAGGATAAATACTATAGTTGTGTCCAAAAATGATTTAGATAATATAGTCTCCCCTATGAAGATAAGGGATTCCACATATCCATCACAAATTATAATCTACTTCTCTTGGATTTTTTTCACAGTATAATTTTAAATCCAATACATACTAAGGATTAAATCAAAGTCAACCATAGGTATAATAATGAAGTTTAAAAATAGTGTATATATATGTAAAATAATGGGGACTAGATAATATATCCTTATTTTAATAATATTTCCACTCTGAGTATTTATTTAAACCTCCCTTCTTAATGTGCTAGGGAAATATATAGTTTTGATAGAAAACATGGAAGATATAAAAGAGTGTGAAAATCCATAATCAAATAAAGAATTATCTAAATTTGAGGTTATGCTCAAACTACATTTCACCACATATTTAATAACTTCAACCTCAGCTTTAGTAATTTCATAAGTTAAACCTTGTCCACTTTCCCTCTTATGTGGGAGGTTCTCTTGATGATTGAGATATTGGTTTGAATAACCCCCAATATTTTTACAACTAAAGCACCAAATAGTAGTGGTTTATTTATTTACCTTGAATTCATGAGTTCTATTACCCATTTATCCACACTTAATACTCCTTTTCCCATTAAGAAAGTAACATGTAATTTATTTCCACAATTATTATATGTTAGAAATTAAATCTCCCATTTCTTCTTATTTGACACATTTCTTTTTTTCTTGGTGCTGAACTAACCTATTATTTTCTTTATTTCCCTTGAAGATATAAAAACTAGAAAAATATCTCTCTATCTTGATGTAACTTGATACTATATCATCATATGATGGAAATATTTAAGAAACTAGTTCACTTTAGAGATTCTCATTAAGACCTTCAAAGAAATTATTAATCTGTATTTATTAATTACGTATGTAGTTTGAAACATGCCTGGATAATATGGAAATTTTTTCACATAATCTTTAAAAATTTATTCTTCTTTATTCTTTAAATTTAATAACTTCGTCTATATTTCATCTAGTTTCCATTGATGAATAATTCCTCTAATAATACCACTTTAAAAGTTATCTATAACATACTTTCTATTTAGTTAAATCTTTAGTTCTATGGATCAATGACCACCATTGATCAATATATCCATTTAGATAATACACTAACTGAATATACTTTTCCCTTTCAATACTTCCTAGTGCCATAAATATCTTTATAGGGACTTAATCTACTATCCATATACCAAAGGATTTTTAGTTTTATTAAAATATTGTGACATCTGTCTCATGAAATGATCTAATATAGGTTAATATTTCTATATAAAAACTCTTTATTCCATAAGGTAAATGTTATTCATCATAATATGAGTTAGATAATCTAATATGGGACTGATTTTCTCATTTTTAACACTATCTATATTGGATTTCTCAGCTAGTAAATCCCTACATTGACTAAGGGTGTCAATTCCATTCCTTCTTCTAGGAGGCATATCTGAACGATGAAACACACTAATTTATCTTAGAATCATAATGAATATTGATCCATATAATAAAAAATCCTAGGATGGTAAAAGTTATAAAATACCCTAAGTTATTATCATAATTCTCATGTTAGATATGCTTATTTAAAATATAGGTCCCAAGGTTCCTACTAAACTTCCTATAATACCAGCTGTAACAATTCCAACTCCAATAACTCAAAGCCAGTGTTTACATTATTAAATTGATACAATATAAAAGGGATTTAACCATACAAGATCAACCAGTTTATAAATATTATAAAACTAGATTCATATAATATTCAATTATTACATTGTAAGTACAAAAAGCAAAGAATAAGAAACATTGTCACATCCTTACAAATTTTCAAATAATACTTCTTCATATCTTGGGGAATGTTAAAAAAGATAGAGAGATTAAATTCCTAATAAGGGTTAGGTATATTGGAATATATCAAGAGTAAATAAGTAATAATCAATATTTCATAGTGGATAATCAAAAAACACACTATTCAACAAATAAATTGGGTTTAAAGTACATCCATGGATAATATCAATATAGAAATCACATGTAAAATAAAAATTGAATTCTTAATAAAGGAAATGCATAAATATAGATACTAATGATCTTACTATCAAGGAATCAACTAATATATAATGAATTTTTCCATCAATTCCTTATCTATGACATCATTTTGTATTAAATGGGTAAGTGTATACTAGATACCTATATTATATAACATTCCTTATGTTTTATCCCATGAGGCTTTTCTAAGCATTGAGGACCTATCCATAACCGAGCCCCACCCTTCAATTTTATATGTTATGCATTACTCATATATTGAATTATCACTATAATTTATTCTAAAAATTATTTATAAAACAATAATTAACCATATTAAATATAAAGACATAATATTTACCTATTTAACAAAATAGATTTTTTAGTAAACTTAATTCAAATGAAACTATATATAGAACTATTTTGAGGTTGATACAATATAAAATTGGTGAAAATTATTCTATATAAATCCAGGATACTTAAAATATGGAAATAGAGGATAAAATAATTTCAAATGAATGATGGATAGTGATAGAGAATGTGATCCTAAAAAAGTAAATGAATATAAAAAAATAAATTAGTATAGTATGAAATAAGACCACCAATTTATCAGAAATCGAGGATTTATAGTAAAATAAATACTTAAAAAAATATAAAAGAAAATAGAAACACAACATTAAAAACAACTTCCTTGTATTTCTATGCAAGAATGAAGTTATAAATCAATTTCAAAATTCTTTTCATTCCTTTAAGAAAATAATACCCTTTTCTTTTGATAAAATTATAAATATATTTATTAGAATATTGGGGAAAATATTTTCTTTTAAAATAAACATGATAAATTTTAAGGGAAGATTCAAATTAAATAACAGTTATGATGGTGGGAAATTCTATACATGTGAAAAAAGTTAAAACAAATATTCCTTCCATACATTTGTTAAAAAGTATAAAAGTACATAATTTTGAAAATAATAAGAATATTATTTTTGATTTTTTTAAATAATGTAAAATATGGTTGAAAATGAATTCAAATATTAATTATATTTTAAAGAAGAATATTCTTGAATTGTTTAAAAGAACCTTGACATTGAAGAAGAAAATTTTGAAGAAAACATTAAAACATGATTTATTTTAAAAGAAAGTCCCTTACATATAACTCACTTATTGTTTCTTTATCCAAAAATATAATAAATGGAAAAAACGTGTAAAACCAAATAATAACAAGAGTATAATAAAATAATTAGGGTTTAAGAGATGATTATTACATAATTTTCCCAAAGGAAATCCAAATAAAAAAAATCCTGAAATAAAATGAGAATGTAACATAAATACCTTAACTTAGATATCCTCTTATTCGTACATGTTTGATAATATATTTTAATGAATTTAAATTTATTAATACTTTATTATTAAACTTTTTCATTTATATTCTATTTTAAGGTCCTTCTACAATCATTTGAAATCTATTCATTGAATAGTTCTTACATTTGTCGACCACTATTGGTTGATCTGTCATTTTATCCAAAATTACTTTGGTATATTGTTAATGGTTAAAATTATTATGAAAAGGTACCATCATATAAATAATTTTAATAATTTACTTAATATAATTTTATAATCATACATATATGGAGGTAATATAAAAATGAATTACATCACTTCTTGGAGGTGGTAGTCCAAGCATACACATGAGCGGCATTTTATTTTTCAAATGGATGGAAGGGTAAGATGGTATATGAAATTTTATTTTTATAGAATAATAATTATGTCATTAATATTATATATATTTATTAATTCTATAATTATAACCATCCATGTAATTAAGAAATGAAAAATGAATTACACATATATGTGGAGATGATAGGTCATATATACACATGAGCGATGTTTTCATATTCCATAGGATGTAAGGGAGATATAAAATGGATGTAACATTAATAGAAAAAATATTAGTAAATTTCATACACCAATTAATTTTTTAATATGTTTGTTGAATATTTGGAAGAGTTTCAAGAATAAAGGAACTAAAAAAAGCACAGTAAGAACATATACCTCTTCTTTTGGTAACCTTATTTCTATTAGAGTTTAATCCCCATTAAAGTGGTATTTTAGTGAGATAATAACCACTAGTACATGGGGAGGGATATTAGGAAGGTATTATTTTAGTTATTGGTCAAACTAAGTGGCTCAAGTAGTGTGTATAAGAGAAGAGAGGGGGTTCCCTTTTAAAAATGAGGTTAGTGGAAAACTTATAAATTATTGAAACTTCATTATATAATATATGTATTAATTAAGTAAAGTGGGTCCAAAATATCATATATTGTAATATTATTTGGGTTAGGTATAATTAAAATAAAAAATAGTTCTAATCAAGTTTTTATGTTACATTTATGCCCCATCTCTTTATTTTAACCCTTTTAACTCATTTTACCCTTAACTAAAGTGATGAATATTTACAATAGTTACTTAAATAATATTATTTATTTTATTCACCAAAGCTTACATGGTTAAAATACTATAAGTTTTAGAAATTGATTTTAATATAAGCACACAAAACTCAACAAAAACCTTTTTAAGATAAATTTTTATTTTGAGCGTAAAAATGATTTTATAGAAAAAAGTATAATATTTATTCTTATGGGATTAATTGGATTATGTTAAATAAAAGAAGACTTATATTTATTTTAAACCAAAATAAAACCTAAATGAACCTTGTAAATACTTTATTAGTAGAAAATAACTTGAAACAATTTTTATTTGAACAAAAACATTGCTTAGATTTCTAAAATGTTAATCATATATTTTGAAGTTCAATATTATATTTTTATATGAAAGATTTTACTTGTCAAATATTTTTTTTTCTATAATTGTTTTTATAAAGTTTAAAGTAATTATTATATAATTTTAATGTCATTAAAGTGATAGTTTTTGTAAAATCAATATTTTTTACTATTCACCTAAGAAATAAACTATTTCTAAAAAACATAAAAAATTGACCATAAGATAATTTTGACATGGTGAAATGAAAAATTAAATTAATTTCATAAAATTAAATTTATATTTTTTTTGAATTTAGTTTCTATTCACATTATTGAATAAAACTATTTAAATTAGGTTATAGTAACTTAATAATAAAAATATTAATAACTATTATTAAAGCTTGAGTGGTATAGATGGTGAATCGTACACCTATGGTGTATTAAATTAGTATAATACTATCGAAATAAGGTGTGTATCCATGGTATATAATCCACCAAATCATGGTTAATGGTGATATATCATCCACCTAGGATTAGTTATGTGTTTATCAATAGGTGATGTCTCATTTTACATTGATGTTAGATTGGTAATGGATCATTCACTTGGATGGGTTATGGTGGCAATGAATCATTCACATAGTGTACTTGATGGTGATATCTCATTCACCATGATTATGGGTATATCATCCCATTTTGACACTATCCAAAGTAGGTATAATTACACATGGTCTGGATGTTGATAGTTCCATGTAGAGAAAGTTGAATTATTTATTACTTTATTAACATTCTATATTGACCATTAAATTATATTTACTTAAATTACTAAATAAACCATTGGTGGTGATCTAATGAGTTATACTAACACCCTTATTTGGCACCTTGGCACCCGAAAAAGCTTTATGTTTGATGAACTTAGTTTGGGTAAGGGCTATACTGCTTTAGATGGTTGATCTGGGATGCTTGGTTGTGGTTGGGAGACAAGACCAATCCAAGACTTTGTATTAGTTTTCTAGTGACCTAAATTTACATTTATTACTTTTGGACCCTATTTTATATGATCTTACCATGAGAGATATTTTTATCCTTATATAAATTACATGGTTTGTACAATGGTTTAATTATTTATGGTGTGGTGGTTGTTATTACTTTTGGTGGAACTTAGCAAAGATGTTAAAATTTTCATTATTGTTATGATAGGATGTTTATAGTTTATATTTATCTCTATTTGATTTATCATTATATATACCAGAAATGTTATATTAAAAAACTATCCCTGTTCAACCTACAACATCACCTGGGCCATCTTTCCACAAGGCTCGAAGAACTTTCCTAATCACCATGGGATGGAGACAAGTGTCAAGGGTATAAATTACAATAATTATGAATCATTTCACACTATAAATCCTATAAAATTCATCTTGGTATCCGCCCAAAAATATGATATACTGTATCCATATATTTTAAAACCATGTACATAAAGTAATGCTATCAAAAATAAAAATCAATCCAAATAGAGAATAACACCAGTACATCAAATTCAAATTTTAACGGAGGTTTTTAGTGGCTGTTTACAAAACTGATACAAATAAAATTGCTTGATTTTAGAAATGATTTTTTAAAATACTCCATTAAATATTAATAATTTATTAAAAAATGGATCTTTCTCCCAAACCTCCTCCATACTTCTCCCCCAATAACCCCCTCTCTCCATAGTACCCCCTACCCTGAACCCTAGCCACTGCCCCCTCACTGGAATTTCAGTGTTCCACCCCTAGCCGATGCTCATATTTTCCCTAATTCCCCCCACACACTCATGACCTAATAGACCTCACCCTTTCCAGTGTTCAATCCCTGTCCCCCTTCCAATGCATGATACCCCTTCTCCCTCGCCCTCACCAGAGATCGATCCCCTCCCTCACCTAGATATATAGTTTCCCATAAGCCTTCCTTATCTTGAGCGTCTCCCTCTCTACCTAAAAGTATTATTTATTTGTTCAGTGTAATTTTTTTTATTTTTTCCACTATAAATTTTGACTATTACTACAATATAAAGTGATTGTTATATTGTGTTGTTGTATACCATTAGTTATTAGTGATTTACACATGTTTTATTTTATTTTTTTCCATTATCATTATTATGTTATTCATTTTAATTACGATCCATTTATCTCAATTCTTTTGGGTTCATTTTTTTAATGTGGTTCATTTTTATTTATATCAAATCATTTTAGTTTTTATTTCCATGTTGGTTAAATTTTGTAATTTTATTTTGTTCTTTTTAGTAGGTTTTGGTGGGTTTGAATTCATTTTCATTCAATTGAGTTTGATTAGTTTGGTAGAATTTGATTTTATTTAATTTATAGAGGTTTTTATTTGTGAAATTATATTTATTTTTTTGGTGTGATTCAAATGGAGTAGTGGTTTCCTAGGTCATGTCAAATGTGGTTAAATTTGATTGATTCAATTAAATTTATTTATCATTTTATATTTATAGTACAAGTTATTTTAGTTCAGTTTTTTTTGTTTGGGTTTATTATATCCAGTCTCTTTCCATTTAAGTTATACTTTTATTGATTTAATTCTTCTTGATTAATTATAATTCTATTATGTTTTCATTGGTTAATCTCACATCATACTATATTTATGAGTATAATATTTTTTAATGGGGTTTAGTTAATTTTAGACTTGGATTGATTCATTTAATTAAATCAAATTCAATAATGTTTTTATATATTTTGGATTTCAAAAACAACTAATATGTGTTTAAACCATATATATAGGTCTATAAAATTTGATAACAATTATTTGATATCTTGAAGAGATTAAAAGGATACCTAAAAATGAAGGCATGTATTTGTGAATTTCAATTTACATTTTCAAATGATTTTTAGGGTAACTCACTTAACTAGGATTAAAATTAGTTTTTATGAGATATTTTTTTCATCTGGGGAATTTTATAACATAAATAAATAATTTATACTATTTGGAAACCATAAAACCAACCATGAAAAGTTAATACTACACTATATAAAACAAGTAGTCAGTGTACTTGTTTTTACTACCCCATTCCATTTTCTTATGTTCTTTGAATTTAAAAGAAGTTTATTAGATAAATAAAAGTAATATAATGAATCTATGATTATTTTATCAATATAATTCAATATTTTCCATGATTTTACGATTTTTACTTAAAAGGGTAATTTCATAATTTAATTACATTTGTACTTTAAAAATAAATTAGAACACATGATATGTTCTATAAAATGTCTATAGTGATTTTCTCTAAATGAAATGGATTTTAAATTTTTTTTGACTAAAAATTATTTATAAAGTTTGGTTTCCAATATTTTACCAATTTTCCTTCCTCATATAAGGGGTTTCTAGGTGTTTATCATCATTATAGATATTTTATTTCTTTATTGTGATTATGATTTTGAGTCATTGATATGTTCATTATATTTTATATTGTTTAAAATATTTATTTTAGTGATGTTGCAGTTCTATAAATATCTAGAAAAAAATTATTTATGAATTAAACTCATTTTATAAATGAAAAATCCCATTTTATAAAGAAATATAATGTTTTCATCATGTAAATCAATAACCATGAGGTGGTTTCCCATTTGGTTTTTAATTTTTAATTTTTTATGTTATGTTATACAAATGAGTTATTATTGAATATCATTAATTAAATGAGATATATTATAATAAGTGATTGGAAGTGAGATGTGTGATTTATATGGTAAATTTATTAGACAACATATCATTATTTTGCGATTTTTATTTATATTATTTAGAAATTATCATTGGAAAACTTGGGTAACATAGTGTGAAATTGAGAGATGGATGTGATACTAGTTAAGATTATGCATTTGATATTATCCCCTACTGTGCTAAGAATAATTGAAATTAATACAACATGTGGGGGATGAATTGTTAAGAAGTTAATTTTATTTGACTAAATGATAAGAATACTAAGGAGGAAGTGTTTCACTGATCCCAATTAACTCTAAGTCAACATTCCCTCAACCCCCCCAATAGACGATGATCTATCAGTCTTCCTCCCTACCGTATCTGAGACACCCTCAGTCTCCCCCCTTACCATCTCTCACACCATCTATTCTATCAGCATATGGAACCCCCTCTATTAGTGTCCCATTAGCATCTGAGATAATGGCTCCCCATTTAGCTACTTCAACATCAAGGGAAAATGTCATCTCAGGAGGATATTATAGGGTGATATTTATAGGTACAAATTTTAATGTGAATAAATCTATTTTGTGTTTTTATACTACTAAATATTTTTTTCATAAAATATGAAAAACGTTTATATAGAGAGAAATATGAATATTTTAGATGTCTATAATTTGAATGGAATAAATATAGTTGTCTCATTTTACTATTATAGGGTCCCCACTGATGATGTCATAGGATTACTTGGCTAGATTCTAGGCCATCTGGTGGTGGAGCTGGTTACCTTTCTGATTACCTATACTAATTTGAGGCATGTGGCTCAGACTTGGAAAAATGATGATTTTGATTCACATATAAAGATACTTTTAATACATTATGGTGTAATTGAATCTCATTATGTTATTAAATTCTTATATTTTTTAAATTACTCCCTTTGTATAGATTTTTTTCTACTTTATTGTTGTTGATCTGATCACACAAAAGTAGACATTAAAACATTTGGTTAAATAAATAGAAGGATTTTAAATAGAGATTATAGAATGAATTAAATTATACTTCATTGAGTGGTAAATAGTTGAATGATATGGTACCCAAAGAAGTTCCAAGAGAGAAATGTAAGGTTTTTGTTGATAACCATCCTCATGAGAATCACATAGTATTGAAATATATATGATTATATTAATCACTTTTTAAATATATACATGAATATAACAAGGATATTAAATATCAAACATTACTGTTAAATTAAATTTTATTTATTTAAGGATGTTTCAAGGAAAAGTGCATCAAGTTGAGGTAAAAAAATCATCCATCACACTGTCAAGTAAAAGAGTTTTTCTATAAACAGATCAACTTCGGTAATATTCTCATTAGTTTAAATATTTATACGTTAAAATTATATGTTTTGTATATTAAATTGTTGATTTATATTTCTTCAATGTAGTCAAAGAATTCAGGGAACAAAGTATCCTGAATAGAACTGTGGTTGGATGTTCATACAAAATATGATGGGAGTCATGTTAATGATATTGCCAAAGAATTTGGGGTACAAATTACTTTTTTATTAAATATAAATCATTGTCTGTTGTCACTATGTTAATATGTATTTCTTAAAATGTGAATAATATTTTTTTTATAGGAAAAAATAAAAGAACTATTGTATGCTAATCCCACATAATCTTTATAACTCACCCAGGATGACCATGTTGGTCAAGTCCTTGGGAAGGAACATCTTGGTCAAGTTCATGGGATGGGTTTGGGACCTTTACCATCTGAGGTCTTTAGAAGGCTATTGGAGATTACAGCAATATCTACTCTGAGTTGTAGTGACTCCCTACTTTGAGATTGAAAAAGGGAATCTTTTTCAATGAAAAACACAATTCATAAAGAAGGTGTTTATATAAATATGTAAGATTTAATGGTCGATGCTCTAGAGAAAGCATTGATTGAATTATATTTGAAGATGACTAGATTTATCCTCATTGAATTTAAATCATTGACTAGTAGTGAGGAGGTAAATCACACAACTTCAAAATCATTTAGTACAAAAACAATTATTGGTTTCATGTTTAAATTTAAATATACAACATTTTTTAATTTTCAAAATAATTGTCATGTAGGTGACAGTAGTAGGAATTGAAGATGTAGATAGAGAGGATGTTGATGAATGTTCATTTTATAGTGATTTTGGTTTACTATGGATTTGGAGATGATGTTTAATTAAATATATGATGGTTTCTTGACACATTTCCCTAATAAGAATATTTTTAAACTTAAATACTTGATGATCAAGAAAAAATTATTCTCAATAGCCTTTCAGTAACATGAAAAATAACATTTAGATGATTCTGAATTTCCAGTTTGTAATAATGTAAAAAAATATTTCTTCATGAATGAAGTAGTTTCTTCAACAAGATATCCATTTAATTCTGAAAGGATTTACACCACTTGAAAAATCCTGATATTATTTCCAAAAAATTGATGGATACTATTGGGATATATCAAAAGTTTCTTTGTAAAATATTACACTCTAAGGTAATATTTATAAAATCTAGTAATTTAATCTTAGAATTTACATCCCTTTTGTTTCTATAATAATTTTATCTCAAATATAACATATTCCAATAATATCATACCATGTTAATGTTATATTTGTTGATACATGGTTACATCAAGTGATTATTATTTTATTGAACCTTTTATATTCTATAAGCACACTCATAGTGTGTCCAAATATACCACAAAAGTAGCACTATATAAATATCTTTGGGAACCAATTACATCATTTGAAGAAGGTCTGTATAGCCTTTTACATGACTCTAGATTGATTTATTTCTTACCACCACCCAAAGTTCCCCATGATAATCCTCTATATTTAAAATCTCATGTATATCCCAATGATCTATATCAATATTCTTAATCCACAGGTTATTCAATTTTATTAGTTAAATTTTCTATCTCAGTTAACATATATCGATGTTTTTTTTCATTTTTTAAGATTTATAAGTATCATCCTAAACCCTATATTATTCAAAAATGGGAAGACCTAGTTTTTGAATTGAATATATTAGTAATTAAGTAACCAGTTAAGGTTGTTGATTATTAGGAAATGATTCAGTGTAATAAATCTCTTCCAGTGGTCTATATTTTGTGGTGAAATGGAAAAGAATCTCATAGGATATGTGAATGAGAATATATGATGTCAGAGTAGTGGGAACATATGTTATTTTATATGTATTATTGTGTTGGAATATTTTAGTTAAAATTTTATATTGTTAGAAGAATTAACAAATCACAATGTAACATTGACATACTTATATTCTTTTACCATATTTTTTTGAATAAATCTTTTTTAAGGTTAATTTTGGGTCATTTTTTACTTTTATAGGTATGTTCATGGTTAGTTTATAGTTAGAAAAAATCATGTGGTATTCCAAGATAACATGTATCTAGTGATGTTTTTTTTGAATATGGCATTTCACATGGTTGAATGCAGTTAAGAAATCTATTTGACTAAACCATGAGACTTCACATGTAGATAGAAATCATCACATGGTCAGTCAATAGCTTTATAAAATGTGAAGCCAAACCATGGGATGGAAATTAAGTTGTCAAAAAATTATTTTTTCAACACGATATGCCTCTCACAAGACAAATTATTTCTTTGAATGATTATTCTATTGACCCTATATATTCCTCTTGGAAATAGTGAAGATCCCAACCATTTCAGATAGAAATTAAAATGGTTATTGAGGTGTTTGATCTTGGAGACATATATAATAGATCAATCATTATTTTTTTCATAAGTTTTCTAGATCTCCTATATCCCTATTTATATGAATGAAATATTGGGGATGTTATTTATAGATATATAGTTTTTATCAAGATCTAATGGATTTTCATATATATATATATATATATATTGATAAAGGAATATGAAGACCAGAAAAAAGGGGTTTATATAGATACTGATTGTTTAATTGGTAATTTGGATTTCAAATTCTATCATATTATAGTGTTAAGGTCTTGGGTTTTTTTATTTGGTTTCTTATTTCTTGTGGAATTTTAGTGATTTATTTTATTAAATACCTTAGTCTGAATGAGTGACTTAATATATATTCTATATTAATCTCTTTGGTACTTATAATAAATGATGATATATATACACCTGTAAATTATGTTGAATCTAGTTTGGTTTGAATATTTCTAATTGGTTTATTATTTGTTTGGGTATTTTTCAGAAGAAAATTCTATAGGAGATTTTTTTAAAAAATTAATATATATCAATGGTTTAAACCATTGTAGAATATGTCAAATTAATGTTTATCGATGGTTTAATCTACCACTATGTTATATAAAAAATTTAGAGGTGGTTTTTAGAGTTTTACCAGTAGTTTATTCTCCAAAAAATAGAAATAATATAGGCACGGTTTAAACCACCACTATAGTATTAACATTTATTTAGAGCATAAATCACTGCTAAAACTATGAAAACCAATGCAAAAGAAAGTTTATGCGATGGTTTCCAAAAAATGCCGCTAAATGGCTAGGAGAAACATGAGTTGGATATTGATTCCATATTTAGCGTCAGGTTTAGGAAACCATCATGAAAACATATGTATGTGGTTTAAACTGTCACCATATAAAAAACGCCACTATTAGTCGATTTTGTTGTAGTGCACAATGATAATAACTGAATATACAAAAATCAATTTATAACGAAATATTAAAGTGATATACAATATCATATATAAACCCAAACCCAAAATAAATATAATATCAGAGTGTTCGATACATAACCCACCGAAAATATAAATATCCATAAGAGGGTCCTTAAAATACTCCACATGAGCCCACACCTCACAATCCATGATCACAATTGATCATCCAATAACCAAAGGTAAATAAGGCATCAATAATCTCCACCAAAATATGTGGACTCCATACTTTTATCTAATTTAAACATAACTCTGTCTACATAAACTTGTAGGATATATATAGAGTATAATTAAAAAACATTGTAGGATACCACAATGAGGATATATAATATATTTCACAATGAAAACCATTATCACTAGTTTGGAAATTCCATTTTAGAAATATAATATTTAGGAAAATAACTTTTTTTTATAAAAAAATAATTTATAAATCCATTTCAAAACCCTTTGGTTTTAATAAAATAACCCAAATCCTAGAAGTAAATGAGAATATGTAATGTATAAGACATAACCAAGAGATACATAATGGAAACATCAAGTACCAATATATTTAAATACATATCTCACATGAGATATAAATATTGGGACACATAAACAAAAGAAAGGGGTATCTAAGGACCTCTATCATAGAACACCAGACTGGTCTATGTTAATATGATAGAAACCCAACCTTGACATACCCTATTGGCCTTACCGGGTGACATCCCCTAGCCAAGGTGTGGCCTAACTAGGGGAAATATACAATTTAATAATCTTAACTTGTATAAATATCATACAAATTTTCCAAAAAAACAACCAAGGTTCCCATGTATAAATCCATAATAATTAATTCACATGACATAGCCAACATCATTAAATCATATGAAGAAACAAATAAAAATTTCAAAATCATGTTCTGAATAAGATATACTACATCAACACCATATAATCAAATATAAAAACAAGAATTTACATGAAAAAACGGTTAAAAATAAAATAAACATGATTCACGAGTAAATACCCTTTCAAAACCTCTTTTAAAAACCCATTTACAATCAAAATAGTCTTTAATTTGTTTTATCAAAAACCTTATAGGCAGAGAATTGGTTTTAGAATGAACAATAATTGAAGTCCATGGAAAACCCTAACTTTATCCAAGATAATGGAAATAAAAATAAAAAATATATATAATTAAGTCATCAGTAACTTATTTAAACCATAATATGGTAATAGAATCCATATAAAACTCAAGTACCAAAGGTATTCTAAGGGAAATATTTATTATATAGATATACCTACCTCAAATTTGATGCAACCACATCACCTTCTTCGAATACCAATAAATTGAAAATGAATGGAACTTTACACACCCAAAAATCCATAAAAACCAACATCAAATACATCCCTATCCATAATCATGGCCACCAAGGACAACTAGGGAAAAAGAGCTAGAATGAAATAGAATAATAGGTGACAAAGAGAATAAGAGATAAGAAAACAAATATAAATCAAGAGTTGCCTTGAAGTATTTCACTTGAATCTAGGTAAGTCACCATTGATGTTTGGGAGAGGAGACCCATAGTTGGGAGAGGAATTTAGGTCAATTTAATGGGAGGTAAGAAACAAGAAATGGGGTGAAAAATAGTAAGGGAAGAAGATTATTTATAATTTTATACATCTTGGTAGGCCACATAGTTTAGATGCATAGTTTGGGAAATCTTGTGATAACTATATGGTCTACACTATGAAGGAACCCCAAACATAAGGTTTTTTATATGGTTTGGGAAACTATGAACCAACCACATACACTTCAATGAAGACCCCCACTTCACACGGTTTCGGGGAACCATTAACACTAACCATGAACCCAATGATGCTACTATTTTCACAATTTTTCACCTCCAACTACCAAAACATCTAAAAAATAAAATAAATTAATGAAATAATAAAAAATAAATGCATACCAGTGACCTGAGGGGAATCATAATTCTCCTCACCATGCTACTTTATAACCTTAAAAACTCTTCAACACTCCTCATCATAGATTGGGTGAGGCCATTGTTCTTTCATTAATTCCTCACACTCTAAATTATTTATACTATATTCACCATGATTCCATAATACATAAACTAATAACATAAATTTACACAATATTACTCTATCATAACTGTCTATAACATGGATAAACTTCTCAACAACAGTAGTGTCAGGTTCCAAAACAAAATATGCACACTCAACAACATGAGACTAGTCTAAATGTTACTTATTTAACTAGGATATGTGAAACACATAACGAATATAAATCCTATGTGATGGTAATAAAAGGTTATATTCCACTCTCTTGATATACTCCAAGATATCAAATGGCCCAATATACCATGACATCAACTTACCCCACTTTCAAAATCAATGATGTCCTAGTTGAGGAGCGACTTTGAGAAATAATTGATCACCAATAATGAATTCCAAAAGATGATGATAGTAGACATAATATTTTTGGTGACACTGAATTTCTTTTAGTCTTTTCCGAATCAACCAAATTTTATCGATCATCTCAAAAATAAGGTTTGGTCACAAAAAGGAATTATCACCCAATTATGACAAACAAATATGGGATCAACATAGTCATCCATAAAGATCATGAAAAGGATATATCTTTATCAAATATTTATAAATATTATTATAATAAAATTTATCCAATTATATATGTTTTTCACATAATACACCAAATTCACACATAATATCAAATCATATCCACAAGAATATGAATAGTTTTCTTAATCTATCCATTAGTCTGTGGGTGATAATCCATGATCAAATTCAAATAAAAACTCATCACTTCATGAATACTTTCAAATTAAATTGAAATTAAAGTGAAGACCATGTTTAGAAACAATATTGGATGGAATTCAATGAAGCATCGCAATTTCTTAGACATCTAGGTGTATAAGATCCTTCTATTTCATTGACTGTTAAATAGAAAGAAAATGAGTTGATTTTGTCAACCATTCAACAATCACACTTATAAAATTATTCCCACTAGGTGAACTATGAAAGAAAATAAAAAATTATATAGATATCTCATCCCATTTACACACAATAATGGGAATTTATTTCAATAATCCCATAGAATTCTGATTCTTGACTTTGTTCTTCTAACAGAAAAGGTATCAAGACACTTATTTGAAAACCACTTAATGCATCTTGGGCTATTGATATCAATATTTTAGAATATAAAACACCCTTGTATCCTTGGGGTTAATGACCAAATAGATATGTTTTCACCTTATATCACTATCTTACTAGATTTCAAAGGAACCACTAACCTCTTTCTAAAACAATTGGCATCATTTAGATATAGATACCAATCACTCAAAGTCATCCCACCATTTAAAATTATGTTTATGCATTAAAAATCAGGATCAACTCCCTATTCTAGTTTAATGTGATAATACAATGAGGGTGTGACTTTGAATCTATCCAAAAATCCATAATCATCCCCCAATTTTACATCTAGGTACATTTCAGAAAATAGACTCATCAAATTATAATCATCCTTCAGTTCTTTCACCTCTTGAGTTAAACACTTCCAAATTTAGGTATCTACTACCATATTATATTTTATAGTGGTATAGGATAAATATAAATCAAATTTCTAGAGATACTCATCCCATTACATATATTAGAGATTCAAATACTTCTAAGAGAAGTTTTACTTCAAAATTTATGTTCTGAATTCAATGTAAAATTCCCCTAATGAGATAGAGATTCTATGTTTTTAATGCATGTGTCACCACCACTAAATCCAGATCATGGGTGAGGTAGATCTATTCATGAGTAAGTAACTGGTGAGATCCTTATGCCAAAAAATAATCATGCCTCTTCAACACCCCCAAACTTATACCTAAGGCATCACAATACATTGAATAACCATCAATAGGATTTGGAAGAATAATAATTGGAGATGAATTTAACCAAGTCATCAACTCTCAAAAATATATTTGAAACCTTTTATCCAAATCAAACCTATATCCATTCTAGGATAAATCCATTAATGGATATGAAAACATATAAAAATCTAGAAAAAACCGAATTAAAATCCTAATAAACACAAGAATGTTTTTTTTTCTAGAATACATTTCATGGTAGTTTTTAAGACATCACCACATGGATCTTCTCAAGATCCCCAAATATTTCTTTCTCTTATATCACATGAACCAAAAAATTAACTTCTTGGATATAAAAATTACATTTATTCATCTTATAATACATTAGATATTACTCAAATTTTATTAAAACAACATCAAAATAATTCTCATGAACTTATTTAATCTTGGATTAAACAAAGATATCATCCCTAAAAACTGCAATAAAGGTGTTGAGATATTGATGAAAGATATAGTTCATCAAATTCATGAAAACAAAAAGGGAATCTATAAGCCCAAATGATATAACAAGATACTCATAATTATCATACATACTCAAAAAAGTAGATGTCAGAATAATCAATCTATTTATTATTAGCCTGTGGTAACTCAATATGAGGTCAATGATTTCATTGTCGAGCGCATCAAATTATATGTTTAGTTTTACTCGAATTTATATAGTATAGTAGGAACCCTAGGTGATATCTCGATGGAGCCTTATATCATTAATTTAAAAAGAATATTTTGATTATTACAATAAAAGAGGAATGGGATTTTATAAATCTTGGTGTTTGTTGATTTTCAAACAGGAATTGAATCTATATTAATAAGTGAGAGAAATCAATTAGAGAAATCATGATCAATAAGGTATAGTGTCCCTTGATGATCATCCATTATCATTCTCAAGTTAAGTGAAAATATTATTTATTATTTTATTTATATACACTAAAACCAGAATTTTATATGAGTTCTCACTAGTTTTCCACTTAGTATTTGATCGATTGAGGATATTTATTACTGATGACCACTCACAATAAATTAATTTACATCGATTTAAGAACCTAAATCAATGAAGGCCTCATATAAAAGATGATGAGATGACCAGATTTGGGTTAATGATAAAATTTTCCATAAGATGGGAACATGAATATTCATGGTTTTAAGCCACAATATTTTATCAACCAAAATAATCCAATTGCACTCTCATGAAATTGAAGGGTGATAAAAGAGAAAAACATGCTAAAATATTCACAAGATTTGGGTTATGCATGAAAGAAAGAGTATTATTGTTCCATTGATTTGTGTTTGATCATACCAGAATAGAAAAAATTAAAAAGGTATAAATAAAGAACAATAGACTATAAAATTCAACCACTTTACAAATATTACAAGTGCAGAGATTGGGATTACAACAAAGGGAACCACCCAAATTGATCATTAAGAGGTTTAGAAGTACATGATGTATAAGAGGATGAAAATGGATGGATAGAGATATAAATTTTAACTCACCCATACCCCTGGTCGTGAAAAATAATAGAATAGGGGTGATGGGTAATTTTATGGGAAATTCATCACAATTTCTACAAAAAATAAGTCAAGTGCCTAATGGACTAGGTCACTATTTAAGGAAGAAGTTTCCCTCCTTCATCCAGATGGTTGACTAACCAAAATGTATTAAAATGTATTAATTGTTTTTGTATAGGTGTGATGTGGAGTTATAATTCCAATTGAGATAGAATTAACCTAATTAGAGGTATGAGGCCTTAGTTATGTCCCAAATACAGAAGGGTGGTCCAATCTGGACTGGCCAGAATTTCTTCACACCATAGACCTATTTTGGGACTCTAAATTGACCAATTAGGACATATTTTCTTCTAGAGAAATGTATCCCACATAGTTTTCCAATCTTAAAAAAACATTCATCCCAATTTTATGCACAAATTATCCACTAAAGATATTTAGGTCCACAAGAGTGCTCAAGATCTTGCACTGTTTAGTCTGTTTTGCTCGAATTCCATTGTGTGCTCTCCAAATCACATCCTCCTACAGTGTAATCATTAAAAAAAAGTAAAATTTAACTATTTAAATTTTAAAATAATTAAACTATTTAATCAAACATTAAGTGAAATTTTTTATTATTTTTTTAATTTTTAATATAAAACTTGTTTAAAATAGTAGTGTAAGGGTAGAAATAAATAGTGAATCACTATGTGATCACACTCCCACACCTAAAAATTTTCACTCATGGGAAAATCCACATTTCAAAAAAAAATTATAGATGTAGATATTCCCAATTTCATGAAGTTTTATCATTCAATGAAATTTTAAATTATTATATCAATGTGATCAATGAAAAAATGACACCAAGGAGTTATTCCTATTGATCATAGAAAAAGATGTATCATAAATTGTATCAGAATGGAATTAAAATAGAATCAAGATAAAAATATGATAAAGGAATTAAAAATCCAACAATAACACTAACTCTCAACATGTTTGTGTGAAAAAAATCATTATATTCTTTCCACTTTATATCTAGTAAATATAGGTTATTTTAAAATTTTATTCTTACCTAATTATTTCAACTGAAAATGCCCTACATTCTTTGCAATCAAATTTCAAGACCCAATCACTTAAGTATAAATAGAATTAAAACCTCAAGATCCTGACCTATATATCCACATATGTTTCGCATTTTATCACTCACCCAATTATTTATTATTATAGTTTTTGTAATTTTTGATTTCTTTTTAATTTTTTTAGGGCGTACAACATTCATATAATAGGTACGTATGCATAATTTAATTTAGTACAATAATGAAACAAATCAGATAAGGAAAAAACTTATGGGAAAATAATTTTTGAAATATGATAAACATTAACCTAACATATATTTACCTTCTATTAAGTAATAAATATTCAAACATCATGGAATGGGGTAAAAAATGTGTTGAGATATAAAGTGGAATAATTTTTCCAAAAACTACTCACACAAGGGGTATAAATCATCTCAAATGTTTCATAGAGATACAAACATTTATATCATTTACAAAAAACCAATTTACTAAAAATTTCTCCCCAATGTTAAATTCATGTAAAAATTAATTCCATAATTGACAAAAAATTTCATTAATTTTTCGAATAATATGGAATCAATAATTTCAACATGAAATTACAGTAATTTAATGATTTAGTGAGAATAATAGGGGTGGGGGGTAAAAAATAAAAAATTAATAATAAGGAAAAATGATCTTTGGTCCTTTGAAACACTTCCAAAACTTGATCTCATTGTCGAGCACATCAAATTTGATGTTTAGATTTACTAGAATTTTTATAGTATAATAGGAACCCTATGTCATCTTTCGATGGAGACGTAGTCATTAATTTTAAAATAATGGATTGATTATGAAAATAAAATAGGAATGATATTTAAGAAAACTTGGGGTTTGTTTATTTTAAAATATAAAATGAAACTATATTACTAAGTGAGAGATATTGGTTGAAAAAATCTTGATCAATCTGGGTGAGTATCCCTTAATTCTAATAAATCATCGCTCTCAAGGGAAGTGTAAAAGATCATTGATTCCTTGAATTTTACACATTAAAAATAGTATGGTATGTGATTTTTATTATGTTAACAACCAGTATTTTATTGATCAATGATATTGATTACTGGTGACTGCTCCAAAATCATCTAAATTACATGGATGTAAAAACAAAAATCAATTAAGGCATCACATCAACAATGTGATGAGATGAACATATTTTTGTTAATGATTAATTTTTACATAATACAAGAAGATTCATATTCAAGGGTTCAAGATTTTTGGAATATATCAATCGATGTAATCTATCTACACAGTCATGAAATTGAAGGGGTGAGAAAAGAGACGAAAATGCATAAATCATCAAAACATCCAGGTTATGAATAAAGGCATGTGGATTATTTTTCCATTGATTAGTATTTCATCATACAATAATAAAGAATAGTTCAAAATGTATAAATGAATCTAAATAGACTAAAAACTTGTAAATTCAATGACCTTTCAAATATTACAAGCATAGATATTGGGATTACAAAAAAGTACACCCCCCAAATTGAACATAAAGAGGTTTAGAAATACATGAAATAGAAGATGAATCAAATTGATGGAGACAGCTCTAAAATTCAACTCACCATTACCCATGTTCGTGAAACATCATAGAATGGGGTTTATGGGTGTTTTTATGGGAAAATAAATTAGAAATTTAAAAAATAAGTAAAGTGCCTAAGGGACTAAGTGACAATTCATGTAAAATTTTTCCACCTTGATCCATATTTTTGATTAAAAAACACATTAAAATGTCTTAAAATTATATGTGGAGTTGGTATTTGATTTATTTTTCCAATGGAGATCAAATCATTCCAATTGGAGGTACGAGGCCTGCGTTATGGGACAAATACATAAGGGTGATCCAATCTCTTCCACCTAGAATTTCATTACATTGTCGACCTATTTTGGGCCTCTAAATGGTCTAATTGGTCTCTATGGTCTTTTAGAGAAATTAATGACACATATGTTTTCACTCTCACACTAATTTTCAACCTAATTGGATGTAAATATTATCCATAGTAGATATTGAATTCCATAGGAGTTATAAGGTTCTTGAATAGTTTGGTTGTTTTTCCCAAGTTCCATCATGGGATCTCCAAATAACCTCCTCCTAAAATTTAATAATTAAAAAGAGAAAAATTTACCAATTTAACATTGTTAAAAATTAAATTATTTAATATGAAATTAAGTTAATTTTGTTATTATATTTTTAATTTTCAATGAAACACCAATTTAAAATAGTGGTGTAATGGTGAAAATAAATTGTGAATCTCTATAAGATCACATCCTCACACCTAAAAATTTTCACACCAGGGAAAAGTCACATTTATAAATTAACTTATTCATTTTGATATTCAAAAATTCATGAATATTTAATATTCAAAGAAATTTTAATTCATTATAGCAATGCGATCAAAGAAAAAACCACACCATGGATTTATTACCAGTGATCAAGGAAAAAGATGTTTCATAAATAGTATCAGAACAAAATTCTAGGAGATTAATGATACAAACCTAAGTAAGGAATTCAAAATTCAACCATACCACTAAGTCTCCATGTGTGTGTGTGAAAAACATTTCATGATATTATTTTCCACTTTTTATCAAGTGAATATAGGTTATTTTAAAAAAATTCTTCTTTCCTAATTCATTCCATTGAACCTGCTCTATATCCTTTGTAATCAAATTTATAGACCCACAGACTTACAAATTCATAGAAGTCAAAGCATAATCTCCTGACCAATATATCCCCATGTTTTTCACATTTAATCACTCCCCACATTATTTATTATTATTATTATTATTTTATTTATTTATTTTTAATTTTTTGAGGGTGTACAATAGTCAGATAACAGGTACACATGCATAGGTCAATCCAATACAGTAATGAAACATATAATATATGGAATGAATGTATGGAAAAATTATTTTATAAAGTTAATAAATATTATCATAACTTATATTTACCTTATGTTAAGTAAGAAATATTCACACTTCATAGTTTGATGTAAAAAATTGTGTAGATATTAAGTGGAACAATTTTCTGAAAAACTAATCACACAAGGGGTATCAATATCGTAAAAGGTTTCATAGAGATACAACCATTTATATCATTTAAAAACAACTAATATACTAAAAACCACTTCCCGGTGTTAAATTCATGCAAAACGTTATTCCATAATTGGGACAAATTTTGATTAATTGTTAAAAAAACATGGAATCATGAATTTTGACATGTTTTTTCAGTAATTTACATGATTTGGTGAACATAAGAGGGCGATGGGTAATAAATAAATAAAAATACATAAGATAGAGAAATTATATTGGATCCTTGTAAATGATGTCAAAATTTGATATCATTGTCAAGCATGTCAAATTAGATGTTTAATTTTACTAAAAATTCTACATTATAGTAGAAACCCTAAGAGGTATCTCTATGGAGCCATAAATCATTAATATAAAAGAATTTTTTTATGAAAATAAAAGAGTAATTATATTTTATAAAACTTGGGGTTTTTTTATTTTATTTATAAATTGAAATTATATTACTAAGTTAGAGAAATTTTTTGGAGAAATTGTGATCAATTCGGGTGAGTGTCCCTTGATGCTCATCTGTCATCTCTCTCAAGGGAAGTGGAAAAGATCATTTATTACTTAATTTATATACACTGAAATAAGAATGATATGTGATTTATTACTAGGTTAACCCTAGTATTTGATAGATCAACGATATTGATTACCAGTGACCACTCAAAATCTACAAAATTGTATCGATTTAAATACTAAACTCAATTAAGGAATTACATAAATAATGTGATGAGATAAATAGATTTTTTCCATGATAAAATTTTCGACAAGATAAGAAAATTCATATTAATGGGTTCAATATTTTGAATTTTGTCAATATATGTAATCCATCCACACACTCATGAAATGGAAGGGGTGATAAAAGAGATAAACACACTCAAATCATCACAAGATTCGAGTTATACATGAATGCATGATGATTCTTGTTACTTTGATTTGTATTTGATCATACCAGAATAAATAATATTCAAAGGTTATAAATGAATACAAATAGACTAAAAACCTGAACATTCAATCACATTCTAAATATTACATTCTTGGTGCTCAGGATTATTATAAAGGACCCTCTCAGATTGATCACTTAGAGGTTTAAATGTGCATGATGTGGAAGAAAAATAAAATGGATGTATAGAGATTTAAAATTATAATAACACTTACCCATGGTCATTAAACATCATATAATTGTGGTTAGTGGTGTTTTATGGGAACATACATCACAATTTCCACATAATAAGTAAGGTGCATAAAGGACTCAGTCACTATTCATGTCAGACTTTTTACTCCTTTTTATCCAGACGATTTAACAGAAAAAACATGAGAAGAAGGGGAAGTCTATCAGGTTATATTTTCCACTGTCTTATTTGGCCAGAACCTATCAATCATTTAGATCTAGAGTTTGTATGAGAGCTTAGTAAAAATTTATCAATGAGAGTTCTTATACTCTCAGTGTTAAGGCCATATCGCCTGGGGCCAAAACCAGGCATCAGCATGTCAATGATACCCATCCTAATTTGGAACGCCTGTGGGATTGGATCCCTGGTGAAAACTGATTTTTTATCCATGGTGTTAAAGAATCAGAATGTTTTTATTGTGGTTGTATTGAAGCATAAACAACATTCGGCTAAAATTAATGTGTTTACTTAGAAAATTCAGATGCATGCGGCAATGCATACTGATCCGATCAACTAGCCCATTTGGATCTTCTGGAGTAAGGGGACCAATGTGGATTTGGTTCAATCTAGTGACCAATTTATTATGGTGAAGGTAACCACTGAGACCAAATCCCACTTTTTTTCTTATGTGTATGAAAGCTGTGATGTACAACAGAGACAAAATTTGTGGCGTGATCTCAGTGACTTCGATCTGGAGAGCTGTCCCTTTATCGTTGGTGGAAACTTCAACAGCATTGCTGACCCAGAGGAGAAGTGTGGAAGGGGTTATTTACCTTGGGTTTCCAGCCTTGACTTCTCTCATTTCATGGATTGCAAGGGGCTGTTGGACATGGGGTAATGTGGGGATCACTTCACCTAGTGTAATAACCAGAAAGGAAATAGGCGCTGCTGGAGTCGTATTGATCGATGTTTGGCCAACTGTCATACCACATCCAAATATTCAGAGGTGAGGGTGGACCATATGGTACGTGCTATTTCTGATCATTCACCCATGTTAGTTTCTTTGGTTGACAGGAAAAAATGGAGCGAACAATTTAGTTTTTCAGAACAGTGGATCAACACTTAGGGGTTTCACAATCTTGTGCGAGAGGTGTGGGAAGAATCGACTCAGGGATATTCCTAGGTTTCCATCCATAATAAATTACGTCAGATCAAACACCAACTATAGATTTAGGAGAATGGAATTCCTAGCAATGACCAGGATTTTAACAACCTTAAACAAGAAGTGGCACGCTTGGACCTCAACCTAGAGGAAGAATGGGATGAATCAGATTTTGATGATTTTTCTAACAAGAAATCCATCCTAGAAGATCTTATTCTCAAATAGGAATGCATGGAAAGGGACAAATCAAGGGTAAAATCGATGCAAGAAGGTGACAAGAATACAACTTTTTTCATGCATCTATTAGGGAGAGGATTCGGCTGGTTAAACCAAATATTAGGATGGAGGATGGATCTTACTCGAATGATAAAGATGTGGTTGGAAATTTGGCTCTTCATTTCTTTCAAAATCTTTTGGAGGGTCCTAACTCCAACATGGTGAACAATTATCTGAGGGGGAGCGGGGAGATTTTTTAGGATATTCCCAGTCATGTTTCCATTGAAAACAATACATTCTTTGAGTCCATTCCTAAGGAGGAGTAGGTGCTTATGGATATGACAAATCTTATGGAAAATAGTGTATCAGGAAATGAGGGTTTCCCTATCTCATTCTACAGGGGGTCCTAGGAGGTTGTGAAGGGGGACATTGTGGCGGTCATTCATTACTTTTTTTATGGTAGTCATATTCCTAGGATTGGATGTGCCACTACTCTTGTCATGTTACCACAGATTAAAGACCCATCCTCTATTCATCACTGTTTACCCTTAAAAATGCGTCCAAATTTTTTTTCAAATGATTATATACATGATCCAAGGTCTTAGCATGTTTCTCGAGCTTCTATTTGACAGGTCGTAGGGCCCAAATGGAGTTACTAATTATGAGTTATGTACATTTCAAGTTGGGCTGGAAAACAGGTTCACAAAGCCCATTTGCGAAGCTCCCTCAATGATCACGGAGCAAGGAGGCGGGATAATCTGCGAACCCCTTTAACATTCGTGAACCCACCACGGATCAAGGATGTGAGATTCTCTATGAATCCCTTTTATGTTTGTGAACTCGCCACAGAATAAGAAGTCAGGATGCTTCGCAAACACATTTTGATGTTTGTAAACCTGCCGCGGAGAAAGCTCCAACTTCGCGCCGAGCGAGCTCTGCTTCATGGCGCCTCTTGCCTATAAATACCTAGATCACCCCCTTCAAACAGACGGTCACTCTACCCCTTGGGAGGCCGATATACCACTTTCCTTCACAAAGAGGCTCTGCGATTCCATGCTCCACGAGTAGATTCCTTTGTGAAGCTGCTCTGCGAGTCCATGCTCCGCGAGTAGCTTCCTTTATGAAGATGCTCCACAAGTCCATGCTCCTCGAGTAGGTTTACTTTGAAAAACTTATCCATGAGTCCATGATCTGGAAGCACCTTTCCATTTGTGAAGCTTCTCCATGAGACCCCATGCTCCACAAGCCCCTTTGCTCCGCGAAGCTACTTCGTGAAGACCGATCCATTACGAGGCTCCTACCATTGTTCCCACCGGTCCATATCTCAAGGGATGCGCCTCTACACCCCCACTGGGAATCGGTGCTGGGTTGCAGTCCCGACCCTCTAGGCCGATCCCTTTGCTTTTGTCATTAACCCCCATGAAAATTGGAGAGTTGCACCACAAATTTTCAGGCCAGGATGTTGGAATTTTCAATTACGCCATTATGCGCAACAACCTTGCACCTATGGAATACCATGATTCAAGATACTCTGCCAAACACCATGAAATACTTTGAGTCGACATATTACTGTTGGTCCCTTTCACATGTTGTGGGTTGAGATTCTCATCTAAAATTCTTGTGTACATTGATTCGAACCATTCCTCAAGTACTCATCCAAACCCCATCACATGACTCCTATGCCGGGTTGAACCATAAAGGGACGCTCTTGTGTAAGTCCCAAAACCAGTCATTTCTAGGCGCCTTATGCATAACAGTCCTTTTTACATGACTCTAAACAGTAGTATACCCTATTTTCCAAACATAGCATGCCTCTTACACCAAACAAGAGATGCCTTATACTCCACGCATAAGATGCCAAAAGTCCTATCTACATCACTATAAACTATAGTACACCCTATGTTCCAAACATAGGATGCCTCTTGATCTAAATAAGAGATTCCTTATGCTAAAAGAATAATATTACAATAGTCTTATCTACTTGAATTTAAACTATATTATTCTCTATCGTTCAATAATAGGATGCCTCTTGTTCCAAACAAGAGATGCCTTGTGCTCCACGCAAAAGATTCCAACCGTCGTACCTACATGAATATAAACTGTAGTGCACCCTATGTTCCAAACCTAGGATGCCTCTTGCTCCAAACAAGAGATGCCTTATGATCCAGGAATGATATGCCAACAGTCCTCTCTACATGACTATAAACTATAGTACCACCTATCTGACAAATAATAGGATGCCTCTTTCTCCAAACAAGAGATGCCTTATGTTCCATGCATGAGATACCAACAATACTTTAAACATGACTCTAAATTGTAGTGAACCCTATGTTCCAAACATAGGAAGCCCCTTGCTCCAAACAAGAGATGCCTTATGCTTCAAGGATAAGATTCTTAATTACATTATTACAATGGAATAATTTCAAGATCATTGGAATCCATTCAAAAATTCCATCACTCCGTCTCACGCTTTGCTTGTCTTTCATTCGGATATTCATCCACTTCCATGTCTGAAGGGACCCCCTAACAACCTGGTCCCATGCCGCATCGGCTCACCTACCATCCCGGGCCAACGCCCTGAAATACTTTGGAAGACACTTTGATTCAAGTCCTGTGTTTCGAACATGCTCAACAATCGACCATCATTTGTTCGTCCCCATTTTAGGCTAACACGATTTGGATGCGGTATTTCAAACACGGTCAACAGATATCCTCCATCGTCACACCACCCTCATTGCGTTCCGAATGTCGGGCATGTGATTTACACTTTTCACCACCCTTTGTTCAGACCGATTCCAATGCCCTTGGCGTTATACCACTTGTGAACTAGTGCATAAGTGTAGACCTCAATTATATGCTTCGACCCACCAGTGAGTTGAGATTCCCTCAAGACCAGAAATGAGGAAGAAACCTGGGCAGCTTCCTTGCATAAGCCCCATTCACCATTGCCGCTCCATAGTGGCACCCGGGAAGCTTCCTTACGTAAGACCCATTCACCACCCTTCATGGACACACCATTGTGCCATGATTAACAGGTCTGTGCTGCCTCTTGTTTCTCACACCAAGAAAGACTCACATGGGCTTAGAGTAAGCACCAACCATTACATCATTTCTGGGAAACCCAGAGTGTAATCCCCACACACCATTCTGAACTATGTGGTATTTGATCCTTGCCAAGGAAAGGTACTTAGGAAGCCTCACTGAGGTTCAAGCCCAACACCCAGTCATTCCAACCCCATTCACATCGGTTCACAAAGAACCATCTCGAACTACATGGACTTTGATCCTTTCCATGGTGAGGTACATAGGAAGCGTCCCTGAGGTTCAAGCCCAACACCCGGTCGTTCCGACCCCCTTCACGTAGGTTCACCCACACCATTCATAACTATGGGGACTTTGATCCTTTCCAATTCATGGTATGTAGGAAGCCTCCATGAGGTTCAATCCCTCCATACATCTAGACCCCAGGTCCTCATTCAGGTTGGTCCACCGACCCCCATCCTGAACTACGTGGACTTTGATCATTGCCAAGGCAAGGTACGTAAGAAGTCTTCCTGTGGTTCATGCCCAACATTTGGTCATTCCGACCATCTTCACATCGGTTCACCAACACCATTTGGAACTACGTGGGCATTGATCTCTATCTCCTAGATAGGGTATATAGGAAGCCTTCCTGAGGTTCATCCCCATTCGGAGGTAAGCCGTTAAAGTCCCCAATCGATAGTAATAGATCATCAGATGAACTACATGGACTTTGATCCCCTGCCACCAGGTTATGTAGGAAGCCTATAATGACCTGAAATTTTGAATAAATCTTGTTTCCTAATTTTGTGTGTTATTTTATTTTATACTCAACAAAACTGTTTCATTTGATAGCATGAGTATAATTAAAATGAGACTGTTGGGTTTTGACTATTATATGACCGTTAGTAATTATGACCTTTGGAAACTAAATGTTGCGATTATTGTCTCTAAATACAAGTTATATTTGTTAATTAATATAGAAAGAAGATTCGATGGCCTCATCTAGTAGTCTTGGGTCAATCGAATCCCATCTAACAAAACTTGGGAAGGAGGTAGCACCACTGGTCTTTTCTCTGGACCAAACCCAAGGCAAACTGCATCATGTGAAGCTAGAACAAAATCGCCTTCACGAGAAGTTCAAACTGATAAAAATTACTACTCATGTAATGTTGGCCGAGCTGCCCTCGAATTCTCTCACCTTATCACACCTTACACTTAGGTCCTATGATGGGGTTATAAGGGGCTATGTAAGGAGACCGTAACTGCTTTGTGTAATCCTTTGAGAAAAATAAAATTGTGGTTTCTTCTTATGGTGAATTTTGTAAATTTTCAAATGTTCGGATAAATTTATGATGTATATTATTTATGAATTTGAAAAAAAGAAATTTTAAAATATTTTTGTAAAGCTTTAATAATTAATGATGTGTAATTATTTTCAAAAAATGGTCTTATGAAAATGTGTTCAGTAAGAAATTTAGATTCTAATAAGATCAACTTGATTTTTTATGAATAGTAAATTATAAATAGTGATTTTACGCTTAGGATTAGTAATGTGACCAAATGGATTAGTAATATCACTTAAATAAAGTATTAATACAATATAGGCACCTTGATTAAGTAATGTGATTCAATAAAATAGGTAAATAAATGTTTTAGAAATTATTAGTCAAGTATTAGGTTTTTCGGGTGAATAGTGTTTTTTAATTAAAAATTAAATTAAAAATATTTAGAAAATTATTTTTATAAAATGGAGTTTATTTTTGAACTCGGAGCATCAATATTATGTTAAGTTAATTTTTGGGGATTTTTATGAAAAAAATGAAATTTCGGTGAATAGTGTATTTATTTAAAAATTAAATTAAAAATATTTAGAAAATTATTTTTATAAAATGGAGTTCATTTTTGAAATCAGAGCATCGCTATTTGGTTAAGGTGAAATTTTGGGTTTTTTCTGAGAAAGTTGAATTTTCGTTGAATAGTGAAAATACAGTTTTTAAGTTACGGGTGTTTAATGAAATCATTACATGATGTATTAAGTATGTGATCAATATGGTAGACTTTTGAATAGTAAAATACGGTATGAGGTGTCCGAAGTGGCCAATACCAAGGGCAAATACCATGGGAAAGCCCATGGTTTTGCCAATACCACCAATGAGGTGTCCCTTGGCCATTAATGCCTTGTCCCCTCACTTTCTCTACAAATACCAACCCTTTCCTCCTTTAGTTTTCACTCCCAACTCTCCCTTAACGAAGATTTCGTCTCATTACCTCCCAATAAGTCCTCCCAAGGTTCCCCAAGCCCTCAAGGTCCCAAACATTAAGTTTTAAGAGTTACGTTTTACGGTAAGGGATCCTACCTCTCTCTTTCTTTCCAAGTACTCTCTTTTATGTCATATCTTTTATGCTCCATGTTCTTATGTTGGAGGATGTTATTTTAGATTCTTCCTACTGTCCATTTTATGTTAATATTATGATATACCCCATCTTTTTCTCATAAATTCATTTTAAGAAGTTTTAAGTGGCGCCGTTAGGCTGCCGAATTTTTAAGGGATTCCATCACCCTTCTCGTTTTCAAGATCTATTTTCATATCAAGTCTTTCAAGTTCATTTTTATTATTTTGGGGTATTATCTCTATATATATCGTACTGATATTTTATGATCATATTTTTAGAGACCCTATTTGATCTCGTCAATTCATTTTTTTGAAGTTTAAGTGACGTCGTTAGGCTGCTGAATTTTTAAGGGATTCTTTCACCCTTCTCATTTTCAAGTTCTATTTTTTTTCAAGTCGTTCACATTCATTTTTATTATGTTGGGGTATAATATCTATATCTATCATATTGATATTTTATTTTAATATTATGAGAGACCCTATTTTATCTCTTCAATTCATTTTTTTGAAGTTTAAGTGACGCCATTAGGCTGCCGAATTTTCATAAGAGAAATCTTATTTTTGTCTTCCTTTCATGTTCTTCATTTCATATGGTATATCTTTCAAATTTCATTACCATGTTCTTAAATCAATTATATTCTGTACCTTTACTATTTTATGTGTCATTTATGAGTGGTTTACCCACTTCCTCTCTCTTTTTAATGTTTTCTAAAACCCTACAACATAGCCATTATGCTTCCGAATTTCCGTCTCAAAATGTCTCTCTCTTTTTCTCAAATTATTTTATTTTATTAAGTGAATACTCAAAGATATTTCTTATAAATGGGTATTAACATATATAGCAAAATGTTCTATTTTAAATTCTTTGATTTACATACATGATACCCTCTTTCATTTTCTGTGGGTTTAATGTGACATAAAGATCATGTCTTTAAAGCAGTTTTTAAAACATTATGATTATGAAATGAAACCAATTTATTTTATGCTATATGGGTTATTATGAAATATTTGATGATTATATATGTGGATCACATTATAACAAATGAAAATTTAAGGGTGCACCCTGATAGCACTCCAATTCATTGGGTAAAGACTTAATCTCTAGAGATGACCATTTTTAACGACGCCTTGGTGAATAACCTTGGTAATTTTTAATGACACCTTGGGGATGGAACTTGGTGAAACAGAAATGATTGTCTATGTTAAATGTTGTAGCCACACATTCAAGTTATGAAACAAGTTATTTTTATTATGATATGCCTCATGAACTCTTTCTCATGCCTTAAAGTTATTTTTCATGGATTTTGATGTATCTCAAGTTCTCATGTAAAATGTTTCCCTTGTTTCCCTTACTAGGCATTCTTCTCACCCTTTCCTTTGATATATGCTCCCAGGTTATGATATGTTGTAATAAACTTAGGATGAACAAATGAAGAAGCCTTTCAAGTGTTTAAGAAGAATGTTTTTGTTGTTTTCATGTATTAAGTTCCTGGTTTCCAAGACACTAAACCTTAAAGATCCTCAGTTTTGTATAATGTAATTAAAGTTTATGTGATAAAAAGGCGGGATGATATAGTTGGTATCAAAGGATGGTTTAGTTATTTTTGGAAATTAGGATATGAAAAATCTAGGAATAACTCTATAGAAAAGTTTAAATATAGGAAATCTTCCTGGTATTTTGGTGAGTATTGAGTAAGGGGTTGCCAAGAAAATACATCCCTATCTGGATACGAGTAGGTAGAGGTGGATCTGGCACAGATGTACATAGGGGTAAAACCCAAAAACACTGCTTTGAGCTAGACTCAAATGGGAACAATTACATGACAATAGGCCTTGCTGCACTCTTGGTTACGACACTCTCGAGTGATATGCTTTGGTAAATTCATAGGCTTAGTATGAACCATTATTAAAGGAATAAAGATAAAATAAAATAAAGATTCACATTAGAATATATGATCATGGATAACCTAGATTGGAACCTAGGGGATCATAAGTTAGGGTATACTTTCCTTCTACAAGTTTATCCTTCTATTCTTAAAGTTTCCTTTTAATGATTATTGGATAAGTATTTAAGCCCCTAATTATACTTTATTTTCTTAGTTCATGGCGGGAAATGGAAGAACATGTCCCAACAACCAATGTGATAGGAAATGTGACGATTTCCCTATTAATGTGACATAGATGATGAGAGATCAAGTTGAACATATTATGATTATGCCAAACCAGCTACCAAAAATCACAATTAATAATTGGTACCTAGTTGAATTCCCAAATTCATCAAGGAAGAAGAAGACGAAGTCTCAAGGATGTTCATCTGATAAAGTTGGTAAGGGAAAGAAGACCCAATTCCTTTATGCAAAAAGTGCGGAAAGTGGAACCCAGGAGAATGTCACAAAGGAACTGCGATATGTTTTAAGTGTGGGGTGATAGGGTATAAAGTATCCAATTGCATCAAAAAAATGGATAATGTGATGAATAGAGATAAGGTTTGATCTAATGTACCTTATACTCTTCAATGTCGTAAATATGGAGAAGTTGGACATTATTCAAGGAAATGATCTCTTGGAAGGGATGAGAAGCATGATGGGAATCAACAATCTTCAAGGAAAAGGGAACAATGCAAGTCCTATGTTGAGAAGGATCATGATGACTAAGGTACAAGAAACTTCTTCGCAATAATTGTCTATGTCATGTTGTATTCTAGTCCGTGCCCTATGAGAATATCTTTAATGTTTTCTAAGAACATAAAGTCATTACCTAAGATGGTTTTATATCATTAAGGAATACATCTATTATTATGTACTAGATGGTGATGTTGTGAAGATGTTCTTCTTAAAAAAAGACGATTAGGGGATTAAAATATGATTATTATTTTGGAAGACACTCACTATTTTGGGGAACCCTATATGATCGATGTAAATATATTACTATGGTATTTTATTTGAGGATTAAAGGTTGACTTATATTTTTATGAATCAATGAATTTAAGGTGAACTTATAGTAATTTAGGTTACTTATGGAAATGATTAACCTATCTTGGGGAAAATATGTTTAGGTTAGTTACTTTTGTTATAGGATGTTAGGAGTGGTTGATGTTGTTTGGAGATAAACGATAAAGTTTAGACTATGTTATCAAATCCTTCTTATATTTGGGTTTCAATCTTAGTTTGGTTTATTTTGAGGAATTTTAATGGTCTATGTTGAACATTGGGTAGTACCGTGGAATTTTGAAGATTTAGAAGTAATTTCCCTTCCTATGGGATTCTTTCTTTTGGAATAGTTGTTTTATCTTACCCTTTCTATTTTGGGGATAATGTTTAAAGATAGAATAAATATATAGTTAATCTTTTGTGGATTATGTGATTCTCTAGAAGATGATTCTTGTGCTTTTGATGAGACCAAGTGTTTTTGAATGCTCATCGTTTGGAGAGAAGATTAGTTTTGTTAGGAACTTATTAAAGGATGAAAATCTACTTGAAGGCAAATATATTTCCTTATGTTTTTATTCTATGTAGTAAATGAATTCCTCAAAATTATGAAAAGGAATATAAAACAAAAGCATTGTTGGTTTACATTTCTTACTGGGTAATCACAGAACATTTACTCACATCATAAGTTTGTGATTTTCTTATGGTTAACATTCTCCTAATCATGTTTTCTATCACTCTCCCTCATAACTTGATCCTTTGTTTTCTCCTCCAAATCCATGTTTTCCTACATGTAATCCTAGTATGGGTTAACTCGGGTGACCTTTGTAATTATCTTTCTTTCTTTTAAAGTAATAGTTTTACTGACTCCTTTTCCGATGCGGGACTTTCAATGAAATATCCAAACCCAATTTTAAAAATTGTGAGGACACAATTTATTAAGGGGGGAAGAATGTAACGACTCGAAATTTTGAATAAATCTTGTTTCCTAATTTTGTGTGTTATTTTATTTTATACTCAACAAAACTGTTTCATTTGATAAAATGAGTATAATTAAAATGAGACTGTTGGGTTTTGACTATTATATAACCATTAGTCAGTATGAAATTTGGAAATTAAATGTATCGATTATTGTCTCTAAATACAAGTGATCTTGGTTAATTAAAATAGAAAGAAGATTTGATGGCCTCATCCAGTAGTTTTGGGCCAATCGAAGCCCATCTAACAGAACATGGGAAGAAGGTAGCACCATTGGGCTTTGCTCTGGACCAAACCCAATCCGAACATCATCGTGTGAAGCTAGAACGAAATCACCTTCGTGAGAAGTTCAAACTGATAGAAATTACTACTCGTGCAATGTTGGCCGGGACGCCATCAAATTCTCTCACCTTATCACACCTTACACTTTGGTCCTATGCTGGGGTTATAAGGGGATATATAAGGAGACCGTAACTGCTTTGTGTAATCCTTTGAGATAAATAAAATTATTTTTTCTTCTTATGGTGAATTTTGTAAATTTTCAAATGTTCGGATAAATTTAGGATGTATATTATTTATGAATTTGAAAAAAAGGATATTTTAAAATATTTTTCTAAACATTAAATAGTTAATGATGTGTAATTATTTTCAAAAAATGGTCTTCTGCAAATGTGTTCAGTAAGAAATTTAGAATCTAATAAGATCAACTTGATTTTTGATGAATAGTAATTTATGAATAGTGATTTTACGCTTAGGATTAGTAATGTGACCAAATGGATTATTAATATCACTTAAAGAAAGTATTAATATAATATAGGCACCTTGATTAAGTACCGTGATTCAATAAAATAGGTAAATAACTGTTTCAAAAATTATTAGTCAAGTATTAGGTTTTTTAGGTGAATAGTGTTTTTTATTTAAAAATTAAATTAAAAATATTTAGAAAATTATTTTCATAAAATGGAATTTATTTTTGAACTCAGAGCATCAATATTATGTTAAGGTAATTTTTGGGGATTTTTCTGAAAAAAATGAATTTTCGGTTAATAGTGTATTTATTTAAAAATTAAATTAAAAAAATTTAGAAAATTATTTTTATAAAATGGAGTTCATTTTTGAAATCAAAGCATCGCTATTTGGTTAAGGTGAAATTTTGGGTTTTTTCTGAGAAAGTTGAATTTTCGGTGAATAGTGAAAATACAGTTTTTAAGCTACGGGTGTTTAATGACATCATTAAATGATGTATTAAGTATGTAATCAATATGGTCTACTTTTGAATAGTAAGATAAGGTATGAGGTGTCTCAAGTGGCCAAAACCATGGGCAAATACCATGGCCAAGCCCATGGTTTTGCCAATACCACCAATGAGGTGTCCCTTGGCCATTAATGCCTTGTCCCCTCACTTTCCCTATAAATACCCACCCTTTCCTCCTTTAGTTTTCACTCCCAACTCTCCCTAAATGAATCTCTGGTCTCATTACCTCCCAATAAGTCCTCCCAAGGTGCCCCCAAGCACTCAAGGTCCCAAACATTGAGTTTTAAGAGTTACGTTTTAAGGTAAGGGATCCTACCTCTCTCTTTCTTTCCAAGTACTCTCTTTTATGTCATATCTTTTATGCTCCATGTTCTTATGTTGGAAGATGTTCTTTTATATTCATCCTACTGTCCTTTTTATGTTCATATGATGAGAGACCCCCCTATTTCTCTCATCAATTAATTTTAAGAAGGTTTAAGTGGCGTTGTTAGGCTGCCGAATTTTTAAGGGATTCCTTCACCCTTCTCGTTTTCAAGATCTATTTTCATGTAAAGTCTTTCAAGTTCCTTTTTATTATTTTGGGGTATGATCTCTATATCTATAATACTGATCTTTTATGATCATATTATTAGAGATCCTATTTGATTTCATCAATTCATTTTTTTGAAGTTTAAGTGACGCTGTTAGGCTGCCGAATTTTTAAGGGATTCTTTCACCCTTCTCATTTTCAAGTTCTATTTTCTTGTCAAGTATTTCATGTTCCTTTTTATTATGTTGGGGAATGATATCTATATCTATCATACTAATATTTTATTTTCATATTATAAGAGACCCTATTTGATCTCTTCAATTCATTTTTTTTAAGTTTAAGTGACGTCGTTAGGCTGCCAAATTTTCATAAGAGAAATCTTTTTTTTCTTCCTTTCATGTTCTCCATTTCATATGGAATATCTTTCAAATTTCATTAACATGTTCTTAAATAAATTATATTCTATCCCTATACTGTTTTATGGATCATTTATGAGTGGGTTACCCATGTCCCCTCTCTTTTTAATGCTTTCTAAAACCCTACAACATAACTGTTATGCTGCCGAATTTCCGTCTCAAAATGTCTCTCTCTTTTTCTCAAATTCTTATATTTTATTAAGTTAATACTCAAATATATTTCTTATAAAGTGGTATTCACATATATACCAAAATGTTCTATTTTAAATTCTGGTATTTACATACATGATACCCTCTTTCCTTTTCCGTGGGTTTAAAGTGACATAAAGATCATGTCTTTAAAGCAGGTTTTAAAACATTATGATTATGAAATGAAACCAATTTATTTTATGCTATATGGGTTATTATGAAATGTTTGATGATGATATATGTGGATCACATGATAAAAAAATAAAATTTAAGGGTGATCCCTAATAGCACTCCAATGCATTAGGTAAAGACTTAATCTCCAGAGATGACCATTTTTAACGAAACCTTGGTGAATAACCTTGGTAATTTTTAATGAAACCTTGGGGATGGACCTTGGTGAAACAGAAATGATTGTCTATGTTAAATGTCTTAGCCACATATTCAAGTTATGAAACACATTATTTTTATTATGATATGCCTCATGAACTCTTTCTCATGCCTTAAAGTTATTTTTCATGACTTTTCATGTATCTCAAGTTCTCATGTAAAATGTTTCCCTTCTTTCCCTTAATAGGAATTCTGCTCACCCTTTCCTTTGATGTATGCTCCTAGGTTATGAGATGTTGTAATGAACTTAGGATGAAAAAATTAATAAGCCTTTCAAGTGTTTAAGAATAATGTTTTTGTTTTTTTCATGTATTAATTTTCTCGTTTCCAAGACACTAAACCTTAAAGATCCTCGGTTTTGTATAATGTAATTAAAGTTTATGTGATAAAAAGGTAGGATTCTATAAAGCCTCCCTAAGGTTCAAGCCCATCATTCATGTATCATTCTAATATCTCCCTCAAGCCTATGTGTTTCGGGATGTTCATTCCCCAACACGGAGGTTCCACTTCCTCCGGGTCTCATCCACGCATCTATTGTCACGGGCCACCTACTTAGGTGTCCCATCGTCTCAATGAACTACCTGGACTTTGATTACCTTCCACGGGGATATGTAAGAAGTCTTTTTGAGGATCAATACCAACATTATCATCGTCCTCACGTTGGTTCCATCTCATTGCCCCTCTATTTCATTCAACTCTCCATCATCCATCCTAATTATCACGCGGTCCGCCACATCCCAGTGAGATCATGCCATTCATCCCAGTGCCACTCCTCATGGAACCCAGGTAGATAACCATGCGTAAGCCCCCAAACAATCCATAACCATCTAACCAAGAGTATCCCTCTTGTGATGGGCCACTAACCACACATAATCCCCATCATGTCTCTGGGTCGTTGTCCTTTGTGTACACCCTGATTCATCACCCCTTCGAACTATGTGAGTTTTGATACTTGTCGTCTACACAGGGTACATAGGAAACCTCCAAGAAATTCAATCCCTGCCAATGGTAAACCTTGGGGTTCTACCATTCTTGGGTGCGCACTCCCTTATCCGCCCCTAGTGGTGTACATATCAGCCTTAATGGTGTGACATATTCCCATTATGGGACACACCACTTCGGATCCATCCTCATTGGGAGTTCTGATCCATCCACCTGGTAAACACTACTAGAACTCTCTCCCAGGGATGTACCAATATGATCTGTCTCCATGGGATGTTTTGATCACCCTCATTAAGTCTCAGCAAGATGTTAAAATCGTGGCCTACCTCATGTTAAACATGATATTCTTGAGGAAAACCTCGGAAGACACACCTTTCATGTAACCATCTCCTCTAGATGTTAAACATGTAGCATACCTTGTGTTAAACATGGGAAGATGAGGAAAACCTCAGAGACATGACTCCGACATAATATACCCCATGACCGACGTGGGATGCCTCAGGTTCTTCACCCTTAAGATGACCTCTTATGAGAAAGAATACATGCTCCCCAATGTCCACGCACCCAGAGATTCCCCGACATGCCTGATGTTGTCATCTACTCCGACCAAACGTTTCTACCATGTCAATACCCCATGGAATGTCCTGACAGAATTAGTGTAATTAACCAATGTCCACAAAGATATAGAACTGGGAATGAGATTCACGAACCATGACTTAAATCTATAAGGGAGACCCGGACTAGGTGATGAGTTTCAAGGAGGAATCCACAGAAGGAAGAACCGACATCCCATCATCCCATTTGGATCAAGGGCCAAACATCCCTGAACAAGGAATGGATGACGACCGCCTTTGGAAAGTAGGAATGCGTGGAAAAAATCAGCACATCCTCGACATATGGACGTGCGCCCAGACAAAATCGTCAGAAAAAAATGGTGAACCCGATGTGAATCTCTTCTCCTTCAATAGAGATTAGACCAAATATGTTAGATAAATTGAGGCATCACCCATGTGAATCCCCTCTCCTTCATATGTGAGAGGATGATTACCATCAGGTGTGTGAAGACTATGGTCCATTGGATCCTTGTTGACTCTACCACCTCAAGAGGCCGCATAGGGGGCATCCGTCCCCGACTCCATCGGCTCCTCGCTGACTCCGCCGCCTTAGGAGGTCGCGCAGGGGGTACCATCCCCCAACTCCCTTGGCTCCTCGCTGACTCTGCCGCCTTAAGAGGCTAGGCAGGGGGAATCGGCCCCCGAATCCCTTGGCTCCTCGCCACCTCTGCCTCCTTAAGACGCCACGCAGGGGGCATCCGCCCCCGACTCCATCGGCTCCTCGCCGACTCTGCCACCCCAAGAGGTCGTGCAGGGGGCATCGGCCCCTGAATCCCACAACTCCTTGACGACTCTGCCTCCTTAAGAGGCTGTGCAGGGGGAATCATCCCCCAACTCCATCGGCTCATCGCCAACTCTGTTGCCTTAAGATGTCGTGAAGGGGGCATCCGCCCCCAACTCATTCAGCTCCTCATCGACTCTTCCGCCTTAAGAGGTTGTGCATGGGGTATTCTCCCCTGAATCCATCAGCTCCCCACCGACTTTTCCGCCTTAAGAGGCCACATAGGGGGAATCCGCCCCAGACTCCATCAGCTCCTCGCCAACTCCACCACCTTAAGAGGCCGCGCAAGTGGCATCTGCCACCCGACTCCATCGACTCCTCACCGACTCTACTGCCTGAAGAGGCCACGCAGGGGGAATCCACCCCTAACTCCATCAGCTCCTCACCAACTCTTCCGCCTCAAGAGGCCGCACATGGGGTATCCGCCCCCCGAATCCATAGGCTCCTCGCTGACTCCTCCGCCTGAAGAGGCTATGTAGGGGGCATCCTCCCTCGACTCCATCAGATCCTCGCCGACTCTGCCGCCACAGGAGTCCGCGCAGGGGGCATCGGCCCCCGACTCCCTCGGCTCCTCACTGACTCTGCTGCCTTAATAGGCCAAGAAGGGGGCATACTCCCCCAACTCCATCAGCTCCTCTCCGACTCCGCCGCCCTAAGAGGCCACGCAGGGGGAATCGGCGCCCGACTCACTCAGATCCTCACTGACTCTACCGCCTTAATAGGCCGCGCAGGGGGAATCAGCTTCCGACTCCATCAGCTCCTCACCGACTCCACTAACTTAAGAGGTAATGCAGGGGGCATCCACCCCTGAATCATTTAGATTCTTGCTGAATCTGCTGCCTTAAGAGGCCGCGTAGGTGGTATCCTCCACCAGACTCCATTAGCTCCTTGCCGACTCCGCCACCTGAAGAGGCCGTGCATGTGGCATCCACCACCCGAATCCATTGGCTCCTCGCCGAATCCACCACCTCAAGAGACTATATTGGGGGCATCCACCCCCCGAATCCATCGGCTCCTCACCTACTTCGCCACCTCAAGAGGACGTGTAGGCGGCATCCACCCCCGACTCCATTTGCTCCTCACCGACTCTGCCCCCTTAAGAGGTCGTGTAGGGGGAACCTACCTCCGACTCCATTGGCTCCTCACTGACTCTGTCGCCTAAAGAGGCTGCACAGGGGGCATACGCCCCACGACTCCATCAGCTCCTTGCCGACTCTTCCGCCTTAAGAGGCCGCACATGTGGAATCCAAAACTCGACTACATAGACTCCTCACCGACTCCCCCGCCTCAAGAGCCCATGTAGGGGGCATCCACCATCGAATCCGTAAGATCCTCGCCGACTCCGCCATCTTAAGAGGCCGCGCAGGGGGCATCCAACACCGACTCCATCGGCTCCTCACCGACTCCGCCACCTAAAGAATCCGTGCAGGGGGAATCCGCTCCTGACTCTATTGGCTCCTCGCCGACTCCATCCTCCTAAGAGGTTGCACTGGTGGCATCCACCCTCGAATCCATCGACTCCTCACAGAATCCATCACCTTAAGAGGCCACACAAGTGGCATCCACCCCTGAATCCATCAGATCCTTGCCGACTCCATCACCTTAAGAGGCCGCACATGTGGCATCCACCCCCCAACTCCATAGTCTCTGCTCCGACTCCACCGACTTAAGGGGCCGCGTAGGGGGAATCTATCCTCCACTCCATCGGCTCCTCACAGACATCGATTCCTTAAGAGGCCGCGCAGGGGGCATCCTCCCCCGACTCCAACGGCTCCTCACAGACTTCACTGCCTTAAGAGGTCGTGTAGGTGGTATCCTCCATCCAAATCCATCAGCTCCTCGCCGACTCCTTCACCTAAAGAGTTGCGCAGGTGGCATCCGCCACCCAACTCCATTGGCTCCTCCCCGACTCCGCCAACTTAAGAGGCTGCATAGGTGGCATTCGCCACCCGACTCCATCTGCTTCTCACTGACTCTGTCGCCTTAAGAGGCCGCACAGGTGGCATCCGCCCTCGACCCCTTCGGCTCCTCACCGACTCCGCCGCCTGAAGAGGCTGCGTAGGGGGCATCCGACACCTGACTCCATCAGCTCCTCGCCGACTCTGTTGCCTCAAGAGGCCGCGTATGTGGAATCCGTTACCCAAATCCATCGGCTCCTCACCGACTCTGCCGCCTTAAGAGGCTGCACCGTGGGAAGCTGACCCTGACTCCATCGGCTCCTCACCGACTCTGCCACCTTAAGAGGCCGCGCAGGGAGAACCCGACCTCGACTCCATCAGCTCTTCGCTGACTCTACCGCCTTAAGAGGCCGTGCAGGGGGCATCCGCCTCTAACTCCATTAGCTTCTCACTGACTTGACCATCGAAAAAGACCTCGTAGGGGGCATCCGCCTCTAACTCCATCAGCTTTATGTGATCCAAATAGATCAGAATCAAACTTTTCATAAATAATCCATAGAGAATAAAAGAAATGAGTTTCATTTAAAGATAGTGACATTTTAAAAGTTATTTAAAATAAGATCATTATGTCATTTATAACCCATGGATAGGGAGTGAGGGTTATATGTATGTCAATTCTGGAATCAAATATATCATATTTACATATTTATGAACACCTATAGAAATGAAAGATTTCTGGGTATTCATATAAATAAAACAAGATAATTTATGGTGAGAAAAAGGTAGAAATTTTGAGGCAAAATTTGTGCATCATAACGGCTATATAACATGGTTTTAGAAAACATTGAAAAGAGAGGGGACAAGGGTAACACACACATAAATAATTCAAAATACCATATGGGTACATAATAAAATCATGGTATGGATATTTTAATGAAAAACTACATGAAAATGAAACATTAAATAAAATAGAAGATTTGATTACTTTTACGAGAAATTCGACAGCCTAACGACGTCACTTAAAAATTCAGAAAACAAATTGATGAGATCATAAAGGGTCTCTCAACAATTAGAAATGAAATTTAAATTAATGAGAACATATAAGAACATACCATCAACATAAAGAGATGGAAACTAGAAGGCACAACATAAAGGAAGTCATGGCTTAAAAGAGGAGGTTGAAAGATTCCCTTACCTTGAAGAGTAACTTAGAAAGCTTGAAGGTAGGGACCATGGGAGGCTTGAGGGAAACTTGGGAGGACTCTTTGGGAGGTAAAGAGACCATAAATTTATTGGGGAGGATTTGGAAATGAAATGAATGAGGGAATGTCTTGGTATTTATAGGAGAAGTGAGGGGACAAGTCATTAATTTCCAAGGGACACCTCATCGGATGGGATTTAACATGGTATTTTCCCATGGTATTGGCCAAATGGGACACCTCACAGCATATATTACTATTCATAAGTCGACCAGAATGATTACATAATTATTACATTCTTAATGATTTCATTGAACACCTCAAACTCAAAACTGTATTTTCACTATTCACCGAAAATTCAACTATTTCAGAAAACCCCCAAAAATTAACCTTAACCTAATATAGATTCTCTGAATTCAAAAATGAACTCCATTTGATGAAAATAATTTTCTAAATATTTTTAATTTAATTTTTAAATAAAAACTTTATTCACTGAGAATTAAACTGTTTCAGAATAATCCCTAAAATTCACCTTAACCAAGTATTGATGCTCTGATTTCATAAATGAACTCCATTTTATGAAAATATTTTTTTAAATATTTATAATTTAATTTGTAAATAAAAGCACTATTCACCAAAAAGAAAACTAATACTTAACTAATAATTTCAGAAATAGTTATTTACTTATTTTATTGAATCACATTACCTAATTAAGGTGCCTAAAATATTATAATACTTTCTTAAGTGAGATTACCATACCATTTGGTCACATTACTATTCATAAGAGTAAAATTACTATTCACCAAAAATTAATTAGATCTTATTAGACTATAAATTTCTACTGAACACAACTTTAGAAGACCATTTTTTGAAAATCATTAAACATTATTAATTATTTAAGGTTTACATAAATATATACAATATCATTTTTTCCAAAAAAAAGTCATCAATGATATACATACTATATTTATCTGGACATTTGAAATTCACAAACTTTACCAAGAAGAAATAACAATTTTATTTATATCAAAGGATTACAAAAAGTATCTAAGGTCTCGTTACATATCCCTTTATAATACCAGCATAGGACCTAAGTGTAAGGTGTGCTAAGGTGGAAAAATATTGGGGTGACTCAGCCAACATTGCTCGAGTGGTGACCTCTATCAGCTTGAACTTATCCCGTAGGTAATTCCATTCAAGATTCAAATGATGGAGTTCGGCTTGGGCTTGGTCCAGAGAAAAGCCCAGTGGTTCAACCTACTTCCCAAGATCCATCAGATGGTCTTCGAATGGTCTGAGTCTACTGGATGAGGACATTGAATCTTCTTTCAATATTAATTAACCAAGATAAGTTGTATTTATAAACAAAAATTGTAACGTTAAGAGTTTAGCTTCTAACGGTCATATTGACCAACGGTCATATAACAGTCGAAACCCAATGGTCTTATTTAATTATACTCACTTAATTAATTAAAGAATATAGTTTTGTTGAGTATAAAATAAAATAACACACAAAAATAGGAAACAAAATTTTATTCAAAATTTCAGTTTGTTACATTCTTCCCCCCTTAAGAAATTTCATCCCTGAAATTTTAACTCGTACCCTAAAAAGAGAAAAGGTGTGGTTACTTATGCCTCATAGAATCCTATGGTTCTTACGTGGATTCTTCGAATTTGTGGTTCCTCCAAAACACCTTGAAATGGTGGGTAGTCTTTATGCTCCTCATAAGAGAGGTCATGTTCAAGTTGTACCACATTTGGGTTTAGTACATGTGAAGGGTCAGGTATGTACTTCCTCAAGAGGGATATGTGGAAGACATCATGAACTTGTGATAGATTTAGAGGGAGTGAAAGCTGATAGGCCACTGCTCCTACGCGATCAACGATTTCATAGGGGTCAATGTACCTAGGGCTGAGCTTCCCTTTCTTCCCAAACCTCATGACTCTCTTCCAAGGTTAAAATCAAAGATAGACCTTGTCACCAACATCAAACTTCAAGTCCCTTTGTTAGTTTTCGGCATAGCTCTTTTGCCAAATGTGATCGCCTTAATGTGTTTTTGGATGGCATGGACCTTTTCTGTCATCTCTTGCACAAGATCAGGCCCAAGAATCTTTCTCTCACCAGCTTCATCCCAACAAGTAGGAGTTCTACATCGCTTCCTATATAGAGCTTCATATGGTTCCAATTGAATTCTCGAGTCACTACCACAAAACTGGGCAAGGCATGCGCCTGCCTTTATCAGCGCTAACGGAAAAGCGCTGATAAAGGGCCGGAACTTTATCAGGGATTTTCATTTTAGCACTGATAAATACATCCTTTATCAGCGCTTTTTACTAGCGCTGATAAAGGCTCACACAGATTTGTTAAAAACCCGCGGGTCCTCTTCCTCCTCCCTGCACCCGGTCAAGCTCTCGTGGAAGCCCTCCTCTGCACCGCTGCTGCCGCCTCCTCCTCCTCCGTCGTGGCCACCACCACCTCCTGCTCCTCCTCCTCCGGCCGCCACCTCCTCCTCCGGCCACCTCCTCCTCCTTATCCTCCTCCTCCGGCCGCCGCCTCCTCCTCCTCCTCCTCCTCCGGCCACCGCCTCCTCCTCCTCCTCTGCTCCTCCTCCTCCTCCTCCTTCTCCTCCACCACAGACTCGTCCTCCTCCTCCCCCACCGGCGTTTCCTCCTCCTCCTATTCCACTGCCTCATCCTCCTCCTCCACCGGCGCCTCCTCCTCCTCCTCCTCTGCCTACTCTGCTGCCTCCTCCTCCACCGCGGTTTGAGAGGTTCCTCAAGTACTCAGGTGAGTCTCACAAGCTTTATTTTAGTTTTATATGATGTTTTTTTGGAGATTTTTCAAATGAAACATGGTTTTGTGTTCATATTTTTTGAGAAACAATGTAGAACCTTGAGCATGAGGAGGTTTTCAGTCCTCTTTCTAAATCACATAGTTGAATTTCATGGTTAGTGAAGGTTAACCATGGGATATCTTAGAGGAAACCATGTGAGGTGGATTTTATTTAGGGATTAACATACCATTTTTTCATGATTTCATACAAAACATGTGAAATTTTGTAGACTGAGGTAGTTCCAATTTACATAATTAATGCATAGTTTGGTAAACTATGTTGACCAAATATTTGAAGGGGTTTTCTTGTACAGTGCCACCACATTATTAATATATGGTTTGGAAAATTTTGTAGAACATTAAAATTATATTTTCATCTTTTTCCCTCTGAAATTCCAATAGGGGAAGCCCCCATTTCTCATCCTCCCTCTTATACAATGCCCAATCGACCCACCCCCTTATTCCTCTTTGATTCTCCTTTCCATGGGGAGTGTTTTAGTGGATTTATTCAACAATTTTAAGTGATTTCACCATCTTACTTACATTTTATTATTTATATTTAGTTTCTATTGATTTTTGATTTATCTAGATTAGGTTTTATGGGTGATTCAACTGGAGCATGGTGGTATCATATTGATTTGATGGGGGTGTTTTCCTAACTCATGTATAAGAGGCATCATGATGGTATCTTCAAGTCACCAATCATTATGAAGGATTTGTGTTTCCTTTTGTAGTTTTCATGGATATTGGATTAAATTATATAATGTTGTCTATGGATTTGGTTCTGATGGTTGGGTATTTTTCCTAAGATGGCACTAAGATCCCACTTCAGATCTTATATGGATTTTTGGTCTTGGTTCTAACATGAAAAGTCCACAAGATGAGTTTCTAGTGAATATAACAAGTTTAAATTGATTTGGATAATTAATTATAAATGTTATAATTTAATAATTTTGGTTTTTTGGAGAGAGGAAGGAGCTATATTGATGAGTTGATCTTGGGGTAGACAAATGGACGAGGCTTAGCGAGCCTAGGAAAAGTTTTCAACTTGGAATTAAAATAGTAGAAACATATAAAATAGGTATGTGGTCCTGATAATTTCTTTATAGATTTATAAATTCCTTAATGGGTGTTATTAGAGTGAGTGTGACTTAGAGGACCTTGTTAGGGGGAACCCGGAGACCTCTTGGAATACATTCTGTGACTTTTATGTATTTGTTCCCATAGGCCACACATGGAACTAGTGATACATCAGAGCCCTTGGCCTTATTGAATTTAACCTAAAGTGTGTGAACATCCCCCTTGGGGATGTGACTACTTGGGTGGTTATAACTTTTTAAGGTTGTTGATAGGCTGGATGTGTAGACTGACCCAGAACAAACCTATATATTGAAATGGGACATGAGCCATCTCTTGAGACTATTTATAGTATGGAATATTACCATGTAAATATTATGAGGCTATACCATGTACGACACTGATAAATAATATGATGCTCTCATGTGATGAGTGTTTCACTACATCATGTGCTTCTGTTGGATGGTGACGTTGCAATGATGGTCTTCATTCTTAACAGCTTATTGATCCAAACCTTTAATGGTTTTCCTTTCTAAACATTGGTTTCAATGTATTAAGGTCTTTCTCCGGTTTCATTTCAGCCCTTCATTTTAAAATAACAACTGTATAACAACATGAATAACATAACTAAAGTTGATAGAGAAGAAAATTTATGAAGGCATTGGATTCCCTTCGAGCCAGATGGATTAGTGTTGTCCCCATGGATAGTAAAACCCATTTTGGAGATCATGGAATAGTTGATAATAGGTTGTTTGGATCATTCATTGCTTCTAGATATTTGTCCAGATTTTCCTTGGTGTTTTTGGTTTATACTTCTCTCAATCCCTACTGGTGTAAGTTCTTTTCACCTTGTGTTTGTACTTATACTCTTTTTTTTAATTGAGTCCTTTGGGGCATGAATTAGGTGACCAATTCATGTCACCACTTTTATTAAAAAAAATGACCTTAAGGTGGTATTTTATTGAAATGGAAAAAATTACATAGTAGTGAGGTCTATGATACTACTAATAGGGACATTGATTTTGATTAGTGATTATATTTGTTATGAAAAGTGGATAGGTGAGAGATTTCAGTCCTTATTGTGTATTTGGCCTGTTTGGTTGAGTGTCCTGCACTACTGGGGTTAAGTTGTTGGGAACAATTTTATACTAGTATGGATACTACTCAAGTTGTGATAATGGGATGGAGGTTTTCCAGGTTATTATCATATTCACCAGGGTGAGTTTATATCTACGGTAATTATCAATGTATACAAGGGTGAAAGACCTCATGATAATTTTTATGGTTGGTATAATCATCACAATGTTCTCAAATACACATTGGCACTATCCAAAGTTGGTATGGATGATCGAGGCTACGAACCTGAGGATCAATGATGATTTATTTATTTATTTATTAGATATTATTTATTTATTCAGAGCATGAAACATGCACATATAACTAAAAATTAGAATTTATGAAACCACATTGGTGGTTCCCTACTGAGTACCCAAGAAATCCTCATGTATTGAAGGTCAGGTAGAATTGGGTACCAGTTTTGCCAGATCGAGTTGGAGTAACTTTGATGGGTTTTAGAGATCTATATGATGTGAGGCTTGGGGATTGTAGTGGTTCCCAATATATTTTTTATTTTGGTATTTATTTATTCCTTTATTTCCTTGAAGTATCTTGTTTTTTATCTAAATTATACTCATATTCCTTCTCCTTTAACCTATATACTTATCCTATGGATTTTAAATAGGATCAATATAAATAAATAATGGATGAATGCCAATTGGTTGACAAAAGAGTATGAAGAAGGCGTGAAAGAATTTATCAAGTTTGTAATAGATCATGCATGTGACTCTTCTCAAATCCTTTGTCCTTGTTTACGCTATTGTTATTCAAAACAAATTAGTCCAGATGAGTTGGAAGAACACTTGATCTGTCACGAAATAGATCAAAGTTATACATGTTGGAATAAACACGGCAAAACAAAGAATGTAGGTAGTGACTGGGGTGACACTACGTTTTATGGATCATCTGATATGATTACAAACATGAACAATGAAGATGACCGCATGGAGGATGTGATTACAGATGTGAACGATGATGAAGATTGTATTGAGAAAATGACAAGGACCTTCGAAGATGAACTTCGTGATTGCCCAAAAATTGTTTGAGAAGTTAAAAAGTTGTGCAAAGACGCCATTGTATGCTTGTTTCACTAAATATACAGCATTGTCAGCCGTACTGAAGCTGTATAATTTGAAAGCAGATAACGGGTGGAGTGACGACAGTTTTACGAAACTACTTGCCCTCTTGAATGACATGCTCCCATAAGACAATGAGCTCCTGAGCCGAACATACGATTCCAAACGAATGCTATGCTCTATGGGTATGATCTCTGAAAGAATACAAGCTTGCCCGAATGACTGTATACTGTTTCGCAAGGACCACAAATCACTTAAAGAATGCCCAAAGTGTGGTGCTTCTTGATACAAGAAAGATGAATCCAGTCCTACTAAAGTTGTATGGTACTTTCTAATCATTCCAATGTTTAGACACCTATATGGAAGTGAGGAGACTGCAGAACAATTAACATGGCATGCAGATACAAGAATTAAAGATGGGATACTACGTCACCCGACAAACTCTCCTCAGTGGAAGAGAATCGATCATGAGTATCCTGAATTTGGAAACGAGTCGAGAAACCTTCGTCTTGCGTTATCTACAGATGGAGTGAATCCTTTTGGTTTTCAAAGTAGCAGTCACAGTACATGGCCGGTTATGTTGATAAATTATAACTTACCACCATGGTTATGCATGAAACGAAAATACATCATGTTATCTATGCTTATATCAGGACCAAAACAACCGGGTAATGATATTGATGTTTATTTAGCTCCATTGATCGAAGATTTGAAATTATTGTGGCATTCAGGTGTTACATTGTATGATGCATACAGAAAGGAAGATTTCACTTTGAGAGTCATGTTGTATGGGATAATATATGACTTCCCAGCTTATGAAAATTTGTCAGGATATAGCATTAAAGGAACTCAAGGCTGTCCCATTTGCGAAGAAGGTACACAATCAATTAGGTTGAAACATTCATAGAAAATCGTGTTTCTAGGACATCACAGATTTCTACCGCGACAACATATGTACCGTTCATGGAAGACATCATTCGATGGAAGTTCAGAAGAACGTACTACACCATCTCCACTAACAGGCGATCAATTGTTTGAGAAAGTTAAAAATTTGGACACTACTTTTGGTAAACCGGCTTCGAAAAGCCTTACGAAAATCGGTTGGAAAAAGAGATCAATTTTTTTTGAATTACAATACTGGAATTGTCTGTATGTAAAACATTTTATTGATGTTATGCATGTAGAAAAAAATGTATTTGAAAGTGTTATCGGCACGTTTCTAAATACATCTGAAAAAAAGATGGAATTAAGGCTAGGTTGGACATGGTTGAGATGGGAATATGAGAAGAGTTGGAACCAGTAAAGGGTGAAAAACGAACATTTCTTCCTCCTGATGCTTACACTCTTTCCAGGCAGGAGAGATATCAGTTTTGCAACTTCTTGAATGACGTAAAGGTTCCAGAGGGGTATTCGTCAAATATCAGTAACCTTGTGTCAATGAGCGACTTGAAGTTAAAAGGTCTGAAATCACATGACTGTCATGTTTTGATGCAAAATCTCATTCCAATTGCTTTACGTTGAATTTTTCCCAAGAATGTCCGCTATACATTAGCGAAACTGTGTTTCTTCTTCAAAGCTATATGCAGCATAGTTATAGACCTGGCGAAATAGCCAGCTATGGAAAAAGAAATTTCCGTCATATTATGTGAATTAGAAATGTTATTCCTGCCTTCATTTTTTGATATGATGGTTCGTTTGATGGTCCACATGGTGAGAGAGATTCGACTATGTGGTCCTGTACATTACAGATGGATGTACCCCATTGAACGGTATATGAGGATTTTGAAAGGGTATGTCAAAAATCGAAGTCGGCCAGAGGGTTGTATTGCAGAGTGATATATTGTTGAGGAAGCCGTTGAATTCTGTACCGAATACTTGTCTGGTGTGGAAAGCATTGGCTTACCGAAATCTCGTCACACTGGGTGGTTAGAGGGTGAAGGAATTTCTGGAAGAAAGGTTGTCACAATCAATATTACAGATCGAGAGCATGCCAACCTTTATGTTTCGCATAACAGTTTGGATGTTGACCCATATGTTGAAATCCACAAAGAAATTCTTAGTCAATTGAATCCATCATGGGATGAAAAATGGATATCAAATACACATAATCGAAAGTTTATAGGATGGTTTTGAGATCATATTTTTAAGAAGTTAGATGAAAATCCAATGTCTATTTCAGAACGACTTCGATGGCTAGCCGGAGGACCAAGTGTTTATGCATTATCTTACAATGCTTATGTAGTTAATGGTTATACATTTTATACTAATGAACATGATGAAGACAGTACCATGCAGAATAGTGGGGTTACACTTGTGGCTGAAGCGATGCATGTTTCCGGTGCTAAGGACAGAAATCCAATTTATGTGAATATGTCATACTTTGGCATCATCAAACAAATATGGGAGTTGGATTATACGGAATTTCAAGTTCTGATATTTCAATGCAAGTGGGTTGATAATAGGAGTGATGTTAAAATAGATGATTTGGGATTTGTGAAAGTTGATTTCATTAAGGAAGGGGAGAAAGACGAACCATTTATAATGGCATCACAGGCAGTGCAAGTATTTTATGTTCTCGATCCCGCAAACCAAAACTGGTCAATTGTTCTGTTATCGACCAAAACAGCTGAAGGGTCAGATGAAAATTCAATAGAAGATGATCATTTCTTTGGGATTTTGCAATCATTTCGCAGTGGTCCCAATGTAGACGACGTTTTGTATGTCAGAGGAGACCACAATGAATGGATATGGATAGTTGATAAAGGGGTCAAATCCCTTCAGCCTTAAAAAAAGGTAGTTCAATAATCAGGTTATTGATTTTTATTGTAATATAGATTGTGTTACATTATGTTATTATCTGTTCGCTGCTGATTTTATGTGATCTAACTTAAATTTTAAACCAGTTCTGCAGATAATGACTTCTTCACCTGCTGATGCACCCAATCCTGAGACACAATATGTCTCTCAACCTGTTGCAGCTGGTCCCATTGCTGAGAGACAACAGGTCTCTCAACCTGTTGCAGCTGGTCCCACTGCTGACATACAACAGGTCTCTCGACTTGTTGCAGCTGGTCCCACTGCTGAGAGACAACATGTCTCTCAACCTGTTGCAGCTGGTCCCACTACTGACGTACAACAGGTCTCTCAACCTGTTGAAGCTGGTGTCAGTGCCGAAGCTAGTGCTTTGGAGAAACATAATGATGATGTAGAAACTGAGGAAATGGCAGGCGATGAAACCCCAGCGACAAAAAAAAAAAACAGGTGCGCTGTAGTTTGACAGTTTTAGCAAAAATCCTTAAGGAAAAATCAAAAGGCATCAAATATGAGTTGGGATGGAATAAGCTAGGCCAGCATGTAAACCCCAACAAATCCATGTTTAGTAGCTACATTGGAATCGTCACTCTACAACGCGTGCCGATTGACGTAGAGTCGTGACACCATGTTGTCAGCGGGTTGAAAACATTAATGTGGGAAGACATTACGGTAACATTACAATATCATCTATTTAATTTATTAAAATAAAATAAAATATTGAAATATTGACTAACCCTTCATCATCTCTTGCAGAGTGCATTTATAGTAGATGTTTCTCACAAAGAATATGTTTTTAGACTGGCAGGAAGGATTCATAGAGGCTTTCGCACCATTTTAACGAAAAATCATCTGAAAGATGCCGAAGGGAAAATCAACCCGCACCCGCCTCCTCTTTATGCACACTTGATATCCCAAGGAACATGGGATGAGTTTTGCAACCGTTGTGTGGAAAAGAATTTTCTGGTACATTGTGTTTGGTTACACGTTGTGTAACGTTGCTTGTATTCATCACATTGATTGATAGGTTTTTATTTGTGAAACAGAAACTGAGTGCTGAAAATAAAGAACGGGCAGCAAAACCAGCGTACCTCTACCGTAAAGCAAGGTTGGGATACGCTTCAATTGAAAAACAATTGGTATGTATTTTAAAAGTACTGTAATAATTTTATGTGACATAAAACAACACTGTAACCATGTTTCTCTGTTTATAAGCAGATTGATGAAGCAAAATCTCAAGTCACTTCCATTCCACTCCATGTGCTATAGAAGGAGGCTCGTGTTAATAAAGAGGGGAAACTGATATATGAAAACACACAAAAAGTGTGGGAAACATGTGTAAGTAGGACATAATATAAACTTTTTTTGCTTTAAATCACTATTACATAATGATGCTTACTTATTTTTTCATATTTTCTATTTTACATATTCACAGGAAGCCTCAACACCCGCATCGGATGCAGACATACTTTCAACGGCCTTGAAACAGCCAGAACATTATGGTCGCGTCAGAGGTGTGGGTTTTGGGGTGTCACCCAAGACATATTTTAAGAAAAAAAATAAGAGGATGAACAAACTAAAGAATTGCATGTAATGAGAGATAGAGTAGCTACCCTTGAAGAACTAATCCAAACTCAGGGAGAGATGCTAAAGAGTTTGATGGAGGAGAGGAGAAGAGAACAAACAACTCAAGAACAACCCCCGCGAGAAGATCCACCCCTCACCAGCTTTGAGGCAAGCCATTCCCCTCAAAGACCTAACTTAACCGAGGTAATCAATGTTATAATATTCGTTTTTGTGAGATGTGAATCACATAGACACTGATACCTTTCATTTAATGATATTCTGCAGGGTGAAAATGACTGTGATTTATATCTGTCAACTCTCACCCATCACCTTGTAGCGAGGGCTATGGTGTTCAATATGCAGAATTACATGCTACACTCCAGACCACATCCATCCGGTCATGTCAAAGTGTCGATTAATGTAGCTCATGAGCCGAGCGCCGAGCTACCCATGCCAAATGATGATGACGACATTCATACGGTGGAAAAATCTAATGGAACATTCATTGCATGGCCGTCGAATCTTGTAAAAAAACACGTCGAGCAGGAGGTATTCATTTGTAGTTCATTTTTCAAGAAGGACCTTTAACATTAAGTTAGAAAATGGTGGAACCGATGAATTCTATTACAGAAGGATAAAATGGAGAAGCTAAAACGAAAGAGCGGCTCCAAGATTGGATCAACCAGCCGATCAAAACGATCTACTGAGAGCACGTTCACCCCTCCCATTCTATATCCACATTTAATATCATTGCAAGCTCATGTGGATACGAAAATGAAAGACAGAAAGAATCATACAATTGTTTGTAAAAATGATATTTACGGAGAGGAAACAATGGATTTTGTTAGTGCAGACACTGTTTCTGAGATCATCACATACGAATGGCTAGGCGCCTCAGTTATAAATGTATACATGAGGTATGTTTTCATGATTTGATTTTACAGAAGCTGATATACATTGATAATTATGGATAAATACATCTCATATTTTTTACAGGCGTATATATGAAAAACAATTGAATGGATTTTCCCATGAATACAAATTTGGACTCGTTAGTCCTCACACCATTTCTACACAACGAACAGAAATAGATTCCAATTTTCAGGCTGAATTGCTGTCAAATCTGCTCAGAACGTTTCAAAGAAGAATTACGATTGACATGCTCTTTTTAATACCAACAATGCAAGGGTAAAACTCTAAATTTTAATCATATCAATTATATTTTCATTTCTATCAGTACTTATTTCTTTTTGTGTTTTTAGGGAACATTGGATGCTCATTGCAGTCAATTTGGATACTCCAAAGATTTATTTTCTGGATTCACTGCAAGGATATCCAACTAACCGACCACAAATGATGGCGATTTTCAATTTGTAATACACTAGATCCAACATTTTAGAACTAAATATCTAGTTATATAATTTATATTATCTTTTAATGAGGATTTTGTTATGATAGGGCGGTGTATGAATATCGTCTAAAGGATGGAATGAATCCAGGGCGTAAGGATGACAATGCCCACAAGATCTACAAATGGAGAAGTATCTGGGTATATATAATTATATTTCACTATCCAAATACATATCAAAACAAATTACTTATTTTTATCGATGTTTCTGCAGTGTTCGAAACAAACAAATGACAAGGACTGCGGTTATTATGTTTGTAAATTTATGAAAGAGATCGTATTTCATGGAAAAACTAGCATCCCTGAAGAGGTATTTTTGAAAATAATTACTAATTTATTTAAAATAATTATTAATTCCTTTGTGTATTTATATTTTTTCAGTACTACTATGACGGTCGCAAAAACTCCTATTCAGAAGATGATATAAATGTCTTTTGAAACGAATGGGCAGCGTACCTGATCGAAGAATGTAAAAAAATAGGACAATGGAGGTGAATTCCTAATACTTATGTTATCTTTATATGGTCATTGATATATCCCTTTATACTTACTGATCATCTATGATCTCCCTTTATTATGTTTCATATCTTTAGATTAGTGAATTCCTACTACTTAGTTTGAAAATGACATAAACTTTGGAAAACAACACCAATGACACACGGAAAACCGAGAAAATGCCTTCGGATTGTTTTGATACTTTATGAAAACGATCCATGAGTCATTTGTGATGTGTACAAATCGACCACACCTCAATCCGACGCACGGTGTGACCGGTATGGCTAAAATTGTCTGATATCAGTTTGAAAATGACATAAACTTTGGAAAACAACACCAATGACATACGCCAAACTGAGAAAACGACTTCGGATTGTTTTGATACTTTAGGAAAATGATCCACGAGTCATTTTTGACGTGTACGAATCGACCAAACCTCAATCCGACGCACGATGTGACCAGTATAGCTAAAATTGTCTGATATCAGTTTGAAAATGACATAAACTTTGGAAAACAACACCAATGAAATACACCAAACTGAGTAAACGCCTTCGGATTATTTTGATAATTGAGGACAATGATCCACGAGTCATTTGTGATGTGTAAGAATCGACCGAACCTTAATTCGACACACGGTGTGACCGGTATGGCTAAAATTGTCTGATATCAGTTTGAAAATGACATAAACTTTGGAAAACAACACCAATGACATATGCCAAACCGAGAAAACGCGTTCAGATTGTTTTGATACTTTAGGAAAACAATCCATGAGTCATTTGTGATGTGTACGAATCGACTGCAACTCAATCCGACACACGGTGTGACCGGTATGGCTAAAAGTGTCTGATATCAGTTTCAAATTAAGATAAACTTTGGAAAACAACACCAATGACATACGCCAAATCGAGCAAACTCATTCGGATTGTTTTGATACTTTAGGACAACGATCCACGAGTCATTTTTGACGTGTAAGAATCGACCGCACCTCAATCTGACGCATGGTGTGACCGGTATAGCTAAAATTGTCTGATATCAGTTTGAAAATGACATAAACTTTGGAAAACAACACCAATGACATACACCAAACTGAGCAAACGCATTCGGATTTTTTTGATAATTTAGTACAACGATCCACGAGTCATCTGTGACGTGTATGAATCGACCGCACCTCAATCCGATGCACTGTGTGACCGGTATGGCTAAAATTGTCTGATATCAGTTTGAAAATGACATAAACTTTGGAAAACAACACCAATGACATACGCAAAACCGAGAAAACGCATTAGGATTGTTTTGATACTTTAGGACAATGATCCAAGAGTCATTTGTGACATGTACGAATTGACCTCACCTCAATCCGACGCACGGTGTGACCGGTATGGCTACAATTGTCTGATATCAGTTTGAAAATGACATAAACTTTGGAAAACAACACCAATGACATACACCAAACCGAGCAAACGCCTTAGGATGGTTTTGATACTTTAGGAAAACGATCCATGAGTCATTTCTGATGTTTACGAATTGACCGCACCTCAATCCGACGCACGGTGTGACCGATATGGCTAAAATTGTCTGATATCAGTTTGAAAATGACATAAACTTTGGAAAACAACACCAATGACATACGCCAAACCAAGAAAATTCCTTAGGATTGTTTTGATACTTTAGGACAATGATCCACGAGTCATTTTTGATGTGTACGAATCAACTGCACCTCAATCAGACGCACGGTGTGACCGATATGGCTAAAAGTGTCTGATATCAGTTTCAAATTGAGATAAAATTTGGAAAACAACACCAATGACATACACCAAACCGAGCAAACTCCTTTGGATTGTTTTGATAATTTAGGACAACGATCCACGAGTCATTTGTGACATGTACGAATCGACCGCACCTCAATCCGATGCACGGTGTGACCGGTATGGCTAAAATTGTCTGATATCAGTTTGAAAATGACATAAACTTTGGAAAACAACACCAATGACATACGACAAACCAAGAAAATGCGTTAGGATTGTTTTGATACTTTAGGACAATGATCCACGAGTCATTTGTGACGTTTACAAATCGATCTCACCTCAATCCGACGCACGGTGTGACCGGTATGGCTAAAATTGTCTGATATCAGTTTGAAAATGACATAAACTTTGGAAAACAACACCAATGACATACGCCAAACTGAGAAAACGCGTTCAGATTGTTTTGATACTTTAGGACAACGATACACGAGTCATTTGTGATGTGTACGAATCGACCGCACCTTAATCCGACGCATGGTGTGACCTGTATGGCTAAAATTGTCTGATATCAGTTTGAAAATGACATAAACTTTGGAAAGCAACACCAATGACATACGGAAAACCGAGCAAACGCGTTCGGATTGTTTTGATACTTTAGTACAACGATCCAAAAGTCATTTGTGACGTTTACGAATTGACCACACCTCAATCTGATGCACGGTGTGACCGGTAAAGCTTTTCATTAGATAAAGAATCAGTATTTATTAAATGAGATAAGTCAATCAAAAACATATTGATTTTACATTATTCCCTTTCATTGTTATGAAAATGAAAACTTTTGAGTTTAAAATTTAATATTTTAGTTTCACATTTCCATATTAATGTATTCTTTTATATTAATGTTTTAATTTCTTTCATTATTGCATTACTAACATAATATTTGTTTTCTTATATAGGTGAATTTTTTTCCTTGAGTTCAGATGCTTTGTTCGGCAACAAATACCATCGAGAGAGGATCACGGATATCAAAGGATGAAACATGAATGTATATAACTGTAAATGTAACCATGTAAAACAATGTTTGAAATGTATATAGGAATGCGTTTTTTTTGTATTCATGATGTTAAGTAAATGTATATACCGTTGTCAGTCAAAATATTGGGTGCGGGTTCTATGAAACAATGTTGAATAATTGTAAATGTAACCATGTAAAACAATGTTTGAAATGTATATAGGAATGCGTTTTTTTTATTCATGATGTTAAGTAAATGTATATACCGTTGTCAGTCAAAATATTGGGTGCGGGTGCTATGGTGTGCAGGTGTGCATGTGCTACTTTGTGCAGGTATTCTAGTGTGCAGGTGTGCAGGTACTGTTTTTTAGGTGCAGGCGCTGGGGCCTTTATCAACGCTTTTTTAGCACTGATAAAGGAAACCGTTAACATTGATTTTTTAGCACTGATAAAGGAAACCTTTAACAGTTCTAGAGGAGCGCTGATAAAGGGACCCTGTATCAGCGCTCCGAGAAGCGCTGATATAGTTGACCTTTATCAGCGCTCCACCACGCGCTGATAAAGGACCCCTTTATCAGCGCTCCGAGAAGCGCTGATATAGGGGACCCCCCTTTATCTACGCCGGAATTAACAGCGCTTTTCTAGCGCTGTTAATGCTGGTTTTTAGCGCTAATAAAGGGGCAGGTTGTAGTAGTGAGTGGAAGTTATTGTTGTAAGAGAAATAAAATAAATGAAGATGTTGATCTCATCCACCTTTAAATTCCATTGAGCATGTTCTCAACATTTCCTCGTGTGTTTGAATAGTTCTTTCAGATTGGACATCAGTTTGGGGGTGATAGGTTGTACTGAAATTCAATTCAGTGCTCATAGAATGTTGAAGACTTCTCCAGAATTTTGATGTGTACCTTGGATCACAATTAGATACGATTGAAAGTGGAACTCCATGCTGCCTTACCACTCCCTTCATGTAAATCCTGGAAAGTTGATCAAGAATGAAATCTTCCAGAATGGAGATAAAATGGGTAGTCTTGGTTAGAGGGTCCACAATAACCCATATCACATTGTTTCCTTTGGATGTTCTCAGGAGACCATTAATGAAGTCCATAGTGATATTGTCCCACTTCCATGCTGGTATGGGTAGTGGTTTCAATACCCATTTAGGAAGTTGTCACTCTGCCTTCACTTACTAACATACCAGACACCTTTAAGTGTAGTCATCAATCTTCCTTTTCATATTATCCCTCAAAAAATGAGCACGAAGGTCCCTATACATTTTTGTGCTTCCAGGATGTATAGAGAAGTTATAACTATGGGATTCATCCATCATCTCCTTATTTATTTCTAGAATATATGGAATACATATTCTTGTATGAAATTTCAGTACACCTTCTTGATCAATATTGAACTCAGAAAACTTCCCATTCTTCATAGCTTCAAACTTCTTCTATAACAAAGAATATTCTTTCAGATCTTTATTGATCTTCTCTAGTAAGGTTGAGAAGTCATTTGGGTTAGGGTTGATGATGTAAATTCCCTTATAATTCCCATATCCATCTTTACTAGGTCTTTGATCAAAGGATATTTTTGAATCCTCATCATGGAAAGAACAACTGGGTCTTTCCTGCTTAATGCATCATCAACTTTGTTTGCTCTTCCGGGATGATAATGAATTGAACAATCATAATCTTTAAGAATCTCCAACCATCTCCTTTGTCTTATGTTCAATTCCTTTTATGTGAAAATATAATTCAAACTTTTATGGTCTGTGCATATATCACATTTCTCCCCATAAAGATAGTTCCTCTATATCTTCAGAGGAAAAACGACCACAGTCAGCTTCAGATCATGCGTGGGATAGTTCTGCTCATGAGTATTCAACATTACAGATGCATAATCAATGAATTTGTCATTTTTCATGAGGACACACCCAAGCCCTTTGAGAGATGCATCGCTAAAAATAACGGATCCTTCTCCACTTAACGATAGAGTAAACACGGTTGTAGTAACCAATCTCTTATTCATCTCTTGTAAACTTTCCTCACACTCCTTTGTCCAAAGGAACTTGACCCCTTTTCGAGTTAATTTGGTTAATGGATTAGAAAGTTGTGAAATTTTTTTCACAAACCTCCTATAATATCCGGCCAGTCCAATCAAACTTCAAATCTCAGTTATTGTTGTAGGATGAGGCCACTCCTCTACAACTTTTGTCTTTGTAGGGTAAACTGTGATCCCTTCATTGGTAACAATGTGCCCCATGAAATCAACTTGTTGTAACCAGAAATCACATTTAATGAACTTTCCAAAAATCATATCCTTCTGTAGAGTTTGAAAAAATAACCCTTAAATGATCTTCATGCTCCTCACAACTTTTGGAATATATCATAATATCATCAAAAAAACTACCACATTGTTTTCAAGGTAGTACTTAAAGACTCTATTCATCAAATACATAAAAATATCAGGTGAATTAGTCAGTTCGAAGGGAATAACAACAAACTCACAATGCCCATATCTTGATCTGAAGGTAGTTTTTGGAACATCTTATTTTTTCTCCCTCAATTTATGATAACAGATCGAAGATCAATCTTAGAGATGAATTCAGCCCCATGAAGTTGGTAAAATAAGTCATCAATTCTTCGAAGTGGGTATTTGTTTTTCACTAGGATCCCATTTAGTTCTCTATAATCAATGAATAGCCACATTGATCCATCGTTCTTCTTCACAAAGAGAACTGGTTCTCCCCAAGGAGACACACTCAGTCGGATAAACTCCTTCTCCAAAAAACCTTGGATTTTTTTCTTTAATTCCTCCAACTACACATTTTCCATCCTATACATGGTCTTTGATATCAGATGAGATCCAGGTATGAGTTCAATGGATAACTATACCTCTCTTTCTAGGGGAGGACCAAGAAACTCCTCAGGAAATACATCAACATATTCCTAGACGATGGGGACACTTTCTATCATTAAACTCTCATCTCTTTATTCTTCTTCACCGATCAACTCCATAAAGAAGGATGTAGGGGGTTCTTCTAGACAGGGATCATGTTGAGATATCTCTCCTTGGAAGATAACTGTAGGTTTTCCATTCAAGACTACTCAGATTTCCTTGCTTCAACATTTGATCTTATCATTATACTTTGAGAGCCATTCCATCCCTAGTATAATGTCGAATTCTAGCATGGGAATGACGAATAGATTTGCAATAAGATTGTTCTCACTAAAGTAAATACTAGATTTTCTAAACACTGACGATTCTTGGATAATCCCACCAGGAGTCTTGAATGATAACTCCAATTTTAGAAAATCGTGGGTTGATTCTAAATTCTTTGCAAACTTGGAGGAAATAAAGGAATGCATAGAACCAGAATCAAACAAAGTACTTTCTAGATTTTAGAGGACAACAGGAGTACCTAATACCACATCATTCAGAGATTCAACTTCAACTATCGTGATAGAGAAATCATGGCCCTGCTCCCTTGGCCTTTGCTGAGGCTGATGGTGGTTCACCCCCACTACCCTCATATTTGGACTGTGATTGGAAAAGTTCCCACATTTTCCACAATTAAAGCTCTGGACATCAGGTAGGTCCTGCACTATCTTCCCCTTGTCGTTAGTGTTTGGATGTTGAGGATTCACCTCACTATGACAATTCCTCGTAATATGGCCATCTATCCTACACTTGTAGCATTTACCGCTCCCGAGTAGGTAGTTCCCTGAATGCTTCTTCCCACATTTATTATATGTGGAATGTTTCACTTGATTTCCTCCTCTTCCCTGATCAAAGGTCCTTCCTAAGATGGGCTCCATAGATCTCATCTTTTCATTTTATTTATGAGACCACTGCGTCTCACCAAACTCCAGCTCGACCTTTATCGCACTCCGCACGATCTCCTCATAATTGTCATAGTCTCAGTTGGCTAGATTCTTCAGCATATGAGGTCTCAGTCCACCAAAGAATCTATCAAACTTACCATTTGTATCCATGAAAAATCTAGATGCATAACATGAAAGCCTTGTGAATTTCAACTCATAGCTTCCCACAAATTCATTCTCCTTATAATTCAGCTCAAGAAACTCCTTCTCCATTATTGTTCTCATGGAATAAGGGAAATACTTACTGAAGAAGATCCCTATGAACTCTTCCCACTTCATAGCTTCAACCTCCTCTCGTTGCCTTGTGTTTTTTTATCAGTTCCCACCACTGATCGGCTTCTTCTTCTAAGCGATAGACAACCCGAGTGACATTCTCTTACTCTGAACTGCGGAGCATAGAAAAGATCTTCTCGATGGAGCTGATCTAATTCTCAGCAATCAATGGGTCAGTCAATCCACTGATGGTTGGTGGTCGTTGACGCATAAAGGACTCAATAGAATGTTTTTCCCTTCATGGTGAGATCGGTCTCTCAGCTTGATTCAAGTTATTTCCCACAACTTGAGCTATTTGGTTCATCATTCGCATTAATGTTTCCATTCCGGCTTCCATCGGAGGGTCGTCAGTGCATGGTCCATTGTGGTCACCATTTTCACGGTTCCTCCTATTGACCACCATTTTATAAAAGAGTAAAACTTTAGTGAGAAACTTATTTCATTTAAAAATATTTTAACTATAAAGTATTTTATGTCTTAAAACTTCATTCTTAAACAATTACATTTCTCTATAATTCATTTATAATGATTCATAAAAAGCTTGCGATTTACCAAACATATACCTCAGAAGTGTCATAAACAAGAGTGCAGAAAGGCCCATTGTTGTGTATCAATTTCCGTTCGAGTCTAGCTCAAAGTGGTGTTTTCGGGTTTTACCCCTATGTACATCTGTGCTAGATCCATCTCCACCTTCTCGTATCCAGACAGGGATGTATTTGCTTGATAAACCACTTACTTAATAATCACCAAAATTCCAGGAGGTTTTCCTATATTTAAACTTTTCTATAGGTTTCTTCCTAAAGTTTTCATATCCTAATTTCCATAAATAACTAAACTATCCTTGGATACCAACTATGGCATCCCGCCTTTTTATTATATAACTTCTCATTACATTTTACAAATAGAGGATCTTTAAACTCTAGTGTCTTGAAAATCAGGGACATAAAACATGAAAACAACATAAAACATTCTTCTAATCCACTTGTAAGTCTTCATCATATGTTCATCCTTTGTACAATTACTTCATCTCATATCTTGGAGACATACATCAATGTAAAGGGTGAGCAGAAGTCCCAGTAAGGGTAAACAAGGGAATCAATGTACTTAAGATATCAATAAGAACTTGAATAAAAACATAAACACATGAGCAATGGAATTATTGGTATATCATAATGAAAAGAACTTGAAAAATAACTTTAATATGTGGATACAACATTTCATTTATACATTCATGAACATATCACCAAGGTTTATCCTCGAGGTGTCATAAAAATTACCAAGGTTATTCACCGAGGTATCATGAAACTTGTTATCTCCAGAGATTAATTTCTTTACCCAATGCATTGGAGAGATATCAGGGTGCACCCTTAAAATTCCTTTAATTTCATGTGATACACATATATCATAATCAAACATTTCATAAATAACCCATGTAGAATAAAAGAAATGGGTTTCATTTCAAGATCGTGAAGTTTTAAAAGTTCTTAAAAATAAGATCATTATGTCATTTATAACCCATGGAAAGGGAGTGAGGGTTATATGTATGTCATTTCCAGAATCAAATATGTAACAACCCAAGATTTTATGAAAAATATTCTTTTTAATTTTATTAATGTCTTGTGTTGTACGCTACACCAAAAGGAGCTTGCACAACACACATCCTTGACTTTCCTTGCATTACACGCAATCACGACCTTCCTCAATAGCGTGTGTAGTACGCAATACCGAGTTTCACTAAACAACGATATGCTATTAAAATATTATTATAACTAGCCGTTATGAATATTAATAACCACCTTTTAAAATTTTAGAAATTTTAGCTCTCAAAATGGACTTCATTTTTGGATTCGGAGTATCTAATTTAGCCTAAGGTGAAATTTTGGTACTTTTCGGATAACTTTCATATTCTGATGAATAGTGAAAATTACTAAATTATAATTAAAAACATATTTTTTAATCGAAATAATTAATAGTGATAAATTATTAATTTGAGTGGTTTTAAAGTATATTTAGAATATATTTTTACAATTCAATACAATGTTGGTCATTGGATGTAATTTCACATTTACACCAGACATAAACAAGTGCTAATCTTTTGATAGTTATTATCTCTTAAAAACACGCTATTTGTTGTGACAACGGAAATTAATTATAAAATTAATTAATGCAACTTATATGTTAGGAATTTTGTAAAATAGAAATCATTTTTGAATTCGGAATATCAATTATAGCTTAGGGTGAAATTTTGGCATTTTTCTGAAAAACTTCAATTTTTGATGAATAGTGAAACTACTAAGTGGTAGTTAAAAAAATTAATTTTTTCATAAATCTTAATTTTACCGCTTCTGTGAATGGAATTTCAAAAATCCGAGAGACACGGTTGATGTCAGTAAGTAAAATATGATTCAATGAGATGAAAATAATTTTTGGTGAATAGTAACTTTTTACTTTTATTTACCACGGTTAAAAGTAAATAGGGTAATTAAGGGAACAAATGATATTAATATTACCCTAACACATGTCCTAATCCTATTGGACAAGTTTATCTCGACCAAAAACAACCTTAAGTGTAAAATATTATCATTTAGGCCCACTTGGATTACATTAGGACATTTATTATTATTTAATTCAAAGAAGAGTTAAAAGAGTTAAAATCAAAGTTTATTTAATAAAACATTTTTAATATAGGGTTATAAATAATATAAATTAGACTATAAATATTAATTAGAAAGCTAAAAATATTTCCTAAATAATTGTATTTTATTTGTAATTTTTAGACGTTAAATAATTTAATTTATTTATGACACAACGATGTTGCAGTAATTATCTTATTAATGAAATATTGACATAATTGATGTTATAAATACCCAAATAAATATACTTTGAGACTTTTTATGAATTACACTAATTTTATAGGTTAATATGACATGTTATTATTGATGTAATTAACGTTTTTTGAACTTATCATTCTGTTATGATTTTCAAAAAAATCAATTACTAAATAGTGTCAAAATTGACATAAAATAGTTTTTAAAACAAATATTATACTATTAATTGTTATTTTATTCCTTAAAATCTAAGGTTCAGCCAAATGACTTATATAAGGTTATATATATTAATAATAAACAATTTGGGGTTCGTTTGGCTTCTTATAGTAAGTTTATTAACCTTATAGTGTAAGAACACAAGAAGACACGGTAAAAGTAAAATTATTTAACTTAATGTTAAATCTAAATGATAAGGCTAAAATAGGAACCTAAACTTGTCTAAATTATATTTGATGAGATTATTTCGACCCATCCCCACCTTAGATTAGAAATAAATCAATTTGGAGCTATTTAAAACCGAATTTGGCTTTATAATAAAATAATATTTTTAGTTATTCCAAAGGTGCCCCTCTCCTCCCTTATAAAAGGGCACCTCCTCCCTCTCCTCCTCACACCCATTTGAGCATTCACGATCGTCCAAACCCTGCCAAAATCTCTTCTAAACTTCCCTAGTATCATCCTAGAGGTCCTGGTCTTCTTAAAAGACCAATTTTAGTGCCCAAAAAGGAGGTCTCAAAGAAGCACTTCAAAGAACAGGTAATATCCATTACCGATCCTTTCCAATTTCTTTCTTCTTCAACTTCTTCTTCTTTAGTTGTTTAATTATGAAGTAATAACATTAGTATAATTAATATACTGATATGTTATTATAAGTATGAAACAACCCTATTTAACCATCTATCCATCCTACGGAAAATGAAATCACCGCGCGTGCGTACGTACGGAATACCGTCTCCACGCCGTGGTGTAGGCTATTTTCGCCACCACCTTAATAGGATGGGTATAATGGTGTAATGAGTAATTATATATGATTATTATAAAGTGATATTGATACTGAAATAGTATACATACACTTTAACACAATTCCACGACCAAGGGAACGATATCATCGCTCGTGCGTACATACGGACTACCGTCTCCACGACGCGATGAGATTCATTATCCATGTTAACCATTCCAGAATGATTATAAAGTATATATAATGAATAATAATTGAATATATGACATGGTAAATCTACTGGATTTATTTATATATATATATTTCATCTACTTACTTCCATTCAATACAATAAGGAAAGGAAAGCAGCGTTCATGCGTACGTACGGACTACCGTCTCCATGAACGGTGTGTTTCCTTTCATTTATCTATCTATTATATATATATATATACTGAATATATATGATATATAAATCATACTTTATATTCTGGAAGTAAGTAAATCATGATATAAGTAATAGTAATGTCAAGAAAAACAAGTCCAAACACCTACGATAAATGAGATGATTTTACCCAAAACGCTACTTTAACATGAATTTACAAAAGAACGGGTAATATAAAGTCATAAGTGGACCATATATGATATAATAACAATGAATATGATTCTGGAATAAGTCATTAACATTATTTAAATCATTATACAGGAGGTTCGGACACGTAAAAAGAAAGTCAGACCTAAGGTAAGGGAAAATATCACAATCTCATTTTTATCCGAGATTGTTTATACTTTGGTATTTACTGGGGTGTATTTTATCATCCACATACATGTTTCATAAATATGTGATATTATTTCAATCCACCTACAATTGTTTAAATCCATTTTTACCCTTCAGTGAGTGTTTAGTAAAGGATAATAAAGGAATCTTTTGTCGTTTTTCGTACGAGGTACTTTTTGACTTTTCCGACAAAAGTACGAGAAGAATGTTTTTTAACTTATACGACATGAACGGATTTTTAAAACATTATTTCCAAGAAACTTCCTTTACAAGTTTTCAAGTTTATTTTTAATCAACTACTTTTAGTTTAAAGTCATATGACATGTTAAGAAAGGAAAAATGTTTTTGAAGAAGAAAGGATATTTTCCTCAAGAATGGAGTTCAAGTGTTTTATCAAAATTATTTTCCATCCAAGATAATAAAGGGTTATGTTTTTATCTCTATTATTACATTGATTTTATAATGTTGTGATGTAATTATTTTTATAAATTCCTTTATCTTATATGAGTTGTTTTATGATGTCACGATGTTTAAGATTCCCATTTTTATTACATGGGTTATGCAATGATGTATGATTTATGATTTTGTGGAACACATAAGAATGGTATCATTATTAGATGGGTGGGACCTATATCTCCCTCCAATGCATTGGGTAAAGATTTTATATCTCATGAGATAGACATGGCTGGAATGGTAGGTTATACCGGTTCAGTGAAACAGGACTGAAACGAGGGTGACTCGATTCAGAAAGGGACTTTGTCCACTAAGATAGTCTTGGCAATGAGTCTTGACTAACAAGAAATGATTCTCTATGATTATGTGTGTATGCCACAAAGTTTCATGTTTTATGTTTTGATTATTGGGATTACATTTCACTTCTATGATTTATCCCATGCTATGATTTTATGAGCTCTTTTGCAGGTTAAGATTTCCAAAAGCTATGTTCTTATGTATATGATGTGATTGATATTTCTTTTGTTTACCCTTACTGAGCATTTGAGATCACCCTTTTATGTTTTCTTTTCCCCAGGATATAAAGAAAGGTTTTAGGTATAAAAAAAGGAATATCTTTATGGGAGATGTTGAAGATCTTTCACCACGATTAGAAGATTATATTCTGAGTTTCCAAAGACACTAAAATATTACGGTCCTTGTGTGTGTGTTTTTTTTATGTAATAAGTATTCCGAAAATGTAATGTAATGTCCATGTACGTTAAGCTTCGGATCTCTAAAGTTGGTATTAGAGGAAAGGTTTAGTCAACCTTTGGAAACTAGGATGCGAAAATGTTAGTGAGATCCCTAGAGATATTTCTAAGGTATGTCTAGGGATGTCCCTAATGTTAAGTATATGTATAGGTTATAGTACTAGAATTACGCTAACGATCATAGAATTAAACCTAAGATGTTAGATATTGAAGGTACTCCCCCTTTATTATATTGTTTTCCCTAGCATGATTTTTGCCTCTCACACTATTATTTTTGGGTTTTAGACGATGGCTGGAACCCGAAGGAACCGTGTTGATCAATGCAATGGACAATGCAATGATTGTCCTCCTGAAAAAACAAATGTTATGGGAGATAGAGTGCAAAATCTTATTGCTATACTTACACAAGCTATGAATCATTCTGGACTTCCAAATGAGCAGAGAAGGGAACAATATTCTATTGAGTCCTTCATGAGGCAACGCCCACCTTCTTTCAGTGGGTCTTCTGATCTACTTGTTGCTGAACAATGGATCAGTACTACTAAAAAGATATTTTCAGTTCTTCAATGTTCTGAACATGATAATGTCATCTTAGCAGTATATCGTTTGGAAGGTGAATCTGATCAATGGTGGAATCTTATCAAGAATACAAGGCAAAGATATGAAATTGATTCAATGGAATGGGATGAGTTCAAGAACATATTTTTCAATAAGTACTTTCCTCGTATTCTTAGAACAAAGATGGAGAAGGAGTTTCTTGAACTAAAGCAAAAGGATGATGAATCTGTTGGTATATATGAAGCGAATTTTACAATGCTTGCAAGGTATGCATCTGGATTTATCATCCAACCTGAAAGTAAAGTTGATCGATTTTTCAGTGGCTTAAAACCAAGTCTTCGAAGGGCATTAGCTATAAGAGAGTTCAGTAGCTATGAAGAAATTTTGCGTTGTGCTATCAAGGTAGAAATGGAAGTTGGTGTTACATATCAATCTCACGGTTTTGACAAGAAACGAAAGATGGAGTTCAAGGAGAAATCTCAGAATAATGGTGAAAAGAAGATGAATGTTTCCTTATGCTCAAAGTGTGGAAAGAAGCATGGTGGAGATTGTCATAAAGGGACTAGAAAATTTTTTAAGTGTGGAAAAGAAGGTCATCGAGCAGCTGAGTGTCGAAGTAATGGAAAAAGGGATTCTAATGATGTGAATAAAGAAAAGACTGCAGAGAACGCACCACCAACACTTCAATGCTTTAAGTGCAAGGAAATGGGGCATTATGATAATAAATTCTCTAATCCAAGGGTTAGTGATGATCAACATGAGAAACCACTGAAGGAAAAGGACAAAGGGAAGTCACATGCGATCACTATTGGCAATGTTGAATATGACAACGATGTGGTGAAATGATTAAGTGTTTATGTAATGGGATTCCAAAATAATATTGTATCATGGAGCATTGGAATATTTATGTATTGGTCTAATGTGGTATTCAAAGTGATTGAGATATTATGTGCATAATGAAGGGAAAATGAGAAAATGAAATGTTTAACAATATTCATGAGCTCATGATAGATATAAGGACTAAGTGATATCATGGTTTGGGTATATAGAATTTTTAGGATTTTGGTATGTGGAAGGTGTTAACTTTTAACTGCATTCATGTTTTCACTAAGGTATTCAAGAAAATACATGATTAAGGACTTTGAATGTCTGGAATGTGACCAACAAAACATATCTTATGATATATGGGGATCAACGATGGTATTAAATATCTGGTAATCGTTTTCACTATGTTATGAGAGTGGACTGCAGTATTATAGATAAGCCTAAAGATTGGAATGGATTATGTTGGACATAAGTTAGTATTGTTTAAGGATAGAAGTTTTTTCGATATTATTTATGGGATGTTATAGTAATATAGTTTTAGAAAAAGGACAACCTGCAGGACGGGCGACAGCCCATTGCGTCGGACAAGGCTGTGGGAATCAAACCCACAACCGAAGTGCGATTGGCCTTTATCGCCTACCACTGGCCTACAGGAAGTCCCTGTTTAGTAGAAACTAGATTTATTATATTAAGAAGTATGATATATGAAGTATAAGTCCATTTTAGGAACCATATATGATTAATCTCACTATAGATGGACTTATGTATTTTTTTTAATAACTTTTGCTAACCTTTTGTTTGAGACAGATGGAATGACCCATCATTCTATCACATGATCAATTAACACTTCATGAATAACAAATTCAACTTCATTTCTTTAAGAGATGAAGCGGAAATTGTTCAAAGTACGAACAACAGTGAGATTGTACCAAAATAAAGTAAGTATTTATTCTAATTCAAATTCTTCAACATTAGGGAAATGATCTTGAAAACCAAAAAAATGTTGTCCTAGTGCCCTTATATCTAGAGAATTAGATGGTACCTTATATCATCACAAATCTATGGATTTCTGATTACTGTCTTTTCTATAGCCATGTTCTCTACCACTCTCCATCAGAACATGATGGTTAGATTTCTCTTCCATATCCATATTTTCACCTATGTGGAAACACAGTGATTAGTTTATTTGGGTAACCGTTACGTTTCATACCTTTGTTTTTAAAGATTGGTTTTGGTATTCCCTTTTTACGATGTGGGTTTATATTAAACAAACTTTTGAGTAGTAAACCATTTATAACATAGACGAATTTCGAGGGCGAAATTCATTTTAAGGGGGGTAGAATGTAACAACCCAAGATTTTATGAAAAATATTCTTTTTAATTTTATTAATGTCTTGTGTTGTACGCTAAACCAAAAGGATCTTGCACAACACACATCCTTGACTTTCCTTGCATTACACGCAATCGCGACCTTCCTCGATAGCGTGTGTAGTAAGCAATACCGAGTTTCACTAAACAACGATATGCTATTAAAATATTATTATAACTAGCCGTTATGAATAGTAATAACCACCTTTTAAAATTTTATAAATTTTATCCCTCAAAATGGACTTCATTTTTGGATTCGGAGTATCGAATTTAGCCTAAGGTGAAATTTTGGTACTTTTCGGATAACTTTCATATTCTGATGAATAGTGAAAATTACTAAATTATAATTAAAAACATCTTTTTTAATCGAAATAATTAATACTGATAAATTATTAATTTGAGTTGTTTTAAAGTATATTTAGAATATATTTTTACAATTCAATACAATGTTGGTCATTGGATGTAATGTCACATTTACACCAGACATAAACAAGTGCTAATCTTTTGATAGTTATTATCTCTTAAAAACACGCTATTTGTTGTGACAACAGAAATTAATTATAAAATTAATTAATGAAAATTATATGTTGGGAATTTTGTAAAATAGAAATCATTTTTGAATTCGGAATATCAATTATATCTTAGGGTGAAATTTTGACACTTTTCTGAAAAACATCAATTTTTGATGAATAGTGAAACTACTAAGTGGTAGTTAAAAAAATTAATTTTTTCATAAATCTTAATTTTACCGCTTCTGTGAATGGAATTTCAAAAATCCGAGAGACACGGTTGATGTCAGTAAGTATAATGTGGTTCAATGAGATGAAAATAATTTTTTGTGAATAGTAACTTTTTACTTTTATTTACTACGGTTAAAAGTAAATAGGGTAATTAAGGGTAAAAATGATATTAATATTACCCTAACACATGTCCTAATCCTATTGGACAAGTGTATCTCGACCAAAAACAACCTTAAGTGTAAAATATTATCATTTAGGCCCACTTGGATTACATTAGGACATTTATTATTATTTAATTCAATGAAGAGTTAAAAGAGTTAAAATCAAATTTTATTTAATAAAACATGTTTAATATGGGGTTATACATAAGATAAATTCGACTATAAATATTCATTATAAATATAAAAATATTTCCTACATAATGGTATTTTATTTTTTATTTTTAGACATTAAATAAGTTAATTTATTTATGACACAACGATGATTCAGTAATTATCTTATTAATGAAATATTGACATAATTGATGTTATAAATACCTTAATAAATATAATTTGAGACTTTTTATGAATTAAACTAATTTTATAGGTTAATATTACATGTTATTATTGATTTAATTAATGTTTTTCGAACTTATCATTCTGTTATGAGTTTCAAAAAAATCAATTACTAAATAGTGTCAAAATTGACATAAAATAGTTTTTAAAAGAAATATTATACTATTAATTGTTATTTTATTTCTAAAAATATAATGTTCAGCCGAATGACTTAGATAAGTTTATATATATTAATAATAAACAATTTGGGGTTCGTTTGGCTTCTTATAGTAAGTTTATTAACCTTATAGTGTAAGAACACAAGAAGACGCGGTAAAAGTAAAATTATTTAACTTAATGTTAAATCTAAATGATAAGGTTAAAATAGGAACCTAAACTTGTCTAAATCCTATTGGATGAAAGGATTTCGACCCATCCCCTCCTTATCTTTGAAATAAATCAATTTGGAGCTATCTAAAACCGAATTTGGCTTTATAATAAAATAATATTTTTAGTTATTCCAAAGGTGCCCCTCTTCTCCCTTATAAAAGGGCACCTCCTCCCTCTCCTCCTCACACCGATTTGAGCATTCAAGCTCAGCCAACCCCTACCAAAATCTCTTCTCCACTTCCCTAGTATCATCCTAGAGGTCCTGTTATTCTTAAAAGACCATGTTTAGTGCCCTAAAAGGAGGTCTCAAAGAAGCACTTCAAAGAAGAGGTAATATCCATTACCGATCCTTTCCAATTTCTTTCTTCTTCAACTTCTTCTTCTTTAGTTGTTTCATTATGAATTAATAACATCAGTATCATTCATATACTGATATTTTATTATAAGTATGAAACAACCCTATTTAACCATCTATCCATCCTACGGAAACTGAAATCACCGCGCGTGCGTACGTACGGAATACCGTCTCCACGCCGTGGTGTAAGCTATTTTCGCCACCACCTTAATAGGATGGGTATAATGGTGTAATGAGTAACTATATATGATTATTATAAAGTTATATTGATACTGAAATAGTATACATACACTTTAACACAATTCCACGACCATGGGAACGATATCATCGCTCGTGCGTACGTACGGACTACCGTCTCCACGACGCGATGAGATTCATTATCCATGTTAACCATTCCAGAATGATTATAAAGTATATATAATGAATAATAATGGAATATATGACATGGTAAATCTACTGGATTTATTTATATATATATATTTCATCTACTTACTTCCATTCAAGACAATAAGGAAAGGAAAGCAGCGTTCATGCGTACGTACGGACTACCGTCTCCATGAACGGTATATTTCTTTTCATTTATCTATCTATTATATATATATATATACTGAATATATATGATATATAAATAATACTTTATATTCTGGAAGTAAGTAAATCATGATATAAGTAATAATAATGTCAAGAACAACAAGTCCAAACACCTACGATAAATGAGACGATTTTACCCAAAACGCTACTTTAACATGAATTTACAAAAGAACAGGTAATATAAAGTCATAAGTGGACCATATATGATATAATAACAATGAATATGATTCTGGAATAAGTAAATAACATGATTTAAATCATTATACAGGAGGTTCAGACACGTACAAAGCAAGTCGGACCTAAGGTAAGGGAAAATATCACAATCTCATTTTTATCCGAGATTGTTTATACTTTGGTATTTACTGGGGTGTATTTTATCATCCACATACATGTTTTATAAATATGTGATATTATTTCAATCCAACTACAATTGTTTAAATCCATTTTTACCCTTCGGTGAGTTTTTAGTAAAGGAATAGAAAGGAATCTTGTGTCGTTTTTCGTATGAGGTACTTTTTGACTTTTCCGACAAAAGTACGAGAAGAATGTTTTTTTAACTTATAAGGAATGAACGGATTTTTAAAAAATTATTTCCAAGAAGCTACCTTTACAATTTTTCAAGTTTATTTTTAATCAACTTCTTTTAGTTTAAAGTCGTATGACATGTTAAGAAAGGAAAAATGTTTTTGAAGAAGAAAGGATATTTTCCTCAAGAATGGAGTTCAAGTGTTTTATCAAAATTATTTTCCATCCAAGATAATAAAGGGTTCTGTTTTTATCTCTATTATTACATTGATTTGATAATGTTGTGATGTAATTATTTTTATAAATTCCTTTATCTTATATGAGTTGTTTTATGATGTCACGATGTTTAAGATTCCTATTTTTATTACATGGGTTATGCAATGATGTATGATTTATGATTTTGTGGAACACATAAGAATGGTATCATTATGAGATGGGTGGGACCTATATCTCCCTCCAATGCATTGGGTAAAGATTTTATATCTCATGAGATAGACATGGCTGGAATGGTAGGTTATACCGGTTCAGTGAAACAGGACTGAAACGAGGGTGACTCGATTCAGAAAGGGACTTTGTCCACTAAGATAGTCTTGGCAATGAGTCTTGACTAACAAGAAATGATTCTCTATGATTATGTGTGTATGCCACAAAGTTTCATGTTTTAAGTTATGATTATTGGGATTACATTTCACTTCTATGATTTATCCCATGCTATGATTTTATGAGCTCTTTTGCAGGTTAAGATTTCCAAAATCTATGTTCTTATGTATATGATGTGATTGATATTTCTTTTGTTTACCCTTACTGAGCATTTGAGCTCACCCTTTTATGTTTTCTTTTCCCCAGGATATAAATAAAGGTTTTAGCTATAAAAAAAGGAAGATCTTTATGGGAGATGTTGAAGATCTTTCACCACGATTAGAAGATTATATTCCGAGTTTCCAAAGACACTAAACTATTACGGTCCTTGTGTGTGTGTTTTTGTTATGTACTAAGTATTCTGCAAATATAATGTAATGTCCATGTACGTTAAGCTTTGGGTCTCTACAAAATATATAATATTTATATATTTATGAACAACCATAGAAACGAAATATGTTTTGGTATTCACATAAATAAAACAAGATAATTTACGGATAGAAAGAGATAGAAAGTTTGAGGCGAAATTTCTGCATCATAACGGCTATATAACATGGTTTTAGAAAACATTTAAAAGAGAGGGGAAAAGGGTAACACAAACATAAATAACTCATAATACATTATGGGTACATAATAAGATCATGGTATGGATATTTTAATGACATACCACATGAAAAATAAATATGAAAGAAAAGAGAAGATGTGATTTCTTTTATGAGAAATTCGGCAGCCTAACAACGTCACTAAAAAATTCTGAAAACAAATTGATGAGAGTGAAAAGGGTATCTCAAAAATTAGACATTAAATTGACAGTAATGAAAACATATAAGAACATACCCTCAACATAAATATATGGAAACTATATGGCACAACATAAAGAAAGTCGTGGCTTAAAAGATGAGGGTGACAGATTCCCTTACCTTGAAGATTTACTTCGAAATCTTGCAGTTTGGGACCTTGGGAGGCTTGAGGGAACCTTGGGAGGACTCCTTGGGAGGTAAAGAGAACAGAACTTCTTTCGGGTGGATTTTTAAATGAAATTAATTAGGGAATGTCTTGGTATTTATAGGAGAAGTGAGGGGACAAGTCATTAATTTCCAAGGGACACCTCATCGGTAGTATTGGCAAAACCATGGGATTTCCCATGATATCTACTCATGTTATTGGAAACTTGGTACACCTCATATCATATCTTACTATTCATAAGTCGACCAGAATGATTACATAATTATTACATCCTTAATGATGTCATTAAACACCTGAAACTCAAAACTGTATTTTCACTATTCACCAAAAATTCAACTAGTTTAGAAAAATCCCAAAAATTCACCTTAACCTAATATCGATTCTCTGAATTCAAAAATGAACTCCATTTTATGTAAATAATTTTCTAAATATTTTTAATTTAATTTTTAAATAAAAACACTATTCACTAAAAATTCAACTATTTCAGAAAAAACCCAAAAATTCACCTTAACCAAATATCGATGCTTTGATTTCAGAAATGAACTCCATTTTATGAAAATAATTTTCTAAATATTTTTAATTTAATTTTTAAATAAAACAATATTCACCTAAAAGAAAACTAATACTTAACTAATAATTTCTGAAACAATTATGTACTTATTTTATTGAATCACATTACCTAATCAAGGTGCCTAAAATATAATAATACTTTCTTAAGTGAGATTACCATACCATTTGATCAAATTACAATTCATAAGCATAAAATTACTATTCATAATTTACTATTCACCAAAAATTAAGTTGATCTTATTAGATTCTAAATTTCCTACTGAACAAAACTGTAGAAGACCATTTTTTGAAAATCATTACACATTATTAATTATTTAAGGTTTACATTAATATTTAAATTATCGTTTTTTTCCAAAAAAATCATCAATGATTTACATCCTATATTTATCTAAACATTTGAAATTCACAAACTTTACCAAGAAGAAATAAAAATTTTATTTATATCAAAGGATTACACAAAGTAGCTAAGGTCTCATTACATAGCCCCTTATAATACTAGCATATGACCTAAGTGTAAGGTGTGATAAGGTAGAAGAATCTTGGGGTGACTTGGCCAACATTTCTCGAGTAGTGACCTCTATCAACTTGAACTTATCTTGTAGGAGATTCCATTCAAGCTTCAGATAATGGAGTTCGGATTGGGCTTGGTCCAGAGAAAATCCTAGTGGTGCTACCTCCTTCCCAAGTTCTGTTAGATGGGCTTCAAATGGCCCGAGTCTACTGGATGAGGCCATTGAATCTTCTTTCTATATTAATAAACCAAGATCACTTGTATTTATAAAAAAAAATTAATGTTAAGAGTTTAGCTTCTAATGGGAATATTGACCAACGGTCATATAACAGTCGAAACTGAACGGTCTCATTTTATTATACTCACATCGTTAATTAAAGAATATAGTTTCTTTGAGTATAAAATAAAATAACACACAAAATCAGGAAACAAAAAATTATTCAAAATTTCGGGTCGTTACAATCCCAGTGAGATCATGCCATTCATCCCATCACTGCTCCTCATGGCACCCAAGTAGCTAACCATGCCTAAGACCCCACACAATCCATAACCATCCAACCAAGAGTATCCCTCTTATGATGGGCCGCTAACCACGTGTAATCCTCAGCATGTCTCTGGGTCATTATCCTATGTGTACACCCCAATTCATCACCCCATCAAACTACGTGGATTTTTATCCCTATTGTCTACATAGGTTACGTAGGAAACCTACAAGAGGTTCAATCCCCGCCAATGGTAAAACTTGGTGTTCCCCCATTCTGGGGTGCACACTCCCTGATCCGACCTCAGTGGTGTTCAGACCATCCGTCATGGTGTGACAAATTCTCATTATGGGATACACCACCTCGAATCCGTACTCATTGGGTGTTCTGATCCATCCACCTGGTAAACACTCCTGGAAATCCCTCTTAGATATATACCAATCTGATCTGTCTCTATGGGATGTTTTGATCACCCACATTACATCTCCATAAGACATTAACCCCGCATCCTACCTCGTGTTAAATATGATATTCCTGAGGAAAATCTCAGAAGACATGACTTTGGTGTAACCGTCTCCTCTAGATGTTTAACCTGTAGTATACCCTGTGTTAAACATGGGAAGCTGAGAAAAACCTCAGAGAAATGCCTCCAGCATAATATGCCCCATGACTGACATGGGATGTCTCAAGTTTTTCACCTTGAGATGCCCTCTTATGAGTAAGAACACATGTTCTCTAATGTCCATGCACCCAGAGATTCCCCAACATGCTTGATGTTGTCATCTACTCCAACCGAAGGTTGCTACCATGTCAATACCCCGTGTAATTTCCTAATGGAAGTAGTTTAATTAACCAACATCCACAAAGATATGGCACCAAGAACAAGATACACAAACCATGACTTAAATCTATAAGGGAGAACCGGACTTGGTGATGAGTTCCGAGGAGGAATCCATGGAAGGAAGAACCGACATCCCATCATCCTGTTTCGATCAAGGAGCCAACATACCTAAACAAGGAATGGATTCCCCCTGCCTATGGAAAGAAGGAATGCAGGGAAATAATCAACACATCCTCATCAGAAGGATGTGCACCCTGATGAAAGTGTCGGAAACTATCTCTACATCCCAGTGGGAATGTGTTACTTCCCCTACAAAATACTCTCAATCATTATCGACTCGTGGCTCTCTAAATAAACTCCTTGATGGGTTTCACTGGAAAAACATAGGTTTGTTAGAGGCCGGTCAATTCAAGGGGCTATACCCTGACACAAGAAATTCTTAGAGACATTAATCTCAAAACTCATGGCTCAAATATGGAAATCAAAGTGGATATGAGTAAGTCCTATGACAGGATCGAATGAAGCTTCATTAATAGGGTGACTTCGAAGATGGGTTTCTATGACTAGTCTAAGGACCTCATTTTCAGATGTGTTAGAACTTTATGGTTGGCTGTGTCTTTCATGGGGAAATCCTATGGTATTTTCAAAGCTACCCGTGGTCTAAGGCAATGTGACCCACTTTCCCCTACAATTTTCATCTTGATGCAGGAGACAATCAGTCGGCTGATCAACAAGAGAGTTTCTTCTGGACATATTCTCCCCTTTATTAGGAAAATAAATCTCCCATCTATCCCTCATCTGATGTTTGTAGATGACTCTGTCATTTTCACAAATGCTAGCAGGAGGTCGGCACATGGGATCAACAGGGCTTTCGATGAATTCTGTTCCTAGAGTGGCTAGATCATTAATAGATTTAAGAGGATCATTTAAATTTCTATTAAATGTGGAAGTAGTTAGGTATCTACTTTGTGAAATGAGCTTAACATGCAGAAAGGATCCTTTCCTTTGGATTACCTCGGTGCCCCAATTTCCTATAGAAGAACCCGAATTAAAGACTATGATCAGATAGTGAGTAGAATTACTGGTCATGTGCTAAATTGGAAGAGTCACTATCTATCCTTTTGGTTTCATATTACCCTTATAAATATCGTTCTATCTAGCATTCATGTCCATGCTCTATCGTTCATTAAATTTACGAAGGGGTCATTGTTAAAATTGATAAAATACTGGCGCGATTCATCTGGGATGGTTTATCCGAAAGAAAGAATCACTGGTCCTCATGGAAATGGATGGAAAGACCTATCCACAAAGGAAGGATCAATGTTCGGAATCTTTCAGACACCATGAATTGTATGAATACGAGGCTAGCATGGGAGGTTGTGGAGGAGAGTACTCTCTGGGGAAGAATCATGTCTGCAAATACTATGGGCACTTCTGGGGGTGTCCATGGGTCCCCTTCCTAGGAGATGATCTCCTTGATCATTCCAACCCTTCGCGGTTACTCTTGGTGGATTGTGGGAGAGGGAAACATAATTTTCTAGAATCACAATTGGGCGGGATCCTTTCTTGGCTTCCTAGGGTGTCATGTCCCTCAGATTACGTTCAAGGAGGACAATATGCATCCTGGATTTATGCATGTGGTACTGGATAAAGATCAATGGGGAATTTTTGATCTCATCTGCATCAATTCAGAATAGGGTAGGTGTGTGTATACACCCTCCACCTCAGGGTTATTCACTTAGAAAGATTTTTGGAGGACTCTTTTTCATTAGGAGCAGCCAGATTGTTGGAATAGTATTGTATGGAGTAGGAATATTCTAACCAAATATAACTTTATGACGTGGAGAATTAGGAATCAGGATATTCTGACCAATGACAGGATCAAGAAGTTGGGTATCAATATCCCCTCCAAATTCCACTACTATACAAGGCATCAAGAGGAGTCTGAGAATCACCTATTTTTTGACTGTGAATGGGCTAAGGAGATTTGGAGCTTCTTTGGTGATTTTTTGGCATTGCATTATACTGCTAATCTGGATGGAACTTTTCTGAAATGGTGGTTCCGTGAAATGAATAACTCAGATGTGTAAAGACATGTGAAGGAGATCATTTTGAATGCAGCGTTTTGGTGTATCTGGCAAGCCAGAAATTGGACCATGTATGAAGGCATTACCTCCTCTAATAGATCCATTATTGTGAGAACCTGGTCACTTCTTCTGGATATGGTTAATGGTATCAACAATTAGCGAGATACACCTTCTCTGAGATGTTGGAAAAGTAGCATTTCTATGGAAAATTATAGTTGTAGATGGAATAGAGGACAGTGGGTGCGATGGCATCCTCCTTCTTCTGGTCTCAAGATCAATGTTGAAGGCCCGTACAAGGAGGGGATCATCTGTGGCGGAGGTGTGGTTCGAGATTTTAGGGGCATCATCCTTCTTGAGTTTTCTGCTTTCTATGGAAAAAGTATGTCTATACAAGAGGAAGCTAAAGCAATGTTAATAGGTTTGCAGTTATGCCAATAGGAAAATATGGATCTCTTTTAGGTGGAGACTAATTATAAGATTATACATGACTCCATGCGTGGAAATGTTTTCACTCCATGGTCTATTGTTTACATCATCATAAAATTGAAATCCATTATTAGAAATAACACTTCGGTGGTGCACACTTGGAGGGAAGAGAACAGGGTTGCAGATCATCTCGCATCCATGGCTGTTACAGATCACGGCCCCAGTATTATTTGCTTCCCTAGATCCCTCTTTTTGAAACCTGAAGGGGTGAATCTGATTAGAGGCGATGAGCTTGGTCTTTTTTACTTTAGACCCCCTAGATCTTTCTTGGGGTTTTCAGACCTTTGGAGCTTTTTTGTATTTGTCAAGTGTTAATTTTTCCCATTTTAATAAAAATTTATCTTTGATGGAGGCCCGATTCTCGAGATATGGCCCAAATATAGAAGGGTGGTCCAATCTGTCCTATCCATAATTTCGTCATATTATAGACATCTTTTTGGCCAATAGATGGATAAATTTGGATCTCTGGTATTCTGGATAATTGTATCCATCATGGTTTTTAAATCTCCCACAAAATTTCAGCCTAATTGGATGCAATAATTATATATAGTAGATAAATAATTTCATATGAGTTCTTGAGCTCTAAGGCAGTTTGTTTGTTTTACTTGAATTCTATTGTGGTCTCCCCAAATCACTTCCTCTTACAGTGTAATCATTAAAAAAGTAAAATTTCTTTATTTAAAATTTATAAAATTTTAATTATTTAATTAAACACGAATTTAATTTTTTATTATATTTTTAATTTTTAATAGAAAACCAGTTTAAAATAGTGGTGTATGGGTGGAAATAAATATTGAATCGCTATATAGTCACACCCCCACACCTAAACATTTAAACTTTTTGGAAAAGTAAAATTTAAAAAAAATAAGCATGTATATATTACTAAATTCATGAATATTTAAAATTCAATGAAAATTTAATTAATTATAAAAATGTAATCAAAGAAAAAACCACACTAAGAAGTTATTCCCACTAATAATGGGAAAATATGTCTCATAAATAATATCATAATGAAATTCACGGAGATTTATGATACCAATATGATCAAGAAATTAAAAATTCAACCCTACCACTAACTCTCCACATGTGTGTGTAAAAATCATTTCATGCTAGTCTTTCAAGTTTTTATCATGTAAATATAGATTATTTTTAAAAATTCTATTTACTTGATTCTTTCCACTGAACCTTCCCTATATCCCTTGCAATAACATTTCAAGAACCATTCACTTATGAATTCACAAATGTCAAAACATAAGATCTCGTCCTAGATATTCCCATATTTTTCACATTTCATCACTCCCCTCATTATTTTTTTTATAATTTGTTTTGTTTTTTTTGTTTTTCGTGTGTACAACAATTAGATAACAAGTACGCACACATATTTCAATCTAGTATAGTAATGAAACATAACAGATAAGGAATAGATTTATTGAAAAATCATTTTATAAATCTTAAAAATATTAAACTAACTTATATTACCTTCTATTAAGTAGTAAATATTCACAATTCATTTTTTGGTGAAACAATGTGTGGAGGTATTAAGTGGAAAAAGTTTCCCAAAAACTACTAACATGATGAGTATCTATCATATCAATGGTTTCCTATAGATAAAAACATTTATATCATTAATATTAAACCAATTTTCTAAAAATCACTCCCCAATGTTAAACTCGTAAAAAAGTTCATTCAATAATTAAGAAAAATGTCATTAATTGTTAAAACAATAAAAAATAAGGAATATTGATATGCATTTTTAGTAATTTCAATGATTTGGTGGAAATAAGAGGGGGAAGGGGGTTAATTAAATAGATAATAAAAAACAATATGAAAAAATGATATTTCCTCCACAAAAACGGTTCCAAAATTTGATTGTGTTGTCGAGCACATCAAATTAGATGTTTAGTTTTACTGGAATTTCTATTATATAGTAAGAACCCTAGGTTATATATCAATGGAGCCTTAGACCATTAACATAAAATTATGTTTTTTATTATTAAAATAAAATAGTAATGGTATTTTATAAAACTTTGGGTTTTTTATTTTAAAACATAACTTAACACTATATTATTATGTGAGAGAAATTTATTTTGAGAAATCGTGACCAATCCAGGTGAGAGTCCCTTGATGACCATTCATCATCGCTCTCAAGGTACATGTAAAATATCACCAATTATTTGATTTATAAACATAGAAACTAGTATGTTATGTGAGTTATTATTATTTTAACAACTTGGATTTGATCGGTCAAAAATATTGATTACCAGTGACGGCTCAAAATCAACAAAATTGCATCAATGTAAACATAGAACACAATCAAGGAATCACATCAACAATGTGATGGGATTACCAGATTTGTATCAATGATAAAATTGTACAAAATAAAATAACATTAATTTTCATGGGTTAAAGATTTTTTATTTTATCAACCGTCATAAATATAGATAGACTCATGAAATGGAAGGGGTGAGAAAAGAGACAAACATGCTCAAGTTATCAATAGATATGGGTTATTCATGAAAACATGGGGATTATTGTTCTCATGATTTTATTTGATAATAAAAGAATAAAACAAATTAAAAAGGTACAAATGAATAAAAATATTATACAAACATGAAAATTTAACAACCTTCCAAATATTACAAGAGTGGATCTTGAGATTACAACAAAGGACACCCCCTAAATTGATCCATAAGAGGTTTAGAAGTACATGATGTATAATATGAATAAAATGGATGGATGGAGATATCAAATTCTACTAACCATTACCCCTAGTCATGAAACATAATTTAATGGGATTAAGTGGTGTTTTTATGGGAAAACACATAACAATTTCCACAAAATAATTCATGTTCCTAAGGGACATGGTCACTATTCATAGTATATTTTTTCTCCTTATTTATACAAATGGTTGATTGAATAAAAAGGGTAAAAATGTATTTAAATTATATTAATATGTGTAACTTTGAGTTATCTATCCAATATAGATATAATCATCCCAATTAGATATCTGAGGATCTAGTTATGGCCTAAATACATAAGTGTGGTCCAATATGGCCCACCTAGAATTTCTTCACATTTTGACCTCTTTTGGGCCTCCGAATGGATGAATTGGGATATATGGTTTTCAAGAGAAATATATCCCACATAGTTTTTAACTCTAAAACCAATTTGCATCCCAATTTAATGCATTAATTGTCCACATTAGATATTTAATTCCATAATATTGCTTAGTCTCTTGCATAGTTTAGTCTGTTTTGCTCGAATTCCACCGTGGGATCTAAAAATAAACTCCTCCTACAATGTAGTCATTAAAAAAAATTTAAATTTACCTATTTAAAATTGATAAACATTAAATTATTTAATCAAACATGATGTGAAATTTTTTATTATATTTTTAATACAAAACAATTTTAAAACAATGGTGTAAGGGTGAAAATTAATAGTGAATCGCTATACGACCAATCAATCTTCAAAAACCAAATCACTTACCTATGTTGTTAAGAAAGATCATAGATCCAAGGTAATGTGTAATTATTATTTATATTCACCTAATTAATCATCCAATAATAATTGTAATGTAATATACTTCCATTATCATTATTTACAAAGAGAACATCTCACACCCTTTATGATATGATTGGATAAATCAAACCCTTGATTTAAAGATCCTATAACTATACATTTAATTAAATTAACTAATAAGGATCCATTTGATAATATAGAAAGTAAATGAGGCTCATGAAGAAGAGTAGATCAATAGATAATTACACCTCCCTCTAGGGTGGAAACTAGATAAATCATCCAAGAAAACCTCAGGATACACAACCATTGGAAACTCACTATTTAAACATTATTCAACAACATAAAAAATAAAACTAGATATCTAACACGAAATCGATCCAATACTTGGAATAATGGGTCTTTCCATACATAATTACTTGGATGGTTGCTTTTTTCTATTAGGATAAAGGAATAGAAACTTCCAATGTTATTAGTCAATAATATATTTATAGATAACAATCATATCCATACCAAGTATAAGTTCAAATATATCAAAATCAGGAACTATAAAATACCACACGATTTGAACATTGACATCCATCACACTAAATACAAAGAAATTAAATCCCCACTATATATTCTTTCTTGAAAAAGTATAAAGAACCATCATATACTATATCATCTCAGAATCTAGTGCCATTGTATTAATAAGTTTAGATTAGATAAAATAATTAGATGTATCTATATTAAATAAATCCAGGACCATATATGTTTAAATAAAAACCATAATTTTAATGGTTTATTTTTTGTGTCAAAATCCTCATCCATAAGATCTAGTTCATATATAAACCCAGATTCAGAAAAAACTCTAAGATTTCATAGCAGAATGAGAACCCACATTCACTTGGGTAAGACACCATTCTCTCTTAAATTCATATAACTACACCTAATATCCAAATGGTATAAAATAAAAATCATTGATCTAAATTTTTCTCTCAAAACCATAAAAAACCATAAATACTTGAGATATTCATTAGTGATAAACTTAGGGTAAATGTGGATGAACTTAGAAAATTGAGTGGTATATTCTATTCTGAAATGAGTCCCTTGATTCCATTCAACTTATCCCAAGTGAGATCCTTATGTATCTTGGACTATAATATGAATAATAAAACAACCATAATTTTTGGTTTTAGGGGTTTTACTATGTTTTATTAAGTTATTAAATGACTGGGTTTGGTTATTGGTAGTTTTTGGAAGGTTTCAGGTGGTCTTGGAAGTGTTTTTGAGGGTTCACAGTTTCTTAAACATCAGATGAAACCATGCGGTTTCCCTAGGTAACTGTGCAAGGTAGATAGGGGACCTAGTATGTGGATCATGGTTGGAGTATGTTTTTGGTAAATCATACTTTAAAAGCATGACATTGATTTTTTTTGGACATTGTTAATTCAAACTGTTAGCGCATGATTTTCCGAACCATGTGGAAAAACCATGCAAGTCATTAAAGGAGTTATGAAAATTATATTTTAAACCCAATATGTATCTTAAAATGATCATTATTACTTATATTGATATGTATATTGAATTAGAGGTTTCCTCTATTTGATTTTGGAAATTCTCTTCGCTCTAAAGCCCGAAGAATTAAAATATTGGAGTGTTGGTCCTAGGAATTAATGGTACAGATCCTATTTCATCTTTTCACCTTTCTAATTCTTATTATATCTTGGGAGGAACCCTATTTTTTGGTTTATATTCCCTTATATAGTAGTTTGGGTATTTTTTGATTGGTATTTTGTTATAAATACATTTAGGAGGCCTCTTAGAGCCCTAATCTATAAGGGCATGGTGTCATTTTTTCTTGGATACCATATTTTAGGTAATTAGCTTCAAAATTATATACTTTTTTTAAGATCATAGTTTATTATTATTTTAAGTTAAATTATTTTCTTATAATATGATAAATTATTGAAAACATATGGTTGAATAGCCTCTTTTTGATTTTTTTATCAAATGATGTGGGTGACACCCATAACATGTTTGATAAAATTCCCATTTTATGACTTGGCCTTAAAGTGATTATTTTGGAATGTTATGAACATGGAATTTTCATGAGTTAATTTTTTTATCAATGTATATTGATTTAGGGTTTTTTGACAAGTACTTGTCTATTGTTTCAATTTGGGGGAACTTGGAGTACATGTGTTGAGTTTATATTCATGACATATATAAAGGAGGGCCTGTTGGTTAAAACTTGGTGAAAGATATCAGAGTTAGGGAAAAATCGATTATACCACTAGGTGATAACTTCGGTTTGGAGGAATGAGTTTCTACTCATTATTTGGTCTATTCAGTTAGGCTATTTTTAATAGGAAATGCTTTGGGTGGGTATGTTGCATGGGTTTTACATACATTACATGGGTGTTTAGATTATAATATGTGTTATCTCATGGGATTGATTCACTTGAAATGAAATTTTGATTTTTTGTGAGTTTCTTATATGGTTTTATTAGATTATTTATTTTTATTTATCTTATCTCATGTTTATATAAATGCCAGCAAAAGTGACATGTTTGGAAATCTAAAGTAAAATTTCCTATCAAGTCGATAAAACCATACCCTAATATGAATCACAGTTTATATGCAGTTATCATTATATATAATAAATATAAGGGGAGGACATCTTACATACTAAAAGGATATATTGATGATGTGGATTAGGATGAAACTGGGAGCTTGGTGGTATTTATCATATGGATCATGGGAGTGTGACTTGTGGGTATCATTCCTTCATTTTTTAGGTATATAAGTTTTGTTTTCATTGTACTACTTTCAACCAATGTAATATTATTATTAATATTTGTTTTATATATTTATGTATGAATTTGAATTTATTCATGCGACATGTATTATACATTTTCTTTGAGATGTCTCCTGTAGGTTGTTGTGTGTGTAGGGGAAAATGATCCCCCACATTTTGGTAATGAAAATTATTTTCAAATCTATTTTACCTGTTTCTAAATTCTTGAAATGATTTAATGCATTTCATTTGAATTTTTTTAGAAAATTAATTGTGTAATGAAAAAATTATCAATATTTTGTGAACTTGAGAACTTTTCATGTGGTTTAATATGGAACGTTTTCATGTGATAAAGTAGTGGGTGGACACATTATAGTGGTTTACTGGAATTGATAGTACTATATTACTATTCCATGGATAGATTTGGATTAATATTTTCTTGGTGAATTTGTGGTCTTGGTTGTGGTTGGTGTGCTCGTTATACTTGTTATGTTGGTTTTTCTTGTATATTGTCTTGTGTTTTTTTTGTGATAATAAGGATATATGTTATTTTTATATGGTCAAAATGATAACCAACAAGGTAAATAAGGATTTAATGTTGTGATGAGGTCTCATGGTATGAGAATCATGATAACTAATGGTTAATATGATATTCTCAGATCTACATTAGTCACTATACTCAATTACCATTGACATTGTCTAGCTTTGGTGGAATTTTTTTATCATAAAAGTGTCTTTTATATAATATATGGAATGCATTGTTTTGAAGTATTCAATATCATATCGATCGATACACCTAGTGATTCATCCTCACAATAGATGAGGGTGTTTTTAATATCTTTCATAGGGATGCAACATAAATATTTTAGGGGGAAACTCTTTATGAGTAGAGATGAGAACTATATATTATCTTTCACTGGCTATATTGTGTGAATTAATAGTCCTGTTGGGGGGGGGGGATTGATAAATAAGGTTCACCTTCTTTTTTAATAACCAACCTCACTTTAATTTCCTAGTTTAGTGTATTTTTTTAGGATTAGTTTTAAGATATGAAACCTAATTTTATGTTTTCTGGGGTATGAGTGAGTGCATAGTCATGTACCAAGATTTATCAACAAGTGACCAGATTTCTTAGATACCTTGAGGTATATTTCCCTCTGTATTGAGTGATTTTTTTCTAATTTCTTATTTGTTTCTTCTCATTCCTGGTATCTCCAAAGACTACTTGAACTAGGTTTAATAGTTCTTAATTAATTGGGTAGTGGATGTATTATCATGTAAGTCTCTAGGTGTTTTATGAGATAAATCATAAACATAAATTTGGGTCCTATGAATCAAGTTGATTCCATGGTTTTTTGTTGGTCAAATTTTATTATTTATTTGAGTGACTTAGCCTTAGGAAGTTTATTAAGGGAAATTTTGAAGGACTTATCATTAGTTTAATCCTTAATGCAGGGGAACCGTCAATGGGTTTGTTGATAATGAAAATTCTCTCTTGATTTTTGGTATCCAATTCTAGTCCTTCCAGATGCCAGAATAGTTTTAAGTGGGTTTTTTCATTCAGATATTAGGATGGTAGTGAATGTTGAACATTGGCCAGTGGGAATGTTGTGACCACTACTTATACCTTCCAGCAGTTGTACTTAATTCATATGGACTTTGAAATAATTATGAATTAAGAAGCATGATTTCATAAATTTTTTACTTGACCAACTCATTATGTTAGTGTGTTTCATTCTAATTCTGGGGGATATTATCTCAAGAATATTTCATTAAGTTTTCTATATTTAAATAATTATAGTCACATGGTGTACTAATTTCTATAGTATCTCATCAGGACCTTAGTTCTCCCATCTCGATATTTTTTTAAGATTCTTCATATAGTCCAATTTATATCATTGTATTATCATATGTGTTTATATCTTGTTTCCCAATCTCATTTTTCATTGTTTTACATTATCATTGGTAGAAAGAGATCATGTGTTCTTTTGGGTATTTTTATGAATAGGGAGATTTTTCTGGTAATAAAGGATAGTTAGGACCTTTATGAATTATAAATATTTGGTTTTTCAAGCACATTTTTTAGGTTTACTATACATATATATTACCCTTCAATTTTCATATTTCATGACTACCACACATATATTAACTCTATAGGTATGATCCTAACTCATTAGTGTAGGTGTTCCGATAGTCTTTTCTCTTAAGTCATATGTTCCATTGGGATCTATCCAAGTATAATATATTGGATTGGGAATAAAAATATCAAGAGAGATGGATGTTTATTTTAGGTATGTTTGAGGTAGTAGAATTTTTGGGTATCTCGATAAGTTTGGGAGTGAAAAACTATTATAATAGACTAATGGATCGAGCTTTTTTCTGGACACCACAAACTTCTAGCATTTTAAAATTGAAAGAATAATTATGAGGACAATTTAACACCCCTCTTTTGTGAAATTAAGAGTTTTATTTTTTATTAAGTTATAAAATGAGTGGGTTTGGTTTTAATAAGTTTTTATAATATTTAGAGAGGTTTTGGAAGTATTATAGAGGGTACACAGTTCATTCATAATTTGGAAAAATTATATAGTTTCCACATATAACAGTAAAAGGTGGAAATTGTACCTAGGGGAGGCTCACGATTAGTACATGGATTAGGTAAACTATGTGGTAACTGTATAGATTCAATTTTTTTGGATAATATCAATTCATATGGTTAACACTGGGTTTTCTAAACCGTGTGGCCAAATCATGCACATCATAAAGGAGTTTCAAAAAAATACATTCTAAACCCAACTAATCCCCTAAATATGACTTATTTCTCCTATTTCAAGGGATATCAAACCAAAGGGTTACTCTAGGTAATTTTTGCGTCTCTCTTTACACCATAACCCAATAACTATTAATCTTTTAGTGTTATTCTTAAGAATAAAGGTATGGTTCCCGTTTCAACTATTATTCTTTCCATTTCTCATTTTTTCTTGGGATGAGCAATAGTTTGGTGATACAATGACCGAATATAATGGTTGTGATATGTTTTTGTTGGGATTTTGTTAGGAATCAACATAATAGATTTTCAAAATCCTCGATCAATGAGGTAATGGGGTGATTTAATCTTAGATACTATTTTTAAGGTAGGCAGATTCAAAATTATTCTACTTTTGTTGTAATGTAAAGTCTTATTGTTTCAGGTTAAATGATTTTTATGAACTATGATAAATGATTGTGAAAACCATGGTTTAAAAACCATTTTGTGAAAAATGGTTTTAAGAAATGTTGTGGGAGACTACCAAAATATATTTGATAAAATTACCAATATATGATTTGGTTTTAAAGTGACGATTTTAGAATTCCATGAAAATGGAATTGGAATGAGTTACATGTGTTCATAAATGCATATGTTTTTAGGGAATGTTTGATATGTACATTGATATCATGCAAATTTAGGACCATTTTGGATTGTATGGGTTGGGTTTGAATTCATGACATACATATACATTGACTTGTTGGTTCAGATGTGGTTGCTGGTGTTGATTTGGGGAACACTTAATTATACCGCTAGGTGATAAATTATGTTTGGAGGAACAAGTTTCTATTCTTCACTTGGCCTATTTAGTTGGGACCATTTTAATAAGAGATGCATTGGGTGGTTGAATTTCAATGTTTTTTCATACATGACATGGGTGTGTGGGTTATAATGTGATTTACTTCCTGGGAATAATGGACTTAAAATAAAATATGGATTTTAGTGTGAATTGTTTATATGGATATCTTGGTTTATTTATTGTATTTTTCTTCTCTTAAATTTTATATTAACATGATCTAACTTGTTCTTCTTTAAGTGGTGAGTGTGGGAATCCTTTGGAATATCTCCTACTAAGTCAATATACCCCCTACATATGAATCTCAATGCATATAAAATCATATTTCTTTATAATATAAGTAAGGGGATGGACCTCTTATATGATAGGAGTATGTATTGATATTTTGGATTAGAATAGATCTAGGAGCATGGTGGTAGTTTTCATGTAGAGTTTGGGAGTTTTCCATGTGGGCACCATGCCTTCCTTGTTGGGTTTGTTAGTCCTATTATCACTGTACTACATTTTACTACTACACTCGGATTATTATTATTTGTTTTATATATTTGAGATTGGTCTTGTGTTTATTAATGAATCATGAATTATACAATGTCTTGGAGATGTATCTTTCATGTTATTATGTATTTATGGTAAAATCATCCACCTTGATTTGGTAATGCCCATGGTATTTATTTTTTTCCTTTAGTGTCTAGGATATGTCACCTAAGTTTATTGGTATCTTGGTCTTACTCAAGTAAATGGGGTAGGGTTGGGGAGTTATAGATCCCCACCATTTACAGCTTGGTCTCTCCAATATAAACATGGAAACACTGACCTATTAATCCTTATAGTTCGAAAGAAAAGGAAATAAGTGCTCAATTATTCCCTCAATTATTAATATTCCTAATTTCTCTCCAAGGAATATAGGTGGGTTCTTATCCATAATATTCGAAAAACAGATCACCCCTCTATCTTCATCTCTCTCACCTTACCGACCTATATATTGAAGTGTTCTGATTCCCAAATAGATGAGAATAAGGTCCACATGAGGGGTAACATACAATGTATTCTTCATAGCCTACTCTTTATGATTAACTAAGTTCATTATAGGAGGAATTATCTTCAAAACATGAAATGTAAAACTCCATCAACACATAATTAAACTCTAAATAGAATTGATAAAACAAAATTTTTTACCAAATAGCTTATAAATAAGTAGCAATGAAAAGAAAAACAATTTTAAATACTAAAGGGGTGAAAAAATTTAAATTTTCAATATTTATTCACTATGCACAATTTGGACACATAGTTTGGGAGATGGTGTAATAACCATGTGAGTGACATTGAGAAGGTTTCTAGATTCCGAAGTATAGTTACCACATAGTTTTCAAACCATGCATCTTTGGTTTCCTCCTTTCCAACTCATAAATTATAAATTCTAAAACAACTCACGTAATTAAATTGAAATGCATGATAAAAATGAATCACAATATATCATATGAAAATGTCTAAGAATAAAGCTCAATTTAAGATATAATTCTCAAAAAATAATGGTAAATTGAGTCACAACATGAAGAATTGTTGTCCAGAAACTTCCCATAGTCACTCATTAGGTTATGACGGCCCTATCTTTATAATTCCAATGCCCCCAAATATCAAGTTGTATCTAATTATATTTTACAATTAATTGACCCAATACAATATGAAACATCACCTAGGTTATCCCACCATAAGGCCTAAATGACATTCCGAATCATCATAGGATAATAATATGCAATAAGGGTGTCGAATAAAACCACTAGGAACCATTTCACACTTAAAATACCATATAACACATCACGGACTCCACCCAGAAATTTGAAATTATGTATCCATACCTTGGACATCCATGAACATAATTAAGTAGTTTAAACCAAAAAATATATAATAATGCTGTAAAAACAACTAAATATCCAAACATCACTTTATAAAAAATATTTAAGTGATATAAAACAACATATATAGACATAAATTTAACATAAATATAATTCCAAAGTAGTAGATACAAAACCAACCCAAAAGATAAATATTTACATGAGGATCCCCAAAATGATCTATATAATCCAAATCCTCATGAACCATAATTACCATCAATCATCCTATCACCTAGGAAGAAGAAAGATTCAATTAGTACCACCAAAATATGGGTATATATTCTATTAAACAACATTATATAGAATAAATTCTACATAAACACATAGAATATATGTATAATGTGAGGAAAAATATCAGCAGGAAACCACAATCAATCTACATAATATATTTCATAATGAAATCCATTAACACTAGTTTCAAAATATTATTTTAGAAATATTATTTTTGAGAAATATCTTTTTGTTTCCCAAAAACAAGAATTTATGAATCCATTTCATATGTATTTGGTTTTAGTAAAATCAACCAAATATTATAAGTAAATGAGAAAATGGAAAGTGTAAAAGATATCTAATAGAAATATAATTTAAACATCAAGTATCAATGTGAGTAAAAATATATATAAAAAATTCATCACATTGGATCTAACTATTGAGACACATAAAAAAATAAAGTGGTATCCAAGGACCTCACTCTTAGAACATTGATCATACCTATGTGAACCTAGAAGAAACCCAACACTAAATTACCCTTTTGGCCTCTTTTGGTGACATATCTTATCCGGGACATGAAATAAATGGGGGTGTTATCTAGGGAAAGAAATATAAATTAGTGTACCATTAACCCAGATTACAAAAAATAATTAACCAAGGTTCCTATGTGTAACTCATCAATAATAAATTCTGATAACATAGTTAACATCATGTAATCACCTCAAGATGCATATTAAACTTACTAATATAAGTGATCAATAAGATATTAAATATCCACATTATACAATCACATATAAAAATAAGACTTTATATGAAAATAAGGATTATCAATAAAAGAAACAACATTAAAAATGTAATCTTATTTCAAAACCTATCTTGAAAACCCATTTGGAATCAAAATTCTCTTCAAAACATTTTATCACAAATCTAATAGGCCTAAAATTGGTTTTAGAATAAACACCATGTGAAGGTCCTAAAAACCCTTCAATTTATCCAATTAAAAGTCAATAAAAAAATAAAAATATAAAAATTAGTCCTTAACAACTCATTTGAATTGTAATATGGTGAGGTAATCCATAGAATACTCATGTACCAAAGGTATGCTAAGGCAAATATTCATTATGCAGGGACTCCAACCTCAGACTTCATGCAACCTATTTGACTTCTTTGAAAACCAATACATTGAAAATAAAGGGATCCATAAGACCCTAAATTCTATAAAAACTAACCTCACATCCATCCCTATTTATAATATTGGCCACCAAGTCCTATGAGGGAAATAAAACAAGAATGAAATAGAATAAAAAGTGACTAAGAGAGGAGGAAAGAAAAAAATAAGCAATCAAGAGTTACTTAGAAGTATTTCATGTGATTATATGTAATATCACCAAATAAGTTGAGGATATGATACCCAAAATTGATAGATAGGTCTAGGTCGACCTAATTTGACAGGAGCTAGCCTATTAGGGCCCCACCTATGCCCATAGTAAATTGAGTGTGCCACCCAAAGCTCAAATCCAATGTATAGGGACCGATGCCTGATAGAGATAATATTTTCATCATTAATAATATATTTTTCAATTATTTAATACCTTGAAATTAATTAATTTTATATTAATTTTATCATTTTAGTATTTTTGGTAAATTTTGGGATAAAACGTGAAATTAATTCTAGAATTTTAATAGTTTTCTTTCAAATTTATATTTCAAGATTAACTCTTAAAATTTCTATCTAATTGGAGTGAAGTTTTTTGGATTCCTTTATTCAGGGGATGAAACTTATTTTTCTGTACCCAGAGCTAATTCAAAATCTACAGGCCCAAAAACAATAATAAAGTTAAAAAATATTTCTGGCCGATATAATGGACTCCACCTCAGTAATTCAGATATAACACGGTCTAAATACCTCCAAATGAGGTGATTATATATGTAATTGAAGGAGTACTAAAATACTCATTTTCAAATTAAACTTTATGGATTATTTATCTCATTAAGGTATCCATTTAATGTTCCAAAGTGGTGGATGTTGAAGGGAATCTTCGGTCGAAAACATGTTCTTGAGTAATTATGAGTTGGCCTTCAATAAAATTTTCCAATGAAGTTGATATTTTGTGGAATTATGGAAAATATAGATAGAAAAAACTTTTATGAAGGAAAAATCCTTATAATAATCCATTTATTATATTAAATAAGATCAAACATTTAGTGGATAAAAATTTGAGGGAAACTTTTACACCCCTCAACCCTATAAATATATGAATCCATTTGAATTCAAAGGTATTGAAGAAGGATAAATTGAGGATATACTAAGGGATTATAATCTTGAATTACTATGTATTTTCTATTTTCTATTTTATTAGTTTCATAATTCTATCTTCTCCCCCTTTCAACACTATTACCCTTCACATGGAGGGGTTAAAAGTTTGAGTGATTGGGGAAGGGAATTGTTTCCTTTTTTAATGTTATATTCTTGTGATTTAATTTAAAAATATCTTTTTATATTAACTGGTTAATTTTTAAGTGGTTCCAAATTCTCTTAATGTGATTGTATTTTGGGTTTTGGTGTCATTCAATGTTTACAAATGTGGTTGATGTTATTTAATATCCCTCTGCCTAGTGTAGTTTGTTTCTACCAGTAAGGCTGTGTTAGGTGGTATAAATTCTTAATGAGGATTTTCCTTAGTAGTTTGTGTATAGTATACTAATTTTCATGAATATAGGAGTTGTTTCAATTTCTTACTTTTTCCAAGGGTGGTTAAAAACTTGATTGACGAGTCTTTTATTTATCATTCAATACAATGAGACGGGGAATGATTTTTATAACCATGAAGAAATTTAAAAAGGTGATCTTTTCCTAACCCCATCACTTTCTTCATCAATTTGTGTTTATACATTATTTTATTTCATTATTTATTTTCAAAATCAAATAATTTCAAAAACAAACTCCTCTTATTTCTCAAATTTTAAGTGAAAAATGTGATTGTTGTATGATACTCTGTATAAATAACCTTGGTTAACCACTTTAATTAATTTTTAACTTAGGAAATAATTATTTTTGTCACACCCCATGAAAGTTATGTGTCAAAACATGGCTCTGTTTCTAGGGAGGTGGTGCCAAAAATCGTTTTTTTAATTACATGACTATAATCACAAAAACTGACCCTTTCCACCAAGATTTCGAAATTTAAATATACTTTTTGTGTAGACATAGAAACCTTAATTTTTAATATTAATTTTAGGATATTTATCTTGAAGTCTTTAGTGAAACTTCAAGTGTTTACTCTGATCCTGTCATCATTGCTAGAAATCAGAATAAAACCCTTAGAGACCTCTATAAACCACAATTCCATAATAAAAAAAATAAAATTTCCATAAAAAAATAGAAAATGTTTTTTAGATGAAACCCAAAATAATGCCATTGATTACAAAATTTAATGGATTTATAGGAAAATACCCAAACAAACTTATTAATGAGATCATGTATGTATTCTCTACTTTAAGACCCCAGGGAGTAGTTGAGGATTAGTTAATGTGGATGTAATTCCCTATTTAATTGGAAAGTGATGCAAAAGAATGGTTGTGTAACTTAAAACATGGAGATGTGGATTATTGGAATTACTTATTGAGGCGATTCATGAAAATATTTATCTATACCTCCAGAAGAAGGACCATTATAAAGTAAACCTTTACCATTATATAGTCATGTTATGAAACCATTTACGATTATTCAAAATTATTTAAGAATATTTGTGTCAGTTTCCCACATCAGTAAATTGAGTAGCATCACTTTTTTTGTCTTATTTTATCAAGGATTACTTGAAAATAAAATAAACCTTCTTGAATAATTATCTGGAGGTTCATTGATTGAAAATTTACCAGAATAGGCCCATAGGTTGATTGATTAGGTTTCATATAACTCTCAACATTTTGGTACAAAAGGTACAAAAATAAAATGTATTTATGAGTTAAGAACTTCTCATCCATCAATCTTATTAGAAAATACGATTGCAGAGCAATTTAGTTTAGTGAGATAGATGGACCGCAAACAAGTAAGTGAACAAGAAGCACTGATTAAGGTTTGTGGAATATGCTCATCACTTGATCATTTCACTGAACATTGTGATGAAATACCAATAATGGAAAGTTTTGAAGCAACATTTCAGCTTAGGTAAATCGAAACAAATAAAGTATGGATAGATCCTAACCAAATATAATTTGGATTTGTAAATATGTAGAATCAAACTAGACCCCCAAACCAAAACTAGTTCCAAAACCAACCCCCATTCCAGCAACAATTTGAAAACCCACCACCATGTCAAAAAAATAAATCTTATAACCAGATTTATTAACAACAACTAACAACTTTCCAAATATCCTATGAGAAACTATACACTGGTACACAAACTAACATGAAACAACTAAATTATAATGGTTTAGGGCCTATAGGATAAGTTTGATAAGCTAGAAAACACAGTGGGAAGCCTTGTAATTTTTTTTCAAAAATTAACGAAAAATACCAGCTCAAATGGTTTCAAACTCAAAGGATAATGTCAACAAGATAAAAAAATAATTGTAAAATAAATCCCTCCACCATCAACCCATGAAGTTGAAATAAGACCATCTGTACTGAGGGAGAATGGAGTTTGGAATTCTGAAAATTCTGTTAAAATACACCAAGAAGATTAAAATAAAGAAGGGGAGGAGAAGGATAGGCTGGAGATGAAGATATAATAAACAACATTATGATGAAATCAAATGGAGATGGAATACTTACCTCCACCAATTCCATCAAGTATGATATAATCAAAGAGATTACAAGAAGAAACACTTCAAAAATAAATTCTGGACACCTTCTAGAAAGTATTAATTACCACCCCTGCTTGAGGAACTTAGAAAAATTACAAGGTATGATAAATATTTTAAATATATTTACAACAGGAATTTTAAACTTCAAGGTAATTATAAGATTAACTTGGGAAGAAGTGTATCATCCCTTATCACACCATAGTTTCCAACCAAAAGTTAAGATCTAGACATGTTCTAAATTCCATGAACCATTGGATATTTAAATTTATCTAATGATTTATGTTATATTGGTGATTCAATTAATGTATTACCTCACTCAGTATACACTTGTTTATATATGGGAGACCAAAATCCCGCAAGATTTGTGTTACATCTTGAAAATAGAACAATAGTTTTCCTAGTAAGTGTTCTAGAGGATGTCCATATGAAAGTAAAAAAGTTTTCTTATTCCCAACTAACTTATATGTAATGAATATAGAAGAAGATATTAGCCCATCATATGAAACCATAATTTTGGGGACCTTTCTTAAGGACAACCAATACCATCTTCAATTTCTATAAAGGGACACTCACTATGGATATTTGAGATAACACTATCCACTTCAATATTTTTTAATCCTTGAGGAACTTATCAGATGATCACTCACTCTTTTCACTATCCCATGAAATTAGTGCTAAATTAATTTAATCATCAGGTATGTTCCATGAATTATTATCCCAAGGATATAATTTTTCCATTGAAAATATCACTGAACATATGAATTTCAAAAACAAAAAAAAATCTTATTTCATTTGGGAAGAAAAGGTAAAATCTTATTTGTTTGATGATTTGTTAAATGATGAAGAAGATGATATGATTTCTTGCATGTAATAGTTAAATCCTTTGTAATTGGGGAATCACAATTTAATTTCATCCCTTAATAATCCCCTAATATAGAACGGAAACCAACACCAATGATTTAATGTATGTGTACCTTATGGAGGGCGATAAATTACTATTGATAATTTCTAATAATTTTACTAAAACCCAAAATAAATAATTTATTGTTTTTTTGAGATATAAGTTACAAGAAATTGGTTGTAAATTAGGTGATATCCCATGAATAAACCCAAAAATATGATCATATATAATTACCTTGAGGTAAATTCGAAACCTCTCAGAAAACCCTAAAGGAGGATGAATCCCACTTTGATAGAGGCTGTAAAGAAGTAGATTAAGAAGTTATTTAAAGCTGGGACCATCCATCCCATTTCAAATTTACAATGGGTTAGACCCATTAATTTAGTTAAACAAATTGGCTTAACCACTACTTGGAATAAAAATAATAAATTAATCCCTATAATAATTCAGAATAATTGGAGAGTGTGAATAGATTTTAGGAATTTGAATCAGTTTTCTTGAAAAGATCATTTTCATATAACCTTTATTGACCAGATGATTGAGTTATTGTCAATGAAAACTCATTATTACTATTTGGATGTATTTTAAAGTTATTTTTAGGTACTTATAATTCATGAAGGTCAAGTGAATACTATATTTACTTGTCACATTAGGAATTTTTCATACAAAAAAATTCTATTAGGATTATATAATTCTCTAAGTATATTTCAGAGTTGCATGCTAAGTATTTTTTCTAATCACATTAAATATTTCATAGAGGTTTTCTTAGATTATTTCAAACTTTTTGGAAATTATTTTGATCGTGTTTTGAAAAATCAGAAAACATTTTGAAAACCTGTATTGAAAATATTACTATTTTAAATTTTGAAAAGTGTTGTTTTATGGTTGGGAGAGGAATTTATGTTGGGAATTTCATTTTAAAAAATGCATTAAAGTGGTTAAATAAAATATTGAAGTCATAAATTCACTGCCTTACCCAACTTTTTTGAAACATGATAGATTCTACATGATGTTTATAAAAGATTTCGGTATGATTGATCACTCTCTATATCTATTTATTACTTATAAAAGACAATTATTTTTATTTCAATGGTGTATGTAGGGAAGTATTTGATGAGTTGACTATGAGATTGATTACACTATTAGTGATGCAACCACTAAATTGTGAATAACCATTTAAGATAATTTATGATGCTTCTAACCAAGAAGTTGGAGAAGTACTTTCTTAGTGAATTGAGGGAAGTCCACAAGTCATTACCTATTCCTCAAGAACCATATATGTGGACCAATTAAATTAAAAAACAAAAGAAAAATAGTTTTTAGATGTTGTATTTTCATTATAAATATTTAGATCATATCTACATGGAACTAAAGTCACTATTTTTTTCAGATCATGTAGCTCTTAGAAAACTATAAAGAAGGATAAAGGTAAACTGAGGATAATTTGATTTATGTTACTATTGAATCAAAGAAAACAAGGGATATTAGAACCAACTTTATTATCACTTAATTAGACTTTCCAGCACTACTAATGATAAAATTCCAGAAAAAGAACCACTAAATGATGACCTTCTATGAGGTTAGTTATAATTATTGATGGAGAAGTGCCTCAGTATTCTGACACAGTCAATTATCTAGTAACATCTTAGGACCCATCTAATTTCAACTCCCACAAAATTCTAAAACTGAAATCTAAATCCAAATATTACATTTTGGATGACCCATTTCTTTTGGATATTTACAATGAACATGTGATCAAGAGATGTTTTCCTAAAAGTGAAATTTATTATGACTTTGAGTTTTGTCACACTTTAGATTTTAGAGGCCACTTTCATCCTCAAATAACAACAATAAAGGTTATATAATCTAGAATATATAACCCACTATTTTTAAAGATGTTTATAAATTTTAAAAATGCTGTTAGAAATGAAAGTTTTTTTAGAATATTTCAAAGAGTAAAGAAATCCCCAAAAATCCACTTAATTTTTGTGAGATTTTAGAAGATTAGGGGATTTATTTTATTACCCATTTCCCAAAGTCATTTTTAAATTAATATATCTTGCTTGTAGTTGATTATGTTTCCAAATGGGTGGAATAAAAATCCACTAGGACAGATAATGTTAAATTTGTTTATGATTTTGTTAGGGATACCATATTTTATAGGTTTGGAGTGACCAAATCCATAAAGTATGTGGTACATCATAAAAAATATACTCCTTATCATCCACATACTAATTGTCACGTTGAAGTGTCTTAGAGGAAAATCAAAGAAATTTTGGAAAAGATTGTTCAATCGAAGTGGAAGTACTGCAAAGAAATGTTGGAAGAAACGTTATGGGATTATAGGACAACTTAAAAAACCCTAATTGGAATGATTACATATGGTTTAATAAATGGGAAAATCTATCATCTACCTATGGAATTAGAACATAAAGAATATTGAGCTATGATAAAGATGAATTTAGATCTTTAAAGAACTATAAAATAGATAATATTGAAGATGGAGGTGATAGATGAACTTGGAAGGTAAGATTTTGAAAATTATCAGATTTAAAAAGAGAAAAAAAAGTGGGTCATGATAAGTTGATCCAACCAAAAGACTTCTATATTAGAGACTAAATGCTCTTATTCAAATCAAGACTTCAAATGATGATAGGTAAACTTCATTCCAAATGGTAAGATTCATTTATAGTTACTCATGTATATCCTTTAAGTCCTGTGCAGATTATTAAGGATGGAGAGTTGGATCCATTCACTACTAATGAACACAAGTTGTAGAAACTCCATGGGACCATTCCATCAGAACCAGTGGAGGAGATCACACTCCTATATTTTATTTATCAATAAATCCATTAGGTTGTACCTCTACTTTACACTTTCTTTATTTTTGTCATTCAATTTCAAATATTATTAAATATAAAATTTACTTCAATTAATTGAGGACACTTTGTAATTTATTCAAGGGGGAGGGATCATTTTTAGTTTAAGTTTTCAATTTTTTCTAATATTTTTCATAAAAATAAACAAAAAAGTGTATTTTTTTGGATGTTTTTTTTTTCATTTTTTGTTTGTTTTTGAAACTTGTGAGATGAATTGAATATATTTTATATTTTAATATCCCATGTCAATGAGTGAAACATTTTATTCCACGAAACTAATCTTAGTTGAATGCTAAAGATAACTTTGTATCAAGTTCAAATATTTAGGAATTTTCTGAAAATTTCTCTAATTTTTGAATATCATGCCACATATCACTGTCTTTATCTTTTAAATCACTTTCCCATGACGAATATGAACCATTTTAATCATGTTATTTTCATTCACCTATTTTCTTGATGGAACCATACCATGATTGTTTTAACTAGAATTTGATTTATTCTGGTAAAACATTTAGGGTTATAGGTACTTTTTTTAAATGATTAAGGTATTTATTTGTTTTTAAAATCCACATTTTTCAATATAATATTTTTTTATTCTATAATTCCTTGTACATTTAATCCTTATATCCCTTGGAAACAGAGAAAATTATATTATTTTATCCACATTGCAAGCCAATTTTCTCTATATAACCTTCTCTTGAAGTGAAATTGCATGATCTAGTTAAAATTAAGTATGGGGGAATCTATCTTGTGGTGTGATAAAATATTTGGTAAAATTTTGGGTGGAAAATAAAATTTTGAAAATATTATTTTGCTTCTGAAAAATTCATTCCTTCAAAAGATGTGCTTATCTGGATCTTCCAAAAGAGGAAGAAAGTAGTGACTATATAGTGCTTTCATGAAAAAAGGAGATGGGAAATGTTATTATTTTATTCTAAAATTTTGATGGTGTGAGATCTATATGATATTTTCAATGATTAATAGATATTATTTTCTAATAAGTAATATGAGGAGGAGGCTGTACTTGAGTGAAAATTATAATCATGAATTGTTTCTTCAAAAAGATCTAAACCTTCCTTTCTCAACCGTAGAAGTTTTGGCATATAAATCTTACCAACTAAAAGACATTAAACAACCCTGAAATTTCCTCATGACAAACACATTTCCTTGAATCACATGGGGTTGAGATTTAAGAATTTATCAAGCCTATGGTGACACTTGTGTGGGTTCTTTTTGAGAAAAGCCTTATTGAAAATTTACATTTATGAGATGAGATAAAATTAATGTGAGGTAAGTGTTTTGTGTGAATGAGAAGAAAAATGAAGTGGAAATGGACTAAATTATTTTAATGTAGAATTTTAAATAATTGGTTTTGATGAGGAATGCTATTTTATATTTATTGTTTCAAATTTTTGGATCTCTTGGATATGTCTTTTAAATATTCTTTGATTTGATTTTTATGTCAACTTGTCTAGGATTCCAATTGCTCAGTGTGGGGGGGGGGGATTTGTCGAGATAATATTTTCATCATTATTCATATATTTTTCAATGATTCAATCTCTTTAAATTAATTATTTTGATCTTATTTTCATATTTTTAGTTTTTTTGGTGAATTTTGGACTAAAATGTAAAAATGGATTAATTTTGTAATTTTAATAGTTTCGTATCACTTTTTTACTTCAAAAATAACTTTTAAAATTTAGATAAAATTGTAGTGATTATTTTTTTGGAGTCCTTTGTTAGTGGGATATAACTTGTTCTTCAAGACCTATGGCTAATTCAAAATCCATAGTCCTATAATAATCAATCAAGTTTTAAAATATTTCTATCTAACATAATAGGAAATACCTAAATAATTGAAACATAACTCAAGATAAAGGCCTCAAAATTCTTTTATTTTATAATTTTTAAAATATGGCTAAAATAAAGATTCTCATGAAAAATTTTATAAAGAATTTTGTTCATTAAGGCGACCATTTAATGCGCAAAAGTGGAGGAAGTTGAAGAGAATATTCATCTAGAAAAAGTGTTATTTTGTAATTAAAGGATAAAGATTCTTACACTTGTCTAAAGAAGTGGAGATTCTGAGGTTGCATGGCCAAGATAGTGGGGAACAAATTTTATGAAGATAATTTCAAGAGAATCAGCTATATACTATACAAAATAAGATTAAATTTTCTATGAATAGAAATTGGTTGGGAAATTTTCCACCCCTCAAACCTATAAATATGTGCATCCACTTCCATCAAAAGTTGTTAAATCAGGAGAAATATGATATGTGATGGTGGATTGGAACCTTTAATTTTCTTGATTTTCTATTTTCTATTTTATTAGTTTAATAATTCTTTCTTCTTCCCCATTCAACTCTATTACCTTTAACATGGATGGGTACAACTTTTGAGTGATTAGGGAACGATGAGTTTTCCATTTCTAATGTTTGAGTATTTTTCTTTAATTTAAAACTCAATTTTTATATTGAATGGTTTCTATTTTTATTTTTCCTAGTTATCTTATAGAGATTGTATTTTGGGTTTTAGTATCATTAGTTTTTTAAACTTTGGTTGAAATTCATTAATCTCCCTCCACATATTATAGTTTGTATCGATCGAGTAGATTCTGTTTGGTGGTGAGTGTCTATGATCATTGGAATATGTGTGGAATAAGTGAATTATTTCTGGATTTATAAGGAGAAAAAATTCATGATCGTTACTTGCCTATATAGTTTTGGGAATGGTTTACTGATTTTCATGCACACATGAGTGGTTTCCAATGATTCCTTCAATCATGGATGATTGAAAACTCAATTGAGGATCCATTAATTTATCATTCAATAGGAAGAAAGGGGGACTGATTTTTATGACCATGATGACATTGAAAAATGAAATCCTAACATGACCCCATCACTCTCTTCATCAATTTGTGTTAAACCTTTATTTTATTACTTTTTTTATTTTCAAAATAAAAAAATTTCAAAAATAACATCAATATATTTCTATAATTTCAAATAAAAGACATGATTTTTGTGTGATCATATATTGAGACAACCTAGGTTAACCACTTTACTACATTTTTAACTTAGGAAATAATTATTATTTTTTAGATCATGATAGGAACTTGTAAATGACTAGAATTAAGTAGTTATATCACATAGTATGAGTGACCCTATCTTAAATCAAACCATAAGAGAAACATATCTATAATGAATAAAAATAACACCATATATATTTCTATAATGATTAAATTATATAAGAAACTTTCATGAGACCTAAAATACAAGCATAATTCCCCATATAAAAATACCAAAGGAGATGTACTTATGATAAATACTCAAAATATGATAGAAAAAAGACTCTAGAAAGATAATCTTCACTATGTGTACTCTTAGATCGATCTCAAAACACAATAATCATCGCAACAAAATTTAACCACTGTAATCCATCATTTGTTTCCAAGAATCTCTATGAATCAACTCTGAATAATAAACACCAAATACACATCCACCAATACCATCCCTAAATCCTTTTTCCTTTTCAAATACACAACATGGGTGGGTATAAAGTCTACTCATGGGTGAGTATAAAAATACACAGTTGGTAACCTTAAAACCATAAGGTAGAGGCAAGATAGAAGTTAGCTCAAACTCTAGAATAAGAAGGTATCCAATAGTAAGATAAAGAAATATCCTGATATGTTCAAACACTTGAAGTCATAGGGATGTAAATAAGTTACAGTCATATCAACTATAATCCTTTAAGATCATATCCAATGATAAACTAAGATTTCATAGTGGTATTTTCAAATGCTTTTTGAGGGAATAATGAGATTTGGATTTTTATTGATCTACTAACTAAATCATAACATTTACTTCCTATCCTAGATTACATGTATTTGGATCCAATTTCTTGACTTTATGTTATAGATTTAATTATATTACATGGAGTCCCTATCTCTATTGTATTTTATCGTGACCCCATATTCACCACTAATTGTTAGAAATGAAAAAAAAGGTATTTAAGGAAAAAATTAAATTTCATCACTATTTTTCATCCTCAATATGATGGAATTTTTGAGTGAAAAATTTAAACATCGAAGGATAGGATTCAAGCTTTTTCAATGGATTTCAAGAGAATTTGGGATCAAACTAATTATTTGGTTGATTTTTCTTATAGTAATATTTTTTCTTTTAATTTATAGATTATTCATTTTGAGGAATTATATGTAAAGTGGTGTTGAACCCCTAATTTATAGGATGAAGTAGGGTAAAGGAAGTTTATGGGACTAGAGTTATTAGAGGAAATGGTTGAGAAGGAAAAGATGATCCAACAACATCTAAGGACAACTAAGATAAGGAATAAAAATTATGAAACAAATAGGAGGAAATGCATCTTATTCGAGGTAAGTGATCATATGTTTCTTAAAATATCTCAATGGAAAATTGTTATGCATTTTGGTAAGAAGGTTATGCTAAGTCCATGGTTCATTGTAATATAAGAAATCCAAGAGAAAGTTGTATTAATTTCCTATTGAGTGGATCCTCCTCTGAATTTATCCCAGGTACACAATGTTATTCATGTTTTGATGTTATGATAATATGTGCTCAATTCATCACATGTTTTGAGCCCTAAAGTAGTTTAGTTGGAAGAGAACATTTCTTATGAGGAAAATCCTATTTTGATTCATCAAGATAGGGAGAAATTATTTTAGAACAAGGTAATTCACTAATTCAATATTTTTTATAGAGAATATATGGTTAAGGAAAAAACATGAGAATCTAAAAATTCTATGAGGTAAAGGTATCCTGAAAATTTTAATAAATTAATAAAATTTCTAGCATGAAATTTCCAAAAAGGGGTGGGGGAGAATGTAATAACCAAGGTAATTATAGAATAAATCATTTTAATATTTATTAGTATTATTGAATAATGTAGTCATACTATTATATGATTTTGTTTAAAAGTTTAATTTCCAAGTTGAAAATTTTTAATTTGAAAAAATGAATTTAATTTTTAAATTAATTAGGTCTAAATTATCTTAGGATGATTTTTTTGATAATTTTCTAAAAATAATGATTTTTCAATGAATATTGAAAAATAATGGGTTTTATTGAAAACTACAGATTATTTATGTGGTAAAATTATGTTTTGGATTGATTTTAAATTTTAATTATTTAATTTATATTTAAAAGAATCAAATTATTCATTTATAAATTTAATTTATACTTGAATTTAGAATAAAAAAACTTTATATTCAAAAAGGGGATTTTTCTTGAAAAAACTGAATTTTGTTGAGTTTTTTCAATTTGATTTTAAATAAAATTATTCTAATTATATGTTTTGAGTTTTGAAAAATTGATTCCACATTTGGAATTATCAAGTCCAAATATAGTAAATATATCACTTCTACTTTTGGAAAATATGAATAGTAACCTTAGTAATTTTCGTTATAACAGTAAAGGGTAAATCGGGTAATTAAGTGTAAAAAAATGATATGTATAAAAAAATAACCCTAACACTTAACCCAATTTTATGGGAGTATTAATATTAATTCCTAATCATTCATGGTTTTTTTATATGACCATTTGATCACTTTGATTATATTTTGACCTTTATAATATTTTATTTAAAGAAAATTTAAACATGTCACACTCTTATTTTTAATAAGTATAAAATTTTAATATAGTGTTATCCAGAAGATATGTTAAACTATAATTTTTTTTGAAATATAATAGATTTATATTCAATATGGTAATTTATGTTTAATTTTTAGTGAATAAATAATTAACTTAAAATATTTCTCACCACTAATGAAATAATTATTTAATTAATGAAAAAAATAAAATAAATGATATTAAACATATTAAAATAAATATAATATAAAATATTTAATGTAATAAATGAAATTTATATATTAATTTGAAAAGTTAGAGATATTTTAAAATATTTTTTTCTATGTTATCTTGTTGTATTTTTTTAAAAGTCAATGTAATTAATAGTGTCAAAATTAATATTAATGTTATTTTAAAACAAATAATATTTTATTAAATGATTTAAAATTTAAAATAAACCTAAATTTGGCCAATGTATTAGGATAAGTTTTAAAATATCTACTATGATCCATTTATGGATAGTTTTTTATTTTATAGAAATAATATTGACCCTTAGAGTAAAAATCAATGTTGTCCCAATAAGAGTTAAATGAGTTAAATAAGGGTTAAAAATAAATGATAAGGGTAAGAATTTTACCTAAAATTATCTAAAAATTATTTTATGAATTTTTTTATACCCATAATAATCTTATCTTTTGAATAAATAATTTTGGAGCCATTTTTAATTGAAAATTAATTTATTAATATTTTGTGAAATTTGAAGAGTGCCCAAAACCTCTTATTCACAATCCTTCACACCATAAAACCTATTTTTTCATCCAATACCTTCCCAAATATCTTATTGGATTCCCTAAAATCATTATATAGAACTTATTTTATGCATAACACCAAAATTATAATGATAATAGTGGTAATCAATTATGGCTTCCGAAAGAGGTGGTATAATTTTAAAACAAGTGATTCAGTTTTATTTCTTCTTCCACATCCTTTTAAACTTTTTAAACCACGATATAATAATAAATATAGTATAATACATATACTGAGATGTTATTATGTTAGTTTCATGACTCATATCCATCTAAACTTCCATCAAATGGGAAACGAATTTAGCATTCATGTGTACGGTGGACTACCACCTCGTGACCCAATGTAATTCATTTTCTATAACCATTGTTAAAGACTAGATATAATGATAGAATTAAGTTTGATATTTGATAACCATGATGTATTTATCATTATTAAAAGATAATATACCATTTAATTTATTACCTAAAATTTCACAGAATAATGATAATTTCATTCATGTGCACCTCTTGACTACCACCTCCACGAAGTGATGTGATTCGTTTTTAATCGACGCATCACATGGATAATATATATAAGTATATTTAAAGAAAATGTATGTCATGTATGATATTATTATCATTATGAAAATAAGGGAAATATTTTTTTAGCTTTATGTAATGATAATAATATCACTTATAAAATATAATTTCTTTAAATATACTTATATATATTATCGATGTGATGCAGTGATAAAAAGGGAATCACATCGCTTCATGAAGGTGGTATTCCACACGTACGCATGAATGATGTTATAATTTTTATATTCATAGAATGGTAATAAAATAAATTACATATTATGAATTTTATATATCAATTATATTGTGATGGTTATTCGAAATGTAGTTGTGATGGATACTCCCTGTGTATCCGTGAGAGCTACCAAATATGTAATAATGACATGAAAATGATGTCACAAGATAATTTTATGATTTATCAATGATTTATATAGATTTTTTAAGAAACTTATGATTTCATAAGGTAATATAAAATGAATATATTTTATGGGTGAAAGTTATAACTTTTTTAAAAAGTTTTAATAAAAACATTAAAAAAACTATTTTTTCCTTTAGGTTCTCTTATGAAATGTTTTATGGAATTATTTGGGCAGAAAAAGTGATTTATTAGGTAAGAATTGTTTTTAGGATCCTAAATTTTATATTGAAAAATAGAAATTTTTATAAGTATTTATGGAAAAATGATTCATTTATTTATTCTTATGTCCCTTAATGATATTTTCGTGCTCATCCCAAGTTTTCAATTGTTTTTTCATAGGGTTTAAGGATGTGAAAGGGAAATGAAGAGGATTAGATGAAAGTTATGAATATTTTTCATACAAATAAATCATTTTTTATTTTAAAAGTTTTATATTGTGAAAAATGGGTATTTAGTAGAAGCATTTACTTTGTAAAATATGAGTTTTTATTTATGATTTATGACATAATTCTATAAAAATATAAACCAAAAAAATCCATAGGATTATTAGAATGTGAATTCTAGTTCAAAGACACTAGAAAATTTAATGATTATGGATAGATCTTTACATCATCCACTAAAGGATATGTACTGGTGGTATATCATCAACCTATGGGAGTAGTCTCGATGTTGCATTGTCTACTTAGAGACTAGTATTGGTGGTATATCATCAACTTGGATATTGTGCTTAGTGGTGCCTCTTCCTCTAAGAAATCTGTATCAGTTGTACATCATCCACCTATAAATTGATATTGGGGGTGTATCATACACATAGGGGTTGATGTTGGTGGTTTATATTCCACTATTAGATGTATAGTGGCGGTATATCTCCCACCCAAGGAGATAAATCTGATAGTGTTACAACCCCAACTCTAGTAACCCAGAGTCGATGTTTAATTTATTATATTGTCACTAGATACAAGGGACACACCATGAAGGATAAACTAGTTTAGTAGTATTATAAAACAAGATACATACTTGATTAACATATTATTATAGAAATATAAAAAAATTATATAATAAACATTTTTTCATATATGAAATTATTCAATGAATCCTTATTTATATCCCAGGGAAAGGAAAAAAATAAAGGGTGAGCTCAAATGCTCATTAAGGGTTACATATAGTGGAATCTATCATAAGTAAATAAGGAATAATCAATTTAATGTAGTGGAAAATCAAAACACATTCCATTCAATCAACAACTTGAGTTTAAAGTACATCTAAGGATAATATCAACATAAAAATTACAAGGATAATGGAAAATGAATTATTAATTAAATAAATTCATAAATATAGATATTCATGACGTTACCATCAACTCCTTGACCAAGATATCATAAATATTACTGTCAATTATTTATCTAATAAATAATTCTTAATAAATGGGTAGGTGTACACTAGATACCTATCTAATATGGAATGCGTTCTATTTTGTCTCATGAGACCCATCAATGCATCGAAGGTCTATATATAACTAGGCCCACCCTTCACTTTCGCATACTATAAATTCCTCAAATATATAATTATCAATACAATTCATTTTAAAAATTCCTTATAAATAAACAATTACCACATTGAATCCAGAATAAAAAATATTTCCCCAATTAATGAATTAAATTTCTTAAAAAACACACTTCAACTGATATCATATATATAAATGGTGTATGGTTGAGATAACATAAAATTAGTGTAAATTATTTCATATAAATCCATGATAATTAAAATGTATACCTATAGAAGAAAATAATATTCAATAAACTTATAGAGAGTTAAAAGGAATGTGATCATGATAATATTAATGACCAGCCAGAATCTATTTTTGTATTTTCAAATGACACTTTTAAAGGGTAAGTATGAACCCAAAAAACTTCACCTAATAAAAATATTTAAAATGAAAGACAACCCAAATAAAGACTACAAGAAAATCCCCTTCCTAGCAAATACATCATTATGTCAAACCTCCACCAACATAAGGCCACTCAGCAAACTGTCCCATGCAGGGTTGCACAGGCCTGGTGCCGATGAAAAAAGCCATAACCTCTCATTCTGCCAAATCCAAATGGCCAAGCTCTGGTGAATGTTTCCTGCTCTGAAACCTCATCTGGAGTGGATCCTTGTAGCTTGTTGAGAAGCTTTCACATACCAGAATCACAAAATCACAAAGGGATCAAGCATGATAATGAAAACTATGGGGAGTCGTGTACGTGCAGACTAAAAATATAAAATTCAAAGTCATAAGGACCACCTTTACATCCTCGAACACAACAACCTCCTCCGAACCTTCAAGAACATCACTAGGAGCCAAAGGAGACATATCCATCACAAGACATCGGAAAACGAACCCTAACATCCCAAAGCACCAAGAAGAACACCACTCGGATCCACCTCGGAGAGAGTGATGAAATCCTGAAGCAAGAGCATAGGAACGCACATCCAAATCCCTCAATGTATCTCATCTCCACGGCCCCCAAAAAGTTCAAATTGCAAATTACAGACCATAAGGATAAGGTCACACCATGTCATGCCTCCTGGAACACCTTACCGCTCATAAGCACATCCCAAAACCTATTTGGAAGCCGTTACAACCAACCGAACTGGAAAGGAGCAATGGACCGGAAGCCAGAGCAGTGTAAGAGTGGACAAGACCTCCAGAGCCAGTCATGATGAACCCAAAACCATCAACCCCTCAAAACCACCAACGAAAATTCCAAGATCCATCCAAAGTTTTAGTCAATCATCATAGACAAGATCACACAAGAAAATCCAGAAACGACAAATCAAAACATGACCACGCTTGGAAAACATCGTCAAAAAACAATGTGAAAGAAATAGATCACGTCTAAAGCACCGCTGACCAGCTCGGAACATATCCCATTCACTCCATGCGATTCCATACCGTAACTTAGAGATCACAAAACCTCAAGAAAAAAGAACTAAGAAAGGGGTACCTTCATAATTGCAAACCGAAGTGACTCAGAATAGTCCAACGATTCCTTGATAGTGAGCACTGAATAAGCTCCGTCCGAAGCCCTCGTCAGAAGATGAGGCGACGTCGCCTCACTGAAGGGCACGCCGGAAGACATCCGTGCCAAAGCCACTTTGAGATTTCTCAACAACCACAGCGGGCAAGGGACTCCCGCATCACGGATTCGAAACCAAAAATAACAAATCTCGGTTGGCATCTCCATATCAGAAATATGACCAGAGCGAAAACCTTCACATGGCTTGAGAAACTGCAGTGAAAATAGACCACGCCGGAACATGTCGGAAGAAGGAGGAGGGGGAGGCGACGCCAGAGAATCCCTCCAGTTCAACACTGGAGACAGCGATCAAGACTCCCCCTCTAAATCAATGCCGAGCAAAACCCTAGCTCCACGAGAGGAGGGATATCCGCCGCTGAGAGGCTCTGAAAATGAGAATATTAATGACCATAAAACCATAAATCAGTATGGAATAAAAGAATACCATCAATTCATCAGAAAAAAGGTTTCTAGTAAAACCAATACATTCATAAGTAGAAAATAAAATTGAAACTAAATATTAGAAATGAATCCCATTTAACTTTGTGCAAGAACGAATTTATAGATCAATTTTAAAAATATTTTAACTCCTTTAAGAAAATAATACCCTATTATTTTGATAACATTTAAAATCAAAATTAATAGAATATAGAGAAAAATATTTTCAAATGAAATAAAAATATAAAATTTTACTTTAATCATAAAGTTAAATAATGGTTATGAAGGTGGGAAATTCCATTCACGTGGCAATTGTTAAAACAAATATTCCTTTCACGCTTTTGGTAAAAATTCCCCAAGTACTTTTCTAGGAAAATGATAAGAAGGTTCATTTTATTTTTTAAAAGAAAGTAAAATATGGTTTAAAATGAATTAAAATAATAATTTGAGTTTAAATTAGAATATTCTAGAAACATTTAAAATAACATTGACATGGAAGGAAAAGAGTTGTAAGGAAAACTCTAAAATTTTATTTATAAAAAAGTACCTTACATGTAACTCACTCGTTGATTCTTTATCCAACAATAGAATACATGAAAAAAAAACATGTGAAACACAAAAATAACTAAATTATAAGAAAATATATGAGTTTTAATATATTAGTAACATTTAATTTTTCTAAATTAAATTTTAACATAAACAATCAAAAAATAAAATGAGATCATAACATAAATTACTTAATTTGGGTCCTTAATTAGTCATATGTGTTTGATATTATTGTATAATGAATTTAAATTTATTGATACATTATTCAGAAAATTATTTCACTATATTACATTTTTACGTTCCTTTTATAATAATTTTAGATCTATTCCTTGAATAGTTCTTTCTTACATCGACCACCTATAGTTGTTCATAAAATTTCACCAAAATTAATCTGGTATATAATTCAAGTTTAAAGGTGTTATGAAATGATTATGTTATCTTAATTTTTAAATAAATTCCAGAATATAATTTTTATTCATTATATGTAATTTTAGAACCATCCATTCATGGTGGTAATTGAAAATTGAATCACATCACTTCGTGGAGATGGTCATCCACAAGTACGCACGAGAAACGTTCTCATTTTCCAAGTAATAAGGTCAATGATATATTATTTTTTACAATTCATAAATATGTCATAAATATCATAAATATTAATTAAATTTATATTTATAACCATATAATTAAATATGTTATTAAAAATTAATTACACCACTATGTGAAGATGATAGGACGTATGTATGCACAAGTGAAGCTTTCATTTTCTATAGGATGAGAAAGAGATAAAAAATGGATGTAAAATTAACATAGAAACATAAAATTATGGTTAATATAGTTATATAATTATGTTAAGTTTTTTCATGAATATTTTTATATGGGTTATTAAGAAAATAAATTGAAAAAGCTCGATAAGAACATACACCTCTTCCTTTGGTAGCCTCCTTTGTCTTACAACTTAAGTATTTTTGAAGTTTTATTTTGGTGAGACTAGGAAATATAAGATATGGGAGGGATTTTGGAAAGTTTATTGGTATGGTATTGTTCAATAAAAGTTCCTCATGTTGTGTGGATAATAGAGGAGATGCGATTCACTTTTTATAAGTTAGGTGAGTAGAAATCTTGTAAATACTTAAAAATTTATTATATAATATATTTATTACTCAATTAAAGTGGATATAAATTAGAATATATTTGAAAATTGTAAGGTAAATGTTGAAATAAAACCAAAATATTTGGTTTAATAATGTTTTTTGTGTTAACATGAAGCCTTATCCCTTTATTTGAACACTTTTAACCCATTTTACTCTTAACTGAAGTGATTAATTTTTACACTGATTACTACTTATTATGGAAAAAATTAAGTTGGAATTATTAAATAATATTAAATATTAATATTGATAATATGTAATTAATTTTACACGATTCAAATAATATAAGTTTAAGAAATTAATTTTTATATATGTTCATAAAACGCAACAAAAACCATTTTTTGGAAAATTGTTTTTTAGCATACAAATGATTTTACAGAAAAATCAATTATAATGTTGATTAAAATGGGATTAATTGGATTATGATAAATAAAAGGGGAATTTTTAATCTTTTAAACCAAACCAAAACTTAAAGAAACCTTCTAAATACTTGATTAAGAGAAAATAACTAAAATAAGTTTTTATTTGAACAAAGAAATTACTTAGATTTCTAAAATGTTTATAATATATTTTTAATTTGAAAATTATATTTTATATGGATTATATTACATATTAAATATTTATTTGATCTATAAAAATATTTAATAAAATTTCAATTCATTATTATATCTTTATAATTTCATAAAAGTGACAATATTTATAAAATAAGTATTTTTCACTATTCACAAAAAAATTATCTATTTCTGAAAATCCTAAAAAATTCACCATAATATAATTTTTATATGATTAATTAAAAAATTAAATTAATTACATAAAATTTAATTTATAAATTTTTTTATTTAACTTCTATTTACATTCTTGAATACATCTATGTGAATTATGCTATATTTCCTTTAGAAATAAAAGCTTATTTACTATAATTGATGATTAGGTGTTGCATTATTGCCTCATAAAAAAATTCAATCCTTTAAATTTACAAAATTTCAGCCCATAAAATGATACAGGTATGTCTTAATCATTAATTTCCTAGGTTCCAATATTGACATTTCCTTTTTATGATTTTTTCAAAGCACCTTCACCAACCGTGTCATTCGATTCCACAATAGTTGTTATTTAGTGTCTAGAAACTAGATAGAATCTTCACAGAAGGATAAATCAGGTTCCAATTCAATTTCTATAGATATGAGAATATTATTTTGGTCTAGAATTTACTTCGAAAATAAAGAGATATGTAGAGAGGCTAGTTGGTATTTCCAAATGGTAAGACAAAACTATGATTATTTTTATAATTTCAATTGGTCTAATATACCTAGGACATAGTTTCCTTTTATTAGAGAACCTTATAACACCTTTTAATTAATATAACTTAATGAAAACCTAATATACCTCTTGAAATTATAATCCTTCCATCGGTTATTAGAGTAACCATTTTTTATAATTTTAGCTCCCATAAAATGACTCTGAATAGTTATAACTTTAACCGTCATATCCTTAATTTATCTATGGCCTAAAAGATTCCTTTTAGAAACTTCATCCCTACAAGTTTTTGTAAAAAATACTTTATCATAAAAAACTTCATATGGTTCAATTTTAATTCCTTAAAGGAATCTATTATTATATAAAAATTCTACCAAAGGTAAATACTGATCCCACATACCTTGAAGGACAAGTGAGAACAATCTCAACTTGTATTATATTGTTTGAATAATCCTTTAAAACTATCAATATATTTTAGTATTATAAGTAGTTATTTAATGTAGCTCGATGTCAAGAGATATCTGAATACTATTAAAAAAATTGTGTAAACTATGGGTCTTAATCAGATACAATCGAATGAGGTGCACCATGAAGTCTAACAACTACATTAATATAGAGTCACACGAGATTTTAAAGAGGAATATCTTCAATTATAGAGAGGAAATGTATATAATTGGTAAGGAAATCAATAATAACCTATATAAAATTTTTATTTTTAGGAGTTTTTGGATATTTAGTGTCAATTTATATAGTAATATCATCCCATTTACACACATGAATTAGTAGAGGTTACATGGATCCTTTATGATGATATCTATTAGAATTTACCTATTGAAAATACAAGAATCTTGATACATAGTACGAAATTTCCCATTTCATATTATGATAATTTTTTCCCTTCAAATCCAAATAAAATTTGGTGCTACTTAGGAGTATAGAGAAATTTGAGCTATCAACATTATCTTATAATTATCTTTATAACTCATGCATAGATAGAACACCTATTCTCTTTCCAAATTTCAATACATCATATTTATAGACGAAGAATACTAAATACCATATTTGAATATTATTATCATCAAGTTAAGAAGTTTTTATTTTATTTAATAAGGATAGTTTGACAATGATTTATAATAAATGTGATTTTTACACTTTCCTAATGATTCCCATATCCAAATTTACTAAATACATGAATATATGATATTTTTTAATCCATTTTTTAAAAACTACATGATCATTACTACTAAACATATAAAACACTTTATTTACTTTACCAGGGTGGTAATGTATTGATAAATAATAATACTTGAGTAGTTCAATCCATCACATTTTCCTCCTATTGATCTCTTTCTGTGAGAAGATATATTTTAATATTTTGTGATCTATTTATATTTCATATGTTTCACGATAAATAAAATACCTCTATATCATCAATCAATAGATTATGGTTTCCAATTCAAGATTATGGGTTAGATAATTATATTTATGAATCTTTAAATTCCTTGATTCCTAAGCAAAAACAACATCATTCTGTTTTAAGAAACATCCATGTCCCATATTTACTACATCATTACATATCAAAAATCCATCCATTTCAGATGGTAAGGTCAATATTGGTGCATTGAATAACATACTGTTTAAATATTAAAAAAAATCTTTATATTCTTTTGAATATATGAACTTAACCCCTTAATGTGGAAACTTAGTTAACAAGTTATCTAATCAATAATTTCTTTATTAAATCATTGATAGTAACCTTCCGATATAAGTAAACTATATATATCCTTTATATTCAAATTCATTGTCCATTCCATTACTACCATTTTATTTAAAGGGTCAAGTGATATTCCTCCCTTAGAGATAATATAGATAAGAAAATAAACTTCCTAATGAGTAATTATCATTTTCTAAATATTCCATATAACTCATTTTCTATAATATTCTTAATATGATTCATAAATAAATCTTATTCTCAACACAGATTTTAGACTATATTAAGATATCACCATTAAAAACAAAACCAAAATTATTAATATAATCCATGAATACTCTATTCATCAGATCCTTAAAAAATGAGGGTGAGTTTTTCAATCCAAATTGAATCATTTTAAATTCATAATTTTCATACTCATATAAAATTCCTTTTATAGATTATCTTTCGTATTTACCCTTAGTTGATGATACCCAGAATAAAGATCATTATTTGAAAATTATTGACCTCCTTATAGCTGATCAATCAAGACATCAATGTGGGGAAGATTATACTTGTTCTTTATAATAATACAATTTATTTCCCTATAAGTGATGGAAAACCTCATAAAACCATCATTATTATTAATAAAAAATAGTGGATCCACATGGTAAAATACTTGGGTGTATAAATACCTTATCACAAGAATCCTAAATTTTTTTATTCAATTACACTAATTATAATATAGCCATTCTATATGAATTCTTAGATATAGTTTTTTCATCTGGGAATATATTAATGGAAAAATCAACTTTATGATTAGGTGGAAGTCTGAGTAGTTTTTTAGGAACACATTAATATATTCCTACAAAATAGGCACACCCTCTATTATTAGGATACATTTACCATTTATAGGTTGTGTTCACTCTTTGTCTCTAAGAATTTCATTTAGGATAAATACTATAGTTGTGTCCAAAAATGATTTAGATAATATAGTCTCCCCTATGAAGATAAGGGATTCCACATATCCATCACAAATTATAATCTCTTTCTCTTGGATTTTTTTCACAGTATAATTTTAAATCCAATACATACTAAGGATTAAATCAAAGTCAACCATAGGTAAAATAATGAAGTTTAAAAATAGTGTATATATATGTGACATAATGGGTACTAGATAATATATCCTTATTTTAATAATATTTCCACTCTGAGTATTTATTTAAAACTCCCTTCTTAATGTGCTAGGGAAATATATAATTTTTTTAGAAAACATGGAAGATATAAAAGAGTGTGAAAATCCATAATCAAATAAAGAATTATCTAAATTTGAGGTTATTCTAAAACTAAATTTCACCACATATTTAATAACTTCAACCTCAGCTTTAGTAATTTCATAAGTTAAACGTTGTCCACTTTCCCTCTTATGTGGGAGGTTCTCTTGATGATTGAGATATTTGTTTGAATAACCCCCAATATTTTTACAACTAAAGCACCAAAAATTAGTGGTTTATTTATTTACCATGAATTCATGAGTCCTATTACCCATTTATCCACACTTAATACTCCTTTTCCCATTAAGAAAGTAACATGTAATTTATTTCCACAATAATTATATGTTAGAAATTAAATTTCCCATTTCTTCTTATTTGACACATTTATTTTTTTCTTGGTGCTGAACTAACCTCTTATTTTCTTGATTTCCCTTGAAGATATAAAAACTAGAAAAATATCTCTCTATCTTGATATAACTTGATACTATATCATCATATGATGGAAATATTTACGAAATTAGTTCACTTTAGAGATTCTCCTTAAGACCTTCAAAGAAATTATTAATCTTTATTTCTTAATTACGTATGTAGTTTGCAACATGCCTGGATAACAAGGAAATTTATTCACATAATCTTTTAAAAATGTATTATTCTTTATTCTTTAAATTTAATAACTTCCTCTATATTTCATCTAGTTTCCATTGATGAATAATTCCTCCAATAATACCACTTTAAAAGTTCTCTACAACATACTTTCTATTTAGTTAACATCTTTAGTTCTAGGGATCAATGACCACCACTGATCAATATATCCATTTAGATAATACACTAACTGAATATACTTTTCCCTTTCAATACTTCCTAGTTCCATAAATATCTTTTTAGGGACTTAATCTACTGTCCATATACCAAAGGATTTTTAGTTTTATTAAAAGATTGTGACATCTGTCGCATAAAATGATCTAATATAGGTTAATATTTCTATATAACAACTCTTTGTTCCATATGGTAAATGTTATTCATCATAATATGAGTCATATAATCTAATATTGGAATTAGTTTCTCATTTTTAACACTATCTATATTGGATTTCTCAGCTAGTAAATCCAGACATTGACTAAGGGTGTCAATTCCCTTCCTTCTTCTAGGAGGCATATCTGAACGATGAAACACACTAATTTATCTTAGAATCATAATGAATATTGATCCATATAATAAAAAATCCTAGGATGGTAAAATTTATAAAATACCCTAAGTGACAATCATAATTCTCATGTTAGATATGCTTATTTAAAATATAGTTCCCAAGGTTCCTACTAAACTTCCTATAATACCATCTGTAACAATTCCAACTCCAATAACTCAGAGCCAATGTTTACATTATTAAATTGATACAATATAAAAGGGATTGAACCATACAAGATCAACCAGTTTATAAATATTATAAAACTAGATACATATAATATTCAATTATTACATTGGAAGTACAAAAATCATAGAATAAGAAAACATTTCACATCCTTACAAATTTTCAAAGAATACTTCTTCATATCTTGGGGAAAGGTAAAAAAAGAGAGAGATTAAATTCTTAATAAGGGTTAGGTATATTGGAATATATCAAGAGTAAATAAGTAATAATCAATATTTCATAGTGGATAATCAAAACACACACCATTCAACAAATAACTTGGGTTTAAAGTACATCCATGGATAATATCAATATAGAAATCACATGGAAAATAAAAATTTAATTCTTAATAAAGGAAATGCATAAATATATCTATTCATGTTCTTACTATCAAGGAATCAACTAATATATAATGAATTTTTCCATCAAGTCCTTATCTATGACATCATTTTTTATTAAATGGGTAAGTGTATACTAGATACCTATATTATATACCATGCCTTATGTTTTATCCCATGAGGCTTGTCTAAGCATTGAGGACCTATCTATAACCGAGCCCCACCCTTCAATTTTATATCTTATGTATTCCTCATATATTTAATTATCACTATAATTTATTCTAAAAATTATTTATAAAACAATAATTAACCATATTAAATATAAAGACATAACATTTACCTATTTAATAAAATATATTTTTTAGTAAAATTAATTCAAATGAAACTATATATAGAACTATTTTGAGGTTGATACAACATAAAATTGGTGAAAATTATTCTATATAAATCCAGGATACTAAAAAAATATGGAAATAGAGGATAAAATAATTTCAAATTAATGATGGATAGTGATAGAGAATGTGATCATAAGAAAGTTAATGAATATAAAAATATAAATTAGTATAATATGAAATAAGACCACCAATTTATCAGAAATCAAGGATTTATAGTAAAAGAAAGACTTAAAAAATATAAAAGAAAATAGAAACACAACATTAAAAACAACTTCCTTGTATTTCTATGAAAGAATGAAGTTATAAATCAATTTCAAAATTCTTTTCATTCCTTTATGAAAATAATACCCTTTTCTTTTGATAAAATTATAAATATATTTATTAGAATATTTGGGAAAATATTTTCTTTTAAACTAACCATGATAAATTTTAAGTGAAGATTCAAATTAAATAACAGTTATGATAGTGGGAAATTCTATTCATGTGAAAAAAGTTAAAACAAATATTCCTTCCATACATTTGGTAAAAAGTCTAAAAGTACATAATTTTGAAAATAATAAGAGGATTATTTTTTATTTTTTTTAAATAATGTAAAATATGGTTGAAAATGAATTCCAATATTCATTGTATTTTAAAGAATAATATTCTTTAATTGTTTAAAAGAACCTTGACATTGAAGAAGAAAATTTTGAAGAAAACTTTAAAACATGAATTATTTTAAAAGAAAGTCACTTACATATAAATCACTTGTTGTTTCTTTATCCAAAAAGATAATAAATGGAAAAAACGTGTAAAACCAAATCATAACAAGAGTATAATAAAATAATTAGTGTTTAAGAGATGAATATCACATAATTTTCCCAAAGGAAATCTAAATAAAAAAAATCCTGAAATAAAATGAGAATGTAACATAAATACCTTAACTTAGATATACTCTTATTAGTACATGTTTGATAATATATTTTAATGAATTTAAATTTATTAATACTTTATTATTAAACTTTTTCATTTATATTCTATTTTAAGGTCCTTCTACAATCATTTGAAATCTATTCATTGAATATTTCTTACATATGTCGACCACTATTGGTTGATCTGTCATTTTATCCAAAATTACTTTGGTATATTGTTCATGGTTAAAGGTATTATGAAAAGGTACCATCATATAAATAATTTTAATAATTTAATTAATATAATTTTATAATCATCCATACATGGAGGTAATATAAAAATGAATTACATCACTTCTTGGAGGTGGTAGTCCAAGCATACACATGAGCGGCGTTTTATTTTTCTAATGGATGGAAGGGTAAGATGGTATATGAAATTTTATTTTTATAGAATAATAATTATGTCATAAATATTATATATATTTATTAATTCTATAATTATAAGAATCCATGTAATTAAGAAATGAAAAATGAATTACACATATATGTGGAGATGATAGGTCATATGTACACATGAGCGATGTTTTCATATTCCATATTATGTAAGTGAGATATAAAATGGATGTAAAATTAATAGAAAAAATATTAGTAAATTTCATACACCAATTAATTTTTTTAATATGTTTATTTAATATTTGGAAGAGGTTTAATAATAAAGGAACTCAAAAAAGCATAGTAAGAACATATACCTCTTCTTTTGGTAACCTTATTTGTATTAGAGTTCAATCCCCATTAAAGTGGTATTTTAGTGATATAATAACCACTAGTACATGGGGAGGGATATTAGGAAGGTATTTTTTTAGTTATTGGTCAAACTAAGTGGCTCAAGTAATGTGTATAAGAGAGGAGAGGGGGTTCCCTTTTAAAAATGAGGTGAGTGGAAAACTTATAATTAATTGAAACTTCATTATATAATATATGTATTAATTAAGTAAAGTGGGTCCAAAATATCATATATTGGAATATTATTTGGCTTAGGTATAATTAAAATAAAAAAATAGTTTTAATCAAGTTTTTATGTTACTTTTAAGCCCCATCTCATTATTTTAACCCTTTTAATTCATTTTACCCTTAACTAAAGTGATGAATATTTACAATAGTTACTTAAATAATATTATTTATTTTATTCACCAGTGTTTACATGGTTAAAATACTATAAGTTTTAGAAATTAATTTTAATATAAGCACACAAAACGCAACAAAAACCGTTTTAAGATAAATTTTTATTTTGAGCGTAAAAATGATTTTATAGAAAAAAGTATAATATTTATTCTAATGGGATTAATTGTATTATGTTAAATAATAGAAGAATTATATTTATTTTAAACCAAAATAAAACCTAAATGAACCTTTTAAATACTTTATTAGTAGAAAATAACTTGAAATAATTTTTATTTGAAAAAAAAACATTGCTTAGATTTCTAAAATGTTAATCATATATTTTGAAGTTCAATATTATATTTTTATATGAATGATTTTACTTGTCAAATATATATTTTTTCTATAATTTTTTTTATAAAGTTTAAATTAATTATTATATAATTTTAATTTCATTAAAGTGATAGTATTTGTAAAATCAATATTTTCACTATTCACATAAGAAATAAACTATTTCTAAAAAACATAAAAAGTTGACGATAAGATAATTTTGACGTGGTGAAATGAAAAATTAAATTAATTTCATAAAATTAAATTTATAATTTTTTTTGAATTTAGTTTCTATTCACATTCTTGAATAAAACTATGTGAATTAGGTTATAGTAACTTAATAATAAAAATATTAATAACTATTATTAAAGCTCGAGTGGTATAGATGGTGAATCGTACACCTATGGTGTATTAAATTAGTATAATACCATCCAAATAAGGTGTGTATCCATGTTATATCATCCACCAAAGCATGGTTAATGGTGATATATCATACACCTAGGATTAGTTATGTGTTTATCAATAGGTGATGTCTCATTTTACATTGATGTTAGATTGGTAATGGATCATTCACTTGGATGGGTTATGGTGGCAATGAATCATTCACATAGTGTACTTGATGGTGATATCTCATTCACCATGATTGTGGGTATATCATCCCATTTTGACACTATCCAAAGTAGGTATAATTACACATGGTCTGGCTGTTGATATTTCCATGTAGAGAAAGTTGAATTATTTATTACTTTATTAATATTCTATATTGACCATTAAATTATATTCACTTAAATTATTAAATAAACCATTATTGGTGATCTAATGAGTAATACTAACACCCTTATTTGGAACCTTAGCACCCGAGAAAGATTTATGTTTAATGAACCTAGTTTGGGTAAGGGCTATACTGCTTTAGATGGTTGAGCTGGGATGCTTGGTTGTGGTTGGGAGACAAGACCAATCCAAGACTTTGTATTAGTTTTCTAGTGACCTAAATTTACGTTTAATACTTTTGGACCCTATTTTATATGATCTTACCACGAGAGATCTTTTTATCCTTATATAAATCATATGGTTTGTACAATGGTTTAATTCTTTATGGCATGGTGGATGTTATTACTTTTGGTGGAACTTAGCTAAGATGTTTAAATTTTCATTATTGTTATGATATGATGTTTACAGTTTATATTTATCTATATTTGATTTATCACTATATATACCAGAAATGTTATTTTAAAGAACTAGCCCTGTTCAACCTACAACATCACATGGGCCATCTTTCGACAAGGCTCAAAGAAATTTCCTAACCGCCATGGGATGGAGACAAGTGTCAAAGGTATAAATTACAATAATTATAAATCATTTCACACTATAAATCCTATAAAATGCATCTTGGTATCCACCCAAAAATATGATATACTGTATCCATATATTGGAAAACCATGTACATAAATTAATGCTATCAAAAATAAAAATCAATCCAAATAGAGAATAACACTAGTACATAAAATTAAAATTTTAACGGTGGTTTTTAGTGGCTGTTTAAAAAACAGATACTAAAAACATTTCGTGATTTTAGAAATGATTTTTAAAATCCTCCATTAAATATTAATAATTTATTAAAAAATGGTTCTTTCTCCCAAACCTCCTCCATACTTCTCCCCCGATAACCCCCTCTCTCCATAGTACCCCCTACCCTGAACCCTAGCCACTGCCCCCTCACTGGAATTTCAGTGTTCCACCCCTAGCCGATGCTCATATTTCTCCTAATGCCCTCCCACACTCATGACCTAATAGACCTCACCATTGCTAGTGTTCAAGCTCTGCCCCCCTTTCCAATGCCTGATCCCCCTCTCCCTCGCCCTCACTAGCAATCGATCCCCTCCCTCACCTGGATATACAGTTTCCCATAAGACTTCCTCATCTTGAGCCTCTCCCTCTCCACCTAAAAGTATTATTTATTTATTCAGTGTAATTTTTTTTATTTTTTCCACTATAAATTTTGACTATTACTACAATATGATGTGATGGTTAGATTATTTTGTTGTATACCATGAGGTATTAGTGATTTACACATGTTTTATTTTATTATTTCTATTATCATTATTATGTTCTTCATTTTAATTACTATCCATTTCTCTCAATTCTTTTGGGTTCATTTTTTTAATGTGGTTCGGTTTTATTTGTATGAAATAATTTTAGTTTTTATTTTCATGTTGGTTAAATTTTATAATTTTATTTTGTTCTTTTTAGTAGGTTTTGGTGGGTTTGAATTCATTTTCATTCAATTGAGTTCGATTAGTTTGGTAGAATTTGATTTTATTCAATTTATAAAGGTTTTTATTTGTGAAATTATATTTTTTTTGGTGTGATTCAAATGGAGTAGTGGTTTCCTAGGTCATGTCAAATTTGGTAAAATTTGATTGATTCAATTAAATTTAGTTATCATTTTATATTTATAGTACAAGTTATTTTAGTTCAGTTTTTTTGGGTTTATTATATCCAGTACCTTTCCATTTAAGTTAGACATTTATTGATTTGATTCTTCTTGATTTATTATAATTCTATTAGGTTTGCATTGGTTAATCTCACATCATACTACATCTATGAGTATAATATTTTTTAATGGGGTTTAGTGAATTTTAGACTTGGATTGATGCATTTAATTAAATAAAATTCAATTATGTTTTTATATATTTTGGCTTTCAAAAACAACTAATATGTGTTTAAACCATATATAAAGGTCTATAAAATTTGATAATAATTATTTGATATCATGAAGAGATTAAAAGGATACCTAAAAATGAAGGCATGTATCAGTGAATTTCAATTTACATTTTCAAATTATTTTTAGGGTGACTCAGTTAACTAGGATTCAAATTAGTTTTTATGAGATATTTTTTCATCTGGGGAATTTTATAACATAAATAAATAATTTATACTATTTGGAAACCATACAACCAACCATGAAAAGTTAATACTACATTATATAAAACAAATAGTCAGTGTACTTGTTTTTACTACGCATTCCATTTTTTTATGTTCTTTGAATTTAAAAGAAGTTTATTAGATAAATAAAAGTAATATAGTGAATCTATGATTATTTTATCAATATAATTCAATATTTTCCATGATTTTACCTTTTTTTAATTAAAAGGGTAATTTCATAATTTAATTACATTTGTACTTTAAAAATAAATTAGAACACATGATATGTTCTATAAAATGTCTATAGTGAATTTCTCTAAATGAAATGGATTTTAAATTTTTTTTGACTAAACATGATTTATAAAGTTTGGATTCCAATATTTTATCAATTTTCCTTCCTTATATAAGGGGTTTCTAGGTGTTTATCATCATAATAGATATTTTATTTCTTTATTGGGATTATGATTTTGAGTCATTGATATGTTCATTATAATTTATATTGTTTTAAATATTTATTTTAATGATGTTGCAGTTCTATAAATATCTAGAAAACAATTATTTATGAATTAAACTCATTTTATAAATGCAAAATCCCATTTTATAAAGAAATATAATGTTTTCATCATGTAAATCAATAACCATGAGGTGGTTTCCCATTTGGTTTTTAATTTTTAATTTTTTATGTTATGTTATAGAAATGATTTATTATTGAATATCATTAATTAAATGAGATATATTATAATAGGTGAATGGAAGTGAGATGTGTGATTTATATGGTAAATTTATTAGACACCATATCATTATTTTGTGATTTTTCTTTATATTATTTATAAATTATCATTAGAACACTTGGGTAACATAGTATGAAATTAAGAGATGGATCTGATACTAGTTAAGATTATGCATTTAATATTATCCCCTACTGTGCTAAGAATAATTGAAATTAATACAACATGTGGGGGATGAATTGTTCTGAAGTTAATTTTATTTGACTAAATGATAAGAATACTAAGGAAGAAGTGTTTAACTGATCCCAATTAACTCTAATTCAACATTCCCTCAACCCCCCCCCCCCGCCCCCAATAGATGATGATCTATCAGTCTTCCTCCCTACCGTATCTGAGACACCCTCAGTCTCCCCCCTTACCATCTCTCACACCATCTACTCGGTCAGCATATGAAACCCCCTCAATTAGTGTCCCATTAGCATCTGAGATAATGGATCCCCATTTAGCTACTTCTAAATCAAGGGAACATGTCATCTCAGGAGGATATTAGAGGGTGAGATTTATAGGTACAAATTTTAATGTGAATAAATCTATTTTGTGTTTTTATACTTCTAAATATTTTGTCATAAAATATGAAAAAATGTTACTATATAGAGAAATATTAATATTTTTTATGTATATAATTTGAATGGAATAAAGATAGTTGTCTCATTTTACTATTATAGGGTCCCCACTGATGATGTCATAGGATTACTTGGCTAGATTCTAGGCCATCTGGTGGTGGAGCTGGTTACCTTTCTGATTACCTATACTAATTTGTGGCATGTGACTCAGTCTTGGAAAAATGATGATTTTGATTCACATATAAAGGTAATTTTAATACATTATGGTGTAATTTAATCTCATTATGTTATTAAATTCTTATATTTTAAAAATTACTCCCTTTGTATAGATTTTTTTCCACTTTATTGTTGTTGATCTGATCACACAATAGTAGACATTAAAACATCTGGGTAAATAAATAGAAGGTTTTTAAATAGAGATTATGGAATGAATTCAATGATACATCATTGATTGGTAAATATTTGAATGATATGGTACCCGAAGAAGTTCCAAGAGAGTAATGTAAGGTTTTTGTTAATAACCATCCTCATGAGAATCACATAGTATTTAAATATATATGATTATATTAATCACTTTTTAAATATATACATGAATATAACAAGGATATTAAATATCAAAAATTACTATTAAATTAAATTTTATTTATTTAAGGATGTTTCAAGGAAAAGTGCATCAAGTTGAGGTAAACAAATCATCCATCACACTGTTGAGTAAAAGATTTTTTCTATAAACAGATCGACTTCAGTAATATTCTCATTAGTTTAAATATTTATAAGTTAAAATTATATGTTTTGTATATTAAATTGTTAAATTTATATTTCTTCAATGTAGTCAAAGAATTTAGGGAACCAAGTATCATGAATAGAACTGTGGTTGGATGTTCATACAAAATCTGATGGGAGTCATGTTAATGATACTGCCAATGAAGTTGGGGTACAAATTATGTTTTTATTAAATATAAATTATTGCCTTTTGTCACTATGTTAATATGTATTTCTTAAAATTTGAATAATATTTTATTTATAGGAAAAAATAAAAGAACTATTGTATGCTAATCCCACACAATCTTTATCACTCTCCCAGGATGACCAAGTTGGTCAAGTCCTTGGGAAGGAACATCTTGGTCAAGTTCATGGGATGGGTTTGGGACCATTACCATCTAAGGTCTTTAGAAGGCTATTAGGGATTACAGCAACATCTACTCTGAGTTGTAGTGACTCCCTACCTTGATATTGACAAAGGGAATCTTTTTCAATGAAAAACACAATTCATAAAGAAGGTGTTCATATAAACATGTAAGATTTAATAGTCAATGCTCTACAGAAAGCATTGATTGAATTATATTAGAAGATTACTAGATTTATCCTCATTGAATTTAAATCATTGACTAGTATTGAGGAGGTAAATCACACAACTTCAAAATCATTTAGTACACAAAAATTTATTGGTTTCATGTTTAAATTTAAATATACAACATTATTTAATTTTCAAAATAATTATCATGTAGGTGCCAGTAGTAGGAATTGAAGATGTAGATAGAGAGGATGTTGATGAATGTTTATTTTATAGTGATTTGGGTTTACTATGGATTTGAAGATGATGTTTAACTAAATATATGATGGTTTCTTGACACATTTCCCTAATAATCATAATTTTTTAAACATAAACACTTGATGATCAAGAAAAAATTATTCTCAATAGCCTTTTAGTAACATGAAATATAACATTTAGATGATTCTGAATTTGAAGTTTGTAATAATGTAAAAAAATATTTCTTCATTAATGAAGTAGTTTCTTCAACAAGATATCCATTTAATTCTGAAAGGATTTACACCACTTGAAAAATCCTGATATTATTTCCAAAAAATTGATGGATACTATTGAGATATATAAAAATATTCTTTGGGACATATTACACTCTAAGGTAAGATTTATAAAATCTAGGAATTTAATCTTATAATTTCCATCCCTTTTGTTTCTATAATAATTTTATCCCAAATATAACATATTCCAATAATATCATACCATGTTAATGTTATATTTTTTGAGACATGGTTACATCAAGTGATTATTCTTTTATCAAACCTTTTATAATTTATAAGCACACTCATAGTGTGTCCAAATATACCACAAAAGTAGCACTATATAAATATCTTTGGGAACCAATTACATCTTTTGAAGAAGGTCTGTATAGCCTTTTACATGACTCTAGATTGATTTATTTATTACCGCCACCCAAAGTTCCCCATGATAATCCTCCATATTTAAAATCTTATGTATATCCCAATGATCTATATAAATATTCTTAATCCCCATGTTATTCAATTTTATTAGTTAAATTTTCTATCTCAGTTAACATATATCAATGTTTTTTTCATTTTTTAAGCTTTATAAGTATCATCCTAAACCCTATATTATTCAAAAATGGGAAGACTTAGTTTTTGAATTGAATATATTAGTAATTAAGTAACCAGTTAAGGTTGTTGATTATTAGGAAATGATTCAGTGTAATAAATCTCTTCTAGTGGTCTATATTTTGTGGTGAAATGGAAAAGACTCTCATAGGATATGAGAATGAGAATATATGATGTCGAAGTAGTGGGAACATATTTTATTTGATATGTATTATTGTGTTGGAATATTTTAGTTAAAATGTTATATGGTTATAAGAATTAACAAATCACAATGTAACATTGACATACTTATATTCTTTTACCATATTTTTTTGAATAAATCTTTTTTAAGGTTAATTTTGGGTCATTTTTTACTTTTATAGGTATGTTCATGGTTAGTTCATAGTTAGGAAAAATAATGTGGTATTCCAAGATAACATGTATCTAGTGATGTTTTTTGGGATATGGCATTTCACATGGTTGAATGCAGTTAAAAAAACTATTTGACTAAACCATGAGACTTCCCATGTAGATAGAAATCATCACATGGTTAGTCAATAGCTTTATAAAATGTGAATCCAAACCATGGGATGGAAATTAAGTTATCAAAAAATTATTTTTTCAACATAATATGCCTCTCACAAGTCAAATTATTTCCTTAAATGATTAGTCCATTGAACCTATATTTTCTTCTTAGAAATAGTGGAGATCCCAACCATTTCAGATAGAAATTACAATGGTTATTGAGGTGTTCGATCTTGGAAACATATGTAATAGATCAATCATTATTTTTTTCATAAGTTTTCTAGATCTCCTATGTCCCTATTTATATGAATGAAATATTGAGGATGTTATTTATAGATATATGGATTTTATCAAGATCTAATGGATTTTCATATATATATATATATATATTGATAAAGGAATGTGGGGACCAGAAAAAATGGAGTTTATATAGATACTGATTGTTTAATTGGTATTTTGGATTTCAAATTCTCTCATATTATAGTGTTAAGGTCTTGTGTTTTTTTATTTGGTTTCTTATTTCTTGTGGATTTTTAGGGATTTATTTTATTGAATCCCTTAGTCTGAATGAGTGACTTAATATATATTCTATATTAATCTCTTTGGTACCTCTAATGAATGATGATATATATATACACATGTAAATTATGTTGTATCTAGTTTGGTTTTAATATTTCCAATTGGTTTATTATTTGTTTGGGTATTTTTCGGAAGAAAATTCTATAGGTGATTTTTTTTAAAAATAATATATAGAAGTGGTTTAAACCATTGTAGTATATGTCAAATTAATGTTTATCGATGGTTTAATATACCACTATATTACATAATAAAATTTAGAGGTGGTTTTTAGAGTTTTACCAGTAGTTTATGCTCCAAAAAATAGAAATAATATAGGCACGGTTTAAACCACCGCTATAGTATTAACAATTTTTTAGAGCATAAATCGCTGCTAAAACTATGAAAACCAATGCAAAAGAAAGTTTATGCGATGGTTTCCAAAAAATGCCGCTAAATGGCTAGGAGAAACATGAGTTGGATACTGATTCCATCTTTAGCGTCGGGTTTAGGAAACCATCATGAAAACATATGTATGTGGTTTAAACTGTCACCATATAAAAAACGCAACTATTAGTCGCTTTTGTTGTAGTGCACAATGATAATAACTGAACATAAAAAAATCAACTTATAACAAAATATTAAAGTGATATACAATATCATATATACACCCAAACCCAAAATAAATATAATATCAGAGTGTTCGATATATAACCAACCAAAAATATAAATATCCATAAGAGGGTCCTTAAAATACTCTACATGAGCCCACACCTCACAATCCATTATCACAATTGATCATCCAATAACCAAAGGTAAATAAGGCATCAATAATCTCCACCAAAATTTGTGGACTCCATACTTTTATCTAATTTAAACATAACTCTGTCTACATAAACATGTAGGATATATATAGAGTATAATTAAAAAACTTTGTAGGATACAACAATGAGGCTATATAATATATTTCACAATGAAAACTGTTAGCAATAGTTTGGAAATTCCATTTTAGAAATATAATATTTAGGAAAATAACTTTTTTATAAAAAAATAATTTATAAATCCATTTCAAAACCCTTTGGTTTTAATAAAATAACCCAAATCCTAGAAGTAAATGAGAATATGTAATGTATAAGACATAAAAAAGAGATACATAATGGAAACATCAAGTACCAATATATTTAAATACATATCTCACATGAGATATAAATATTGGGACACATAAAAAAAGAAAGGGGTATCTAACGACCTCTATCATAGAACACCGAACTGGTCTATGTTAACATGACAGAAACCCAACCTTGACATACCCTATTGGCCTTACTGGGTGACATCCCCTAGCCAAGGTGTGTCCTAACTAGGGGAAATATACAATTTAATAATCTTAACTTGTATAAATGTCATACAAATTTTCCAAAAAAATAACCAAGGTTCCCATTAATAAATCAATAATAATTAATTCACATGACATAGCCAACATCATGAAATCATATTAAGAAACAAATAAAAATTTCAAAATCATGTTCTGAATAAGATATACTACATCAACACCATATAATAAAATATAAAAACAAGAATTTACATGAAAAAACGGGTAAAAATAAAATAAACATGATTCATTGGTAAATACCCTTTCAAAACCTCTTTTAAAAACCCATTTACAATCAAAATACTCTTTAATTTTTTTTATCAAAAACCTTATAGGTAGATAATTGGTTTTAGAATGAACAATAATTTATGTCCATGGAAAAACCTAACTTTATCCAAGATAATGGAAATAAAAATAAAAAATATATATAATTCAGTCATCAGTAACTTATTTAAACCATAATATAGTAATAGAATCCATATAAAACTCAAGTACCAAAGGTATTCTAAGGGAAATATTTATTATATAGATATACCTACCTCAAATTTGATGCAACCTCATCACCTTCTTCGAATACCAATAATTGAAAATGAATGGAACTTTACACACCCAAAAATCCATAAAAACCAACATCAAATACATCCCTATCCATAATCTTGGCCACCGAGGACAACTAGGGAAAAAGAACAAGAATGAAATAGAATAATAGGTGACAAAGAGAATAAGAGATAAGAAAACAAAGATAAATCAAGAGTTACCTTGAAGTATTTCACTTGAATCTAGGTAAGTCACCATTGATGTTGGGGAGAGGAGACCCATGGTTGGGAGAGGAATTTAGGTCAATTTAATGGGAGGTAAGAAACAAGAAATGGGGTGAAAAATAGTAAGGGAATACGATTATTTATAATTTTAGAAATCTAGGTAGGCCACATAGTTTGGATGCATAGTTTGGGAAATCTTGTGATAACTATATGGTCTACACTATTAAGGAACCCCAAACATAAGGTTTTCTATATGGTTTGGGAAACTATGAACTAACCACATACACTTCAATGAATACTCCCACTTCACACGGTTTCGGGGAACCATTAGCACTAACCATGAACCCAATGATGCTACTATTTTCACGATTTGTCTCCTCCAACTACCAAAACATCTAAAAAATAAATTAAATTAATGAAATAATAAAAAATAAATGCATACTAGTGACCTGAGGGGAATCATAATTCTCCTCACCATGCTACTTTATAATCTTAAAAACTCCTCAACACTCTTCATCAGAGATTAGGTGAGAACATTTTTCTTTCATTAACTCCTCACACACTAAATTATTTATACTATCTTCACCATGATTCCATAATACATAAACTAACAACATCAATTTACACAATATTACTCTATCATAACTATCTATAACATGGATAAACTTCTCAACAACAGTAGTGTCTGGTTCCAAAACAAAATATGCACACTCAACCACATGAGACTAGTCTAAATGTTACTTATTTAACTAGGATATGTGAAACACATAACGAATATAAATCCTATGTGATGGTAATAAAAGGTTATATGCCACTCTCTTGATATACTCCATGATATCAAATGGCCCAATATGCCATGACATCAACTTACCCCACTTTCAAAATCAATGATGTCCTAGTTGAGGAGAGACTTTGAGAAATAATTGATCACCAATAATGAATTCCAAAAGATGATGATAGTAGACATAATATTTTTGGTGACACTGGATTTCTTTTAGTCTTTTCCGAATCAACTGAATTTTATCGATCATCTCAATAATAAGGTTTGGTCACAAAAAGGAATTATCACCCAATTATGACCAACAAATATGGGATCAACATAGTCATCCATAAAGATCATGAAAATAATATATCTTTATCAAAACTTTATAAATATTATTATAATAAAATTTATCCAATTATATATGTTTTTCACATAATACACCAAATTCACACATAATATCAAATCATATCCTCAAGAATATGAATAGTTTTCTTAATCTATCCATTAGTATGTGGGTGATAATCCATGATCAAATTCAAATAAAAACTCATCACTTCCTGAATACTTTTAAATTAAATTGAAATTAAAGTGCAGACCATGTTTAGAAACAAAAGTGGATGGCATGCCATGAAGCATCACAATTTCTTAGACATCTAGGTGTCTAAGATCCTTCTATTTCATTGACTGTTAAATAGAAAGAAAATGAGTTGATTTTGTTAACCATTCAACAATCACCCTTATAAAATTATTCCCACTAGGTGAAATATGAAAGAAAATAAAAAATTATATAGATATCTCATCCCATTTACACACAATAATGGGAATTTATTTCAATAATCCCATAGAATTCTGATTCTTGACTTTGTTCTTCTAATAGAAAAGGTATCAAGACACTTATTTGAAAACCACCCAATTCATCTTGGGCTACTGATATAAATATTTTAGAATATAAAACACCCTTGTATCCTTAGGGTTAATGAACAAATAGATATGTTTTCACCTTATATCACTATCTTCCTAGATGTTAAAGGAACCACTAACCTCTTTCTAAAAAAATTGGCATCATTTAGATATAGATACAAATCACTCAAAGTCTTCCCACCATTTAAAATTAAGTTTATGCATTAAAAATCAGGATCAACTCCCTATTCTAGTTTAATGTGATAATACAATGAGGGTGTGAATTTAACTCTATCCAAAAATCCATAATCATCCCCTACTTTTACATCTAGGTACATTTCAGAAAACAGACTCATCAAATTCTAATCATCTTTCAGTTCTTTCACCTCTTGAGTTAAACACTTCCAAATTTAGGCATCTACTACTATATTCCATTTTATAGGGGTATAGGCTAACTCGAAATCAAATTTCTAGAGATACTCATCCCATTACATATATTAGATATTCAAATACTTCTAAAAGAAGTTTTACTTCAAAATTTATGTTCTGAATGCAATGTAAAATTCCCCCAATGAGATAGTGATTCTATGTTTTTAATGCATGTGTCACCACCACTAAATCCAAATCATGGATGGGGTAGATCTATTCATGAGTAAGTAACTGGTGAGATCCATATGCCAAAAAATAATCATGCCTCTTCAACACCCCCAAACTTATACCTAAGGAATCACAATACATTGAATAACCATCAATAGGATTTGGAAGAATAATAATTGGAGATGAAGTTAACCAAGACATAAACTCTCAAAAATATATTTGAAACCTTTTATCCAAATCAAAATTATATCCCTTCTAGGATAAATCCATTAGTGGATATGAAAACATAGAGAAATCTAGAAAAAACCGAATTAAAATCCTAATAAACACACGAATGTTTTGTTCCAGAATATATTTCATGGTAGTTTTTAAGATATCACCAAATGGATCTTCTCAAGATCCCCAAATATTTCTTTCTCTTATATCACATGAACCAAAAAATTAACTTCTTGGATATAAAAATGACATTTATTCATCTTAGAATACATTAGATATTACTGAAATTTTATTAAAACAACATCAAAATAATTCTCATGAACTTATTTAATCTTGGATTAAACAAAGATATCATCCCTAAAAACTGCAATGAAGGTGTTGAGATATCGATGAAAGATATAGTTCATCAAATGCATGAAAAAAAGGGAATCTATAAGGCCAAATTATATAACAAGATACTCATAATTATCATACATACTCAACAAATTAGTTCTCGGAATAATCAATATATTTATTATTAGCCTTTGGTAACTCAATATGAGGTCAATGATTTCATTGTCGAGCACATCAAATTATATGTTTAGTTTTACTAGAATTTCTATAGTTTAGTAGGAACCCTCGGTCGTCTCTCGATGGAGCCTTAGATCATTAATTTAAAAAGAATATTTTGATTATTAAAATAAAAGAGGAATGGGATTTTAGAAATCTTGGTGTTTGTTGATTTTCAAACAGGAATTGAATCTATATTAATAAGTGAGAGAAATCAATTAGAGAAATCGTGATCAATATGGGATAGTGTCCCTTGATGATCATCCATTATCTCTCTCAAGTTAAGTGAAAAAAATTATTTATTATTTTATTTTATACACTAAAACCAGAATTTTATATGAGTTATCACTAGGTTTCCACTTAGTATTTGATCGATTGAGGATATTTATTACCGATGACCGCTCACAACCAATAAAGTTACATTGATTTAAGAACCTAACTCAATGAAGGCATCATATAAAAGCTGATGAGATGACCATATTTGGGTTAATGATAAAATTTTCCACAATATGGGAACATTAATATTCATGGTTTTAAGCCACTATATTTTATCAACCAAAATAATCCAATTGCACTCTCATGAAATTGAAGTGTGATAAAAGAGAAAAACATGCTCAAATATTCACAAGATCTGGGTTATGCATGAAAGAAAGAGTCTTATTGTTCCATTTACTTGTGTTTGATCATACCAGAATAAAAAAAATTAAAAAGGTATAAATAAAGAACAATAGACTATAAAATTCAATCACTTTACAAATATTACAAGTGCAGAGATTGGGATTAGAACAAAGGACACCAACCAAATTGATCATTAAGAGGTTTCGAAGTACATGATGTATAAGAGGATGAAAATTGATGGATAGAGCTCTAATATTTAACTCACCCATACCCCCGGTCGTGAAAAATAATAGAATAGGGGTGATGGGCATTTTTATGGGAAATTCATCACAATTTCTACAAAAATAAGTGAAGTGCCTAATGGACTAGGTCACTATTTAGGGAAGAAGTTTCCCTCCTTCATCCAGATGGTTGACTAACGAAAATGTATTAAAATGTATTAATTTTTTTTGTATAGGTGTGATGTTGAGTTATAATTCCAATTGAGATAGAATTAATATAATTAGAGGTACGAGGCCTGAGTTATGGCCCAAATACAGAAGGGTGGTCCAATCTAGACTGGCCATAATTTCTTCACAGCATAGACCTATTTTGTGCCTCTAAATTGACCAATTAGGATATATTTTCTTCTATAGAAATGTATCCCACATAGGTTTCCACTCTTAAAAAAATTTCATCCCAATTTGATGCACAAATTATCCACTATAGATATTTAAGTCCACAAGAGTGCTCAAGATCTTGCACAGTTTAGTCTGTTTTGCTCGAATTCCATTGCGGGATCTCCAAATCACATCCTCCTACAATGTAATCATTAAAAAAAGTAAAATTTAAGTATTTAAATTTGAAAAGAATTAAACTATTTAATCAAACATTAAGTGAAATTTTTTATTATAATTTTAATTTTTAATATACAACCTGTTTAAAATATTAGTGTAAGGGTAGAAATAAATAGTGAATCACTATGTGATCACACTCCCACACCTAAAAATTTTCACTCATGGGAAAAGCCACATTTAAAAAAAAGTATTCATGTAGATATTCCCAATTTCATGAAGTTTTATCATTCAATGAAATTTTAAATTATTATATCAATGTGATCAATGAAAAAATGACACCAAGGAGTTATTCCTATTGATCATAGAAAAAAATGTATCATAAATTGTATCAGAATGGAATTCAAATAGAATCAAGATAAAAATTTGAGAAAGGGATTAAAAATCCAACAATAACACTAACTCTCAACATGTTTGTGTGAAAAAAATAATTATATTATTTCCACTTTATATCCAGTAAATATAGGTTATTTTAAAATTTTATTCTTACCTAATTATTTCAACCGAAAATGACCTACATTATTTGCAACAAAATTTAAAGACCCACTCACTTAAGTATAAATAGAATTAAAACCTCAAGATCCTGACATAGATATCCACATATGTTTCACATTTTATCACTCACCCAATTATTTATTATTATAGTTTTTGTAATTTTTATTTTTTTTTAATTTTTTAGGGCATACAACATTCATATAATAGGTACGTATGCATAGTTTAATTAGGTATAGTAATGAAACAAATCAGATAAGGAAAAAACTTATGGGAAAATAATTTTGAAATATGATAAACATTAACCTAACATATATTTACCTTCTATTAAGAAATATATATTAAAACTTCATGGCATGGGGCAAAAAATGTGTTGAGATATTAAGTGGAATAATTTTTCCAAAAACTACTCACACAAGGGGTATTAATCATCTCAAATGTTTTATAGAGATAAAAACATTTATATCATTTACAAAAAACCAATTTACTAAAAATGTCTCCCCAATGATAAATTCATGTAAAAATTAATTCCATAATTGACAAAAAATTTCATTAATTGTTAGAAAAATATGGAATCAAGAATTTCAACATGAAATTATAGTAATTTCATGATTTGGTGAGAATAATAGGGGTGGGGGGTAAAAAATAAAAAATTAATAATAAGGAAAAAATGATCTTTAGTCCTTTGAAACAATTCTATTACTTGATCTCATTGTCAAGCACATCAAATTTGATGTTTACTTTTACTAGAATTTTTATAGTATAATAGGAACCCTAGTTCGTCTCTTGACGGAGCCTTAGATCATTAATTTTAAAATAATGGGTTGATTATGAAAATAAAATAGGAATGAGATTTTAGAAAACTTGGGGCTTGTTTATTTTAAAATATAAAATGAAACTATATTACTAAGTGAGAGAGATTGGTTGAAAAAATCTTGATCAATCTGTGTGAGTGTCCCTTAATTCTAATAAATCATCGCTCTCAAGGGAAGTGTAAAAGATCATTTATTCCTTGAATTTTTCACACTAAAAATAGTATGGTATACGATTTTTATTATGTTAACAACCAGTATTTTATTGATCAATGATATTGATTACTGGTGACTGCTCCAAAATCCTCTAAATTACATGGATGTAAAAACAAAAATCAATTAAGGCATCACATCAACAATGTGATGAGATGAACGGATTTTTTAAAATTATTAATTTTTACACAATACAAGAAGATTCATATTCAAGGGTTCAAGATTTTTGGAATTTATCAATCGATGTAATCCATCTGCACAGTCATGAAATGGAAGGGGTGAGAAAAGAGACAAAAATGCATAAATCATCACAACATCCAGGTTATTAATAAAGGCATGTGGATTATTTTTCCTTTGATTAGTATTTCATCATACAAGAATAAAGAATAATTCAAAATGTATAAATGAATCTAAATATACTAAAAACTTGTAAATTCAATCACCTTTCAAATATTACAAGCATAGAGATTGGGATTACAAAAAAGCACACCCCCCAAATTTATCACAAAGAGGTTTAGAAATACATGAAATAGAAGATGAATAAAATTGATGGAGACAGATCTAAAATTCAACTCACCATTACACATGTTCATGAAACATCATAGAATGCGGTTTAGGGGTGTTTTTATGGGAAAATAAATTAGAAATTTAAAAAATAAGTAAAGTGCATAAGGGACTAAGTGACTATTCATGTAAATGTTTTCCACCTTGATCCATATTTTTTATTAAAAAACACATTAAAATGTCTTAAATTTATGTGTGGAGTTGGTATTTGATTTATTTTTCCAATGGAGATCAAATCATTCCAATTGGAGGTACGAGGCCTGCGTTATGGGCCAAATACATAAGGGTGATCCAATCTCTTCCACCAAGAATTTCATTACATTGTCGACCGATTTTGGGCCTCTAAATGGTCTAATTGGTCTCTATGGTCTTTTAGAGAAATGAATGACACATATGTTTTCACTCTCACACTAATTTTCAGCCTAATTGGATTTACATATTTTCCATAATAGATATTGAATTCCATAGGAGTGCTAAGGCTCTTGAATAGTTTGGTTGTTTTTCCCAAATTCCATCCTGGGATCTCCAAATAACCTCCTCCAAAAATTTAATAATTAAAACAATAAAAATTTCCCAATTTAACATTGTTAAAAATTAAATTATTTAATATGAAATGAAGTGAATTTTGTTATTATATTTTTAATTTTCAATGAAACACCAATTTAAAATAGTAGTGTAAGGGTGAACATAAATAGTGAATCTCTATAAGATCACATCCTCACACCTAAACATTTTCACACTAGGGAAAAGTCACATTTATAAATTAACTTATTCATTTTGATATTAAAAAATTCATGAATATTTAATATTCAATGAAATTTTAATTCATTATAGCAATGAAATCAAAGAAAAAATCACACCATGGATTTATTACCAGTGATCAAGGGAAAAGATGTTTCATAAATTGTATCAGAATAAAATTCTAGGAGATTAATGATACCAACCTAAGTAAGGAATTCAAAATTCAACCATACCACTAAGTCTCCATGTGTGTTTGTGAAAAACATTTCATGATATTATTTTCCACTTTCTATCAAGTGAATGTAGGTTATTTTAAAAAAAATCTTCTTACCTAATTATTTCAATTGAATCTGCTCTATATCCATTGTAATCAAATTTATAGACCCACAGACATAAAAATTCATAGAAGTCAAAGAATAAGCTCCTAACCAAGATATCCCCAAGTTTTTCACATTTAATCACTTCCCTCATTATTTGTTATTATTATTATTTGTTTATTTATTTATTTTTAATTTTTTTGGGCGTACAATGGTCAGATAACAGGTACACATGCATAGGTCAATCCAATATAGTAATGAAACAGATAATATATGGAATGAATGTATGGAAAAATTATTTTATAAAGTTAATAAATATTATAATTACTTATATTTACCTTCTATTAAGTAAGAAATATTCACACTTCATAGTTTGATGTAAAAAATTTTGTAGATATTAAGTGGAACAATTTTCTGAAAAACTACTCACACAAGGGGTATCAATCTTTCAAAAGGTTTCATAGAGATACAACCATTTATATCATTTAAAAACAACCAATATACTAAAAACCACTTCTTGGTGTTAAATTCATGCAAAACTTTATTCCATAATTGGGAAAATTTTTGATTAATTGATAAAAAACATGGAATTGGGAATTTTGACATGTTTTTTCATTAATTTACATGATTTGGTGAACATAAGAGGGGGATGGGTAATAAATAAATATAAATACAAAAGTTGAAGAAATTATATTGGATCCTTATAAATGATGTCAAAATTTGATATCATTGTCAAGCATGTCAAATTATATGTTTAATTTTACTAAAAATTATGCATTATAGCAGAAACCCTAGGAGGCATCTCGATGGAGCCATAAATCATTAATATAAAAGTCATTTTTTATGAAAATAAAAGAGTAATTATATTTTATAAAACTTGGGGTTTTTTTATTTTATTTATAAATTGAAATTATATTACGAAGTTAGAGAAATATTTTGGAGAAATTGTGATCAATCCAGGTGAGTGTCCCTTGATGCTCATCTGTCATCTCTCTCATGGGAAGTGGAAAAGATCATTTATTCATTAATTTATATACATTGAAACAAGTATGATATGTTATTTATTACTAGGTTAACACCTATTATTAGATAGATCAATGATATTGATTACTAGTGACCACTCAAAATCTAGAAAATTGTATCAATTTAAATACCAAACTCAATTAAGGAATTACATAAACAATGTTATGTTATAAATAGATTTTTTTCCATGATAAAATTTTCCACAAGATAAGAAAATTCATATTAATGGGTTCAATATTTTGTATTTTGTCAATATATGTAATCCATCCACACACTCATGAAATAGAAGGGCTGATAAAAGAGATAAACACACTCAAATCATCACAAGATTTGAGTTATGCATGAATGCATGATGATTCTTATTACTTTGATTTGTATTTGATCATACATGAATAAAAAATATTAAAAGGTTATAAATTAATACAAATAGACTAAAAACCTGAACATTCAATCACCTTCTAAATATTACATGCTTGGTGCTCAGGATTATTACAAAGGACCCTCCTAGATTGATCACTTAGAGGTTTAAATGTACATGATGTGGAAGAAAAATAAAACGGATGTATAGAGATATAAAATTATAATAACACTTACCCATGGTCATTAAACATCATATAATTGTGGTTAGTGGTGTTTTATGGGAACATACATCACAATTTCCACATAATAAGTAAGGTGCATAAAGGACTCAGTCACTATTCATGTCAGACTTTTTACTCCTTTTTATCCAGATGATTTAACAGAAAAAACATGAGAAGAAGGGGAAGTCTATCTGGTCATATTCCCCACTGTATTATTTTTCCAGAACCTATCAATCATCTAGATCTAGAGTTTGTACGAGAGCTTAGTACAAATTTATCAATGAGTGTTCTTATACTCTCAGTGTGAAGGCCATATCGCCTAGGGCCAAAACCAGGCATCAACGTGTCAATGATACCCATCCTAATTTGGAACGCCTGTGGCATTGGATCCCAGGTGAAAACTAGTTTTTTAGCCATGGTGGTCAAGAATCAGAAAGTTTTTATTGTGGTTGTATTGAATCATAAACAACATTCGGCTAAAATTAATGTGTTTACATAGAAAATTCAGATGCATGCAGCAATGCAAGCTGATCTGATCAACTAGCACATTTGGATCTTTTAGAGTAAGGGGACCAATGTGGATTTGGTTCAATCAAGTGACCAATTTATTATGGTGATGGTAACCACTGAGACCAAATCCCACTTTTGTTCTTATGTGTATGGGAGCTGTGATGCACAACGGAGACAAAATTTGTGGCATGATCTCAGTGACTTCGATCTAGAGAGCTGTCCCTGGATCGTTGGTGGCAACTTCAACAGCATTGCTGACCCGGAGGAGAAGCGTGGAAGGGGTTATTTCCCTCGGGTTTCCAGCCTTGACTTCTCTCATTTCAGGGCTATCAAGGGGCTATTGGACATGGGTTAATGTGGTGATCGCTTCACCTAGTGTAATAACCAGAAAGGAAATAGGCGCTGCTGGAGTCGTATTGATCGATGTTTGGCTAACTGTCATACCACATCCAAATATTCAGAGGTGAGGATGGACCATATGGTACGTGGTATTTCTGATCATTCACCCATGTCAGTTTATTTGGTTGACAGGAAAACATGGAGTGAACAATTCAGGTTTTTAGAACAGTGGATCAACACTTAGGGGTTTCACCATCTTGTGCAGGAGGTGTGGGAAGAATCGACTCAAGGATATTCCTAGGTTTCCATCCATAATAAATTACGTCGGCTCAAACACCAGCTATAGATTTGGGCAAATGGAATTCCTAGTAGTGACCAAGATTTTAACAACCTTAAACAAGAAGTGGCACGCTTGGACCTCAGCCTAGAGGAAGAATGGAATGAATCAGATTTTGATGATTTTTCTAACAAAAAATCCATCCTAGAAGATCTTATTCTCAAACAGGAATGCATGGAATGGGAAAAATCAAGGGTGAAATGGATACAAGAAGGTGACAAGAATACATCCTTTTTTCATGAATTTATTAGGGAGAGGATTCGGATGGTTAAACCAAATATTAGGATGGAGGATGGATCTTACTCGAATGATAGAGATGTGGTTGGCAATTTGGATCTTCATTTCTTTGAAAATATTTTGGAGGGTCCTAACTCCAACATGGTGAAAAACTATCCGAGGGGGAGCAGGGATATTTTTTAATAGATTCCCAGTCATGTTTCCATTGAAAACAATACTTTCTTTGAGTCCATTCCTAAGGAAAAGGAGGTTCTTATGGCTATGACAAAGCTTAAGGCAGATAGTGTCTCGGGACATGAGGGTTTCCCCATCTAATTCTACAGGGGGTCCTAAGAGGTTGTGAAGGGGGGAATTGTGGTGGTAATTCATGACTTTTTTTATGGTATTCATCTTCCTAGGATTGGATGTGCCACTACTCTTGTCATGTTACCAAAGATTAAAGACCCATCCTCTATTCATCACTGTTGACCCTTAAAAATGCGTCCACAAAATTTTTCAAATGATTCTATACATGATCCAAGGTCGTATAATGTTTCTCAATATTCTATTTGATAGGTCGTAGGGCCCAAATGGAGTTACGAATTAGGAGTTATGTACATTTCAAGTTGGGCTGGAAAACAGGTTCACATAGCCCATTTGCGAAGCTCCTTCCGTGATCACGGAGCAAGGAGGCGGGATACTCCACGAACACCTTTAAAATTCGTGAACCCACCAAAGAGAAAGGATGTGAGATTCTCTGTGAATCCCTTTTATGTTTGTGAAATTGCCACGGAATAAGAAGGCAGGATGCTTCTCAAACCCATTTTTATGTTTGCAAACCCGCCGCGGAGCAAGCTCTGCCTTCGCGCCGAGTGAGCTCTGCTTCATGGCGCCTCTTGCCTATAAATACCTAGATCACCCCCTTTAAATGGACGGTCCCTATTCCCCTTGGGAGGCCGATATATCACTTCTTGGAGCTCCTCTTTCCTTTAAAAAGAGGCTCTGTGATTCCATGCTCTGTGAGTAGATTCCTTTGTGAAGCTGCTCCGCGAGTCCATGCTCCGCGAGTAGCTTCCTTCATGAAGTTGCTCCACAAGTCCATCCTCCTCAAGTAGGTTTACTTCACAAAAACTTATCCATGAGTCCATGATCTGGAAGCACCTTTCCATTTGTGAAGCTACTCCACGAGACCCCATGCTCCACGAGCCCCTTTGCCCTGCGAATCTACTTCGTGAAGACCGATCCTTTACGAGGCTCCTACCATTGTGCCCACCGGTCGATATCTCGGGGGCTGCGCCTTTGCACCGCCACTGGGCATCACTGATGGGCTGCGGTCCCGGCCCTCTGAGCCAGTCCCTTCGCTTCTGTCATTAACCCCCATGAAAATTGGAGAGTCGCATCGCAAATTTTTGGGCCAGGATGTTGGCATTTTCAATTACGCCTTTATGCACAACAACCTTCCACCTATGGAATACCATGATTCAAGATACTCTGCCAAACACCATGAAATACTTTGAGTCAACATATTACCCTTGGTCCCTTTCACATGTCGTGGGTTTAGATTCTCATCTAAAATTCTCGTGTACATTGATTCAAACCATTCCTCAAGTACTCATCCAAACCCCATCACCTGAATCCTATGCCAGGTTGAACCATAAAGGGCCGCTCTTGCGTAAGTCCCAAAACCAGCCATTTCTAGGCGCTTTATGCCTAACAGTTCTTTTTACATGACTCTAAACTATAGTATACCCTATTTTCCAAACATAGGATGCCTCTTACACCAAACAAGAGATGCCTTATGCTCCACACATAAGATTTCAAAAGTCATGTCTACATGACTATAAACTATAGTACACCCTATGTTCCAAACATAGGATGCCTCTTGATCTAAACAAGAGATTCCTTATGCTAAAAGAATAAGATTCCAATAGTCTTATCTACTTGAATTTAAACTGTATTATTCCCTATCGTTCAATAATAGGATGCCTCTTGTTCCAAACAAGAGATGCCTTATGCTCCACGCAAAAGATTCCAACCGTCGATCCTACATGAATATAAACTGTAGTGCACCCTATGTTCCAAACCTAGGATGCCTCTTGCTGCAAACAAGAGATGCCTTATGATCCAAGAATGATATACCAACAATCCTCTCTACATGACTATAAACTATAGTACCCCTTATCTGATAAATAATAGGATGCCTCTTGCTCCAAACAAGAGATGCCTTATGTTCCATGCATGAGATACCGACAGTACTTTCAACATGACTCTAAATTGTAGTGAACCCTATGTTCCAAACATAGGAAGCCCCTTGCTCCAAACAAGAGATGCCTTATTCTTCAAGGATAAGATTCCTAATTCCATTATTACAATGGAATAATTTCAAGATCATTGGAATCCATTCAAACATTCCTTCACTCCATCTCACGCTTTTCATGTATTTCATTCGGATCTTCATCCACTTCTATGTATGAAGGGACCCCCTAACAACCTGGTCCCATGCCGCATCGTCTCACCTACCGTCCCGGGAAAACACCCCGAAAGACTTTGGATGACACTTTGATTCAAGTTCTGTGTTTCAAACATTCTCAACAATCGACCATCATTTATTTGTCCCCATTTTAGGCTAACACGATTTGGATGCGGTATTTCAAACATGGTCAACAGATATCCTCCATCATCACACCACCCACATTGCGTTCCGAATTCCGAGAATGTGATTTACACTTTTCACCACCCTTTGTTCAGACCGATTCCAATGCCCTTGGCGTTATCCCACTTGTGCACTAGCGCATAAGTGTATACCTAAATTATATGCTTCAACCCAACAGTGAGTTGAGATGCACTCATGACTAGAAATGAGGAAGACACCCGGGCAACTTCCTTGCGTAAGCCCCATTCACCATTGTCGCTCCATAGCAGCACCCGGGCAGCTTCCTTGCATAAGCCCCATTCACCACCCTTCATGGATGCACCATTGTGCCATGATTGATAGGTCTGTGCTACCTCTTGTTTCTCACACCAAGCAAGACTCACATGGGATTAGAGTAAGCACCAACCATTACATCCTTTCTGGGAAACCCAGAGTGTAATCCCCACACACCATTCTGAACTACGTGGTATTTGATCCTTTCCAAGGCAAGGTACGTAGGAAGCCTCACTGAGGTTCAAGCCCAACACCCAGTCATTCCAACCCCATTCACATCGGTTCACCAAGAACCATCTCGAACTACGTGGACTTTGATCCTTTCCATGGTGAGGTACATAGGAAGCGTCCCTGAGGTTCAAGCCCAACACCTGGTCATTCCGACCCCCTTCACGTCAGTTCGCCCACACCATTCAGAACTATGGGGACTTTGATCCTTTCCAATGCATGGTACGTAGGAATCCTCCATGAGGTTCAATCCTGCCATACATCTAGACCCTAGGTCCTCATTCAGGTTGGTCCACCGACCCCATCCCGAACTACGTGTACTTTGATCATTACCAAGGCAAGGTACGTAGGAAGTCTCCCTGTGGTTCAAGCCCAACATTTGGTCATTCCGACCATCTTCACATCGGTTCACCAACACCATTTGGAACTACGTGGTCATTGATCCCTATCTCCTAGATAGGGTACATAGGAAGTGTCCCTGAGGTTCAGCCTCATTCAGAGGTAAGACATTTTCAACCCCATTCGGTGGTAAGCCGTCGAAGTCCCCAATCAATAGTAATCCATCATCGGATGAACTACATGGACTTTGATCCCCTGCCACCAGGTTATGTAGGAAGCCTGTAATGACCCGAAATTTTGAATAAATCTTATTTCCTAATTTTGTGTGTTATTTTATTTTATACACAACAAAACTATTTCATTTGATAACTTGAGTATAATTAAAATGAGACTGTTGGGTTTTGACTATTATATAACCGTTAGTCAGTATAACCTTTGGAAACTAAATGTTGCGATTATTGTCTCTAAATACAAGTAATCTTGGTTAATTAATATAGAAAGAAGATTCTATGGACTCATCCAGTAGTCTCGGGTCAATTGAAGCCCATCTAACAGAACTTGGGAAGGATATAGCACCACTGAGATTTTCTTTGGACCAAACCCAAGCCAAACTTCATCGTGTGGAGCTAGAACTAAATTTCCTTCGCGAGAAGTTCAAACTGATAAAAATTACTACTCATGCAATGTTGGCCGAGCCGCCCTCAGATTCTCTCACCTTAGCACACCTTACACTTAGGTCCTATGTTGGGGTTATAAGGGGCTATGTAAGGAGACTGTAACTGCTTTGTGTAATCCTTTGAGATAAATAAAATTGTGTTTTCTTCTTATGGTGAATTTTTTAAATTTTCAAATGTTTGGATAAATTTAGGATGTATATTATTTATGAATTCAAAAAAAGGGATATTTTAAAATATTTTTGTAAACCTTAAATAATTAATGATGTGTAATTATTTTAAAAAAATGGTCTTATGCAAATGTGTTCAGTAATAAATTTAGATTCTAATAAGATCAACTTGATTTTTGATGAATAGTAAATTATGAATAGTGATTTTACGCTTAGGATTAGTAATGTGACCAAATGGATTAGTAATATCCCTTAAAGAAAGTATTAATATAATATAGACACCTTGATTAAGTAATGTAATTCAATAAAATAGGTAAAAACCTATTTCAGAAATTATTAATCAAGTATTAGGTTTTTAGGGTGAATAGTGTTCTTTATTTAAAAATTAAATTAAAAATATTTAGAACATTATTTTTATAAAATGGAGTTTATTTTTGAACTCAGAGCATCAATATTATGTTAAGGTAATTTTTGGGGATTTTTCTGAAAAAAATGAATTTTTGGTGAATAGTGTATTTATTTAAAAATTAAATTAAAAATATTGAGAAAATTATTTTTATAAAATGGAGTTCATTTTTAAAATCATAGCATCGCTATTTGGTTAAGGTGAAATTTTGGGTTTTTTCTGAGAAAGTTGAATTTTCGGTGAATAGTGAAAATATAGTTTTTAAGTTACGAGTGTTTAATGAAATCATTAAATGATGTATTAAGTATGTTATCAATATGGTAGACTTGTGAATAGTAATATAAGGTATTATGTGCCCAATTGGCCAATACCAAGGGCAAATACCATGGGAAAGCCCATGGTTTTTCTAATACCACCAATGAGGTGTCCCTTGGCCATTAATGCCTTGTCCCCTCACTTTCTCTATAAATACCCACCCTTTCCTCCTTTAGTTTTCACTCCTAACTCTCCCCCAACGAAGATTTGGTCTCATTACCTCCCAATAAGTCCTCCCAAGGTGCCCCCAAGCCCTCAAGGTCCCAAACATTAAGTTTTAAGAGTTACGTTTTAAGGTAAGGGATCCTACCTCTCTATTTCTTTCCAAGTACTCTCTTTTATGTCATATATTTTATTCTCCATGTTCTTATGTTAGAGGATGTTATTTTATATTAATCCTAATGTCCTTTTTATGTTCATATGATTAGAGACCCCATCTTTATCTCATCAATTCATTTTAAGAGGTTTTAACTGGCGTCGTTAGGCTGCTGAATGTTTAAGGGATTCCTTCACCCTTCTCGTTTTCATGATCTATTTTCATATCAAGTCTTTCAAGTTCCTTTTTATTATTTTGGGGTATGATCTCTATATATATCATACTGATCTTTTATTATCATATTATGAGAGACCCTATTTGATCTTGTCAATTCATTTTTTTTTATGTTTAAGTGATGTCGTTAGGCTGCTGAATTTTTAAGGGATTCTTTCACCCTTCTCATTTTCATGTTCTATTTTTTGTCAAGTCTTTCAAATTTATTTTTATTATGTTGGTGTATGATCACTATATCTATCATATTGATATTTTATTTTCATATGACGAGAGACCCTATTTTATCTCTTCAATTCATTTTTTGGAAGTTTAAGTGATGTCGTTAGGCTGCCGAATTTTCATAAGAGAAATCTTATTTTTGTCTTCCTTTCATGTTCTTCATTTCATAAGGTATATCTTTAAAATTTCATTACCATGTGCTTAAATAAATTATATTATGTCCCTTTACTATTTTATGGATCATTTATGAGTGGTTTACCCATGTCCTCTCTCTTTTTAATGTTTTCTAAAACCCTACAACATAGCCGTTATGCTGCCGAATTTCCGTCTCAAAATGTCTCTCTATTTTTCTCAAATTCTTTTATTTTATTAAGTGAATACTCAAAGATATTTATTATAAAGTGGTATTAACATATATACCAAAATGTTATATTTTAAATTATTTGATTTACATACGTGAGACCCTCTTTCCTTTTCTGTGGGTTTAATGTGACATAAAGATCATGTCTTTAAAGCAGTTTTTAAAACATTATGATTATGAAATGAAACCAATTTCTTTTATGATATATGGGTTATTATGAAATATTTGAGGATGATATATGTGGATCACATGATAACAAATGAAAATTTAAGGGTGCGCCTTGATAGTGATCCAATGCATTGGGTAAAGACTTAATCTCTAGAGATGACCATTTTTAACGACGCCTTGGTGAATAACCTTTGTAATTTTTAATGACACCTTGGGGATGGAGCTTGGCGAAACGGAAATTATTGTCTATGTTAAATGTTGTAGCCACACCTTCATGTTATGAAACAAGTTATTTTTATTATGATATTCCTCATGAACTCTTTCTCATGCCTTAAAGTTATTTTTCATGACTTTTGATGTATCTTAAGTTCTCATGTAAAATGTTTCCCTTGTTTCCCTTACTGGGAATTCTGCTCACCGTTTCCTTTGATGTATGCTCCCAGGTTATGAGATGCTGTAATGAACATAGGATGACCAAATGAAGAATCCTTTCAAGTGTTTAAGAAGAATGTTTTTGTTGTTTTCATGTATTATGTTCCTGGTTTCCAAGACACTAAACCTTAAAGATCCTCGGTTTTGTATAATGTAATTAAAGTTTATGTGATAAAAGGAGGGATGCTATAGTTGGTATCAAAGTATGGTTTAGTTATTTGTGAAAATTAGGATATGAAAACTCTAGGAAGAACCCTATAGAAATGTTTAAATATAAGAAATCTTCCTGGTATTTTGGTGAGTATTGAGTAAGGGGTTTCCAAGAAAATACATCCCTATCTGGATACGAGTAGGTAGAGGTGGCTCTGGCACAGATGTACATAGGGGTAATACCTGAAAACACCGCTTTGAGCTAGACTCTAATGGGAACTAGTACACGACAATGGGCATTTCTGAACTCTTGGTTACGATACTCCCGAGGGATATGCTTTGGTAAATTAATAAGCTTAGAATGAATCATTATTAAAGGAACAAAGATAAAATAAAATAAAGATTCACATTAGAATATATGATCATGGATAACCTAGATTGGAACTTAGGGGATCATAAGTTAGGGTATACCTTCCTTCTACATGTTTATCCTTCCACTATTAAAGTTTCCTTTTAATGATTATTGGATAAGTATTTAAGCCCCTAATTATACTTTCTTTTCTTAGTTAATGGAGGGAAATGGAAGAACATGTCCCAAAAACCAATGTGATAGGAAATGTGACGATTGCCCTATTAATGTGACAGAGATGACGAGAGATCAAGTTGAACATATTATGATTTTCCAAACTAGCTACCAAAAATCACAATTAATAATTGGTACCTAGTTGAATTCCCAAATTCATCAAGGAAGAAGAAGACGAAGTCTCAAGGATGTTCATCTGATAATGTTGGTAAGGGAAAGAAGACCCAATTTCCTTTATGAAAAAAGTGTGGAAAGTGGAACCCATGAGAATGTCACAAAGGAACCACGATATGTTTTAAGTATGGGGTGATAGGGCATAAAGTATCCAATTGCTTCAAAAAATGGATAATGTGATTAATAGAGACAAGGTTCGATCTAATGTACCTTATACTCTTAAATGTCATAAATGTGGAGAAGTTGGAAATTATTCAAGGAAATGCTCTCTTGGAAGGGATGAGAAGCATGATGAGCATCAAAAATCTTCAAGGACAAAGGAACAATGCAAGTCCCATGCTGAGATGGATCATAATGACTAAGGTACATGCAACTTCTTCGCAATAATTTTCTATGTCATGTTGTATTCTAGTTCATTCCCTATGATCATATCTTTAATGTTTTCTAAGAACATCGAGTCACTACCAAAGATGGTTTTATATCATTAAGGAAAACATCTATTGTTATGTACCACATGTTGATGTTGTGAAGCTGTTCTTATTAAAAAAAGACGATTAGGATATTAAAATATGATTATTATTTTGGAAGACGCTCACTATTTTTGGGAACCCTATATGATTGAGGTAAATATATTACTATGGTATTTTCTTTTAGGATTAAAGGTTGACTTATATTTTTAAGAATCAATGAATTTAAGGTGAACTTATAGTAATTTAGGTTACTTATGGAAATGATTAACCTATCTTGGGGAGAATATGTTTATATTAGTTGCTTTTGTTATAGGATATTAGGAGTGGTTGATGTTGTTTGGAGATAAACGATAAAGTTTAGACTATGTTATCAAATACTTCTTATATTTGGGTTTCAATCTTAGTTTGGTTTATTTTGAGGAATTTTAATGGTCTATGTTGAACTTTGGGTAGTACCGTGGAATTTTGAAGATTTAGAAGTAGTTTCCCTTCCTATGGGATTATTTCTTTTGGAAGAGTTGTTTTATCTTACCCTTTCTATTTTTGGGATAATTTTTAAAGATAGAAGAAATAGATAGTTAATATTTTGTGGATTATGTGATTCTTTAGAAGATGATTCTTGTGCTTTTGATGAGACCAAGTGTTTTTGAATGCTCATCGTTTGGATAGAAGATTAGTTTTGGTAGAAACTTATTAAAGGATGAAAATCTACTTGAAGGTAAATATATTTCCTTATGTTTTTATTCTATGTAGTAAATGAATTCCTCAAAATTATGAAAAGGAACATAAAACAAAAACATTGTTAGTTTACATTTCCTACTGGGTAATCAAATAACGTTAACAAACATCATAAGTTTGTGATTTTCTTGTGGTTAACTTTCTCCTAATCATGTTTTCTATCACTCTCCCCCAGAACTTGATCCTTTGTTTTCTCCTCCATATCCATGTTTTCCTAAATGGAATCCTAGTATGGGTTAACTCAGGTGACCTTTGTAATTCCCTTTATTTCTTTTAAAGTAATAGTTTTACTGACTCCTTTTCCGATGTGGGACTTTCAATGAAATTTCCAAACCCAATTTTAAAAATTGCGAGGACGAAATTTCTTAAGGGGGGAAGAATGTAACGACTCGAAATTTTGAATAAATCTTGTTTCCTAATTTTGTGTGTTATTTTATTTTATACTCAACAAAATTGTTTCATTTGATAACATGAGTATAATTAAAATGAGACTGTTGGGTTTTGACTATTATATGACCGTTAGTCAGTATGACCTTTGGAAACTAAATGTTGCGATTATTGTCTCTAAATACAAGTGATATTGGTTAATTAAAATAGAAAGAAGATTCAATGGCCTCATCCAGTAGTCTCGGGCCAATTGAAGCCCATCTAACAGAACTTGGGAAGGAGGTAGCACCACTGGGCTTTGCTCTGGACCAAACCCAAGCCGAACTTCATCATGTGAAGTTAGAACGAAATCGCCTTCATGAGAAGTTCAAACTGATAGAAATTACTACTCGTGCAATGTTGGCTGAGCCGCCATTAGATTCTGTCACCATAGCACACCTTACACTTAGGTCCTATGCTGGGGTTATAAGCGTTTATGTAAGGATACCGTAACTGCTTTGTGTAATCCTTTGAGATAAATAAAATTATTTTTTCTTCTTATGGTGAATTTTGTAAATTTTCAAATGTTCGGATAAATTTAGGATGTATATTATTTATGAATTTGAAAAAAGGATATTTTAAAATATTTTTGTAAACATTAAATAATTAATGATGTGTAATTATTTTCAAAAAATGGTCTTCTCAAAATGTGTTCAGTAAGAAATTTAGAGTCTAATAAGATCAACATGATTTTTGATGAATAGTAAATTATGAATAGTGATTTTACGCTTAGGATTAGTAATGTGAACAAATGGATTAGTAATATCACTTAAAGAAAGTATTAATATAAAATAGGCACCTTGATTAGGTAATGTGATTCAATAAAATAGGTAAATAACTGTTTCAGAAATTATTAGTCAAGTATTAGGTTTTTCGGGTGAATAGTGTTTTTTAATTAAAAATTAAATTGAAAATATTTAGAAAATTATTTTCATAAAATGGACTTTATTTTTGAACTCAGAGCATCAATATTGTGTTAAGGTAATTTTTGGGGATTTTTCTGCAAAAATGAATTTTCAATGAATAGTGTATTTAATTAAAAATTAAATTAAAATTATTTAGAAAATTATTTTTATAAAATGGAATTCATTTTTGAAATCATAGCATCGTTATTTGGTTATGGTGAAATTTTGGGTTTTTTCTGAGAAAGTTGAATTTTCGGTGAATAGTGAAAATACAGTTTTTAAGTGACGTGTGTTTAATGACATCATTAAATGATGTATTAAGTATGTAATAAATATGGTATAATTGTGAATAGTAAGATAAGGTATGAGGTGTCCCAAGTGGCCAATACCATGGGTAAATACCATGACCAAGCCCATGGTTTTGCCAATACCACCAATGAGGTGTCCCTTGGCCATTAATGCCTTGTCCCCTCACTTTCCCTAAAAATAATCACCCTTTACTCTTTTATTTTTCACTCCCAACTCTCCCCCAATAAAGCTCTGGTCTCATTACCTCCCAAGAAGTCCTCCCAAGGTGCCCCCAAGCCCTCAAGGGTCCCAAACTTTGAGTTTTAAGAGTTACATTTTAAGGTAAGGGATCCTACCTCTCTCTTTCTTTCCAAGTACTCTCTTTTATGTCATATATTTTATGCTACATGTTATTATGTTGGAGGATGTTCTTTTATATTCATCCTACTGTACTTTTTATGTTCATATGATGAGATACCCCCTCTTTCTCACATCAATTCATTTTAAGAAGGTTTAAGTGGCGTCGTTAGGCTGCAGAATATTTAAGGGATTCCTTCACCCTTCTCGTTTTCAAGATCTATTTTCATGTCATGTCTTTCAAGTTACTTTTTATTATTTTGGGGTATGATCAATATATCTATAATACTTATATTTTATGATCATATTATGATATATGCTATTTGATCTCATCAATTCATTTTTTTGAAGTTTAAGTGACGCTGTTAGGCTGTCGAATTTTTAAGGGATTCTTTCACCCTTCTCATTTTCAAGTTCTATTTTCTTGTCAAGTCTTTCATGTTCCTTTTTATTATGTTGGGGTATGATCTCTATATCTATCATACTAATATTTTATTTTCATATGATGATATACCCTATTTGATCTCTTCAATTCATTTTTTTGAAGTTTAAGTGACGTCGTTAGGCTGCCGAATTTTCATAAGAGAAATCTTTTTTTTGTCTTCATTTCATGTTCTCCATTTAATATTGTATATCTTTGAAATTTCATTACAATTTTCTTAAATCAATTATATTCTATCCCTATACTGTTTTATGGATCATTTATGAGTGGGTTGCCCATGTCCCCTCTCTTTTTAATGTTTTCTAAAACCCTACAACATAGCTGTTATGCTGCTGAATTTCCGTCTCAAAATGTCTCTTTCTTTTTCTCAAATTCTTTTATTTTATTAAGTGAATACTCAAAGATCTTTCTTATAAATTGGTATTCACATATATACCAAAATGTTATATTTTAAATTATGGTATTTACATACATGAGACCCTCTTTCCTTTTCTGTGGGTTTAAAGTGACATAAATATCATGTCTTTAAAGCAGTTTTTAAAACATTATGATTATGAAATGAAACCAATTTATTTTATGCTATATGAGTTATTATGAAACGTTTTATGATGATATATGTGGCTCACATGATAACAAATGCAAATTTAAGGGTGCTCCCTAATAGTGCTCCAATGCATTAGGTAAATACTTAATCTCTAGAGATGACCTTTTTTAACGAAACCTTGGTGAATAACCATGGTAATTTTTAATGACACCATGGGGATGGACCTTGGTGAAAGAAATGATTTTCTATGTTAAATGTTTTAGCCACATATTCAAGTTATGAAACACATTATTTTTATTATGATATGCCTCATGAACTCTTTCTCATGCCTTAAAGTTATTTTTCATGACTTTTGATGTATCTCAAGTTCTCATGTAAAATGTTTCCTTTGTTTCCCTTACTGGGAATTCAGCTCACCCTTTCCTTTGATGTATACTCCCAGGTTATGATATGTTGTAATGAACTTTGGATGAACAAATTAATAATCCTTTCAAGTGTTTAAGAAGAATGTTTTTGTTGTTTTCATGTATTAAGTTCCTGGTTTCCAAGACACTAAACCTTAAAGATCCTCAGTTTTGAATAATGTAATTAAAGTTTATGTGATAAAAAGGCGGGATACTATAAATACTCCCTAAGGTTCAAGCCCATCATTCATGTATCATTCTAATATCTCCCTCAAGCCTATGTGTTTTGGGATGTTCATGCCCCAACACAGAGGTTCCACTTCCTCCGGGTCTCATCCATGCGTCTATTCTCACGGTTCACCTCCTTAGGTGTCTCATCATCTCACTGAACTACCCGGACTTTGATTACCTTCCATGGGGATATGTAGGAAGTCTTTTTGAGGATCAATACCAACATTACCTTCGTCCTCACATTGGTTCCATCTCATTCCCCCTCTATTTCATTCAATTCTCCATCATCCATCCTAATTATCATGCGGTCCGCCACATCCCAATGAGATCATGCCATTCATCCCAACACCACTCCTTATGGAACCCAGGTAGATAACCATGCATAATCCCCCATACAATCCATAACCATCTAACCAATAGTATCCCTCTTGTGATGGGACACTAACCATGCATAATCCCCATCATGTCGCTGGGTCGTTGTCCTTTGTTTACACCCCGATTCATCACCCCTTCGAACTATGTGAGTTTTGATACCTATCGTCTACACAGGGTACGTAGGAAACCTCCAAGAAATTCAATCCCTGCCAATGGTAAACCATGGGTTTCCCCCATTCTGGGGTGAGTATTCCCTGATCCTCCCTTAGTGGTGTCCATATCATCCTTCATGGTGTGACATATTCCCATTATGGGACACACCACCTCAGATCCGTCCTCATTGGGAGTTCTGATCCATCCACCTGGTAAACACTACTAGAACTCCCTCCCAGGGATGTAGCAATATGATCTGTCTCCATGGGAAGTTTTTATCACCCTCATTACATCTCAGCAAGATGTGAAAATCGTGGCCTACCTCATGTTAAACATGAGATTCCTGAGGAAAACCTCGGAAGACACATCTTTCGTGTAACCATCTCCTCTAGATGTTAAACCTATAGCGTACCCTGTGTTAAACATGGGATGATGAGGAAAACCTCAGAGACATGACTCCGACATAATATACCCCATGACCGACATGGGATGCCTCATGTTCTGCACCCTTAATATGACCTCTTATGAGGAAGAATACATGTTCCCCAATGTCCACGCACCCAGAGATTCCCCGACATGCCTGATGTTTTCATCTACTCCGACCGAAGGTTTCTACCATGTCAATACCCCATGGAATGTCCTGACGGAAGTAGTGTAATTAACCATCATCCACAAAGATATGGAACTGGGAATGAGATTCACTTACCATGACTTAAATCTATAAGGGAGACCCAGACTAGGTGATGAGTTTCAAGGAGGAATCCACAGAAGGAAGAACCGACATCCCATAATCCTGTTTTGATCAAGGACCAAACATCCCTGAACAAGGAATGGATGCCAACCGCCTTTGGAAAGTAGGAATGCGGGAAAAAAATCAGCACATCCTCGACATATGGATGTGCGCCCAGACAAAATCGTCAGAAAAAAAAATGGTGAACCCGACGTGAATCTCTTCTCCTTCAATAGAGAGTAGACCAAATATGTCGGAAAAATTAAGGCATCACCCATGTGAATCCCCCCTCCTTCATATGTGAGAGGATGAGTACCATTGGGTGTGTGAATACAATGGTCCATTGGATCCTTGCTAACTCTGCCACCTCAAGAGGCCGCGTAGGGGGCATCCGTCCTCGACTCCATCGGCTCCTCACCGACTTTTCCGCCTTAGGAGGTCGCGCAGGGGGTATCAGCCCCCAGCTCCCTCGGCTCCTCGCAGACTATGCCGCCTTAAGAGGCCAGGCAAGGGGAATCGACCCCCGAATCCCTTGGCTCCTCGCCACCTATGCCTCCTTAAGACTCCACGTAGGGGGCATCCCCCCCCCCCCCCCCCCGACTCCATCGGCTCCTCGCCGACTCCGCCACCCCAAGAGGTTGTGCAGGGGGCATCAGCCCCTGAATCCCACGACTCCTTGACGACTCTACCTCCTTAAGAGGCTGTGCAGGGGGCATCAGCCCCCAACTCCATCAGATCCTCACCGACTCTGTCGCCTTAAGATGTCATGAAGGGGGCATCCACCCCCGACTCATTCGGCTCCTCGTCGACTCTGTCACCTTAAGAGGTTGTGCATGGGGTATTCTCCCCTGAATCCATCGGCTCCCCGCCGACTCCGCTGCCTTAAGAGGCCGCGTAGGGGGAATCTGCCCCAGACTCCATCAGCTCCTCGCCGACTCCACCACCTTAAGAGGCCGCGCAGGTGGCATCCGCCACCCGACTCCATCGACTCCTCACCGACTCTACTGCCTGAAGAGGCCGCGCAGGGGGCATCCACCCCTAACTCCATCAGCTCCTCATCGACTCTGCGGCCTCAAGAGGCCGCACATGGGGTATCCGACCCCAAATACATAGGCTCCTTGTTGACTCTGCCGCCTGAAGAGGCCACGTAGGGGGCATCCTCCCCTGACTCGATCAGATCCTCGCCGACTCCGCCGTTACAAGAGGCCGCGCAGGGGGCATCGACCCCCGACTCCCTCGGCTCCTCACTGACTCTACTGCCTTAATAGGCCAAGCAGGGGGCATACTCCCCCAAATCCATCGGCTCCTCTCCGACTCCGCCACCCTAAGAGGCTATGCAGGGGGCATCGGCACCCGACTCACTCAAGTCCTCACTGACTCTGCCGCCTTAATAGGCCGCGCAGGGGGAATCAGCTTCTGAATCCATCAGCTCCTCGCCGACTCCGCTGCCTTAAGAGGTCGTGCAGGGGCCATCCACCCCAGACTAATTTAGCTCCTTGCCGAATCTGCTTCCTTAAGAGGCCGCATAGGTGGTATCTGCCACCAGAATCCATCGGCTCCTTGCCGACTCTGCCACCTGAAGAGGCCGCACATGTGGCATCCACCACCCGACTCCATCGTCTCCTCGCCGAATCCACCGCCTCAAGAGACTACACAGGGGGCATCCACCCCCCGAATCCATTGGCTCCTCGCCGACATCTCCGCCTAAATAGGTTGTGTAGGGGTCATCCATCCCTGACTCCATTGGCTCCTCACCAACTCCGCCCCCTTAAGAGGCCACGCAGAGGGCACCTACCTCCGACTCCATTGGCTCCTCGCTGAATCTGTCGCCTAAAGAGGCCGCGCAGGGGGCATACGCCCCACGAATCCATCAGCTCCTCACCGACTCTGCAGCCTTAAGAGGCCGCACAGGTGGTATCCACAACTCGACTACATAGACTCCTCACCGACTCCCCCACCTCAAGAGCCCATGTAGGGGGCATCGACCATCGAATCCATCAGATCCTCGCCGACTCTGCCACCTTAAGAGGCCACGCAGGGGGCATCCACCCCCACTCCATCGGCACCTCACCGACTCCGCTGCCTTAAGAATCCATGCAGGGGGCATCCTCCCCTGACTCTATCAGCTCCTCGTCGACTCCATCCCCTTAAGAGGTTGCACTGGTGGCATCAACCCCCGAATCCATCGGCTCCTCACAAACTTCATCACCTTAAGAGGCCACACAAGTGGAATCCACCCTTGAATCCATCAGATCCTCGCCGACTCCATCGCCTTAAGAGGCCGCACATGTGTCATCCACCCCCCAACTCCATAGTCTCCGCTCCGACTCCACCGCCTTAAGGGGCACAGCCGAAGGCAAAAAGTAGCCGAGCCTTTGACGGCTTATGTGGCGAAAAACACCATTTGATGGACCCGCCCCGACCGACAGCTGCTGGGTTTCCCCATCTCTCCTAAACTTCCCCCAGTCTTCGGCCCGAGCGTAAGGGGAATCTTCCATCCACTCCATCGGCTCCTCACAGACACTGCTTCCTTAAGAGGCCGCGCAGGGGGCGTCCTCCCCCGACTCCATCGACTCCTCACAGACTTCGCTGCCTTAAGAGGTCATGTAGGTGGCATCCGCCATCCAAATCCATCAGATCCTCGCCGAATCCGTCGCCTCAAGAGTTACGTAGGTGTCATCCACCACCCGACTCCATTGGCTCCTCCCCGACTCCGCCACCTCAAGAGGCCACATAGGTGGCATTCGCCACCCGACTCCATCGGCTTCTCACCGACTCTGTCGCCTTAAGAGGCCACACAGGTGGCATCCGCCCTCGACTCCTTCGGCTCCTCACTGACTCCGCCACCTGAAGAGGCTGCGCAGGGGGCATCCGCCACCAAAATCCATCGGCTCCTCGCTGACTCTGTTGCCTCAAGAGGCCACGTAGGTGGCATCCGTTACCCAAATCCATCAGCTCCTCACCGAATCTGCCGCCTTAAGAGGCTGCACAGGGGGCTGCTAACCCTGACTCCATCGACTCCTCACTGACTCTGCCGCCTTAAGAGGCCACGCAGGGGGAACTCGCCCTCGACTCCATCGGCTCCTCGCTGACTCTACCGCCTTAAGAGGCCACGCAATGGGCATCCGCCTCTAACTCCATCGGCTTCTCACTGACTCGACCACCTAAAAAGGCCTCGTAGGGGGCATCTACCCAGACTCTATCGACTCCTCGCTGAATCCTCCACATCAAGAGGCCGCACATGTGTCATATGGAACCCAACTCCATTATCTAGTCACCGACTTCGCCACCACAAGAGGCCACGCAGGTGGCATCTGCCACTCGACTCCATCAGATCCTCGCCGACTCTGCCACCTTAAGAGTCTGCGTAGGGGGAATCCAGCCCTGACTCCATCATCTCCTCGCCGACTCGGCCGCCTTAAGAGGCCACGTAGGGGGAACCCGCCCCCGACTCCCTCGGATCCTCACCGACTCCCCCACCTGAAGTGGTCGCGCAGGGGGCATCCTCCCCCGACTCCATTGGCTCCTCACCGACTCTACTGCCTCAAGAGGCTACGCAGGTGGCATCCGCCACCCAACTCTATCAGCTCCTCGCCGACTCCGCCACCTCAAGAGGCCACGTAGGTGGCATGTGCCCGTGACTCCATCAGCTCCTAGCTGACTCCAACGCCTAAAGAGGCCGCGTATGGGGCATCCGCCACCCGACTTCATTGGCTGCTGGCCGACTCTACTGCCTCAAGAGGACGCGCAGGTGGTATCCGCCACCCGACTCCATCAGCTCCTCGTCGACTTCACCGCCTCAAGAGGCTGCGCAGGTGGCATCCACCACCCCACTCCATCAGTTCCTCCCCGACTTCGCCACCTTAAGAAGCCGTGTAGGGGGAATCCACCCCCAACTCCATCATCTCCTCACTGACTCCACCCCTTTAAGAGGCCGCGCAGGTGGTATCCGCCACCAGAATCCATCGGCTCCTTGTCGACTCTGCCACCTGAAGAGGTCGCGCATGTGGCATCCACCACCCGACTCCATCGGCTCGTCGCAGAATCCACCGCCTCAAGAGACTACATAGGGGGAATCCACCCCCCGAATCCATTGGCTCATCGCCGACTTTGCCGCCTCAAGAGGCCGTGTAGGGGGAATCCACCCCTGACTCCATTGGATCCTCACCGACTCCGCCCCCTTAAGAGGCCGCGCAGGGGGCACCTACCTCCGACTCCATTGGCTCCTCGCTAACTCTTCCACCTAAAGAGGTCGCAAGAGGGGCATACGCCCCCAACTCCATTGGCTCCTCGCCGACTTCGCCCCCTCAATAGGCCGCCTAGGTGGAATCCGCCACCCAAATCCATCGGCTCCTCGCCGACTCCGCCGCCTCAAGAGGCTCCGCAGGGGGCATCCACCCCTGACTCCATCAGCTCCTCGCTGACTCCATCACCTTAAGAGGTCATGCAGGGGGAATCCATACTCATATCCATCATCTCCTTGGCAACTTTGCCGCCCTAAGAGGATGCGCAGGGGGAATCCGCCCGAGACTCCATCGGCTCCTCGCCGACTCCGTCGCCTTAAGAGGCCGCACAGGGGGAAGCTGCCCCAAACTCCATCAGCTCCTCGCCGACTCCACCACCTTAAGAGGCCGTGCAGGGGGAACCCGCCCCTGACTCCATTGGCTCCTCGCTGACTCCGCCTCATGAAGAGGCTGCCCAGGTGGCATCGGCCACCCGACTCCATTGGCTCCTCGCTGACTCTGCCGCATCAAGAGGTTGTGTAGGTGGCAACCACCACCTGACTCCATCGGCTCCTCGCCGAATTCGACACCTCAAGAGGCCACACAGGTCGCATCCACCCACTAACTTTATTGGCTTCTCAACGACTCCACTTCCCTCATATGGCACATTGGGTGAAACTACCCCCAATCCAATGGCACATCCCCAACAGGACAAATAGCCACTGCAGAGGTCCTCCACACACCACTATAATCCGGCATGAGGGTCATTCCTGTCACCATCATCAGCCACCATAGAGGTCATCCTATCACTACTACCATTCGATGTGTAGGCTTCTATGCCTTCTGTGCTCCATCGCCCCATCGTACCGACATTCCAAGCTTCCACCCCTTCCAGGATCCATCACGTCATTGTACCGACATCCAGGATTCCACGCCTTTCGGGCACCATCACCCCGTCAAACCAACATCCAGGATTCCAAGACTTTTAGGATCTATCACCCCGTCGTACCGACGTTCAGGCTTCCACACCTTCCGGGCTCCATCTCCCCATCGTACCGACACTCCAGGCATCCATGCCTTCTGGGCTCCATCGCCCCGTCATACCGACATCTAAGCTTCTACACCTTCTAGGATCCATCGACCCGTCATACGGACGTCGAGTCTTCCACACCTTCTAGGATCCATTGCCCTGTCGTAACGATATCCAGGCATCCATTCCTTTCAACCTCTATCACCCATGTCATACCGATGCTCCAATATTCCATGACTTTCGAGCTCCATCGCCCCTGTTGTATCGACGCTCCTGGCTTCCAGGCCTTCCGGGCTCCATCGCCCCCATCGTACCAATGCTCAAGGATTCCACGCCATCCAGGCTCTGTCTCCCCCATCGTACTGACGTTCCAGGCTTCGATGCCTTCCAGGATTTGTCACCCTACCGGAATATGGGAATGATGTCATCCCTACCACCCTTATGACACTTTGTGTCATCCCAACTGCCACATTACATCAACCACAGAGGTCCTCCTTGTGGCTTTGACACCAGCTTGTGGAATGTCCATTGTGAGGTAGCCCAGCTCACGCATGAAGAACATCATGCTTAGGCTTGGGGATTTTTAGGGTAATCCCATCATATAGATTCCACCCTCACCCCAAACCACTAGAATGGGGCAGATATGAAAATAACTCTACCAACACAATCCATGTGGTTTCACGTCCCACATGATGTTAAACTACATTATTGTCCTGCATGACATTAAACTGTTTTTCTTCATCAGTTATGACGTTAAACTGTTCATTATTGTCTTGTATGACTTTAAACTGCATCATCGTCCTACATGATGTTAAACTATGTATCTTCATCCGTCATGATGTTAAAATGCTCTTTATCATCCTACATGACTTTAAACTGCATCATCATCCTGCATGACGTTAAACAGTTCATCTTCATCTGTCATGACATTAAACTGCTCATTATTATCCTGCGTGACTTTAAACTGCATCATCATCCTGCATGACATTAAACTATTCATCTTTGTCCTTCATGACATTAAACTACTCATTATCATCCCACATGTCATTAAACTGCATCATTGTCCTGCATGATGTTAAACTGTTCATCTTCATCTGTCATGATGTTAAACTACTCATTATCATTCTGCATGACTTTAAACTACATCACCATCCTGCATGAAGTTAAACTATTCATCTTTGTCCTGCATAAAGTTAAATGGAATTATTATCCTTCATGACGTTAAACTGCTCATTATCATCCCGCATGACAATAAACTGCAAAACGGTCCAAGCTCTATGACCATAAACTAAGATCACAACCGTCCATATAACACGATGTTAAACTGTGTGGTCTGTCCAAACTAAAGGACTTAAAACCACTCAACACTTGTCCCGCATGACAATAAACTAAAAACTGGCCGGAACTTCCCATCGTTGGCCAAGCCTCTAGTCCCTTGACCTTTCTAGGCCCCTGGCCCAAGTTCCCATCTAAGATTTTATGATGTGGTGGGGGATCCATTTCCTCAATCACATCAGGCTATTTTCGCCACGTCGCACACATCCCTCCATTGAGACATCCCTCCATTTATCATCCCTTCCGCGACCATAGGCCATTCCATGTTTTACGAGCCCCATCATTTGAGTTTCCATTATATTTCATATCCAAAAGGACCCCCGAATGGCATGGATACTTAGCCTAAGGGTCTCCTACCATTTCGGGCCAACGTACCTGAGGATTTCGAGAGACAAATTAGTACAAGTCCCGTGTTGCAAATACTGTCAACGGTCGATGCCCAATTGTTTGGCTCAGTCTATCCCATGCATATGACATTAAACAAGGAATTTACAGTTCGAGCTCTATGAACATAAACTAAGATCACAATCGTCCTCCCTACAAAATGTTAAACTTCATGCTGGCTGTGACATTCTGTCTAAGGCCCAGATTCAGGTCCCTCATCCTTTTTGGGCCCTTGTCCCAAGTTCTCACTTAGGGTTGTATGGTGTGGTATGGGATTATGTCCTCATTCACATTGGGTTACTCGTCGTGTTGTACACATCCCTTGTTGGGGGTATCTTTCCCTTACTCTACATCCTTTCCGCAAGATGTTAAACTACACGACATCTTCTAGAACTAAGTTTGGCTTGATTCTCATCCTGATGGGATATGTAGGAATTCCCAGGCGTCTTTTCTCCGGGTCCATCCCTAGGAATCTACAATATTTCCCCTCTTTTTTTTCTGCCCCTTGGCTCGAACCATTATGGGAACATGTGGTGTGGCGAGTACCTCTTGGGTTCTCATTCATGTCGGGTTTTTCAATAGCCGCACCATGTGATTCCCATATATTTTCCCAGCATGGACCGAGGTCTATGACCTTAAACTAAGATGTCCCTATGGGAACTGCATGTCACGTTTTGCTACTTCGCCACCCGGTGCACAGTCCATTAAATCAAGCCCCCTTAATGGTCCACCCTAGGACCTTAAGTTTAAAGCGTGTGAACCAATGACCATTTTCCTTAGGAAGGGACTTGACTCCATCTATCTAATATGTCTCATTGTCATACCTAGATGCATTTTGAAAAGGAGCCAGAAGTGTGGAATTTTCACGGGGAAATTCCACATGTTCCATGTCCAAGATTCGTGAGACCGTTACTTGGATCCTCATCCTCTTCCACATCCAAAGGGACCCCCTTCATGGCCTGGTTTCATGCTGCCTTGGCTCACCTCCCGTATCGGGCCAAAATCCCTAAAGACCCCGGACAACATTTGCGACAGGTCCCGTGTTTCAAACATGGTCAGCGGTCGACCCTCAGATGTCTGTCCCCATATCAGGCTAACACAATATGGATGATGTGTTTAGAACATGGTCAACATCCATCCCCTATCATCATGACTCCATCATTGTGTTCTGGATCTCGAGCATTTTGATTCACATATTTCCACTTCCTTATGTTTATGTGTAATTCTGACATACTCACATTTACTTCTTCACGCATCTAGGTGCATTATATGGATGAGTTAGCATCATTGGGATGACATTCACTAAGAATGCCTCTATCCCTAACATGTTCTTTCCTGTATTAGGAATATCCCACCACTACTTCTTGTTTCCCACATCGAGCACGACTCACATGGTTTGGTAGGATGAGTACTGGCACAACCATGCCCTTCATCATTCCGAATGACGTTAAACGATTCTCTCAGAACTACATGCGACTTGATTCGCATCCTAACGGGGTATGTAGGAACACCTGGACACTTTTTTCTCAGGCCCAGCCAAACATTCACTTTTGGTCCCTTGACCTAAAATAACTTCCTCCGGGGATACATGGTGTGGTGAGGACTCCTTATGTTCTCATTAACATTGGGTTTATAGCTACAACACCACATACGCCCTTTATGGGATCTTCCCTTTCACTCCCCATCCTATCATATGATGTAAAACTGCACGAGTCTATGTCCTCGACACATGACACTAAACTGTGGTTCTACCCTGAACAAGTTCAGACTGCCCTATGTTAATCATGGGATGAGTCAGTTTCCTCACCAGAGAGGATTTCCCCTACCAGTGTCGGTCTATGACCCCACTGTGTCTCTAGAACTACATTTGTCTTGATTCTCATCCTTATGGGATACGTAGTGACGTCTAGGCATCTCACCTTGGACCCAGCCTCAGAGTCATTAATCCTCCTGGCCCATTGGGCCCATTCTTGGTCCAGGCAGTATGACCTTTAAACTATATGCACCCTCCTCATTATATGACGTAAAATTACAGGTCATTCTAGGTCCTTACCAGAGAGGTCCAGTTTTTGAATAATGTTTGATCCCTGATCAGACTGATGTGCCCACCCAATGTGTTTCCATCACGGTGGCATAATTTCAAGAGTGTTGGACTCCATTCGAACAACCCATCACTCCACCCTACGTGCTTTGTGTGCCCTTTATTCAGACCCTCTTCCTCTTTCACGTATGAAAGAACCCCCTAACATTATGGACGCTCAGCCTATACCTCACATACTGTCATGGGATAACATTCTACAAGACTAATGGATAACATTTCGAGTCATGCCCCGTGTTTCAAACATGGTCAACAGTAGGCCCTCATTTGTTATCCCCATTTCAGAATAACACAATTAGGATACTGTGTTTCAAACATGGTCAATAGTTATCCTTCATTGTCATGGCACCCCTACAATGTTCCAAATGTTGAGTATCATGATTTGCATGTTATACTCCCCTATGTTTTGATTAATTCCAACGCCCCTGGCGTTACCCCGCTCGTGCGCTAGAACACATTGGGATGGTGGTAATTCGACTATTCTGAGAGCTTCATTATCCAGTCAGGTTTTCCTATTTCTCCCTATAAATCTTTCTTGGCTATTTAGAGATCCCCATTATCCAGCTATAATCCCTCCTTTAGGATGATTCTAATGGTGATCGATGTCCCATTTCGATCCACTCACACCTTCTGTTGTTTATCACTCTCATACCAGCGAATGACCTCCTATTATCTCTTGTTTCCCACACTAATCATGGATAATACAAGATTATATATTTAGTCGGTAATTTTCTCAATGCGATTGAGATTAAATGGACCCCAATTCATGCGTTTTCCTTAGTCATTTCCTCAGAATGCGGTCCACCTCACCCTCCTTGTCCTCGTTGGACCTCATTCTTAGTGGGGGAATTTGTTGATCCTAGAAAACGCATCCAGAAATTTTTCCAAATTCATATATACATGATTAAAGGTCGTAGCTCGTTTCTCAAGCTTCGATTTTACAGGCCGTAGGTCCCAAACGGAGTTACGGATCAGAAGTTATGGACATTTGAAGTTGGGATGGAAAACTGGTTCGCGGAGCCCATTCGTGAATCTCCCTCCACAATTGTAGAGCAAGGAGGTGGGATGCCCCAGGAACCCCTTTGACATTCACAAACCCACCGTAGAGCAAGGAGGTGGGATGCTCTGTGAACCCCTTTGACATTTTCAAACTCGCCGCAAAGCTAGGAGGAAGAATGCTCTGTGAACCCATTTTGATGTTCGCGAACCCGCCGCGGAGCAGGATCTACCTTCGCGCTGAACGAGATCTGCTTCACGGCGTCTCTTGCCTATAAATACCCAACTCACCCCCTTCAGATGGATGGTCACTCCACCCCTTGGGAGGCTAATCTCCCACTTCATGGAGCTCCACTTTTCTTCGTGAAGCAGCTCTGTGAGTCCATGCTCCGCGAGTAGCTTCCTTCACGAGGCTACTCCACAAGTCCATGCTCTGCAAGTAGATTCCTTCTTAAAGCTACTCCACGAGTCCATACTCTACAAGCAGGTTTCCTTCAAAAAACTGCTCCGTGATTCCATACTTGTCAAGCACCTTTCTATTTGTGAAGCTGCTCCACGAGACCCCATGCTCCATGAGCCACTTTGCTCAGCGAAGCTACTTCACTAAGACTGATCTTTTGTGAGGATCCTACCTTTACGCCCATCTGTCCATGACACAGGGGATACACCCCTCCACCCCCACTGGGCGTCAGTGCCAGGCTGCGGTCTCAGCCTTCCGAGTCGGTCCCTTCAATTCATTCACTGACCCCCATGCAAATTGGAGAGTCGCACCGCAAACGTTTCAGGCCGAGATGTCAGCATTTTCCATTGCACCATTACGCGCAGCAACCTTCCACATATGGAATACCATGATTCAAGATACTCCTCCAAACACCTTGAAATACCTTGAGTAGACATATTCCTCTTGGTCCCTTTCACATGTCGTGGGTTGAGATTATCATCTACAATTCCTGTTTACATTGAGTCGAACCATTCCTCAACTACTCATCCAAACCCCATCACCTGAATCCTATGTAAAGTTGAACTAGAAAGGGATTCTCTTTGCTAAGTCCCAAAACCATCAATTTCTAGGCGCCTTGTGCCTAACAGTCCTTTCTACATGACTTTAAACTGTATTATACCCTATTTTCTAAACATAGGATGCCTCCTACTCTAAACAAGATATGACTTATGCTCCATGCATAAGATACCAACAGTCCTATATACATGACTATAAAATATAGTACACCATATGTTCCAAACATAGGATTCCTCTTGATCTAAACAAGAGACGCCTTATTCTCAAAGAATAAGATTCCAATAGTCCTCTCTACATGAATTTAAACTGTAGTATTCCCTATCATTTAATAATAGGATTCCTCTTATTCCAAACAAGAGATGCCTTATGCTCCACGCATAATATTCCAACAGTCCTACCTACATGACTATAAATTGTAGTGCTCCCTATACTCCAAACATAGGATGCCTCTTGCTCCAAAAAAGAGATGCCTTATGCTCCAAGCATAATATTCCAACAGTCCTCTCTACATGACTATAAACTGTATTACTCCCTATCTAAAAAATAATAGGATGGCTCTTGCTCTAACCAAGAGATGCCTTATGCTCTAAGCATGATATTCTAACAGTCCTTTCTACATGACTCTAAACTGTAGTTCACCCTATGTTCCAAACATAGGATGCCTCTTGCTCCAAACAAGATATTCCTTATGCTCTATAGATAAGATGCCTAATTCCATGATTACAATCGCTGTTTCCGATTCTTTCACTGGGGCGTGCGCATTCGTCTATTGGAGGATGAAAGGTGTTGTTTGTAGCCCCGCATTCCCACTTTCCAAAAGGTGAGAAACATCTGTTCCTTATTTAGGGATGTTTTCTCCTTGATCAAAATATGATGATTGGATGTCGGTTCCTCCTTCCATGGATTCCTCCTTGAAACTCATCACCTAGTCTGTGTCTCCCTTTTAGATTTAATATGTTGTTTTTGAAACTCTTCCCAGTGCCATATCTTTATGGATTCCAGTTAATTACACTGCTTCTGGTGGGACATCCCAAGGTGTCCATCCAGGGAAGAAACCTTTAGTCGGGGGAGAGGTCACACTGAAAATCATTGGCATGTCTGGACACTATAACATTGGCGTGTCTGGGTTTCTTCCCCTTATTATAGGGCTTCTCAAGGGCGTGGAAGCCCGAGGAATCCCATATTGAATGCAGGAAATTTTTTCCATAGGAATGTCTCTGAGGTTTTCCTCATCTTCCTATATTTAACCCAGGGTACGCCGTGAGTTTAACGTCTAGTGGAGACAGATCAGACTGATCAGAACACTGACTAGAGTGGATCAGATGAGCGTAATCCCTGGAGGATACACTGATGTAGGTGGGTTTCCATGAACTCACTGGGATGTGGCAGCCCGGGTAAGAACCAATATGGAAGATGGATTGTTAAGTGAAGTGGGTGGAGAGTGAGGTGGGACCGATGTGAGGAAAATGGTGATGTTGGGCTTGAGTCTTGAAGAGACTTCCTACATATCCTCGTGGCGAGGAATCAAAGTCCATATAGTTTGTTGCGGTGATGGGACACCTGAGGTGGCGACCCGTATGGATGGGACCTGGAGAAAGTGGAACCTCCAAATTGGGGTATGAAATCTGGGTGTGCGTAGAGGACAACGACCTGATGACATGATGGGGATTACGTGTGGTTAGCGGCCCAAGTTGTTCTGACAATTAAGGGACAGACCAAAGATGTGAGTCCCAACAGGGGGGACACCAATGTTTACCTGTATTGGGTTGGACCTCAGAGAGGCTTCCTACATACCTTATGTAGGAGACAAGGATCAAAACTATAGTCGAATTGGATTTAACAGCCTACCGTCAAATAGGGGAGAGATGGTTTTCCATCGAATAGAGGGGTCACAACGTCTTACCGATGAATGGGGTTGATCCTCAAGGAGCCTCTGTACATACCCTGTCTAGGAGATAGGGATCAATGCCTATGTAGTTCTAAATGGTGTTGGTGAACCAGCGTGGTCATGGTCGGAATGATCGGATGTCGGGCTTGAACCTCAGGGAGGCTTCTTACGTACCTTGCCTTAGCAAAGATCTAATTCCACGTAGTTCTGGGGGGTTGGGGGGTAGGAGTCGATGAACTGGTGTGAATTAGGACTTGGGTTCCAGGTGGATGGTAGGCTTGATCCTCATGGAGGCTTCCTACGTACCTAACCTTGGAATGGATCAAAATCCATGTAGTTCAAGATGGGGCTTGGTACACCGACGTGAAGATGGTCAGGACCAATGGTTGTTGGTCTTGAACCTCAGGGAGGCTTCCTATGTACCAAACCTTGTCATGGATCAAAGTCCACGTAGTTCGGAAGTGGGGTAGTTTAACATCGTGCAAGACAAAAAGGCGCATGTAGTTTAACGTCATGTGGGATGAAGGTGGTACAACGCAAAGGGGTTCATAACCAATGGATGTTGGGATTGAACCTTAGGGAGGCTTCCTATGTACTTTTCCTTGGCAGAGATCAAAGTCCACATAGTTCAGGATGGGGAGTCGGTGAACCAACGTGAATGAGGACCTGGGGTCTAGATGGATAGTGGGATTGAACCTCATTGAGGCTTCCTACTTACCATACCTTGACATGGATCAAAGTATACGTAGTTGAGGATGGTGTGTGGGGATTACATTCTAGGATTCCTGGAAAAGATGTCATGGTCGGTGCTTACTCTAATCCCACATCAGTCATGCTCGGTGTGATAAACAAGAGACAGCAAAGAACTAACAATCACGTCGCGAAAGGTGCATCCGTGAGAAGTGGATTGGAGATTACAGGTGGTTAGCGGCCCAAAGAGGAAACAGGGGCTTATGCATGGTTAGCAGCCCATGGAGATTGGGACTTACTCTATGGTGGAGGCCCAATGGTGACAAAGCCCAACAGGAGAGGTATTTGGCAAGGAAGAATATAGGAGGGTACTGATTCCCATCCCGCCCTTCGTCAGCCTTTGGCACCGAGGAAGAGAGGAGGAACATGGATACTACCTCTTACAAAAAAATCTAGGGGCTTACACCAAGGTGGTTTCCCTTTCCCTGCGGATAGACGCCACTCCAATAAAGAGGACCTCATTCTATGGGAGGAATGATCACACTCCCGTGGAGACTAGTGGGTGTGCAAAATGTCCAAGGTGGGGGACCCCATGTAGGACACATTGGGAGAAGGTCACAGTTTAATTTCATGTGCTAAGGACGAGGGTGCGTGGAAGTTTAAAGTCTTGCAGCGCGGATGAGGCGAGTTCTCTCCACACCCCTTGGACTTACATAATCGATACCCTCTGCACCTTAGTGATGAGAAGGGATAGAAAAAACCATGGCTAGGGGGTGTTGTGAGGTGATCATATTGGGAGTCCATGTTAGCATGGATATGCGAATAAGCAATAGCCGTTAGTGTGCCTATGTGAAGAAGCATGAGGCGAAGCAATGCAATGTGAAACATCGCCCAAGGGAGTTTGAAGTTACCTCGTATGAGCCTATAAGGTCGTACGGGAAAACTGTGTATGGTGTAGATGTTTAGGGAGTAAGAGGCAACCAAAAATGATGTCCATAAGAAGGACATCAAACACATGCGAAAGAGCACGACCAAGGAGGATGAGGTCCACAAAAATGGAGTAATAGCATGGAAATAGCCGGGGTGAGGGGTCCTGGAGGATTATGAACAATTGTGGAGGTTTGAACGCAATTGGCGTGCAATAGGCACGATTGCACGAAAAAGGCCGGGTTGGTGCAAAATCGTGGAATATTGGTGCGTAAATTGGAGCCGAGGTTCTGCACACAACTGGAAGGGAATGCGCGCAAGGATTATGGGTTGCGCACAATTGCAAAGGACTGTGCGCAAGACTGGGGTGGCATGTAATTGTAGGGGATTGCACATAATTGGAAGGCCTGGACACAAGGTGTATGGGTTGAACGCAATTGGAAGGTAGTGCGTACAAGGCCTAGGGTTGCGCGTAATTGCAAGGGACTGTGCGTAGGATTGGGGTGGAACTCAATTGCAGGGGATTGCACGCAATTGGAAAGCTTGCATGCAAGTGGAAGGGATTGCGTGCAGGAGAAGAGACTCAAAGGGATTTGGATGTGGGTTAAGCCAAAGTGGTCTCATGCGAAGGCGGACCACGAGGCGACTGGGTGAGAAAAATCCCGTACTTGAGAGCCATATTTTGTGTGAATGGGTGGTCAATTTTTCATAGGAGTAACAGTTCAGATTCTTCAGCTATAGGAAGTTGAAGGGGATCCCTTCAATTTATAGGCGCTCGGGGTCACCAAATCCACACGGAAACTAGGCCCACGTGAAATATTGCGCGCCGGCATCGGCAGCGTGGAATTTCAACCGCACAGGGCGGTTATACAAAAATTTCCTTTCCCACGTGGAAAGATTTTGCGAATCCCATAGTTTTTCACGTGAGAGAAATTTTTCGCGCACCATTGAATTTTTTTCGAGCAACCCCTCGAGCCCCCCCCGGAAATGATCCATGGGTCCAAAAATGCCTTCACTTTGTTACGCCAAAACATACTTTAGCCCTTGAGTGGTTTTCAGAATCTACAAATGCCCCCCCTCATAATCAGATCGATGAGGGGACACAAAGGTCAGGTTACTAGGGAAAGGCCGAGATGTAGAACTTCGTGGGATCCACGGGCGCCCAACACAGTGGCCGCACATAAAACAGAGAAGCAGCACGTAATCAAATTTTCACGCGCATGTGAGGACTTGGCTCTGCACCTATAAAAACCCACGTGGGTCCCTCAGTTGTACAGATTTTTCTCACGTGACAAGTCCTGAGCTCTTTTGCATGAACAAGTTCCCTTTCTTGTGTGAAAAATCATTTCGATTGTGCGTAATTCCCCGATTTCGGCTGTCGTTTTACGCGCAGACCTGAGGTTTTTCACGCCAGCTCCCGATTTTTCGCCCTGATGCCTGAAATTTCATGCTTCCGCTTGACATTTTATGCAGAACACTAGAATTTTTGCACCATGGTATCCTTTTCACACCGACTCCTTGAGACCTCACCGGAAGAAGATGGCTGCCAATCGGGCTGGCGTTGAGGGAGAAGCTGTTTTCACTACTCGAAGGGATGAGATGGTTGCCAACCCTGTGTTTTATGGCACCCGAAGGATCATATCCAGCAACCATACTCTCTTTAACATGTTGACCCCAGACCAGAAGGAGTATACACTATCTTTCAACCTGTCGATATGGGACTTTGGTATCTTAAAGGAGGTACCTGTGCCGAGATTTGAAGTCGACACACCACGGTCATGGGTGACCCACGAGGATGACCTCTCTCGATATAATATCACTAAAAATGGACATCCAACTAGAGAAATGAGGCATATGAATGTTTATGTCTTGAACCCTAGGACCAAAACCATTTCGGTAGGTGACCTGGTTGTAGAGGATTCTTCATCCCATTATGCAAGTACCTTCTGTCAGAGTGTTACCGACGAAACCAAGGGCTAGCTGCAGGATTGGGAACTTCACTCTGGAGGCAATTTCACGAGTGAATGGGCTTGGGTGTATTGGGTATGCTAGACGTGTGATCAGTTTGGGGCCGAAATACAGAACATTGGCTTGTTCGAGGTAGTGTGGATGTCACAGTTTCATTTCTACCGTCAGCATGAGCTCGGTCCAGAGCTGTTTACCATATGGTCCCCCGATATCAATACCTTCCATCTTCACCACGGAGAAGTTGGTATCAGTCTCTAGGACGTTCATTAAATCGAGGGTATCCCTTTAGATGGGCACCAATATGATGAATTCCTCCTGATGAGGAACATCTGGGGGGATAGATCATGAACTCCCATCCTAACATGGCATCTGTTGGAGCTCGTTAAGGAGAGGATATAGGTCAAGGAATTTTTTAAATACATTACCTACAAAAAATGGTTTAGCTTGTTTCTGAAAAAAGACGTGGAAGTCAAGATGTCGGGGAGAGGGAGACGAGGTCCAACCATGGCACAGAGGAGAAAAAGTTGATCGTATTGGTGGATCCTGGAGGTGGGGGAATATAAATCATGGGGCTTCAGTATAAATGAGATTTAGGATCCGAATTCCTGGTACACTGAATTTCTCACAACCTTCCTGAGCAGGTGGATCCTACCAGTGAGGGACGTAAGGATGGGAGTTCACCCAATGACATTAGTAATAGATGGCATCATGGATGCAAATCAGAGGTTCAATCTGGGGGTCCCCGTGTTAGCCTATTTGTACGCCATTCTGGAGAGCATTTAGAGAGGGGGATCATCGAGGAGGATATGTGGTCCCTTATAGATCTTTCATGGATGGATCATGGCTCATTGCGGAGAATATACCTTTCCAAATTCCATTTGTCCTTCGGGTAACGTCCTGCGACCTTCCTTATTGAATATTTCTAGGGTTATGTCATTGACGCTCAATGAGGAGGGAGTAAGGATCAGAATCGACAATCATGCCAACATCACTTTTAGCCCATTCCCCACCATGACTGGCCAGATGATAGACAATGGGAAAGGCTCGCTGAAGCAAAGGGAATACTTCCAGAGCATCAGAGGTGGGGTTCTCGTGGCCCTAATTTATGGTAAGATCTTTTGTGATCCCTACGTGCCGTTTAGATTTTCCAGGAAGTTTGGATGCCTCCATCGGATGCCGAAGAAAGTGTACACAGATGTTCGGGATGAAAGGAATCTTTGTGTTCTTCACCAAATGTGGCTGATGTTCACAAACCACGGCTCTGGATATGTCATTATCATTCCCTCCCCCAGAGTTAACGCTGGCCGCTCAACAGAATATGCCGAACATTGGGCCATAGCATACTCTGAGGGAATTTTGCGTAAGCGAGTTCGGAAAATCAAGGTAGCCAGTATAGAACCAGGATAGAGAGAGAGCAGACAGGGTGTTGTTGGGGAGGAATGGTCGGAAGCACATCGGGAAACCAGACCAACATAGACCGGGACTTTAGTTGTGAGGATGTCGCATGGCGTGGTCGTTCCCTCATTGCCTAGAGAGAGAGGAGATCACAGAGATGCCAGGGAACTTTCTAGGAAGTAGGTAACGTATCTGCTTCAACCTTCCAACGATGCAATATTCATGGAACTGTGGTCATCTTGGAGGACCCTACGGTAGTCGATGGGTACCAAATCCCTCTGGAAAAAGATAATACCATACAGAATCCAGCTTCCAAAGGTCGGACTCATTTGGATTGTCGACAGGGTGAACTTCCATCGTCAGCATGCATATCTGACAGCCATGGATGTGTATGCATAAAAATGGGGTCAGCATGAAGAACCTCCTTTCTTGGTGAAGGTAATGCTCGACCAGGAGCATGATCCAAAAAATATGCCATCTCAGGATGATGAAAACAATGAGGATCCGGAGGGCAGTGAGACGGAAGAGGAGGAGGTAGAAGAAGAATGCGAAGGATGGGGAAAGAGAAGAGGAGCTTGAAGTTGGAGGGTCTTAAGGGGATTTCCACCAAGGGAGTCTTCAGGAGAGTGGCGAGATCATTTGCACTGATGTAGATATAACTAAACTACTTGAGGTATGTCTCAGACCTTATCTATCCTTTCCCCCTTGGTTTTTTTTTGTAACCCTAAATCAGATCTCCTTATCATGTTTAGGGGAATGTTGGCATCGACCAAGATTCCCCATCCGAAGGGGAGGAGGAAGTGCCAGCAGAACAAGGTGCGGAGTTGACGCCCATTATTGAGTTGACGAGAACTAAGATATCCCTTAAAATGATAGCTCCTGTAGTGTCTAGAACACTGGAGGCTGATGCTTTGGGCTCTTGTAAGTTCATTATTTCAACATCGGTATTTACCGCCAGAGAACTCAATTGATTAGGGTGTTCATTTTTTATCCAGTAATCACAGCCTTGGAAGCTCATCGGGATGCTAAAACCAGGTCATCTGTATTTGATTCAATGGCCAACGTGTCGTCCCATTTAGGGAACACATCCCAAAATGAGTTGGCCCCGATGCTCGGTGATCAAATAGTTGTGGACATTAGTGGTACTAATGTCGGGGCAGGGTCAGAAGTCGGCAAGGGGGATACCAAGACCGAGGTGAGAGGGGATGGTCACCCAGGTGTTGAAGAGCCTAACCCCAGGGGATGAATACCTGAAGAAGACCCTGTTGTTGGTCTCTTGGCTAATTTTCCGGACTATCAGCCTGTAGATCCCAAGGTGATAGATGATTGTGACTCGGGGGCGGCCGAGGAGATCCAGATGACATGACACAAAGGGTGGAAGTGTATCAAGTGCTTTCTCAGTCACCCTAAGACAGAATGGCTAAAATGGATGGGATCTCTCCACACCTGGCTGCGCTTTCTCTATGCTTAAGGGGTGGATGCTCAATGCCTTCATTCGATGGTCCACAACTACATGGCTGAGAAGCTGCGCAAGAGCACCTGACTCTCTGACGTTTCCCAGTGTCTGAAGGAGTCAGGGAGTACCCAAGCATTCCTAAAGGTGGAAAAAGTGGTCTGATGCCTTGAAGAATATGCAAAAGAAATGGATATATTCATTGAAAACTATTTTGAGCTTGTGTAGCAATTGAGGGCCCAACTGGCAAACGCCCAAGAGCAACTAGTGGAAGCAGGTCACCAAATGACTGAACTTCAAACTGAAAAGGCGCAAGCATGGGCTAGGGTCAGTGAACTGCACTCTGCAGCCACTGATGAAGAGAGAGTCCTCATGGGGTGGGAAGCAATCCTGAAGGCCACTAGACAAAAGGTAGTGGCGCTGGAATTATCCATCCAAGAAGCTGATCCTTAAGGGCCCTATTTTGGCCGAACTCATAAACTCATTTCTCCCTAATGCCTCTTTCTCTAAACTGCATGTATGGATAAATTTATTTACTTTTTTATTTTATTTAATGCATTCAACCACAATCCTTAAATAAATAGAAATATATTCCTAAGCTCACATGGGTCGTACCCAATTTGAGAAACAAGGGATGTTCGTACTATCACTTCATTTGAACGTAGGAGCGCCAATCAAGATTCAGGCATCCGTGATTCGAATAACCAATCTGGATTTCTGATAAGAGAAGATAGAGACTTGACTAAAGTATAAAGACCTTAGAACAATTGATGTATCATCATCCCAATGTGCTCTAGTGCATGGGTGGGGTAACTCCAGGGGCATTTGAAATCAGCCCGAACATAAGGGAGTGGAAAATGTGAATCACGATACCCAAAATTTGGAACACTGTAGGGGTGGAATGACAATAAAGGATAACTGTTGACCATGTTTGAAACATAGTATCCCTATCATGTTAGCTTGATATGGGGATAACAAACAAGGTTCGATCACTGACCATGTTTGAAACATGGGGCCTGACTCACAATGTCATCCATTAGTCTTCCAGAATGTTGTCCCATGATAGTAGGTGAGCCATAGGCCGAGCATCCATACTGTTAGGGAGTTCCTTCAAATGAAAGAGGATGAGGGTCTGAATATAGGGCACACAATGCGCTGAAGGTGGAGTGGTGTTTTGTTCGAACAGAATCCAACACTCTTGAAATTATTCCACCGTGGTGGAAATTTATTAGGTGGTCATATCAGTCTGATCATGGATCATTCATACTTCTAGACAGGTCCTCTCTAGAAAGGAAGCTATTGCATCCCAACGTTTATTGTGGGGAATCCCAAAGTTGTTCAGGGTAAAGTTGCAATTTTATGGTTCCCTAAAAGAGTTCCGACCAAGGGATCGAAAAAATAAACGGGGGGAACGAGAATTATGATTCATGGGGATGGACCCGAGATGAATTGCTTGGGTGTCTCTAAGTAACCCATGAGGATGGGAATCAAGCCATACATAGTTCTGGAAGATGTCGTGATGTTTAACGTATTATGGTGAGGACGCAGAGTGATTTTAGTTTATAGTCATAGAGCTCAGACCAAGGGTCGATAAGGAATGTGGGAGACACATGGAAAGGTAATTATAAAACCCGGATTGAATGAGGAACCAGAGTCCAGATCACCATGTATTCCTTGGGAAAGTGTTTAGGTCAAGGGAACGAGCATGAAAGTTCATATGGGCCCATGGGGAAGTGCCCGGGCATTCCTACCTATCTCATGAGAATGAGAATGAAGACATGCGTAGTTCTTGAAGGTTCCTTTAAATTTCATGTAGGACTATGCACAGTTTAATGTCATACATGACAGAAGGTAGGAGGGACTCGCTCTTAGAAGTGGGCATAAATTAATGAGGATGTAACCCCATACATGCCACACCATAAAACTATATACGAGTCAAGGCCTAAAAGGCAGAATAGAAGAGATAAATTAGTGGAATTGAGCTGGTCCCAAAGACAAGATGTCCAGGAATTCCTACGTATCCCATAAGGATGGGAATCAAGCCGTACATAGTTCTTGAAGTTAGTCTTAGTTTAATGTCTTAGAGCTTAGACCATGGAGGATCGATACTATTCCAAGTAAGCACGGACCTCAATCCAATCCCTAAGCCTACGTGAGTCAAACTCGGTGTAAGAAACAAGGGTGGATAAGGTATTTTCAATATGTGAAATACATGCAGAGGGGAAATCAGTGTGGAGCCCCGAATAAGGCCTTATCACGACTTTCTCATCTTAATGTGTGGATGCACACTGAGGAATAGTACTAAGAGTTTCGAAGATCTACTTGGACATGATGAAGTGGACAAGGATTTGAATCATGTAGCCCACATTTTGGGTTTAATGGGGTTGGCGTGACGATGGAGGATAACTGCTAACCGTGTGAGAAACATAACATCCACATTGTGTGACCTGAAATGGGAGCAACAAACGAGCGTCGACAGCTGACCATATTCACAATGCCAGATTTGTGTCAATTCATTGCTCAAAATACTTGAGAACGTTGGCCCGAGATGGTAGGAGGGACCTTGGGCCAAGCATCCATGCCATTCGGGGGGTCCCTTCGGGTGTGAAAGGTGACAGAATCCCTAATGAAGTGGAACACGAGGCCTGAAAAATGGGTGAAAGTATGTCCGGGTAGAATCTGACACTCTAGGTGCTTAACCAGAGTACCCATGGTCACATTGGAGAATCACCAAAAAGGGCCGAGGGGATCAACTTGAGAACAACCTATTTGAAAATATGATAATATAACAAGGGGGTGGGAAACTCTCAAGAGAAAGAGGTACATGGCATGGCTGTTACAAAAACCGACGTGCGTGTGGACATAAGCCCATACCACACCATATATCCCTCTCCCTGGGGGAATTCATGCCACGGGGCCAAGATGTGGCTGGACCCAAAGACTAGACGTCTGAGTGTTCCTACGTATCCCATAAGGATGTGAATCAATCCATACGTAGTTCTTGAGGGGGGAAATGTGCAGTTTATCATCATGAAGTAAGAACACAAATGGATAAGATACCCCAACGAGGGATTTGTATTTCATGACGAGTAAACCAACGTGAATGAGGACACAATCCCATACCACACCGTATAGTCCTAAGTGAGAACTTGGCCCAGGGGCCTGAAAGGGTCGGGGGACCCGACATTAGACATCCAGACCCACCATTGTCATACGACCCCTTATGCGGGTGCTACTTCATCGTAGCTCCTAAGCCCACATGAGCAGTGCTCGATGTGGCAAACAAGGAGTAGGACTTGGATCTTCCCATTATATAAGGGTCATATAGATGGAATCAACCGAGGGAGACTGCAACTTGAAGGCAAGAAGGGAAGAATGAACCACTGCACTCAATATTTGGGACCGATGGGGTGGCGATAATGATAAAGGAGATATTGACCACGTTCGAAACACAATTTCCATATCATGTGACCTGAAAATGGGAGAAATAAATGAGTGTCGACCACTGAACATATTCACAATGTGGGGATTGTATCAATTCATTGCTCAAAACCCATGAGGACGTTGGCCCAAGATGGTAAGAGGGCCCTTGGGTCGAGCATCCATGCCATTCAGGGGTCCTTTTGGACATGAATGATGATGGATCCCCAAATAAGGAGCGTGAGTGAGGCATAAGTATGCACGTGCATTTTAGCGTCAAGTATGATGGTGAAAGAGGAGTAATTCTCTGGGGAATGGGACTCACGACAGTACAATGATGAATTGAATATTGATTAAGGAAAAATCCTAGGCCACACCATATGCTTTGACCTAAGGGGAGACTCCAGAGTTTGGGCTAGGACAACATAAAAAATGTCCAGGCATTCCTACGTATCCAATGAGGATGGGAATCAAGCCATACATAGTTCTTGAAGGCTATGCAGTTTAGCGTTGTGTAGTGAGGACGTGGGAGAATAGAAGAACAAGGGAGCACATGGTGCAATCGTCGTAATTATGATATGAATGGGTCCAAGGAGGCCTTCACTACACCACGTGGGACCCTTTTAAAGAACTATAACCAAGGGGGATAGTCAAAAAGAAGAGTTTTGGGGATGGGATCAAGACGAGGTGTCTGAGCGTTCCTACGTATCCCATAAGGATGGGAATCAAGTCATACAAAGTTCTAAAGAAAGTTTGGTTGGGCCCATGGGGAAGTGCCCAAGAGTTCCTACGTATCTCATGAGAATGAGAATCAAGCCATACATAGTTCTAAGGGATGTATTTTAGTGTCTTTTAGGATGATATACAATTTAACATCATGCAGGATGTAGCAATTTAAGGTATTGCAGGACCCAGTACAGTTTAAGTTCATGCAGGACCTAAACAGTTTAGGGTCATGCAGGACCCGACAATTTAGCATCTTGTGGGATGAGGTGCAGTTTAAGGTCATGAAAGACCAAATATTTTAGGTTCATACTGGACCTAGTAGCATTGGAAAATTATTTCTTGAGTAACTTGGCATTGGTGGGAAGAGTTATACGCTCACCATCCATGGTCACTAGTGAATATACACAATTGGGGTAAACCTTGTGAACAACGAATTTCCCTTCCCATTTGGGCTCCAACTTGGGTGGTTTCCTGCTAGGTATCATTGGTGTCCTAAGGGACAGTACCAAGTGGCCTTGCAAGAAGGATCGGAGGTGAACCTTCTTGTTGAAGGCTCTAGCTATCTTATTCTAATGCCTTTCTAGATTGTGCAGTGCGCGAAGCCTATTCTCATCAAGTGCTTCCAATTTGGCCAGATGAATTTCAGCCACTTTATCTGGTTCCTGCTGATCCTAGAACACTATGCGTAATGGAGGCAACAGAATCTCGATAGGAATGAAAACTTCTATTCTGCACACCAGGGAATATGGGGTCACCTGGGTGAAATTACGAGTATTCGTCCGATAAGCCCAGAGGGCGTTGGGGAGCTTTTCCGGCCAACTATTATTGTTCTGACCAACAATTTTCTGCAAGATGTTAGATAGGGTCTTATTGAATGCCTTGATCTGCACATTTTCTTGTGCATGGTAGCAGGAGGTATGGTTAGAATGGATGTTTTACTTGGCGTACAACTTCTTCAACTTGGATGCTCCGAAGTTGGTGCCGTTATTGGTGAGAACAGCGTGAGGGACTCCAAACCGGTAGATGATATTGGATCTCATGAAGTCAATGATAGAATGGGCCTTGACTTACTTGAGTGGAACTGCCTATTCCCACTTGGAATAGGAATCCGTAGTGGTCAGGATGAACTGACATTGGTGAGCTATCACTGGTAGATATGGTCCCATGACATCTAGTCCCCAGACTACTAAAGGACAAGAGTACTTGGTAGTGTGGAGAGGCTCCAGTGGCCGATGTACGAAGTTGGCATGAACTTGAAACGTATGAAACCTTTTGTCAAACTCAATACAGTCGTGGATCATGGAGGGTCACAAATACCCCAATCTCCGGATCTGGTGAGACAGTTTTGGCCCAACCTAATGGGCACCGCAGGAACCGGCATGAACCTCTTGTATGACCTGTGGAATATTGACTCCTTGAATGTAACAGAGGAGAACACCATCAAACCCATGGTTGTATAGGATCTTCTCAAGACTGGGACCACTCTAGAGGGTAAACTATAGCTCACGGCGTTGGATTCGCTAACGCTCACGCTCAACCCGATCTGATGGGAGATTACCGCGTTGGAGGTATTCGACCAAGGGTATCCTCCAATCGGGAGTGACTTCAATCCCTATGTCTGGGGAAACTGGAGGTCCTGGTGTGGAGGCGTCGACGGTAATATTGACTACCAATGGGATTTCATCATCATTTGAAGTGACGGGAGAAATGAATCTCCAATGTGCCACATGGGTAATCAGATCATCTTGCTCGGGCTCTGTGATTGATGCAGCTAGGCCTGCCAAGGCGTCTGCTCTACCATTCTGTGACCGAGGGACATGGGTAACCTCTGGCCGAGATGGGAACACGACCATTATCTAGAGAGTGTGCTCCAAAAACGTTATGAACTCTGTCTTCCTGATGACATATTCACCGTTGCTCTGCTTGATGACTAGTTTGGGGTCCCCTTTCACATGAAAATGGGGTATATCAATCTCGAGGGCCAGCTCGTGGCTAGTGATGAGGGCCTAATACTCTGCCTCATTGTTAGTGCAACCATCTGATAGTAGGAATGAGTATAGAAGAATGGATTGTTCTGGGGTAATAAATATGATACACAGGCATACTATGTTGAGTCTGGGATCATTGAGCCTCCTACCGGTGGGGCTCCAAGAGGCGCCATCGAAGTGCATTTTCCAACACAGGACTACATTATCTACCAAGAGGATTTCCTCGTTAGGAAAATCTAGGTCCAGATATGGGTCTGTGGGGGTTGGATGAGCAGTAAGGAAATCTGCCAATGCCTTCCCTTTGATAGCCTTCTGAGGAAGAAACCTAATGTCAAACTATTGTAGGATTACCACCCACTCAGCTAGTTGGCCTATCAACATGGGGAGATTCAAGATGTACTTTAGTGGATCTACTTGGGACACTAGTTGTAGCTCATGGTGATATAGGTAATGTCGTAGCTTTTGTACTATGAATACTAGCGTGAGGAAGCTCTTCTCGATAGGGGAGTATCTTGTCTCCGTATCAAGGAGTATGCAGCTGAGGTAGTAAAGGTTGTTCTCCATCCCCTAATTGTTCTTCTGGGAGAGAAGGGTGTCAAGGGATCATTCCAGGGCAGTCATATAAAGGACTAGTGGATTTCCAGCAATGGGTGGCATCATGACCAGAGGCTGGAGTAGATACTGCTTTATTTCCTCGAACACGGTCTGGTACTCTTCGTCCTATTCATAGGTGATTCCCTTATTCATGAGATGAGAAAAGGGATTGCACTTTCTAGCCAGATTTGCGATGAATCGAAATTTGTGGGCCAGATGTCTTTGGAAGCCCCGATGTTCCTGAATGTTGCTCAGGGGAGACATCTAGAAGACGTACTTGATCTTATCCGGGTTTATCTCGATGCTCTAGTATCTGACAACAAAGCTGAGAAACTTTCCCAAGGTGACCCTGAAGGCACACTTCAACAAGTTCATCTTCAGGTGGCAAGAACAGAAGAAGCCGAACACTTTCTCCAGGTCCTTGAGATGTTCCCGATGCTTGCAATATTTGACCACCAGTTTTTCCACGTATCACTCTACCAATGTCCCTAGGATTGGCTTGAATATGCGATGCATGGCCCGCTGGTAGGTGGAAACTAAATTCTTTAAGTCTAAGGGGATAATTTGGTAACAAAATGTACCTTGTGGTTCCCTGAAGGCTGTAGATTCTTTATCCTTGGGGGCCATCTGGATCTGATTATATCCGGAGTACCCATCCATGAAGTAAAGGGCTTGGAAACCCATCGTGGCGTCAATCAGTAACTCTGTCACTAGAAGGGTAAAATCATCCTTTGGACACTGATGGTTGAGATCTCGGAAGTCGATGCAGACTCCGATCTGTTCGTTCTTCTTCTGGACTGGTACGATGTTGGCCAGCCATTTGGGGTACTATACCTCCTTAAAAAAATTGGCTCTGACAAGCTTGTTAACTTAGAGCTCAACCATGGCACCGTGAGAAGGGTTCATCTTTCTAGGAGGAATCTTGAACCCGCGGTGATTTACCGGAAGACTGAGGTGGTGAACGACTACCTGAGGATCCAGTCCTGGAATCTCCTCTTAACTCTAGGAAAACATGTCATGGTGCTAATTAAGGAAGTCTACATACCGTTGTTGCTCCTCGGGGGGCATGGTGGCACTGATCTACGTGGGTCTCAGGTCTACCTCACTACCGAGGTTCACCTATACCAATTCATCAACTGTGGTGGAGACACCCTCTTCAAAGGTGGTAGGAGCATCCTTTAAATAATCTTCTCCACTTATGGAGGAGGGATCCTCAGTGGGAGGAGTTGCTTCCTGTCCGATAGGCCCCGATGGGTGGCTGGTACCAGCCTAAGTGGTAATGGATACTGTATTGAAGGACTCCTGTGTTGCCGCCACCCTAGAAATGAAGGCTATTGATCTGATCCCATCTGGTCTTCAGCCCAAGGGGCCACACTTGATAATATCAAATAAATATTGGTGAGTCGGCTTGAGCTGGCTTATTCCATCCTGGTGGAACAAGCAAGTATGACTTACTATCATTTCTTTAGGGCGAACATCCTGATACCTTATAGGAGTAGGGGGCTCAGGGATCACCGAGGCCTAATTCGTATTGGAATATGAGGTGATCTTATGATGCTACCTGGATCTGGGAATCTGGTTCCCCCCTGTCCCAGAGACAACAAAACATTTCCCCATGTTGGTTGTCGTGGCCTCCAACTGATGGATTGGGAAGACGTAGGTGTCATTTAGGCCCAACTAGGGGTCAGTTGTAGCTGCGTCAGGCTCAACATCACTCACCTAAATATGTTTATCCTTACTCTTATAATTATCAGTGTCTATATAGCGGTCCTCACAAGAGGCAAAAGGAGATGCGTCACCTTGAAGTATGCCCACTGGACCATTAAGGGAGTACTTGAGGAATTGGTGATATGATGAAGGGACTGCCATGTGCGGGTGGATCCATGGCCTTCCCATCAATTCATTGTACACGATGTCTTGGGAGACAACCATAAACTCGGTTCTAGCAACTAGTCCACCGAACTGGGTCTTCAAAAGGATCTTACCGACTGGGGTCTATTTTGTCCTGTTATATACTTGTATTTTCAGGTCAGAAGGAGTCAGATCATCCTCGGAAAACCCCAGTTTCCGCAATTTCTGTATTGGGATAAGGTTGATCCCGTAGCCTATGTAGAAATGGCAGTGGAAAACTTCCACACCATTGAACTGTCCAGTGATATACAGTGGGTGTATGTTCCATTGAATATGAGAAACTTCATCTTCTCCAGAGAATGAGATGATGACCAGACACTCAGTTTTCTCGAGATCCTCTGCATGAATGGCCTCTGTAGCTGATACCTTAGTCTCGAACCGGAGAGGGCTTCTTAAAGCCTCGACGAGGGCCTATTGCATGTCCAGTGACAAGAAAAGGGCCTCGAGGATATAGAGCCTCGATGGGATGCTGGAAAGGTGTTTTAGGACGTCGTACTTCCATTCCAGGTGCAAACTTCAGCTTACAGGGGGTCGATCTACGACAGGAGGTATGGTGGACTCTACCGGATGGACCAGCGACTGACTGATGCTGAGAATGTTCCGCTTCTCACTAGTCTAAGCATATGGAGTGACTACCGGAGGATGGAAAAAATGACTGAGACCGTCCTGTAGTAGGGCGTGGTGGGTCACGATGAGGTCTGGGTGGATCTGCCTGATCCAGTAGCACGAACAGTGGAAAAGGCGAACCTGAATCCACCAGATGAGAGGGTTGCACTTGCTATGATCTGCGCTGAGCCTGTTGTCTAGTTTCAGTGGCATGCACAACCTAACTAGTGGTTCCAAATGATGTGCCTCAAAGACCCATATAGTCATGGCTTCGCTGACACTGTCATCGGCTAGGGATGTTGGGGAGGTCGGCTTGGTTCTCCCCATCATCAAGAATCATTTAGGGATATACCATCTCTACTGTGTTAACCGAAGCGTATCCTGGACTGTCAGTTGAAGAGTCATCCACTACTGGGTGGATTCTAGGAGTAATCACCATCTTTGGGGGCATGAAGTCACCGAGAGTATGTGATGATGATGGCATTGGTGGGGCTCATTGCTTTCCTTTGTGCCGCCGATGCTTTCTCTTCTGGAAGAGGATGGCTGGGATGATGCTTCAGAAGTATTAGCGATGGCTTCTGAAGGCTCTGGCTGATTCAGGTGTGCGTGGATGATTCCATGGGAATGTGCGACCATTTTTCAGGCCATACAGTCTTCATACTTCTGGGACCCGTGGTTAGAAACCTGCTGCCACTCACCTTCACTGCCACTGCCGATATCTATCCTTACAAAGACACATGCCACATATGCCAGGGCTGGACCCAACCTGACTATGTTGTTGTCAACCTGGTCTTGGAGCCATTCCTTAAACACATATCATTTATTGATAGTGGGTCCTAAGATCTGGTGATAGGGGCAGTAGTTGGGGCGATCAGTGAGATTTTCCTCATCCAGTCTTCTGCACTCAGGCAAACGCACAATCCCCTATTCTAATGTGCTTTAGAAATAGTTAGGAACCTGATTCTCATTAAACGAGTAGGTTCGGTTTCATATGTCTGGAAACGGGGGCCTTAGAGCCTGACTCTAACGGATGACTGGAGGAGCCTTCCGAGGAGGTGGATCCTGATTATCTCACCTAGGCAGTGGCGGTACATTATGCGGGGGAACCTGCTGATTCTGAGGTGGTCGCTACTGGGCTAGAGGCTATTCTTGTGGTGGTGGGCCTCTACGAGGTTGCGGAGGTGGCTCCACTGGTAGTAATTCCAATTTCCTGGGGGCCTCTATTTGTCCCACTGTGGTAGGCTCAGCTCTAGCATCCATCCTTGTGGGAATTAAGGGAGGCAACAGATGTGCCTGGCTGACTTTTTGCAGGAATTCTTCTAGGAAAGGGTCCTTATCATTGAAGTCTCGAACCCCTCTGAGGTAGTTCTGGGTGATCAGGGAGGGAACTAGTTCCATCTTGAAATTTCCTACATACATCTTCAGTAATTTCTCTTGAGTCAGTGGAATGTCAAGGGAGTAGGTAAGCCCTTTCCACCAGGTGATGAAGTCGGCGACACGCTCATCAGGCCCATGTTTTCACTTGAAGAGGTCTGCGATACTTTTTTTCCGCGTGGTCGAACTAAACTGGAAAATAAATCATTTTAAAAGATCCTCCCATCCTGCTATTGACCCGATGGGGATTTGTCTATACTAGAAGAATGAAGGCCCTTCCAATGTCTGTACAAAACATAGGATCTTGGAGGCTTCTTGTTGTGCCGAAGTTCCCAACATGGGTCCACACAGTGAATAAAAGTGGGATAGATGCTGCGGGGGGTCACCCATCCCATTAAAGGGGGAGAAGGTGAGATTTCCAAAACCCGGGGGTGCTGGAATGTCATCTACCCATGCCAGATATGACTTTCCATTAGGTGGGAGTTCCACATGTTGCATTTCCAATGCCTTGAGGCGGGCAATGAGTGCCGCCATTGGATCATCTAGATGGGGGTCCCTAACCACCAGTGCGTTAGTGGGTTCCTCAATGTGATAATCAGGTCTAGTGGCTCATGGAGCGACTAGTGGGGAGACCTGTGGAACAACTGGGGGACCTGGGATGGGTCCCAAGGATTAATGCATAGCTCATGTGGACTTGGAAACACATATCATGCCCTCTTATCATATGTTCCAGCCTCTACCCTCTCCACATGGGCAAGATGTTCATAGTTACCGAGAGGAAATTCACTAGGGGGAGTTGCGTCTTTCCCTTCTGTACTATCCAAGGATCACCGTAATCTAGACGTTGTTCCACAGCGCGTTCAGTCAGGAGGTCGTCAACCAATTTTTTTTGTTCGGAAAGTTGCTGACACAACGTGGCCTTCTCAGGGTCTTCCTCTCTCTTCTGCACTGAGGTGGATGGGTCAGAGAGTTTGGTGGCCCTAAGGTGCTCTTTACCATTACCAAGATTCCGACTTAGAACTAGAGCCTTGGTGGGCGGAGGGAGACCCAATATATTTCTCTGTTGGTGAGTAACTCTTCCCGACGGGTCAAGTAGTGGTGGCATGCCCTCATGGGGGAAGTTCCCATCAAGAAGCTCCAGCTCATTCTCCCCTTCTGAAAGACCGACCATGTTGACCATGACTCTTCTCGAAGGCATGTCCTCAATGTCACCTAGCGAGTCGGGCTACCATCAGATAGAACTGGAAAAGAGGGAAGCGTACTTTCCCCAACCACAGAATTGCACTTGGGGGGGGGGGGGCTCCTTGATAATCTTGCATAGTACTTGAAAACTCTAAATGCATTGCTGCTTGAGGTCTCTATGGTGACCTGGTGACTCAGGGCGCTGGGCCACGGGGAGCACATCCAGATCAACCAGACGACATTTCTCATTGACGCCTTCCAAATGTGATTGGATCATGGGATAAGCCACTCGCCGATGATGAAGGAAAAGTGTGGTGCACAAAGGGTCTGACGAAAACACTAAAACTCCTCTTAGGTGAGGGATTCTGTCACAATGAAATCTGGTACTACAACAGTCTAGAAAATCTCCAGGAAGTGGTCCACTGTGATGATATCCCATAAGCTCCTCCGCACGAATTCAGGGTCTGACCATTCATTTCCCCGCTCGTCGACTGAGTGTGGCTGAGGAACTGGAAATGGTACTGAGGTAGACCGCTGGGATGACAGGCTAGCCGGTGGAGAATACGGTGAGCGGGCTGACTGGCCGCCGAATCTCGGGTTGTCCTCCGAGGAGTGTAGAGACCTGGATGCTACGTCATGATAAGATGGACTAGCAACCATGGTTTCTAGCACAACATCAACGTCTGATGAGGGTGGGCTATGTCATGGTACTTCCACTATTGATCCCGAAAATAGCTCTCTATGATCTCTAGTCGAGGTTGAGGGCACTTCTGGTGATGACGGCGGCGACTGCATGGTTGGTCCCTAGTGACTTGCCATATTTTCATCTTCATGGATGTACCTGCGGAGGGAGGCATGGATCTTATGGACCTCACATTTCGGGTGTATGAAGCTGATGTTCCCTGTCCCCAACCCAGCCTTTTACTCAGAGGAATGAAAAGAGGGTTCCTACGCAGAGTCGTACTCTACCTTGGAGTTTGAGAATTGGACTTGTTTGATCTCTGTCCAGCCCATCCCAGAATTCTTCTGGTGGCGACGACGACCCGCCCTCTTGCCCTGGGATGGTTCTTCAGGACATGGTAGGTTTCCAGCACGAGGAGGGCCTTCGGCCATACTGGTGCTGGGGTGGAGAGGATTTCCACATAAGTAGGACGGGGTGCAAGGAGCACTGGGGAAAATATCGAATGGGACACGGGGCGGACCTCCGTGGGAAGTGCTGGAGTAGGTAGGACCTCCACTGGAGATGATAGACACACGGGTAGGACCTCCATGCTTATTTCCCCTGGTTACATCAGTGTGAGGAAGTTCCTCATACTGGTAAAGACAAACATGGGTAGGACCTCCGTGGTGGGAATTGGTGAAGTGAAGTTGGCCTCCACTCCTCTGATCGCTGGGATGAGGAGGACTCTCTCCAGCCGCTACGAGGACATAGGGAGGACCCACATGTTGGATAATGACTGGACGTGAAACGTCTCCATACCTGTGGTTTTCGGTAGAAGGAATGTCTCTGTACCCGGTGTAGTGAGTGTGGGAGAGACTCCCGTACTGAGTGTTGTCATCGTGGGGGGGGGGGGGGACCCCATCTAGGTTGAAGGTGGAATGGGGAAAACCTCCATAACGTGGTTGTAAGCGGGGAAGACCCGTGTTATCCACGGTAGTGGTTTGGGGAGGGTCTCCGTACTGGGTGTAATCACTGCGGGTTAGTCTGCGGCAACCACTACCTGTGCCGGCGACCGAGACAGTTGACCCAACCTACCCGTGGGGCGGTTGGGGCCTCGATCTAGGTCGGGTGTATAACTTCCCCTGCTCAACGTATACAGGGAGTTGGTGATATGCGTTAGTGGTGGCTCGGGCCATAGTAGCCGCTGACTCTGACACACCTTGGCGGGCTTCCTCTTCAATTTGCTCCCGACACTGGTGTTGGGTCAGATGGGCTAGAGCCGGTGTTGCATGCATGTGGATCACCTACTCCTCGGCCCATAAGACTAGACGGGGGTGCTGATGCGGCCTGGTGGAAGCCTTCGTTGGGAGCCCCTATAAAGGGACTCTGAGGGGGCTGGCCCAGACATCCCCCACCTCGTCAGCATAAGGTATGGAGTTGTCGAGGCATTCCAGGGACATGCTCCCAAAACGATTATATGTTGGGGTGGGGAGTAGTGGCTCCCTACGCAACCCTTGGGGGCGGCGTTGACGGTGAGGTGCAGATGCCTCTAAATCCCGGCGGGCCATGTCCCTCGTATGTATGATCCCCTCCTCCTTGTACCAGCATATGAGGTTGTTAATTACCATTCTTTGAATAACTTCTAATGGGGAGATAGGGCATGAGAACCCAATTGTTGTGGCCATTGAGACCATCGTGGAAGAGGCAGAATCATGCAGGATTGTTGCGTTGCTATTTCCCCTAACCCTGCGTCGGTGGGCAGGTGGTGATCGAGTACCAGATACAACAACTTGGTTCTTAAGAGCAGGGAGATTAACTCATTTGTGCTGAAAGAAAAAGGAATCAACAACCAATTCCCCAACTTCATTCCATATCCCATGACCGGTAAGAGGGATCCATGCTGACAATGTTGTAGATCGAGATTCCCAACATTTTGAGTGCCCCAACTTCTGGTAAGTTTCATGCCAAGCCTGCTATTTTCTTGGTGGGACCCAGTGCCGAATAACTAGATCTGGTGACATGATAATCCATTTATGCCTCAAATGCTACTCGTCTTCATATTGAGGAGAAGAATTTCACGTCGGGTTCACCATTTCTATTTCTAAAGCTTTTGTCGGGGCACGCATGATTGTCTGTTGGAGGAAGAAAGGTGCTATTTTTAGCCCCGCGTTCCCTCTTTCCAAAGGCGGGTGGCATCTATTCCTTATTCAGGGATGTTTTCTTATTGATTGAAACTGGATGATGGGATGTCAGTTCCTCCTTCCGTGGATTCCTCCTCTAAACTCATCACCTAGTTCAGGTATCCCTTATAAATTAATGCATTGTTCGTGAAAATCTTCCCAGTGACATATCTTCATGGATGCCGGTTAATTACACTGCTTCTAGCAGGACATTCCAAGGGGTCCATCCAGGGTAGCAAACCTCATTTGGGGGAGTAGTCACGTTTGACATCACTGGCATGTCTTGACACTAGAACATTAGTATGTATGGGTTTCTTCACCTTATTATAGGGCTTCTCAAGGGCATGAAAGCCCGAGGAATCCCACATCGAATGAGATGAATTATATTCCATAGGAATGTCTCTAAGGTTTTCCTTAGATTCCTATGTCTAACACAGGGTATGCCGTGAGTTTAACGTCTAGTGGAGACGGATCAGACTGATCGGAACACTGACTAGAGTGGATCAGATTAGAATAACCCCTAGAGAATACACTGATGTAGGTGGGTTGACATGACCTCACTAAGACGTGGTGGCCTGGGTAATAACCAAGATGAATGATGGATGGTTAACTGAAGCAGGTAGAGAGTGAGGTGGTAAGACATGAGGAGGACGATGATGTTGGGCTTGATTCTCAAAGAGACTTCGTACGTATCCCCATGGTGATGAATCAAAGTCCACATAGTTTGTTGGGGGCGATGGGACACCTAAGGAGGCGACCCGTATGGATGGCACCCGGAGGAAGTGGAACCTCCAAGTTGGGGTATGAAATCAATGTGTGCGTAGAGGACAACGACCTGACGACATGTAAGGTATTACATGTGGTCAGCGGCCCAAGTTGGTCTGATGCTCGAGGGGAAAATCAAAGATGTGAGTTCTAATAAGGGGGACACCAATGTTTACCTATATTTGGGTTGGACCTCATAAAGGCTTCCTACGTACCTTGTCTAGGATACAAGGATCAAAACTGTATAGTTCATCTGACGATGACTTACCGTTGAATTGGATTTAACAACTTACCATTGAATAGGGGTGCGATAGTTTTCCGTCGAATGGAGGGGTCACAATGGATTACCAATGAATGGGGTTGAACCTCAGAGAAGGATCCCTACATACCCTGTCTAGGAGACAAGGATCAATTCTTACATAGATCCAAATGGTGTTGGTGAATCGACGTGGAGATGGTCGGAATGACCAGATGTTGGGCTTGAACCTCAGGGAGGCTTCCTACGTACCTTGCCTTAGCAAAGATCAAAGTCCATGTAGTTCCGGGGGGGGGGGGCAGGATTTGGTGAACCAACGTAAATAAGGACCTGGGGTCTAGGTGGATGGTGGGCTTGAACCTCATGGAGGCTTCCTACATACCACACCTTGGCATGGATCAATGTCCACGTAGTTTAGGATGGGGTTTGGTACACCGATGTGAATATGGTCAGGACCAATGGTTGTTGGGATTGAACCTCAAGGAGCATTCCTACGTACCATACCTTGGCATGGATCAAAGTCCACATAGTTCAGAAGTGGGGAAGTTTAACATCGTGCAAGACGAGAAGGGGCATGCAGTTCAACATCATGCGGGATGAAGGTGGTCCGACGCGAAGGGGGTTGGAACCAATGGATGTTGGGCTTGAACCTCAGGGAGGATTCCTACATACTTTTCCTTGACACAGATCGAATCTTACATAGTTCAATATGGGGAGTTGGTGAACCGACATGAATGAGGAACTGGGGTCTAGATGGATGGGGGGCTTGAACCTCATGGAGGCTTCATACGTACCATACCTTGGCATGGATCAAAGTCCACGTAGTTCAGGATGGCGTGTGGGGCTTACATTCTGGGCTGCCCGTAAAGGATTCCATGGTCAGTGCTTACTCTAAGACAATGTGAGTCTTGGTCGATGTGAGAAATAAGAGGCAGAAAAGACCTAACGATCACGTTGCGTAAGGTGTTTCCCTGAGAAGTGGACTGGAGTTTACACATGGTTAGCGACCCAAAGAAGAAACATGGGATTATGTGTTGTTAGAATCCCATGGATATTGGGACTTACTCCATGGTGGAGGCCCAATGCCAAAAAAGCTGAATGGGAGAGGGATTTGGCATGGAAGAAGATAGAAGGGTATCGATGCCCATCCCACCCTTTGTCATCCATTGGCATAGAGGAAGAGAGGAGGAGCATGGTTGCTACCTCCTACAAGAAAAGCTAGAGGCTTACACCAAGGTGGTTTCCCTTTCCACGTGGACAGACGCCACTCCAAGAAAGAGGACCTCATTCCATGTGAGGAATGATCACAATCCCATGGAGACCAGTGGGCATGTAGAATGACCAAGGTGGGGGACCTCACGTAGGTTTCATGGGGGGAAGGTCACAATTTTACATCATGTGCTAAGGATGAGGGTGCTTGACAGTTTAACGTCCTGCAGATCGGATGAGGAAGGTTCTCTCCACACCCCTAGGACTTACATAACCGGTACCCTCTACACCTTGGTAAAGAGAAGGGTTAGGCAACGTCGTGGCTAAGGGGTGTCGTGAGGTGATACCATTGGGGGTCCACGTAAGCGTGGCTATTTGAAGAAGCAATAGCCGTTTGCGTGACTATGCAGAGAAGCATGAGGTGAAACAATACAATGTGAAACATCGCCCAAGGGACTTTGAAGTTACCTTGTATGAGCCTAGAAGGTCGTACGGGAAAACGGTGTATGACGTAGATGTTTAGGGAGTAAGAGGCACCCGAAAATGATGTCCGTAAGAAGGACATCAGACACATGTGAAAGAGAATGCCCAAGGAGTACGAGGTGTGTGAAAATAGAGCAGTAGCAGGGAAATAGCCGGGGTGAGGGGTCCCAGAGGATTGTGCGCAATAGTGGAGGTTTGAACGTAATTGGCGCATAATAGGCATGATTGCACAGAAAAGGCCTGGTTGGTGAAAAATCGAGGAATATTGGTGCGTAAATTGGAGATGAGGTTTTGCGTACAACTGGAAGGGAATGCGTGCACGGAGTACGGGTTGTGTGCAATTGCAAGGGACTACACTCAAGATTGGGGTGGTGTGAAATTTTAGGGGATTTTTCTCAATTGGATGGCCTGTGCGCAAGAAGTATGTGTTGAACACAATTAGAAGGTAGCGCACGCAAGGCCTTGGGTTGCACGCATTTTCAAGGGACTGCATGCAAGACTGGGGTGGTGCGCAATTGCAAGGGATTTCCCGCAATTGGAAGGCCTACGCGTAAGTGGAAGGTATTTCACACCAGAGCAAGGACTTGAAGAGACTTGGATGTGGCTTAATCCAAAGTGTTCGTGTGTGAAGTCAAACCATTGGGTGACCGGGCGTGAAAAATCCCGTACCTGAGAGCCATATTTTGAGCACACAGGAGGTCAATTTCACACAGGAGATACGGTTCAGATTCTTCAACTGTCAGAAGTTGAAGGGGTTCCCTTCTATTTATAGGTTCTCAGGGTTGCCAGATCCTCACAAAAACCAGGACCGTGAAAAATATTGTGTGCCGGCATCGGCAATGAGAAAGTTCAACCACACGGGGCTGCTGCATGCAAATTTCCACGCCCACGCGTAAACCTTTTGCGGATCCCATAGTTTTCTGCACAAGAGAAATTTTTCTCACAAAGTTGAATTTTTTTTTGCGCAGCACCTCGGGGCCCCTCGAAAATGATCCTCGGATCCAAATATTCCTTCTCTTTGTTGTGCCAGAATATCATTTAGCCCTTGAGTAGTTTTCGGCATCTACAATGACATAATTTCAAGAGCATTGGAATCCATTCAAACATTTCATCACTCCACCTCACTCTTTTTGTGTCCTTCATTTGGATCTAAATCCACTTCCATGTATGAATGGATCCCCTAATGTCCTGGTCCCATGCCGCATCGGCTCACCTACCATCCTAAGCCAACGCGCCGGAAGAATTTGGACGACACTTTGAGTTAGGTCTTGTGTTTCGAACACGGTCAATAGTCAACCCTCATTTTTTGTCCCCATTTCAGGCTAACATGATTTGGATGATGTGTTTCGAACATGATCAATAGTTATCCTCCATCTTCATGCCACCCTCATTGAGTTCCGAATACTAGGAATGTGATTCACACTTTTATCCCCCTTTGTTCGGACTGATTCCAATTCCCTTGGTGTTATCCCGCTTGTGCACTAGCACATAAGTGTAGACCTCAATTATATGCTTCAACCCACCGGTGAGTTGAGATGCCCTCATGACCAGACATGAGGAAGACACCCAGGTATCTTCCTTGTGTAATCACCATTCACTATTTCCACTGCATAGCGGCACCCAAACAGCTTCCTTGCGTAATCCCCATTCACCACCCTTCATGGATGCACCTTTGTGCCATGATCGTCAGGTCTGTGCTACCTCTTGTTTCTCACACCAAGCATGACTCACGTGGGATTAGAGTAAGCACCAACCGTGACATCATTTCCGGGTTTCCTAATGTGTAATCCCCGCACACCATTCTAAACTACGTGGTCTTTGATCCTTGCCAAGGCAAGGTACATAGGAAGCCTCCCTAAGGTTAAAGCCCAACACCTGGTTGTTCTGACCCCATTCACATCGATTCACCAGGAACCATCACGAACTACGTGGACTTTGATCCTTGCTAATGTGAGGTACGTAGGAAGCCTCCCTGAGGTTGAAGCCCAACACACAGTCATTCCGACCACCTTCATGTTAGTTCGCTCACACCATTCCGAACTACGAGGACTTTGATCCTTTCCAAGGAATGGTATGTAAGAAGCCTCCATGATGTTCAAGCCCACCATCCATCTAGAACCCAGGTCCTCATTCACATTGGTTCGCCGACCCCCATCCCAAACTATGTGGACTTTGATCTTTTCCAAGGAAAGGTACGTAGGAATCCACCCTAAGGTTCAAGCCCAATATCCGATCATTCTGACCATCTTCACATCGGTTCAGCAACACCATTTGGAACTACGTGGGCATTGATCCATGTCTCCTAGATAGGTTACGTAGGAAGCCTCCCTAAGGTTCAGCCCCATTTAGCGGTAATCCGTTGTCAACCCCATTCGGCGATAAGCTATTGAAGTCCCCAATCGACGGTAAGCTATCATCGGATGAACTATGTGGACTTTGATTCCCTGGCACCAGGATACATAAGAAGCCTCCCAGAGGTTCAATACCATTATTAATGTATCATAATGATCTCTCCCTCAAGCCTATGTGTTTCGGGAAGGTCATGACCCAACCCAGAGGTTCCACTTCCTCTGGGTCCCATCCATGCGTCCATTCTCACGGGCCACCTCCTCAGGTGTCCCATCATCCCACTGAACTACATGGACTTTTATTATCTACCATAGGGATACGTAGGAAGTCTCTTCGAGGCTCAAGCCCAATATCACCGTCATCCTCACGTCAGTTCCATATCATTCCCCCTCCATCTCATTCAACTCTCTATCAACCATCTGAATTCTCATGTGGGCCATAACATCTCTATGGCATTGCTCATTTTTATTACATAACTTCTCATTACATTTTACAAATAGAGGATCTTTAAACCCTAGTGTCTTGGAAATCAGGGACATAAAACATGAAAACAACATAAAACATTCTTCTAATCCACTTGTAAGGCATCATAATATATTTATCCTATGTAAAATTACTGGATCTCATATCCTGGAGACATACATCAAAGTAAAGGGTGAGCAGAAGTCTCAGTAAGGGTAAACAAGGGAATCATTGTACTTGTGATATCAATAAGAACTTAAATAAAAACATAAAGACATGAGAAATGGAGGTATAGGAATATCATAATGAAAATAACTTGAAACATAACTTGAATATGTGGCTACAAAATTTTATTTAGACATTCATGAACATATCAACAAGGTTTATCCCTGATATGTCATAAAAATTACCAAGGTTATTCACCGAGGTATCGTGAAACTTGTCATCTCTAGAGATTAATTTCTTTACCTAATGCATCAGAGCACTATCAGGGAACACCCTTAATATGTTTTTACTTTCATGAGATCCAAATAGATCAGAATCAAACATTTCATAAATAATCCATGGAGAATAAAAGAAATGGGTTTCATTTAAAGATCGTGACATTTTAAAAGTTATTTAAAATAAGATCATTATGTCATTTGTAACCCATGGATAGGGAGTGAGGGTTATATGTATGTCAATTCCAGAATCAAATATATCATATTTATATATTTATGAACACCCATAGAAACTAAATATGTCTGGGTATTCACATAAATAAAACAAGATAATTTACGGTGAGAAAAAGATAGAAATTTTGAGGCGAAATTTGTGCATCATAATGGCTATATAACATGGTTTTAGAAAACATTGAAAATAGATGGTACAAGGGTAACACACACATAAATAATTCAAAATACCATATGGGTACATAATAAAATCATGGTATGGATATTTTAATGACAAAACACATGAAAATGAAACATGAAAGAAAAGAGAAGATGTGATTTCTTTTACGAGAAATTCGACAGCATAACGATGTCACTTAAAAATTCAGAAAACAAATTTATGAGAGAAGAAAGGGTCTCTCAACAATTAAAAATGAAATTCAAATTAATGAGAACATATAAGAACATACCATCAACATAAAGATATGGAAACTAGAAGGCACAACATAAAGGAATTCATGGCTTAAAAGAGGAGGTTGAAAGATTCCCTTACCTTGAAGAGTAACTTAGAAAGCCTGAAGTTCGGGACCATGGGAGTCTTGAGGGAACCTTGGGAGGACTACTTGAGAGGTAAAGAGACCATAAATTTATTGGGGAGGATTTTAAAATGAAATTAATGAGGGAATGTCTTGGTATTTATAGGAGAAATGAGGGGACAAGTCATTAATTTCCAAGGGACACCTCATCGGTGGTATTTCCAAAACCATGGGCTTTCACATGGTATTTTCCCATGGTATTGTCCACTTGGGACACATCCCAGAAAATATTACTATTCATAAGTTGACCAGAATGATTACATAATTATTACATCCTTAATGATGTCATTGAACACCTCAAACTCGAAACTGTATTTTCACTATTCACTGAAAATTCAACTATTTTAGAAAAATCCCAAAAATTCACCTTAACCTAATATAGATGCCCTGAATTCAAAAATGAAATCCATTTGATGAAAATAATTTTCTAAATATTTTTAATTTAATTTTTAAATAAAAACTCTATTCACTGAAAATTCAACTGTTTTAGAATAATCCCTAAAATTCACCTTAACCAAGTATCGATGCTCTGATTTCAAAAATGAACTCCATTTTATGAAAATAATTTTCTAAATATTTATAATTTAATTTGTAAATAAAAACACTATTCACCCAAAAGAAAACTAATACTTATATAATAATTTCTGAAATAGTTATTTACTTATTTTATTGAATCACATTACCTAATTAAGGTGCCTAAAATATGATAATACTTTCTTAAGTGAGATTACCATACCATTTGGTCACATTACTATTCATAAGAGTAAAATTACTATTCACCAAAAATTAATTAGATCTTATTAGACTCTAAATTTCCTATTGAACACAACTTTAGAAGACCATTTTTTGAAAATCATTAAACATTATTAATTTTTTAAGGTTTACATAAATATGTAAAATATCATTTTCTCCAAAAAAAGTCATAAATGATATACATCCTATATTTTTCTAGACATTTGAAATTCAAAAACTTTACCAAGAAGAAATAACCATTTTATTTATATCAAAGGATTACAAAAAGTAGGTAAGGTCTCGTTACATATCCCTTTATAATACCAGCATAGGACCTAAGTGTAAGGTGTGCTAAGGTGGAAAAATATTGGGGTGACTCAGCCAACATTGATCGAGTGGTGACTTCTATCAGCTTGAACTTATCCCGTAGGTAATTCCATTCAAATTCAAATGATGGAGTTCAGCTTGGGCTTTGTCCAGAGAAAAGCCCAGTGGTGCTACCTACTTCCCAAGTTCCATCAGATGGTCTTCAAACGGTCTGAGTCTACTGGATGAGGACATTGAATCTTCTTTCAATATTAATTAACCAAGATCACTTGTATTTATAAACAAAAATTGTAACATTAAGAGTTTAGCTTCTAACGGTCATATTGACCAATGGTCATATAACAGTCAAAATCCAACGGTCTTATTTAATTATACTCACTTCATTAATTAAAGAATATAGTTTTGTTGAGTATAAAATAAAATAACACACAAAATTGGGAAACAAAATTTTATTCAAAATTTCGGTTCGTTACATTCTTCCCCCCTTAAAAAATTTCATCCCTGAAATTTTAACTCATACCCTAGGAAGAGAAAAGGTGTGGTTACTTATGCCTCATAGAATCCTATGGTTCCCGCGTGGCTTCTTCGAATATGTGTCTCCTACACAACACCTTGAAATGGTGGGTAGTCTTGTTGCATAGAACCTTGTCTCTACGATCCAAGATCTCCACCGGCTGCTCCTCATAAGAGAGGTCATGTTCCAGTTGTACCACATTTGGGTTTAGTACATGTGAAGGGTTAGGTATGTACTTCCTCAAGAGGGATATGTGGAAGACATCATGAACTTGTGCTAGATTTAGAGGGATTGCAAGCCGATAGGCCACTACTCCTAGGTGATCAAGGATTTCATAGGGGTCAATGTACCTAGGGATGAGCTTCCCTTTCTTCCCAAACCTCATGACGCTCTTCCAAGGTGAAAATCAAAGAAAGACATTGTCACTAACATCAAACTCCAAGTCCCTTTTTTGGTTTTCGGCATAGCTCTTTTGCCAACTCTGGTCGCCTTAATGTGTTGTTGGATGGCATGGACCTTTTCTGTCATCTCTTGCACAAGATCAGGCCCAAGAAACTTTCTCTCAGCAGCTTCATCCCAACAAGTAAGAGATCTACATCGCTTCCTATATAGAGCTTCATACGGTTAAATTTAAATGTTCGAGTGGAAGTTATTGTTGTAAGAGAAATAAAATAAATGAAGATGTTGATCCCATCCACCTTTAAATTCCATTGAGCATGTTCTCAGCATGTCCTCGAGTGTTTGAATAGTCCTTTCAGATTGGCCATCAGTTTGGGGGTGATAGGCTTAACTGAAATTCAATTCAGTGCTCATAGAATGTTGAATACTTCTATAGAATTTTGATGTAAACCTTGGATCACAATTAGATATGATTAAAAGTGGAACTCCATGCAACCTTACCACTCACTTCATGTAAATCCTAGAAAGTTGATCAAGAATGAAATCTTCCAGAATGGAGATAAAATGGGCAGTCTTGGTGAGAGGGTCCACAATAACTCATATCACATTGTTTCCTTTGGATGTTCTCAGGAGACCATTAATGAAGTCCATAGTGATATTGTCCAACTTCCATGCTGGTATGGGTAGTGGTTTCAATACCCCTTTAGGAAGTTGTCACTTTGCCTTCACTTGCTGACATACCAGGAACCTTGAAGTGTAGTCAACAATCTATCTTTTCATATTATCCCGCAAGAAATGAGCACGAAGGTCCCTATACATTTTTGTGCTTCCAGTATGTATAGAGAAGTTAGAACTATGGGCTTCATCCATCGTCTCCTTATTTATTTCTAGAATAGATGGAATACATATTCTTTTATGAAATTTCAGTACACCTTCTTGATCAATATTGAACTCAGGAAACTTCCCATCCTTCATAGCTTCAAACTTCTTTTGTAACAAAGAATCTTCATTCAGATCTTTATTGATCTTCTCTAGTAAGGTTGAGAAGTCATTTGGGTTAGGTTTGATGATGTAAATTCCCTTATAATTCCCATATCCAGCTTTACTAGGTCTTTGATAAAAGGATATTTTTGAATCCTCATCATGGAAAGAACAACTCGGTCTTTCCTGCTTAATGCATCATCAACTTTGTTTGCTCCTCCAGGATGATAATGAATTAAACAATCATAATCTTTAATAAGCTCCAACCATCTCCTTTGTCTCATGTTCAATTCCTTTTATGTGAAAATATACTTCAAACTTTGATGGTCTGTGCATATATCACATTTCTCCCTATAAAGATAGTGCCTCAATATCTTCAGAGCAAAAATGACCACAATCAGCTCCAGATCATGCGTGGGATAGTTCTGCTCATGATTCTTCAACTTTAGAGATGCATAAGAAATGAATTTGTCATTTTTCATGAGGACACACCCAATCCCTTTGAGAGATGCATCGCTAAAAATAACAGATCCTTCTCCACTTGATGGTAGAGTTAACACGGGTTTATTAACCAATCTCTTATTCAGCTCTTGGAAACATTCCTCACACTCCTTTGTCCAAAGAAACTTGACCCCTTTTCGATTTAATTTGGTTAATGGATTAGAAAGTTGTGAAAAGTTTTTCACAAACCTCCTATAATATCTGGCCAGTCTAAGGAAACTTCAAATCTCAGTTATTTTTGTAGGATGAGACCACTCCTCTACAACTTTTGTATTTGCAGGGTAAACTGTGATTCCTTCATTGGTAACAATGTTCCCCATGAAATCAACTTGTTGTAACAAGAATTCACATTTAATGAACTTTCCAAAAATCATATCCTTCTGTAGATTTTTCAAAAATAACCCTTAAATGATCTTCATGCTCCTCACAACTTTTGGAATATATCATAATATCATCAATAAAAACTACCACAATGTTATCAAGGTAGTACTTAAAGACTTTATTCATCAAATCCATAAAAATATCAGGTGCATTAGTCAGTCCGAAGGGAATAACAACAAAATCATAATGCCCATATCTTGATCTGAAGGTAGTTTTTGGAACATCTTCTTTTTTCTCCTTCAATTTATGATAACCAGATCAAAGATCAATCTTAGAGATGAATTCATCCCCACGAAGTTGGTAAAATAATTCATCAATTATTCGAAGTGGGTATTTGTTTTTCACTAGGATCCCATTTAGTTCTCTATAATCAATGCATAGCCGCATCGATCCATCCTTCTTCTTCACAAAGAGAACTGGTTCTCTCCAAGGAGACACACTCGGTTGGATAAACTCCTTCTCCAAAAAACCTTGGATTTTTTCTTTAATTCCTCCAACTACACATTTTCCATCCTATACAGGGTCTTTGATATCGGATGAGATCCAGGTATGAGTTCAATGGAGAAATCTACCTCTCTTTCTAGGGGAGGACCAAGAAACTCCTTAGGAAATACAACAACATATTCCTAGATGATGGGGACACTTTCTATCATTAAACTCTCATCTACTTATTCTTCTTCACTGATCAACTCCATAAAGAAGGATGTAGGGGGTTATTCAAGACAAGGATTGGGTTGAGATATCTCTCCTTGGAAGATGAATGTAGGTTTTCCATTCAAGACTACTCAAATTTCCTTTCTCCTACATTTGATCTTAGCATTATACTTTGAGAGACATTCCATCCCTAGTATAATGTCGAATTCTAGAATGAGAATGACGAATATTTTTGCAATAAGATTGTTCTCACTAAAGTAAATACTAGATTTTATAAACACTGAAAATTCTTTGATAATCCCACCGGGAGTCTTGAATGATAACTCCAATTTTAGAAAATCGGGGGTTGATTATAAATTCTTTGCAAACATGGAGGAAATAAAGGAATGCGTAGAACCGGAATCAAACAAAGTACTTTCTAGATTTTAGAGGACAACAGGAGTACCTACTACCACTTCATTTAGAGATTCAACTTCAGCTGTTGTGATAGAAAAATCATGGCCCTACTCCCTTGGCCTTTGTTGAGGCTGATGGTGGTTCACCCCCACTGCCCTCAGATTTGGATTGTGATTGGAAAAGTTCCCACGTTGTCCACAATTAAAGCACTGGACATTAGGTAGGGCATGTACTATCTTCCCCTTGTCGTTAGTGTTTGGAAGTTGAGGATTCACCTCACTATGAAAATTCCTCGCAATATGGTCATATATCCTACACTTGTAGCATTTACCGCTCCTGAGTAGGTGGTTCCCTGAATGCTTATTCCCACATTTATTACATGTGGAATGTTTCACTTGATTTCCTCCTCTTCCCTGATCAAAGGTCCTTCCTAAGATGGGATCCATCGATCTCATCTTTTCGTTTTATTTATGAGACCACTGCGTCTCACCAAACTCCAGCTCGACCTTTATCGCACTCCGCACAATATCCTCATAACTGTCATAGTCTCAGTTGGCTAGATTCTTCAGCATATGAGGTCTCAGTCCACCAAAGAATCTATCAACCTTACCATTTGGATCCATGAAAAATCTAGATGCGTAACATGAAAGCCTTGTGAATTTCAAGTCATAGCTTCCCACAAATTCATTCTCCTTATAATTCAACTCGAGAAACTCCTTCTCCATTATTGTTCTCATGGAACGAGGGAAATACTTACTGAAGAAGATACCTCTGAACTCTTACCACTTCATTTCTTCAACCTCCACTCTTTTCCTTGTGTTTTTAATCAGTTCCCACCACTGATCGGCTTCTTCTTCTAAGTGATAGACAACCCGAGTGACATTCTCTTGCTCTGAACAGCGGAGCATTGAAAAGATCTTCTCGATGGAGCTGATCCAATTCTCAGCAATCAATGGGTCAGTCGGTCCACAAATGGTTGGTGGTCATTGATGCATAAAGGACTCAATAGAATGTTTTTCCCTTCACGGTGAGATCAGTCTCTCATCTTGATTCAAGTTATTTCCCATAACTTGAGCTAGTTGGTTCATCATTCTCATTAATGTTTCCATTCCGACTTCCATCGGAGGGCCTTCAGCGCATGGTCCATTGTGGTCACCATTTGCATGGTTCCTCATATTTCCCACCATTTTATAAAAGAGTAAAACCTTAGTGAGAAACTTATTTCATTTAAAAATATTTTAACTATAAAGTATTTTATGTCTTAAAACTTCATGCTTAACAATTACATTTCTCTATAATTCCTTCATAATGATTCATAAAAAGCTTGCAATTTACCAAACATATCCCTCAGAAGTGTCATAAACAAGAGTGTCGCAAGGCCCATTGTTGTGTACCAGTTTCTATTCGAGTCTAGATCAAAGTGGTGTTTTCGGGTTTTACCCCTATGGACATCTATGCTAGATCCATCTCCACCTGCTCGTATCCAGACATGGATGTATTTGCTTGATAAACCACTTACTTAATACTCACCAAAATTCCAGGAGGTTTTCCTATATTTAAACTTTTCTATAGGTTTCTTCCTAAAGTTTTCATATCCTAATTTCCATAAATAACTAAACTATCCTCGAATACCAACTATGGCATCCCTCCTTTTTATTACATAACTTTTCATTACATTTTACAAACAGAGGATCTTTGAACTCTAGTGTCTTGAAAATCAGGGACATAAAAAATGAAAACAACATAAAACATTATTCTAATCCACTTGTAAGTCTTCATCATATGTTCATCCTTTGTACAATTACTACATCTCATATCCTGGAGACATACATCAATGTAAAGGGTGAGCAGAAGGCCCAGTAAGGGTAAACAAGGGAATTAGTGTACTTAAGATATCAATAAGAACTTGAATAAAAACATAAAGACATGGGCAATGGAAGTATTGGTATATCATAATGAAAAAAACTTGAAACATAACTTGAATATGTGGCTACAACATTTCATTTATACATTCATGAACATATCACCAAGGTTTATCCTCGAGGTTTCATAAAAATTACCAAGGTTATTTACCGAGGTATCATGAAACTTGTCATCTCCAGAGATTAATTTCTTTACCCAATAAATTGGAGAGCTATCAGGGTGAACCCTTAATATTCCTTTAATTTCATGTGAGCCACATAGATCATAATCAAACATTTCATAAATAACCCATGTAGAATAAAAGAAATGGGTTTCATTTCAAGATCGTGAAGTTTTAAAAGTTCTTAAAAATAAGATCATTATGTCATTTATAACCCATGGAAATGGAGTGAGGGTTATATGTATGTAATTTCCAGAATCAAATATATCATATTTATATATTTATGAATACCCATAGAAACGAAATATTTTTTGGTATTCACATAAATAAAACAAGATAATTTACGGATAGAAAGAGATAGAAAGTTTGAGGTGAAATTTCTACAGCATAACGGCTATATAACATGGTTTTAGAAAACATTTAAAAGAGAGGGGAAAATGGTCACACACACATAAATAACTCATAATACAGTATGGGTACATAATAAGATCATGGTATGGATATTTTAATGACATACCACATGAAAAATAAATATGAAAGAAAAGAGAAGATGTGATTTCTTTTACGAGAAATTCGGAAGCCTAACAACGTCACTAAAAAATTATGAAAACAAATTGATGAGAGCAAAAAGGGTCTCTCATAAATTAGACACTAAATTGATAGTAATGAAAACATATAAGAACATACCCTCAACATAAATATATGGAAACTAGAAGGCACAACATAAAGAAAGTCATGGCTTAAAAGATGAGGGTGAAAGATTCCCTTACCTTGAAGATTTACTTCGAAAGCTTGAAGATTGGGACCTTGGGAGGCTTGAGGGAACCTTGGGAGGACTCCTTGGGAGGGAAAGATACCAGAACTTATTTGGGGTGGGTTTTTAAATGAAATGATTTAGGGAATGGCTTGGTATTTATAGGAGAAGTGAGGGGACATGTCATTAATTTCCAAGGGACACCTCATCGGTAGTATTGGAAAAACCATGGGCTTTCCCATGATATCTGCTCATGGTATTGGAAACTTGGGACACCTCATATCATATCTTACTATTCATAAGTCGACCAGAATGATTACATAATTATTACATCCTTAATGTTGTCATTAAACACCTAAAACTCAAAACTGTATTTTCACTATTCACCAAAAATTCAACTAGTTTAGAAAAATCCCAAAAATTCACCTTAACCTAATATCGATGCTCTGAATTCAAAAATTAACTCCATTTTATGTAAATAATTTTATAAATATTTTTAATTTAATTTTTAAATAAAAACACTATTCACTAAAAATTCAACTATTTTAGAAAAAACCCAAAACTTCACCGTAACCAAATATCGATGCTTTGATTTCAGAAATGAACTCCATTTTATGAAAATAATTTTCTTAATATTTTTAATTTAATTTTTAAATAAAACAATATTCACTTAAAAGAAAACCGATACTTAACTAATAATTTCTGAAACAATTATTTACTTATTTTATTGAATCACATTACCTAATCAAGGTGCCTAAAATATAATAATACTTTCTTAAGTGAGATTACCATACCATTTGATCACATTACTATTCATAAGCGTAAAATTACTATTCATAATTTACTATTCACCAAAAAATAAGTTGATCTTATTAGATTCTAAATTTCCTACTGAACAAAACTGTAGAAGACCATTTTTTGAAAATCATTACACACTATTAATTATTTAAGGTTTACATTAATATTTAAAATATCCTTTTTTTCCAAAAAAATCATCAATGATTTACATCCTATATTTATCTGAACATTTGAAATTCATAAACTTTACCAAGAAGAAATAAAAACTTTATTTATATCAAAGGATTACACAAAGTAGTTAAGGTCTCATTACATAGCCCCTTATAATACCAGCATAGGACCTAAGTGTAAGGTGTGCTAAGGTAGAAGAATCTTGGGGTGACTTGGCCAACATTTCCCAAGTAGTGACCTCTATCAACTTGAACTTCTCCCATAAGAGATTCCGTTCAAGCTTCAGATAATGGAGTTCGGCTTAGGCTTGGTCCAGAGAAAATCCTAGTGGTGCTACCTCCTTCCCAAGTTCTGTCAGATGTGCTTCAAATGGCCCGAGTCTACTAGATGAGGCCATTGAATCTTCTTTCTATATTAATTAACCAAGATCACTTGTATTTATAAAAAAAATTTTAATGTTAAGAGTTTAGCTTCTAATGGTCATATTGACCAACGGTCATATAACAGTCGAAACCCAATGGTATCATTTTATTATAATAACTTCGTTAATTAAAGAATATAGTTTTTTTGAGTATAAAATAAAATAACACACAAAATCAGGAAACAAAAAATTATTCAAAATTTCGGGTCGTTACAATCCCAGTGAGATCATGCCATTCATCCCAGCACTGCTCCTCATGGCACCCAAGTAGCTAACCATGCCTAAGACCCCACACAATCCATAAACATCCAACCAAGAGTATCCCTCTTGTGATGGGCCGCTAACCACGTGTAATACCCAGCATGTCTCCGGGTCATTGTCATTTGTGTACACCCCGATTCATCACCCCTTCGAACTACGTGGGTTTTGATCCCTATTGTCTACACAGGGTACGTAGGAAACCTCCAAGAGGTTCAATCCCCACCAATGGTAAAACTTGGTGTTCACCCATTCTAGGGTGCACACTCCCTGATCTGAACTCAATGGTGTTCAGACCATCCTTCATGGTGTGACAAATTCCCATTATGGTATACACCACCTCGAATCCGTCCTCATTGGGAATTCTGATCCATCCACCTGGTAAACACTCCTGGAAATCCCTCTTAGATATATTCCAATCTGATCTTTCTCTATGGTATGTTTTGATAACCCACATTACGTCTCCGTAAGACATTAAACCCGCATATTACCTTGTGTTAAACATGAGATTCCTGAGGAAAATCTCGGAAGACATGCCTTTGGTGTAACTGTCTCTTCTAGATGTTTAACCTGTAGTATACCCTGTGTTAAACATGGGAAGATGAGGAAAACCTCAGAGAAATGCCTCTAGAATAATATTCCCCATGACCGACGTCGGATGTCTCAAGTTTTTCACCTTGAGATGCCCTCTTATGAGGAAGAATACGTGTTCTCTAATGTCCATGCACCCAAATATTCCCCAACATGCTTGATATTGTCATCTACTCCAACCGAAGGTTGCTACCATGTCAGGACCCCGTGTAATTTCCTAATGGAAGTAGTTTAATTAACCAACATCCACAAAGATATGGCACCATGAATGTGATACACAAACCATGAATTAAATCTATAAGGGAGAATCGGACTTGGTGATGAGTTCTGAGGAGGAATCCATGGAAGGAAGAACCGACATTTCATCATCATGTTTCGATCAAGGAGCCAACATACCTGAACAAGAAATGTATTCCCCCCACCTATAGAAAGTAGGAATGTAGGGAAACAATCAACACATCATCGTCAGACGGATGTGCACCCTGATGAAAGTGTTGGAAACTATCTCTACATGCCAGTGGGAATGTGTAACTTCCCCTACAAAATACTCTCAAGCATTATCAACTCATGGCTCTCTAAATAAACTCCTTGATGGGTTTCACTAGAACAACATAGGTTTGTTGGAGGTCGGTCGATTCAAGGGGATATACCCTGACACAAGAAATTCTTAGAGACATTAATCTCAAAACTCATGGCTAAAATATGGAAATCAAAGTGGATATGAGTAAGTCCTATGACAGGATTGAATGAAGCTTCATTAATAGGGTGACTTCGAAGATGGGTTTCTATGACTAGTCTAAGGACCTCATTTTTAGATGTGTTAGAACTTTCTGTTTGGTTGTGTCTTTCATGGGGGAATCCTATGGTATTTTCAAAGATACCCGTGGTCTAAGGCAATGTGACCCACTTTCCCCTAAAATTTTCATCTTGATGTAGGAGACAATCAGTCGGCTGATCAATAAGAGAGTTTCTTCTGGACATATTCTCCCCTTTATTAGGAAAATAAATCTCTCATCTATCTCTCATCTGATGTTTGCAGATGACTCCTTCATTTTCACAAATGCTAGAAGGAGGTCGGCCCATGGGATCAACAAGGCTTTCGATGAATTCTGTTCCTAGAGTGGATAGATCATTAATAGATTTAAGAGGAACATTTAAATTTATGTTAAATGTGGAAGTAGTCAGGTATCTACTTTGTGAAATGAGATTAACATGCAGAAAGGATCCTTTCCTTTGGATTACCTTGATGCCCCAATTTCCTATAGAAGAACCTGAATTAAAGACTATGATCAGATAGTGAGTAGAATTACTAGTCATGTGCTAAATTGGAAGAGTCACTATCTATCCTTTTGTTTTCATATTACCCTTATCAATATCGTTCTATCTAGCATTCATGTCCATGCTCTATCGTTCATTAAAGTGCCGAAGGGGTTCATTGTTAAAATTGATAAAATACTGGCACGATTCATCTGGGATGGTTTATCTGAAAGCAAGAATCACTGGTCCTCATGGAAATGGATGGAAATACCTATCCACAAAGGAAGGATCAATGTTTGGAATCTTTCAGACAATATGAATTGTATAAATATGAGGCTAGCATGGGAAGTTGTGGAGGAGAGTACGCTCTGGGGAAGAATCATGTCTGCAAATGCTGCGGGCACTTCTGGGGGTGTCCATGGGTCCCCTTTCTAGGTGATGATCTCCTTGATCATTCCAACACTTCGTGGTTACTCTTGGTGGATTGTGGGAGAGTGAAACATAATTTTCTGGAATCACAATTGGGCGGGATCCTTTCTTAACTTCCCAGGGTGTCATGTCCCTCAGATTACATTCAAGGAGGCCAATATGCATCCTGGATTTATGCATGTCGTACTGGATAAAGATCAATGGGGAATTTTTGATCTCATCTGCATCAATTCAGAATAGGATAGGTGCATGTATAAACCCTCCACCTCAGGGTTCTTCACTTCAAAAGATTTTTGGAGGACCCTTTTTTCCTTAGGAGCAGCCAGATTGTTGGAATAGTATTGTATGGAGTAGGAAGATTCTAACCAAATATAACTTTCTGACTTGGATAATTAGGAATCAGGATATTCTGACCGATGAAAGGATCAAGAAGTTGGGTATCAATATCCCCTCCAAATTCCACTACTGTACAAGGCATCAAGAGGAGTCTGAGAATCACCTATATTTTTACTGTGAATGGGCTAAGGATATTTGGAGCTTCTTTGGCGATTTTTTGGCATTGCATTATACTGCTAATCTGGATGTAACTTTTCTGAAACATTGGTTCCTTGAAATGAATAACTCAGCTACGGAAAGACTTGTGAAGGAGCTCATTTTGAATGCAGCGTTTTGGTGTATCTAGCAAGCTAGAAACCGGACCAGGTATGAAGGCATTACCTCCTCTAATAGATCCATTATTGTGAGAACCTAGTCACTTCTTCTGGATATGGTTAATGGTATCAACAATTGGTGAGATGAACCTTCTCTGAGATGTTGGCAAAGTAGCATTTCCCTAGAAAATTCTAGTTGTAGAGGGAATAGAGGACAGTGGGTGCGATGGAATCCTCCTTCTTCTGGTCTCAAGATCAATGTGGAAGGCTCGTGCAAGGAGGGGATCATCTATGGCGGAGGTGTGGTTCGAGATTTTAGGGACAGCATCCTTCTTGAGTTTTCTACTTTCTATGGAAAAAGTATGTCTATACAAGAGGAAGCTAAAGCGATGTTAATAGGTTTGTAGTTATGCCAATAGGAAAATATGGATCTCTTTTAGGTGGAGACTGATTCTAAGATTATACATGACTCTATGCATGGCAATGTTTTCAATCCATGGTCGATTGTTTACATCATCATAAAATTGAAATCCATTCTTAGAAATAACACTTCGGTGGTGCACACCTGGAGGGAAGAGAACAGGGTTGCAGATCATCTCGCATCCATGGCAGTTACGGATCAAGGCCCCAGTATTATTTGCCTCCCTAGCTCCCTCTTTTTGAAACCTGAAGGGGTGAATCTGATTAGAGGCGATGAGCTTGGTCTTTATTACTTTAGACCCCTTAGATCTTTCTTGGGTTTTTTGGACCTTTGGAGCTTTTTGTTTTTGGTAAGTGGTAATTTTTCCCTTTATAATAAAAATTTATCATTGATGGAGGCCAGATTCTCAAGATATGGCCCAAATATAGAAGGGTGGTCCAATTTGTCCTATCCATAATTTCTTTATATTATCGACATCTTTTTGGCCTATAGATGGATAAATTTGGATCTCTGGTATTCTGGATAATTGTATCCATCATGGTTTTTAAATCTCCCACCAAATTTCAGCCTAATTAGATGCAATAATTATACATAGTAGATAAATAATTTCATAAGAGTTCTTGATCTCTAAGACAGTTTGTTTGTTTTACTTGAATTATATTGTGGGCTCCCCAAATTACTTCCTCTTATAGTGTAATCATTAAAAAAAGTAAAATTTCTCTATTTAAAATTTATAAAATTTTAATTATTTAATTAAAAACGAATTTAATTTTTTTATTATATTTTTAATTTTTAATAGAAAACCAGTTTAAAATAGTGGTGTAAGGGTGGAAATAAATACTGAATCGCTATACAGTCACACCCCCAACTTAAACATTTGAACTTCTGGGAAAAGTAACATTTAAAAAAAATAATCATGTATATATTACCAAATTCATGAATATTTAACATTCAATGAAAATTTAATTAATTATAGAAATGTAATCAAAGAAAAAACCACACTAAGAAGTTATTCCCACTGATAATGGGAAAATATGTCTCATAAAAAATATCATAATGAAATTCAAGGAGATGTATGATACCAATATGATCAAGAAATTAAAAATTAAACCCTACCACTAACTCTCCACATGTGTGTGTAAAAATCATATCATGCTAGTCTTTTAAGTTTCTATGATGTAAATATAGATTATTTTTAAAAAATTCTATTTACCTGATTCATTCCACTGAACCTGCCCTATATCCCTTGCAATAAAATTTCAAGAACCATTCACTTATGAATTCAAAAATGTCAAAACATAGTCTCTCTTCCTAGATATACCCATATTTTTCACATTTCATCACTCTCCTCATTATTATTTTTTAGAATTTGTTTTTTTTGTTTTTTCGTGTGTACAACAGTCAGATAACATGTACACACACATATGTCAATCTAGTACAGTAATGAAACATAACAGATAAGGAATAAATTAACGGAAAAATCATTTTATAAATCTTAAAAATATTAAACTAACTTATATTACTTTCTATTAAGTAATAAATATTCACAATTCATTTTTTTGTGAAACAATGTGTGGAGGTATTAAGTGGCAAAATTTTCCCAAAAACTACTAACATGATGAGTATCTATCATATCAAAGGATTCCTATAGATAAAAACTTTTATATCATTAATATTAAACCAATTTTCTAAAAATCACTCCCCAATGTTAAACTCATACAAAAGTTCATTCAATAATTAAGAAAAAATTTCATTAATTGTTAAAACAATAAAAAATAAGGAATTTTGATATGAATTTTTAGTAATTTCAATGATTTGGTGGAAATAAGAGGGGGGGGGAGGGGGTTAATGAAATAGATAATAAAAAACAATATGAAAAATGATATTGCCTCCACAAAAACAGTTCCAAAATTTGATTGTGTTGTCGAGCGTGTCAAATTAGATGTTTAGTTTTACTGGAATTTCTATTGTATTGTAAGAACCCTAGGTTATATATCAATGGAGACTTAGAAAATTAATATAAAATTAAGGTTTTTATTATTAAAATAAAACAGTAATGGTATTTTATAAAACTTGGGGTTTTTTATTTTAAAACATAACTTGACACTATATTATTAAGTGAGAGAAATTTGTTTTGATAAATTGTGACCAATCCAGGTGAGAGTCCCTTGATGATCATTCATCATCGCTCTCAAGGGACATGGAAAATATCACCAATTATTTGATTTATAAACAGATAAACTAGTATTTTATGTGAGTTATTATTATTTTAACAACTTGGATTCGATTGGTCAAAAATATTGATTACCAGTGATGGCTCAAAATAAACAAAATTGCATCAATGTAAACATAGAACACAATCAAGGAATCACATCAACAATATGATGGGATAACCAGATTTGTATCAATGATTAAATTGTACAAAATAAAATAACATTAATATTCATGGGTTAAAGATTTTTTATTTTATCAACAATCATAAATATCGATAGACTCATAAAATGGAAGGGGTGAGAAAAGAGACAAACATGTTCAAGTTATCACTAGATATGGGTTATGTATGAAAACATGGGGATTATTGTTCTCATGATTTTATTTGATAATAAAAGAATAAAACAAATTAAAAAGGTACAAATGAATAACAATATTCTACAAACATGAAAATTTAACCACCTTCCAAATATTACAAGAGTGGAGCTTGAGATTACAACAATGGAAACCCCCTGAATTGATCCCTAAGAGGTTTAGAAGTACATGATGTATAATATGAATAAAATGGATGGATGGAGATATAAAATTCTACTAAACATTACTCCTAGTCATGAAACATCATTTAATGGGGTTGAGGGGTGTTTTAATGGGAAAATACATAACCATTTCCACAAAATAAGTCAAGTTCCTAAGGGACATGGTCACTATTCATGGTATATTTTTTCTCCTTATTTATACAAATGGTTGATTGAAGAAAAAGGGTTAAAATGTATTTAAATTATATTAATAGGTGTAACTTCCAGTTATCTATCCAATAAAGATATAATCATCCCAATTAGATATCCGAGGATCTAGTTATGGCCTAAATACATAAGTGTGGTCCAATATGGCCCACCTGGAATTTCTTCACATTTTCGACGTCTTTTGGGCCTCCGAATGGATGAATTGGGATCTATGGTTTTCTAGAGAAATATATCCCACATAGTTTTTAACTCTACGACCAATTTTCATCCCAATTTAATGCATTCATTTTCCACATTAGATATTTAATTCCATAATAGTGCTTAGTCTCTTGCGTAGTTCAGTCTGTTTTGCTCGAATTCCACTGTGGGATCTACAAATAACCTCCTCCTACAATGTAGTCATTAAAAAAAGTAAAATTTAACTATTTAAAATTGATAAACATTAAATTATTTAATCAATCATGATGTGAAATGTTTTATTATATTTTTAATACAAAACAATTTTAAAACAATGGTGTAAGGGTGAAAATAAATAGTGAATCACTATACGACCAATCAATATTCAAAAACCAAATCACTTACCTATGTTATTAAACAAGATCATATATCCAAGGTAATTAGTAATTATTATTTATATTCACCTAATTAATCATCCAATAATAATTGTAAAGTAATATACTTCCATTATCATTATTTACAAAGAGAACATCTGACAGCCTTTATGATATGATTGGATAAATCAAACCCTTGATTTAAAGATCCTTTAACTATATATTTAATTAAATGAACTAATAAGGATCCATTTGATAATATAGAAAGGAAATGAGGGTCATGCCGAGGAGTGAATAAATAGAGAATTACACCTCCCACTAGGGTGGAAACTAGATAAATCATCCATGAAAAACTCAGGATACACAACCATAGGAAACTCACTATTTAAACATTATTCAACAACATAAAAAATAAAACTAGATATCTAACATGAAATCGATCCAATACTTGGAATAATGGGTCTTTCCCTATATAATTACTTGGATGGTGTGCTTGTTTATATGAAGATAAAGGAATAGAACCTTCCAATGTTATTAGTCAATAAGATATTTATAGCTAACAATCCTATCCGTACCAAATATAAGTTCAAATATATCAAAATCAGGAACTATAAAATGCCACATGATTTGAAAATTGAAATCCATCACACGAAATACAAAGAAATTAAATCCCCACTATATATTATTTCTTAAAGGAGTATAAAGAACCATCATATACTATATCATCTCAGACTCTAGTGCCATTGTATTAATGAGTTTAGATTAGATAAAATAATTAGATGTATCTATATTAAATAAATCCAGGACCATATATGTTTAAATAAAAACCATAATTTTAATGGTTTATTTTTTGTGTCAAAATCCTCAGCCATAAGCTCTACTTCATATATAAACCTAGATTCAGAAAAACTCTAAGACTTCATAGCAGAATGAAAACCCACATTCACTTGAGTAAGACACCATTCTCTCTTAAATTCATATAACTACACCTAATATCCAATGGTATAAAATAAAAATCCTTGATCTAAATTTTTCTCTCAAACCCATAAAAAACCATAAATCCTTGAGATATTCATTAGTGATAAACTTAGGGGAAATGTGGATGAACTTTGAAAATTTAGTGGCATATTCTATTCTGAAATGAGTCCCTTGATTCCATTGAACTTATCCCAAGTGAGATACTTATGTATCTTGGACAATACTAGGAATAATAAAACAACCATAATTTTTGGTTTTAGGGGTTTTACTATGTTTTATTAAGTTATTAAATGACTGGGTTTGGTTATTGGTAGTTTTTGGAAGGTTTCTGGTGGTTTTGGAAGTGTTTTTGAGGGTTCACAGTTTCTTAATCATCAGAGGAAACCATGTGGTTTCCCTAGGTAACTGTGCAAGGTAGATAGGGGACCTATTATGAGGATCATGGTTGGAGTATGTTTTGGTAAATCATACTTTAACAGCGTGACATTGAATTTTTTTGGACATTGTTAATTCAAACTATTAGCGCATGATTTTCCAAACCATGTGGAAAAACCATGAAAGTCATTAAAGAAGTTATGAAAATTATATTTTAAACCCAATATGTATCTTAAAATGATCATTATTACTTATATTGATATTTATATTGAACTAGAGGTTTCCTCTATTTTATTTTGGAAATTATTTTCACTCTAAAGCCTGAAGACTTAAAATATTGGAGTGTTGGTCCTAGGAATTAATGGCACAGATCCTATTTCATCTTTTCACCTTTCTAATTCTTATTTTATCTTGTGAGGAACCCTATTTTTGGGTTTATATTCCCTTATATAGTAGTTTGGGTATTTTTCGATTGGTATTTTGTTATAAATACATTTAGGAGGCCTCTTAGATCCCTAATCTATAAGGGTATGGTGTCATTTTTTCTTGGATACCATATTTTAGGTAATTAGCTCAAAATTATATAATTTTTTTAAGATCATAGTTTTTTATTGTTTTAAGTTAAATTATTTTCTTATAATATGATAAGTTATTGAAAACATATGGTTGAATAGCCTCTTTTTGATTTTTTTTATCAAATGCTGTGGGTGACACCCATAACATGTTTGATAAAATTCCCATTTTATGACTTGGTCTTAAATTGATTATTTTTTAATGTTATGAACATGTAATTTTCATGAGTTAAATGTTTTTATCAATGTATATTGATTTAGGGTCTTTTTGACAAGTACTTGTCTATTGTTTCAATTTAGGGGCACTTGGAGTACATGTGTTGAGTTTATATTCATAACATATAAAAGGAGGGATTTTTGGTTAAGACTTGGTGAAAGACATCAGAGTTAGGGAACACTCTATTATACCACCATGTGATAACTTCGGTTTGGAGGAATGAGTTTCTACTCATTAGTTGGTCTATTCAGTTAGGCTATTTTTAACAGGAAATGCTTTGGGTGGGTATGTTGCATGGGTTTTACATACATTGGATGGGTGTTTAGATTATAATATGTGTTATCTCATGGGATTGATTGAATTAAAATGAAATTTTGATTTTTTGTGAGTTTCTTATATGGTTTTATTAGATTATTTATTTTTATTTTTATTCTCTCATGTTTTATATAAATGACAGCAAAAGTGACATGTGTGGAAATCTAAAGTAAAATTTCCTATCAAGTAGATAAAACCATACCTTAGTATGAATCCCAGTTTATATGAAGTTATCATTATATATAATAAATATAAGGGGATGACATCTTACATACTAAAAGGATATATTGATGATCTGGATTAGGATGAAACTGGGAGCTTGGTGGTATTTATCATGTGGATCATGGGAGTGTGCATATGGGTATCATTCCTTCCTTTTTTAGGTATATAAGTTTTATTTTCATTGTACTACTTTCAACCAATGAAATATTATTATTAATATTTTTTTTATATATGTATATATGAATTTGAATTTATTTATGCATCATGTATTATACATTGTCTTTGAGATGTCTCTTGTAAGTTGTTGTGTATGTAGGGGAAAATGATTCCCCACATTTTGGTAATGAAAATTATTTTCAAATCTATTTTACCTGTTTCTAAATTCTTGAAATGATTTAATGCATTTCATTTGAATTTTATTTAGAAAATTTATTGTTTAATGAAAAAATTATCAATATTTTGGGAACTTGAGAACTTTTCATGTGGTTTAATATGGAACGTTTTCATGTGATAAAGTAGTGGTTGGACACATTATAGTGGTTTACTGGAATTTATAGTACTATATTACTATTCCATGGATAGATTTGGATTAATATTTTCTTGGTGAATTTGTGGTGTTGGTTGTGGTTGGTGTGCTCGTTATACTTGTTATGTTGGTTTTTCTTGTATATTGTCTTGTGTTTTTTGTGATAATAAGGATATATGTTATTTTTATATGGTCAAAATGATAACCAAAAAGGGAAATAAGGATTTAATGTGGTGATGAGGTCTCATGGTACAATAATCTTGATAACAAATGGTTAATATGATATTCTCATATCTAGATTAGTCACTATACTCAATTACCATTGACATAGTCTAACTTTGGTGGAATTTTTTTATCTTAGAAGTGTCTTTTCTATAATATATGGAATGCATTGTTTTGAAGTATTCAATATCATATCGATCGATACACCTAGTGATTCATCCTCACAACATATGAGGGTGTTTTTTATCTCTTTCATAGGGATGCAACATAAATATTGTAGGGGGAAACACTTTATGAGTAGAGATGAGAACTATATCTTATCCTTCACTGGCTATATTGTATGAATTAATAGTCCTGTTGGGAGGGGGATTGAGAAATAAGGTTCACCTTCTTTTTTAAGAACCATCCTCACTTTAATTTCATAGTTTAATGTATTTTTTTAGGAGTATTTTTAAGATATGAAACCTAATTTTATGTTTTCTGGGGTATGGGTGAGTGCATAGTCATGTACCAAGATTTATCAATGAGTGAACATATTTCTTAGATACCTTGACATATATTTCCCTCTGTATTGAGTGATTTTTTTTTCTAATTTATTATTTGTGTCGTCTCATGCCTTGTATCTCCAAAGAGTACTTTAACTAGGTTTAATAGTTCTTAATTAATTGGGTAGTGGATGTATTATCATGTAAGTCTCTAGGTGTTTTATGAGATAAATCATAAACATAAATTTGGGTCATATGAATCAAGTTGATTCCATGGTTTTTTGTTGGTCATATTTTATTATTTATTTGAGTGACTTATCCTTAGGAAGTTTAGTAAGGGAAATTTTGAAGGACTTATCATTAGGTTAAACCTTAATGCAGGGGAACCGTCGATGGGTTTGTCGATAATGAAAATTCTCTCTTGATTTTTGGTATCCAATTCTAGTCCTTCCAGATGCCAGAATAGTTTTAAGTGGGTTTTTTCATTCAGATATTAGGATGGTAGTGAATGTTGAACATTGTCCAGTGGGAATGTTGTGACCATTTCTTATACCTTCCAGCAGTTGTACTTAATTCATATGGACTTTGTAATAATTATGAATTAAGAAGCATGATTTCATAATTTTTTTTACTTGACCAACTCATTATGTTAGTGTGTTTCATTCTAATTCTGGGGGATATAATCTCAAGAATATTTCATTAAGTTTTCTATATTGAAATAATTATATTCACATGGTGTACTAATTTCTATAGTATCTCATAAAGACTTTAGTTCTCCCATCTCGATATTTTTTTTAAGATTCTTCATATAGCCCAATTTATATCATTGTATTATCATATGTTTTTATATCTAGTTTCCCAATCTCATTTTTCATTGTTTTACATTATCATTGGTATAAAGAGATCATGTGTTCTTTTGGGTATTTTTATGAATAGGGAGATTTTTCTGGTAATAAAGGATAGTTAGGACATTTATGCATTATAAATATTTGGTTTGTCAAGCACATTTTTTAGGTTTCATATAAATATATATTACCCTTCAATTTTCATATTTCATGACTACCACACATATATTAACTCTAGAGGTATGATCCTAACTCATTATTGTAGGTGTTCCGATAGTTTTTTCTCTTTAGTCATATGTTCCATTGGGATCTATCCAAGTATAATATATTGGATTGGGAATAAAAATATCATGAGATATTGATGTTTATTTTAGGTATGTTTGAGGTAGTATAATTTTTGGGTATCTCGATAATTGTGGGAGTGGGAAACTATTATAATAGACTAATGGATCAAGCTTTTTTCTGGACACCACAAACTTCTAGAATTTTAAAATTTAAAGAATAATTGTGGGGACAATTTAACACCCCTATTTTGTGAAATTAAGATTTTTTTTTATTAAGTTATAAAATGAGTGGGTTTGGTTTTAATAAGTTTTTAGAAGATTTAGAGAGGTTTTGGATGTATTAAAGAGGGTACACAGTTTGTTTATAATTAGGAAAAATTATATAGTTTCCACATATAATAGTAAAATGTGGAAAGGGTACCTAGGGGAGGCTCATGGTTAGTACATGGATTAGGTAAACTATGTGGTAACTGTATGGATTCAATTTTTTGGATAATATCAATTCCTATGGTTAACACAGGGTTTTCTAAACAGTGTGGCCAAATCATGCAAATCATAAAGGATTTTCAAAAAAATAGATTCTAAACCCAACTAATCCCCTAAATATGACTTATTTCTCTTATTTCAAGGGATATCAAACCAAAGGGTTACTCTAGGTAATTTGTGTGTCTCTCTTTACACCATAACCTAATCACTTTTAATCTTTAAGTGTTTTTCTTAAGAATAAAGGTATGTTTCCCGTTTCAACTATTATTCTTTTCATTTCTCATTTTATCTTTGGATGAACACTAGTTTGGTGCTAAGATGACCAAATATAATGGCTGTGATATGTTTTTGTTGGGATTTTGTTAGGAATCGACATAATAGATTTTCTAAATCCTCGATCAATGAGGTAATGGAGTGATTTAATCTTAGATACTATTTTTAAGGTAGGCAGATTCACAATTATTCTACTTTTGTAGTAATGTAATGTCTTATTGTTTTAGTTTAAATGATTTTTATGAACTATGATAAATGATTGTGAAAACCATGGTTTAAAAACCATTTTGTGAAAAATTGTTTTAAGAAAGGTTGTGGGAGACTACCAAAATATATTTGATAAAATTACCAATATATGATTTGGTTTTAAAGTGATGATTTTAGAATGCCATGAAAATGGAATTGGAATGAGTTACATGTGTTCATAAATGAATATGTTTTTAGGGAATGTTTGATATGTACATTGATATCATGCTAATTTCAGACCATTTTGGATTTTATGGTTTGGGTTTGAATTCTTGACATACATATACATTGACTTTTTGGTTCAGATGTGGTTGCTGGTGTTGATTTGGGGAACACTTAATTATACCGCTAGGTGATAAATTGTGTCTGGAGGAACAAGTTTCTATTCTTCACTTGGTATATTTAGTTAGGACCATTTTAATAATAAATGCATTGGGTGGTTGAATTTCAATGTTGTTTCATACATGACATGGGTGTGTGGGTTATAATGTGATTTACTTCCGGGGAATAATGGACTTAAAATAAAATATGGATTTTAGTATGAATTGTTTATATGGATGTCTTGGTTTATTTATTGTATTTTTCATCTCTTACATTTTATATTAACTTGATCTAACTTGTTCTTCTTTAAGTGGTGAGTGTGGGAATCCTTTGGAATATCTCCTGCTGAGTCAATATACTCCCCCAACATATGAATCTCAATGCATATACAATCATATTTCTTTATAATATAAGGGTAAGGACCTCTTATATGATAGGAGTATTTATTGATGTTTTGGATTAGAATGGATCTAGGAGCATGGTGGTAGTTTTCATGTAGAGTTTGGGTGTTTTCCATGTGGGCACCATGCCTTCCTTCTTGGGTTTGTTAGTCCTATTATCATTGTACTACATTTTACTACTACACTCTGATTTTTTTTTATATATTTGATATTGGTCTTGTGTTTATTCATGAATCATGAATTAAACAATGTCTTGGAGATGTATCTTTCATGTTATTATGTATTTAAGCTAAAATCATCCACCATGATTTGGTAATTCCCATGGTATTTATTTTTATCCTTTAGTGTCTAGGATATGTCACCTAAGTTTATTGGTATCTTGGTATTGCTCAAGTAAATGGGGTAGGGTTGGGGAGTTATAGATCCCCACCATTTACAGCTTGGTCTCTCCAGTATAAACATGGAAACACTAACCTATTAATCCTTATAGGTCCAAAGAAAAGGAAATAAGTGCTCAATTATTCCCTCAATTATTAATATTCCTAATTTCTCTCCAAGGAATACTGGTGGGTTTATATCCATAATATTCAAAAAATAGTCCACCCCTCTATCTTCATCTCTCTCACCTTCCTGACCTATATATTGAAGTGTCCTGATTCCCAACTAGATGAGAATAAGGTCCACATGAGGGGTAACATACAATGTATTCTTCATAGCCTACTCTTTATGATTCACTAAGTTCATTATAGGAGGAATTATCTTCAAAACATGAAATGTAAAACTCCATCAACACATAATTAAACTCTAAATAGAATTGATAAAACATAAATGTTTACCAAATAGCTTATAAATAAGTAGTAATGAAAAGAAAAACAATTTCAAATACTAAAGGGGTGAAAAAATTTAAATTTTCAATATTTTTTCACTATGCACAATTTGGACACATGGTTTGGGAGATGGTGTAATAACCATGTGAGTGACATTGAGAAGGTTTCTAGATTCGGAAGTATAGATACCACATAGTTTTCAGACCATTCATCTTTGGTTTCCTCCTTTCCAACTCATAAATTATAAATTCTAAAATAACTCATGTAATTAACTTGAAATGCATGATAAAAATGAATCACATTATATCATATGAAAATGTCTAAGAATAAAGCTCAATTTAAGATATAATTCTCAAAAACTAATGGTAAATTGAGTCACAACATGAAGAATATTTGTCCAAAAACTTCCCATAGTCACTCATTAGGTTATGACGGTCCTATCTTTATAATTCTAATGCCCCCAAATATCAAGTTGTATCTAATTATATTTTACAATTAATTGACCCAATACAATATGAAACATCACCTAGGTTATCCCGCCATAAGGCCTAAATGACATTCCGAATCATCATAGGATAATAATATGCAATAAGGGTGTCAAATAAAACCACTAGGAACCATTTCACACCTAAAATACCATATAACACATCACAGACTCCACCCAGAAATTTGAAATTATGTATACATACCTTGGACATCCATGCACATAATTAAGTAGTTTAAACCCAAAAAATAGATAATAATGCTATGAAAACAACTAAATATCCAAAAATCACTTTATAAAAAATATTTAAGTGATATAAAACAACATATATAGACATAAATTTAAAATAAATATAATTCCAAAGTAGTAGATACATAACCAACCCAAAAGATAAATATTTACACGAGGATCCCGAAAATGATCTACATGATCCAAATCCTCATGAACCATAATTACCATCAATCATCCTATCACCTAGGAAGAAGAAAGAGTCAATTAGTACCACCAAAATATGGGAATCTCTTCTATTAAACAAAATTATATAGAATAAATTCTACATACACACAAAGAATATATGTATAATGTGACACTACTGGAAAACAACGCTATCCCCACGGTTCAAAACCGTGGGTATAGCCCCCAAAACCGTGGGTATAGGCTATACCCACGGTTTTGGGAACCATGGGCTGGAATGGCGTCGGGATAGGGGGTTCGGGCTATACCCACGGTTTGTAGAAACCGTGGGAATAGAATAGCCACAGCGTGGCAAGTGCGTGGCCACGCTGGCACCACTTTGACCCCATGGTTTGAAAACCGTGGGGATATATAATCTTCAAAAACAAGAAGCCAGGGGGTTTTGAACCCCGGTCTCGCGCGCTGTGGGGCGAACTCACCTTTTTATCTGGCCAACCGAGCTATTAATTTTATGTTATATCATTATATATATCAGCGCATATATACTAATATTAAATATTTTAATTTTAAAAAAAGATGCGGTGATACTGCTGCGCCCGCTGGGAATCGAACCCGCATTACTGCAAACCCGCGGCCGCGCCCCATCAAATAACCAACCGAGCTATAATTTTAATCTGTTATATTTATATACATCCTTTTATATATATTAATACGTAGTGTATAAATTCAAAAAAAATGACCCCGCCGAGACTCGAAGACAGAATCGATAACCGCGACTCGCGCCGGTAACCCGGCCACGGACCAACTCAGCTCTAAGGACATTTGAAATTTATATTTTTATTTATATAAATATATTATTTTAACCGTGAAAAAATACCTCCCCGCCAAATTTGTTTGGGTGTCCCACCTAATTTTCTTTTCCCGCCTTATGGCGGGAAATCTATGCCCACGGTTCTTTAAAACCGTGGGTATAGGTCTTCAAAAAAGAATACCCTAATGCCCACGGTTTTGAAGAACCGTGGGTATAGGTCATCCAAAAAAATTCTATACCCACGGTTTGGCCAAAACCGTGGGTATAGGTCATAAAAAAAGAATACCCCAATGCCCACGGTTTGGAAAACCGTGGGTATTGGTCTTTAAAAATAACCTATACCCACAGTTTTGACAAAACCGTGGGTATAGGTCCCCATATTAGTCCTATACCCACGGTTTTAAAAAACCGTGGGTATAGGTGTACCCTATACCCACGGTTTTTTGCAAAACCGTGGGTATAGCCCTGTTTTCCAGTAGTGTGAGGAAAAATATTAGCAGGAAACCACAATGAATCTACATAATATCTTTCATAATGAAATCCATTAACACTAGTTTCAAAATATTATTTTAGAAATAGTATTTTTCAGAAATATCTTTTTGTTTCCCAAAAACAAGAATTTATGAATCCATTTCATATGTGTTTGGTTTTAGTAAAATCAACCAAATATTATAAGTAAATGAGAAAATGGAAAGTGTAAAAGATATCCAATAGAAATATAATTTAAACATCAAGTATCAATGTGAGTAAAAATATATATAAAAAATTCATCACATTTGATCTAACTATTGAGACACATAAAAAAATAAAGTGGTATCCAAGGACCTCACTCTTAGAAAATTGATCATACCTATGTGAACCTAGAAGAAACCTAACACTAAATTACCCTTTTGGCCTCTTTTGGTGACATACCTTATCCGGGACATGAAATAAATGGGGGTGTTATTTAGTGAAAGAAATATAAATTAGTGTACCATTAACCCAAATTACCCAAATAATTAACCAAGGTTCCTATGTGTAACTCATCAATAATAAATTCTGAAAACATAAATAACATCATGTAATCACCTCAAGATGCATATTAAACTTACTAATATAAGTGATTGATAAGATATTAAATATCCACATTATACAATCACATATAAAAATAAGACTTTATATGAAAATAAGGATTATCAATAAAAGAAACAACATTCAAAATGTAATCTTATTTAAAAACCTATTTTGAAAACCCAATTGGAATCAAAATTATCTTCAAAACATTTTATCACAAATCTAATAGGCCTAAAATTGGTTTTAGAATAAACACCATGTGAAGGTCCTAAAAAACCTTCAATTTATCCAGTTAAAAGTCAATAAAAAAATAAAAATATAAAAATTAGTCCTTAAAAACTCATTTTAATTGTAATATGGTGAGGGAATCCATAGAATACTCATGTACCAAAGGTATACTAAGGAAAATATTCATTATTTAGGGACTCCAACCTCAGACTTCATGCAACCTATTTGACTTCTTTAAAAACCAATACATTGAAAATAAAGGGATCCATAAGACCCTAAATTCTATAAAAACTAACCACACATCCATCCCTATCTATAATATTGGCCACCAAGTCTTATGAGGGAAATAAAACAAGAAATAAATAGAATAACAAGAGACTAGGAGAGGAGAAAAAAAAAGAAGAAATCAAGAGTTACTTAGAAGTATTTCATGTGATTATATGTAATATCACCAAATAAGTTGAGGATATGATACCCACAATTGAGAGAGAGGTTTAGGTCGACCTAATTTGATAGGAGCTAGCCTATTGGTGCCCCAACTGCGCCCATAGTAAATTGAGTGTTCCACTCAAAGCTCAAATCCAATTGATAGGGACCGATGCCTGATAGAGATAATATTTTCATCATTAATAATATGTTTTTCAATGATTTAATACCTTGAAATTAATTAAATTTATATTACTTTTATTATTTTAGTATTTTTGGTAAATTTTGAGATAAAATGTGAAATTAATTCTGAAATTTTAATAGTTTTATTTCAATTTTATATTTCAAGATTAACTCTTAAAATTTTGATCTAATTGGAGTGAGGTTTTTTGGATTCCTTTATTCTGGGGATGAAACTTATTTTTCTGTACCCAGAGCTAATTCAAAATCCACAGGCCTAAAAACAATAATAAAGTTAAAAAATATTTCTGTCCGATAGAATGGACTCCACCTCAGTAATTCAGATATAACGCGGTCTAAATACCTCCAAATGAGGTGATTATATATGTAATTTAAGGAGTACTAAAATAATCATTTTCATATTAAACTTTATAGATTATTTATCTCATTAAGGTATCCATTTAATGTTCCAAAGTGGTGGATGTTGAAGGGAATCTTCGGTCGAAAACATGTTCTTGAGTAATTATGATTTGTCCTTCAATAAAATTTTCCAATGAAGTTGATATTTTGTGGAAGTATGGAAAATATAGATAGAAAAAACATTTATGAAGGAAAAATTCATATAATAATCCATTTATTATATTAAATAAGCTCAATCATTTAGTGGATAAAAATTTGAGGGAAACTTTTACACCCCTCAACCCTATAAATATATGAATCCATTTGCATTCAAAGGTGTTGAAGAAGAATAAATTGAGGATATACTAAGGGATTATAATCTTGAATTACTATGTATTTTCTATTTTCTATTTTATTAGTTTCATAATTCTATCTTCTCCCCCTTTCAACACTATTACCCTTCACATGGAGGGGTTAAAAGTTTAGGTGATTGGGGAAGGGAATTTTTTCCTTTTTTAATGTCATATTATTGTGCTTTAATTTAAAAATATCTTTTTATATTAACTGGTTAATTTTTTAAGTGGTTCCAAATTCTCTTAATGTGAATGTATTTTGGGTTTTGGTGTCATTTAATGTTTACAACTATGGTAGATGTTGTTTAATATCCCTCTGCCTAGTGCAGTTTGTTTCTACCAAGCAGGCTATGTTATGTGGTGTAAATTCTTAATGAGGATTTTCCTTAGTAGTTTGGGTATGTATACTAATTTTCATGAATATAGGAGTTGTTTCCATTTCTTCCTTTTTCCAAGGGCGGTTAAAAACTTGATTGACGAGTCATTTATTTATCATTCAATACAATGAGATGGGGAATGATTTTTATAACCATGAAGAAATTTAAAAAGGTGATCTTTTCCTAACCCCATCACCTTCTTCATAAATTGGTGTTTATCCATTATTTTATTTCATTATTTATTTTTAAAATCAAATAATTTCAAAAACAAACTCCTCTTATTTCTCAAATTTTAAGTGAAAAATGTGATTGTTGTATGATACTCTCTAGGAAAAACCTTGGTTAACCACTTTACTTCATTTTTAACTTAGGAAATAATTTTTTTTTGTCACACCCCATGAAAGTAATGTGTCAAAAATTGGCTCTGTTTCATTGGAGGCGGTTCCAATAATCGTTTTTTAATTACATGACTATAACTACAAACACTGACCCTTTCCACCAAGATCGCTAAATTTAAATAGACTTTTTGTGTAGACTTAGAAACCTTAATTTGTAAAATGAATTTTAGGATATTTATCTTTAAGTCTCTAGTGAAACTTCAAGTTTTTACTCTGATCCTGTCATCATTGCTAGAAATCAGAATAAAACCCTTATAGACCTCTATAAACCACAGTTCCATAATAAAAAAAATAAAATTTCCATAAAAAAATACAAAATGTTTTTTAAATCAAACCCAAAATAATACCATTACTTCCAAAATTTAATGGATTGATAGGAAAATACCCAAACAAACATATTAATGAGATCATGTATGTATTCTCTACTTTAAGACCCCAGGGAGTAGTTGATGATAAGTTAATGTGGATGGAATTCCCTATTTCATTGGAAGGTGATGCAAAAGAATGGTTGTGTAGCTTAAAACGTGGAGATGTGAATTATTGGAATTACTTAGTGAGGCGATTCATGAAAATATTTGTCTACACCTCCAGAAGAAGGACCATTATAAAGTAAACCTTTACCATTAGATAGTCATCTTAAGAAACCCTTTACGAGTATTCAAAAATATTTAAGAATATTTGTGTCAGTTTACCACATCAGTAAATTGAGGAGAATCACTTTTTTGTCTTATTTTATCAAGGATTACTTGAAAATATAATAAACCTTCATGATGAATTATCTAGAGGTTCATTGATTGAAAATTTACCAGAAGAGGCCCATAGGTTGATTGATTAGGTTTCATATAACTCTCAACATTTTGGTACAAGAGGTACTAAAATAAAATGTATTTATGAGTTAACAACTTCCCATCCATCAATCTTATTAGAAAATAAGATTGTAGAGAAAATTAGTTTAGTGAGATAGATGGACTGCAAACAAGTAAGTGAACAAGAAGCACCGATTAAGGTTTATGGAATATGCTCATCACTTGATCATTTCACTGAACATTTTGATGAAATACCAATAATGGAAAGTTTTGAAGCAACATTTCAGCTTAGGTAAATCGAAAAAAATAAAGTATGGATAGATCCTAACCAAATATAATTTGGATTTGTAAATATGTATAATCAAACTAGACCCCCAAACCAAAACAAGTTCCAAAACCAACCCCCATTCCAGCAACAATTTGAAAACCCACCACCATGTCAAAAAAATAAATCTTATAACCAGATTTATTAACAAAAACTAACCACTTTACAAAGATCCTATGAGAAACTATACAGTAGTACACAAACTAATGTGAAACAACTAAAATCTAATGGTTTATTGCCTATAGGATAAGTTTGATAAGCTATAAAACAAAGTGGGAAGCCTTGATTTTTTTTCAAAAACTAAAGAAAACTACCAGCTCAAATGGTTCGAAACTCAAAGGATAATGTCAACAAGATAAAAAATATGTGGAAAATAAATCACTCCACCATCAACCCATGAAGTTTAAATAAGACCATCTGTGCTGAGGGAAAATGGAGTTTGGAATTCTGAAATTTTGTTAAAATACACCAAGAAGATTAAAATAAAGAGGGGGAGGAGAATGATAGGCTGGAGATGAAGATATAATAAACAACATTATGATTACATCAAATGGAGATGGAATACTTACCTCCACCAATTCCATCAAGTATGATATAATCAAAGAGATTACAAGAAGTAACACTTCAAAAATAAATTCTGGACACCTTCTAGAAAGTATTAATTACCACCCCTTCTTGAGGAACTCAAAAAAATTACAAGGTATGATAAATATTTTAAATATAATTACAACATGAATTTTAAACTTCAAGGTAATGATAGGATCAACTTGGGAAGAAGTGTATCAGCCCTTATCACACCAAAGTTTCCGACCAAATGTTAAGATCTAGACATGTTCTAAATTACATGAACCATTGGATATTTAAATTTATCTAATGATTTATGTGATATAGGTGATTCAATTAATGTATTACCTCACTCAGTATACACTTGTTTATATATGGGAGACCTAAATCCCACAAGAGTTGTGTTACATCTTGAAAATAGAACAATATTTTTCGCAGTAAGTGTTCTAGAGGATGTCCTTATGAAAGTAAAAAAGTTTTCTTATTCCCAACTAACTTATATGTAATGAATATACAAGAAGATATTATCCCATCATATGAAACCATAATTTTGGGGAGACCTTTCTTAAGGACAACCAATTCCATATTCAATTTCTATAAAGGGGCAGTCACTCTGGATATTTGAGATAACACTATCCACTTTCATATTTTTTAATCCTTGAGGTACTTATCAGATGATCACTCACTCTTTTCACAATCCCATGAAGTTAGTACTAAAGTAATTTAATCATCAAGTATGTTCCATGAATTATTATCCCAAGGATATAATTTTTCCATTGAAAATATCACTGAACATATGATTTTCAAAAACAAAAAAAAATTCTGATTTCATTTGGGAAGAAAAGGTAAAATCTTATTTGATTGATGATTTGTTAAATGATGAAGAAGATGATATGATTTCTTGAATATAGGAGTTAAATCCTTTGTAATTGGGGAAACACAATTTAATTTCATCCCTTAATCATCCCCTAATATAGAACGGAAACCAACACCATTGATTTAATGTATGTGTACCTTATGGAGGGAGATAAATTACCAGTCAGAATTTCTAATAATTTTACTAAAACCCAAAATAAATAATTTATTGTGATTTTGAGATAGAATTTACAAGAAATTGGTTGTAAATTAGGTGATATCCCATGAATAAACCCAAAAATATGATCATATATAATTACCTTGAGGTAAATTCCAAACCTGTCAGAAAACCCTAAAGGAGGATGAATCCCACTTTGATGGAGGTTGTAAAGAAGTAGATTAAGAAGTTATTTAAAGCTGGGACCATCCATCCCATTTCAAATTTACAATGGGTTAGACCCATTAATTTAGTTAAAAAAACTGGCTTAACCACTACTAGGAATAATAATAATGAATTAATCCCTATAATAATTTAGAATAATTGGAGAGTGTGCATAGATTTTAGGAATTTGAATCAGTTTACTTGAAAAGATCATTTTCACATACCCTTCATTGACCAGATGATTGAGGTATTGTCAAGAAAAACTCATTATTACTATTTGGATGTATTTTCCAGTTATTTTTAGGTACTTATAATTCATGAAGGTCAAGAGAATACTATATTTACTTGTCACTTTAGGAATTTTCCATACAAAAAAATTCTATTTGGATTATCTAATTCTCTAAGTACATTTCAGAGTTTCATGCTAATTATTTTTTCTAATCACATTAAATATTTCTTAGAGGTTTTCATAGATTATTTCAAACTTTTTGGAAATTATTTTGATCATGTTTTGAAAAATCAGAAAACATTTTGAAAACCTGTATTGAAAATATTCCTATTTTAAATTTTGAAAAGTGTTGTTTCATGGTTTAGAGAGGAATTTATGTTGGGAATTTCATTTTAAAAAATGCATTAAAGTGGTTAAATAAAATATTGAAGTGATAAATTCACTGCCTTACCCAACTTTTGTGAAACATGATAGATCATTTTTAGGACATACAAGATTCTACATGAGGTTTATAAAAGATTTCAGTATGATTTCTCACTCACTATCTCTATTTATTACTTATAAAAGACGATTATTTTTAGTCCAATGGTGTATGTAGGGAAGTATTTGATGAGTTGACTATGAGATTGATTACAATATTAGTGATGCAACCACTAAATTGGGAATAACCATTCAAGATAATTTATGATGCTTCTAACCAAGAAGTTGGAGAAGTACTTTCTTAGTGAATTGAGGGAAGTCCACAAGTCATTACCTATTCCTCAAGAACCTTATATGTGGCCCAATTCAATTAAAAAACAAAATAAAAATAGTTTTTAGATGTTGTATTTTCTTTATAAATATTTAGATCATATCTACTTGGAACTAAATTCACTTTGTTTTCAGATCATGTAGCTCTTAGAAAATTATGAAGAAGGATAATGCTAAACTAAGGATAATTTGATTTATGTTACTATTGAAGCAATGAAAACAAGGGATATTAGAACCAACTTTATGATCACTTAATTAGACTTTACAACACTACTAATGATAAAATTCCAGAAAAGAACCACTAAATGATGACCTTCAATGAGATTAGTTATACTTTTTTGATGGAGAAGTGCCTCAGTATTCTGACACAGTCAATTATCTAGTAACATCTTAGGACCCATCTCATTTCAACTCCAACAAAATTCAAAAACTGAAATCTAAATCCAAATATTACATTTTGGATGACCCATTTATTTTGGATATTTACAATGAACATGTGATCAAGAGATGTTTTACTAAAAGTGAAATTTATTATGACTTTGAGTTTTGTCACACTTTAGATTTTAGAGGCCACTTTCGACCTCAAATAACAACAAGAAAGGTTATATAATCTAGAATATATAACCCACTATTTTTAAAGATGTTTATAAATTTTAAAAATGTTGTGAAAAATGAAAGTTTTTTTTGGAATATTTCAAAGAGTAAAAAAATCCCCCAAAATCCACTTAATTTTTGTGAGATTTTAGAAGATTAGAGGATTTATTTTATTTACCATTTCCCAATGTCATTTTTAAATTAATATATCTTTCTTGTAGTTGATTATGTTTCCAAATGGGCGGAATAAAAATCCACTAGGACTGATAATGTTAAATTTATTTTTGATTTTGTTAGGGATACTATATTTTATAGGTTTGGAGTGACCAAATCCATCAAGTATGTGGTACATCATAAAAAATATACTCCTTATAATCCACATACTAATTTTCACGTTGAAGTGTCTTAGAGGAAAATCAATGAAATTTTGGAAAATACTATTCAATCGAAGTGGAAGTACTGCAAAGAAATGTTGGAAGAAACATTATGGGATTATAGGATAGCTTAAAAACCCCAATTGGAATGATTCCATATGGTTTAATAAATGGGGAAATCTATCATCTACCTATGGAATTGGAACATAAAGAATATTGAGCTATGATAAAGATGAATTTAGATCTTTAAAGAACTAGAAAATAGATAATATTGAAGATGGAGGTGATAGATGAACTTGGAAGGTATGATTTCGAAAATTACATGATTTACAAAGAGATAAGAAATTGTGTCATGATAAGTTGATCCAAAAAAAGACTTCTATCTTAGAGACTAAATTCTCTTATTCAAATCAAGACTTTAGATGATGACAGGTAAACTTCATTCCAAATGGTAAGATTCATTTATAGTTACTCATGTATATCCTTTCAGTTCTTGAATATTGTTAAGGATGGAGAGTCGGATCCATTCACTACTAATGAACACATGTTGTAGAAACTCCATGGGACCATTCCGTCAGAAACAGTGGAGGAGATCACACTCCTACATTTTATTTATCAATAAATCCATTAGGTTGTACCTCTACTTTACACTTTCTTTTTTTTTTTCATTCAATTTCAAATATTATTATATATAAAATTTACTTCAATTAATTGAGGAAACTTTATAATTTATTCAAGGGGGAGGTATCATTTTTAGTTTATGTTTTCAATTTTTTCTACTATTTTTCAAAAAAATAAACAAAAAAGTGTATTTTTTTGGCATGTTTATTTTTTTTCCGTTTTTGTTTGTTTTTGAAACTTGTGAGATGAAATGAATATATTTTATATTTTAATATCTCATGTCAATGAGTGAAACATTTTATTCCACGAAACTAATCTTAATTGAATGCTAAAGATAACTTTGTATCAAGTTCAAATATTTGGGAATTTCCTAAAACATTCTCTAATTTTTGAACCTCATGCCACATATCACTGTCTTTATCTATTAAATCACCTACCCATGAGGAATATGAACTATTTTAATCATATTATTTTCATTCACATCTTTTCTTGATGGAATCATACCATGCTTGTTTTAACTAGAATTTGATTTATTCCGGTAAAAAATTTAGGGTTATAGGTACTTTTGTTTTAAATGATTAAGGTATTTATTTGGTTTTAAAAGCCACATTTTTCAATATAATCTTTTTTCATTCTATAATTACTTGTACATTTAATCCTTATATCCCTTGGAAACCAAGAACATTATATTATTTTATCCACATTGCAAGCCAAATTTCTCTATATAACCTTCTCTTGAAGTGAAATTGCATGATCTAGTTAAAATTAAGTATGGGGGAATCTATCTTGTGGTGTGATAAACAATTTGGTAAAATTTTGGATGGAAAATAAAATTTGGAAAAGATTATTTTGATTTTTAAAAATTCATTCTTTCAAAAGCTGTGCTTATCAGGAGCTTCCAAAAGAGGAATAAAGTAGTGACTATATAGTGCTTTCACGAAAAAAGGAGATGGGAAATGTTATTATTTTATTCTAAAATTTTGATGGTGTGAGATCTATATGATATTCTCAATGATTAGTAGATCTTATTTTCTAATAATTAATATGAGGAGGAGGCTGTACTTGAGTGAAAATTATAATCATGAATTGTTTCTTCAAAAAGAGCCAAACCCTCCTTTCTCAACCGTAGAATTTTTGGCATATAAGTCTTACCAACTAAAAGACATTAAACAACCCTGAAATTTCCTCATAAGAAACATCTTTCATTCAATCACATTGGGTGGATATGTAAGAATTTATCAAGCCTATGGTGAGACTTGTGTGGTTTTTTTGAGAAAAGCTTTATTAAAAATTTACATTTATGAGATGAGAAAAAATTAATGTGAGGTAAGTGTTTTGTGTGAATGAGAAGAAAGATGAAGTGGAAATGGATTAAATTATTTTAATATAGAATTTTAAATAATTGGTTTTGATGAGGCATGATATTTTATATTTATTATTTCAAATTTTTGGATCTCTTGGATATGTGTTTTAAATCTTCTTTGATTTGATTTTTATGCCGACTTGTCTAGGATTCTAATTGCTCAGTGTGGGGGGGGGGGGATTTATCGAGCTAATATTTTCATCATTCTTTATATATTTTTCGATGATTCAATCTCTTTAAATTAATTATTTTGATCTTATTTTCATCTTTTTAGTATTTTTGGTGAATTTTGGACTAAAATGTGAAAATGGATTAATTTTGTAATTTTAATAGTTTCGTATCACTTTTTTACTTCAAAAATAACTTTTAAAATTTAGATAAAATTGGAGTGATTATTTTTTTGGAGTCCTTTGTTAGTGGGATAGAACTTATTCTTCTAGACATAGGGCTAATTCAAAATCCATAGTCCTATAATAATCAATAAAGTTTTAAAATATTTCTATCTAACAGAATAGATAATACCTCAATAATTTAAACATAACTCAAGATAAATGCCTCCAAATTCTTTTATTTTATATTTTTTTAAAATATTGATAAAATAAAGATTCTCATGTAAAATTTTATAAAGAATATGTTTCATTAAAGTGACCATTTAATTCGCAAAAGTGGAGGAAGATCAAGAGAATATTCATCTAGAAAAATTGTTATTTTGTAATTAGGGGATAAAGATTCTTACACTTGTCTAAAGAAGTGGAGATTCTGAGGTTGCATGGCCAAGATAGTGGGGAACAAATTTTATGAAGATAATTTCAAGAGAATCAGCTATATACTATACAAAATAAGATTAAATTTTCTAGGAATAGAAATTGATTGGGAAATTTTCCACCCCTCAAACCTATAAATATGTGCATCCACTTCCATAAAAAGTTGTTAAATAAGGAGAAATATGATATGTGATGGTGGAATGGAACCTTTAATTTTTTTGATTTTCTATTTTCTATTTTATTAGTTTAATAATTCTTTCTTCTTCCCCATTCAACTCTATTACCTTTCACATGGATGGGTACAACTTTTGAGTGATTGGGGAACGATGAGTTTTCCATTTTTAATGTTTGAGTATTTTTCTTTAATTTAAAACTCATTTTTTCTATTGAATGGTTTCTATTTTTATTTTTCCTAATTATCTTATAGCGATTGTATATTGGGTTTTAGTATCATTTGTTTTTTAAACTTTGGTTGAAATTCATTAATCTCCCTCCACATATTATAGTTTGTATCGATCGAGTAGATTCTGTTTGGTGGTGAGTGTCTGTGATTATTGGAATATGTGTGGAATAAGTGAATTATTTCTAGATTTATAAGGAGAAAAAATTCATGATCATTACTTGCCTACATAGTTTTGGAAATGGTTTACTGATTTTCATGCACACATGAGTGGTTTCCATTGATTCCTTCAATCAAGGATGATTGAAAACTCAATTGAGGATCCTTTAATTTATCATTCAATAGGAAGAAAGGGGGACTGATTTTTATGAACATGATGGCATTGAAAAAGGCAATCCTACCATGACCCCATCACTCTCTTCATCAATTTGTGTTAAACCTTTATTTTATTACTTTTTTTATTTTCACAATCAAAAAATTTCAAAAATAACATCTATATATTTTTATAATTTCAAATAAAGACATGATTTTTGTGTGATCATATATTGAGACAACCTAGGTTAACCACATTACTAAATTTTTAACTTAGGAAATAATTATTTTTGTATAGATCATGATAGGCACTCGTCAATGACTAGAATCAAGTAGTTATATCACATAGTATGAGTGACCCTATCTTAAATCAAACCATAAGAGAAACATATCTATAATGAATAAAAATAACACCATATATATTTTTATAATGACTAAATTGTATAAGAAACATTCATGAGACCTCAAATACAAGAATAATTCCCCATATGAAAATACCAAAGGAGTCGTACTTATGATAAATACTCAAAATATGATAGAAAAAAGACTCTATAAAGATAATATTCACTATGTGTACTCTTAGATCGATCTCAAAACACAATAATCATCGCCACCAAATTTAACCACTATAATCCATCATTTGTTTCCAAGAATCTCTATGAATCAACTCTGAATAATAAACACCAAATACACATCCACCAATACCATCCCTAAATCTTTTTTACTTTAAAAATACACAACATGGGTGGGTATAAAGTCTATTCATGGATGAGTATAAAAATACACAGTTGGTAACCTTAAAACCACAAGGTTGAGACAAGATATATGTTAGCTCAAACTCTAGAATAAGAAGGTATACAAGAGTAAGATAAGGAAATATCCTGATATGTTCAAACACTTGAATTCATAGGGATGTATATAAGTTAGATTCATATCAACTATAGTCCTTTAAGATCATACCCCATGATAAACTAAGGTTTATCAGAGTATTAAAAATACCAAAAAGTCTGAATTCCGTAGCCTAACTATATGTCGCATCTTAAAGTAAAATGAGGGGTGATTAAGGACTCACCAGTTTTGAATAATCTAATCTTATAAACCTCTATAACTTCCTCACCCACACTATAAACCATAAAGGATCACCCACTTTTCATGGAATAATGAATGATAGTAAGGGAGTTCCTAACCTTACTATCCACAGTAATCGAGCCACCATTCTAGAAAACTTTATGGGAACCCATACCTTGACCAAGAATAGATATTTGAAATGGGTTCTCTAACATGTATATCAAAACTACCTCTTTGAGAAAACCCTCCTTACCTCTTATAATTTTTTATAGGGTACCTATGCCTCATCATGTATTGACATATGAAATAAATTCATTATATTTTATTTATGTTCAATTCATTTTATTCTCTAACATTTTACTAACTAATTGATTTTTAAGATGTTTTAGATTTAAAGTTTCATTTTTATGGATTTTTTGATGATTAATTAAAATGGATAAAATTGTGATATTAATCGACCAATTTGATTTTAGAATGAAATGAATGCATAGATATTGATAATTGTTTATTTTTTTATTTGGTTGGAGACATCTATTAGCCAAAGAAATGGATAAAAATTTGGATAAGTCATATTATGCACAATATATTGAGCAAAAAATGTGTAAAATATAAAATTACTTATAACAATGTATGATACATAAGATATTTTCTAAGATAGGTGAAGCTAATAGAAATGTATGGTGATATGTAACATGTTCAAAGGGATGAATATGAAGTATTTCTTTTCTATTTGAAGATAAGGTCCATGAATACTATGTTTAACTAATATGTAAGAAGTATAGTTCATGTGTAAAATATTTTTTAAGATAAATAATATTTTTATAGAATATTTAATATCTGTAGAGATTATACATATAATCCCATACTTATCCGTTGGAGAAGAGAAAAGCTACGATCGATATGTATGATAATTTTCCTCAAGCTTCAATGATATATAACATATTTTTCTTTACATATAGATATGTTTAATATATTATGGTGGAAAATAATATATTTTTAAGTGGAAAAAGGGATATAAAATATTTATACTTGATAAAATTTCACCCAGAGCTCTCACATCATAAATTTTTCATTGCTAAAATCAGAAGACCTGAGCCTCACGTTGGGGAAGGAAGGATTGTGACATAGTGGTTTCTTTAATCTACATGATTCCAAGGGTAATTAAAGAAGGTTTTTTCATTTAATATATATATGTTACCATGTATTTAATTTTCAAAAGTTTTAATTATACTACCATTTTATAAGTTCTCTCACTATAGTGATGGAAGACACTTCGAAAAGGGATAAAGGAAGATGGCCAAGGAGATTGTTAGGAGACACACCACAAAAAATACACTATTGGAACATGACAAATCTTAAAATTATTGAAAACACATGGAATATATTATAAGATATTTACTATTTATGTAATTTAACTGTCTTCTTTTTGACTGAGAATAAAAGGAATGATCTACAAATCTGAACCTTCAAATCGCACAGTTGTCGGAAGATCAGGAGAAAATAAGGCAGGATATAGATTTTTAGAAAACCATTAATATTGAGTGTGACAGTAAAACTAAAATGTGAAATAATATTTCGTGGTTTACAAAAGGGTAAGTAAGTATGTAATAATTAATTTTTGAAATAAGGATAAGGCTAAGAAAGAAATAGAGTATGTGGACTACTACTATTGTTTGAGTCTTCTAAGTTTTATTTTATTTTTTCTATCACTAACCTAAATTTTTTTATTCTCATAAAACTATTATTACCTCTTTAATAGAGGGATAAATACCTTTTATTTATCAGGTTATGGGAAGGAGAACCAACTTATGTTTCTTGAGTCTGTGCGATTAGTGAATAAAAACTCCCTCTTGTTAATCGATTTCCGCATTCAGTTGTTGGATAGTATTTTGAGTGAAATTATAATCATGTTTGTTTTTGCTCTTATTTTTTTACAACCTTGGTTATTAATCATAATTATAGCTATATTCAGTTGTTCTTATATATGATGTAATATGCGCATTTGAGTGGCGAGTATCTAGTGATCACTGATACATGTGTGGAAGATAATGGATCACTTTTGAATTGTTTAGGAACACCAAAACCTAATTGGGATTTTCCTAATAAATTTAGTATTATTTTAATATTTAGGTTTCATTAATAACTTTTCACACACATAGTAATAATGGAAGATAATTTAGTGATTACTACTAGATTAAACCTCACAATTTCTTTCAACCTAGGGTGACTGATTAAACAATTTTGGATTCTTTCATTTATCAATTAATACGTAGAGTTAAATTTTCGATAAAAATACCATAAAAATTAGAAATTTAAACCAAATATTATAACATAAAATCTATTATGATAAAATACACTTGTTAATCTACTTTCTGGTCCTCTAAATCCTAATTCAATTAAAAAACCCCCTTTAACTAATTATGACAGTAAAAATTTTAAACCCCTCTATAGAGTCAACTATGGTTTCCAATTTAATATATATTTATCAACCATAGGTTTTTAATATGTTTTCACACACCCATGAATGATGTGTCAAAAAATATAGTGTCATTTCATAGGAGGTGGTGCTACAATTTTTTAACTATTTATTTACAAGACTAGGTTTAACAGTGACCAATTATTTCCTCTTAATCCCTATATTGAGAGAAACTTACCAAAAAATCATAGAGATTTATTAAATACTAAAACATTTGAAAATAAAATCGAATTCAGATCCTTAAAAAAATCTACTGTAACTTATATTATTCTTTGTGATCCTAAAACTATTTAAAATCAACAAAATACAACTTTAATACATGTTTTTGAATTAACAAACTATCTAACAAATATATTTTATTGATTATATGGTTTTATAGGTGAAAACCTTATCAAACATATTAATTATTTCAACTTGGTATTCTTCACAGTGAATCCCATAGAAGTGGAAAAAGGGAAAGTGAAGTGGAGACCTTTCTATTATCATTGGAGGGGAAATTTAAGGAGTGGTTGTATAATTTACAACCAGGATAGATGACTTACTAAGATGGATAGTAGATGAGATTCCTCTAATGGTTCTTCCATACTTCAAAAAGTATAGAAATCTGAAAGGAAATCTATTCCATCAGAAAGGTAATTAGGAGATAATTTATATGAGTATTAAGAATTATTTAAAAAGTTGTGCGAAAGTTTCCTTAACCAATCTATTTTGGACCATCACTTCAAAGTTTTTTTTCAAAGTATTATTAATAGTGACATGAACCTACTATATGTATCATCTAGAGGGTCTCTCATTAAAAACATTATAATAGAGTAAAAAAGGACTAATATAAAAGATAACATACAATTACGAGTAATTTTGTTCAGGAGGTACTTTTCTCATAAAAGTGAATGAGGTAAGGTCTTCTGAATCACCCCTTATAGAGTTATAGTTAGAGGAATGAACCAATCTGGTTAGGAAAATGGATTTGAATAAATCTAGTGACAAAGTTCCAAAAATGGTATGTGGTCTATGTTATTCTCCTAATCATTATACAAATCATTGGGATAAGTATCAGGAAATGAGAGTCATACAACATCCTATAAGAAAATGTAGTTGAAGTTCCAATGTGTTGAGTTATATATTTTTTCCAATAAATAATTTTTAAATATATCAATATTTATTAGAGAAATGGAGAATGAATATTTAGTTTCTTTAATACTACATAGAAAATAGGATGAAGAAGTCTTGGATGCTATCTTAGATATCATATATTAATAGGTTCAAAAATTGAATCCTTTATATCAAACAATTTTATAAAACATTCATCATGTGAGTGAAAATTATTGTGGTAGGAATTGTTGTCTATAATAATAAATAAGAAGGTTACAGAGATGGATGCCACACTACATGGAAAAAAATTATTGGATATTATTTTGGATACCATGGATAGACATATTAAAGAAGGAATTACTTTACATCATATGATTATATGAGTTATTCCTCTTGTGAATGAAAATTTCTAAAGAAGTAAGTGATTTGTACAATAGTAAAAAAAGTTTGAAGAGTTAACTGTTGTTTATATCTTATGATATATTGGAGGAAGTATCCTTATATAATATAGCATGAAGGATGGTGATTTTAGTGTTTTACAATACTTTGATGATGGTTTGAAATGATTTCACATGGATGTATATTATTTGAAGAGATTATAGTTTGAATTTGATGATGTATAGAAACACAGTACAATTCGTATGACTTTAGGATGCATATTTATGACTTTGCCTACAAATAATAAGAATTATATATGAGTGAAAGCCTTTATAGAATCATATGACTTTACCTGTAACATAATATTAGTTATTAATATTTCACTACAAGTATTTGAGTATATTTTATGACCTAACTAAATCATACGACTTTGATATAAGTCATGAATTTAGAAAAAGTACTAAGTTTAAGTATTTTGGAGTCGAGAATTAGTCTTTCAAAGATCAATGTAAGCCTTTAATAACATAGATGAATATTTTTTTGAGTGTAAAGGAAATATAGAACAATGTAATGATAACACAAACAATAAAAAGGTTACTTAAAGGCTTGTTATGCTTTTAGAATTAATTTCTAATAAAGAAAAGAATAATTTAGATGATAATATCAAGATGATATTTATGGATTAAACATTAGGATCACATGTGGATACTGATTCAAGAAAATATAAAAAAATAGAAGATGGAGAAGCTGATGTTTTTAAGAAATTTTTCATGTTTTAGTATAAGCTATAGATAGCGTATGGGATGAAGAGAACATTCTATAGTAACATTTCTATGGATGTAGTGGTGAAAATGTCACACAATATGATTACTTGTGGGAAATAGAGACTCACTTCATAATGTAGGATAAGATGTGTTGTTTCATGTTTCTTTTTTATATGAAAAAACTCAAATAGATCACAATTTATGGAGAATTCAAGGCCGTAGATATTCAAATATCACATGGAGATTAAGAGATCAAGTCTTAAGGATATTTAAATGTAATCCTAGACTCTATTTAAAGAAGGTTAAATGAGTTTAAAGAGGAGAATATATCACTAATTATAGTTATAGAGTTTTAATTTGTATTATGGAAATGATATTCATGGTATTATTATATAAATATATATAGTGTAAGAAATAAGAGGAAACAAGATACCCCGATATAACTAAAGCCCTAGATATTATTTGCTGTGTATCAAAGAAAATAATGAAATATAATTTAGAAGGTCATGTGCATCAAATAGAAAGAATAATAATGAAAAAATGTTGTTCTGTTGAATCAAACGAGGAAGTGATAATCAATAACTCTTTACAACTACTTGTGATATTAAATCAATATAATACCTAGTGATCAAGCTTATGTGTTTCTCAAGAAGATAGGATGTGTAGAATTAAAGGAAAATAAGTTTGAATCTCTACCATTGAAAAGTAAATATAATACCTATTCAAGGATGAGTTCTGAAGGACCTGCAAATAACTATTGAGAGGTAGTATAATGATCCACCAAGGGTTGAAAAGAAACTTTTTGGGAGATGGATTCCAATAGTGGGATTTATTGTAAATAACTCATCAAGAGACACCTGCTATGAACACTTGAAGATCAGATGTTTTAGGTGATTTTCTACTTAGTGTTTCAGTAAATTTATCATAAATATTTTTGGGATATAACTTTAACATTTTACTCAAGTGTTTCATAGAGGAGAAAATGGGAATCAAACAATCAGAACATGGAAAGGAGTAGGCATTAAAGGATGAACCTTGTTAATTATTATTTCTTTCAACTTTTACATTATACAAGCTTGTGTAAAACTGAGAGACAATATGAAGAGTTTATAAAATATTTTACCATCAACAGAGTCTGAATTAATATGGTATATTCATAAAAGAAAAATGGACCAATGATTCATCTCTTTCCCACATCAGTAATCACCCCAAACATGGAAAAATAATAGTTTCAGAAACCTAATCAAGGATTGAGTGAACCTTACATAGTCTAATATAGATTTGGGACCCAAAAATATGAAGTCAAACTACTTTATCAAAACTAATAACAAAAATCTACACCATTTCAATAACCATATAATAATCCCGTCATCCAAACATGTTACCAAAATTCCCCATTTTAATAAAAGAATCTTTTTTAAAACACCTTAATCACTTTAGAACATCATAAATAGAACAAATTAGGATTATATGTGGGGGGTGAGTAATGAGGTAAAGAAACATAAGAATCATCTAGGATGGATTGTGGAGATTTTGAACAAGAATTCTAGGAAGCCCACATATCATCCATTCCCAAAACAAAAGGTTTATAAGAGAATGGTAATAAGTAGGATTGGTAAAGAAATTCACCCCATGGACACAACTTATTCCAAGTATATCACCACCCCTAAAGAGAATAAATATGATGAAGCTGATTATAAGCCTGGGAAGTAGTCCAAAGATAAAGAATAAGAGGAAGAGGAAGAGAAATTTGGAAAAATAAAAGTGGCCAAGAAACCCCTGAAAAAACAATATAATGAAAATAAATATCTACCACTTCCCTTTCCCTCTAGAATTATTCAAAAAGAGAAATTGCAGGAGGAAGGAGTTCAGAATGAAATTTGGGAAATCTTATAAAAATTAGAAGTCAAATACTACCACAATTTCCAACTAAATGTAAAGATCTTAAGATATTTTATATTCCTTATACCATTGGATCTATGAATTTTTATGATGAAATATGTGACCATAAATATTCTATAAATTTCATTACTCATTATGTTCTTACTTTTATTTATATGAGAGAATTAAACCCCAGATGGTTGATTGTACTTCTTACAAATATATAAACTATATTCTCACTATGATTTATGGAAAATGTTTAGTCAAAGTACAGAAATCCTATATCTCAATATAACTTCTATGTTATGAATATGGTGGATGACGGGACCCCATCAAAATCACTAATAATCTTGGGAATACCCTTTTTGATGAAAGGTAAGACCGTCAAAAATGTATATGAGGGAACTTCCATTATGGAATTTAGTGAGAAAACTATTCATTTCAACATATTTGATTCCATGAGGTACCCATAAGAGGATCATTTATTTTTCACACTATCACACATTGGATAACATATTACCAGTGATGTTTTAGGTATGTTTTAAGAAATTTTGAATTAGGTAAAATAATAAAAACATTAAAATTCTATAAAAAATCATTAGAAAGAACATGAAAAATATCAACATAACCTGTAATAAGGGATAATAACTAATTTATTTGATGGATTTACTATTTTTTTAATGATTATAAAAATGATATTTTATATTATCTATAGGAATTCCATGCTATGTAGGTGAGAAATCCAAATATCATTCCATACTTAGTACAAGACCAAACCTATAGTTAAAACTCTTACACAATGACCTGAAAATTATGTTTATAATGAAAGGGGAAAATTTATAGTAATTATTTACTACAATTTGGATCATGACCATGAAAAAATAATAATTATATATATTAAGTTATAATTTTTAGGATATAAGATGGTGTTTAGGGGATATCTCTAGGATAAGTCATAAAATCCATATGTAGATAATTTTATTGGAAGCATATTCAAAACATATCAGAAAAACCCAAAGAAGACTTCACCCCAACCATGATGGAAGTGGTTATAAATGATATATAAAAATTAAAAGTATTAGTAATTATATACTCTATTTCAAAATTAAAACGGATATATCCCATTCATATAGTTCCCAAGAAAACTAGACTGAACATAGTGAAAAATGTGAAGAATTAATTAATATCAGTAAGAGTAAAAAATAGTTGGAGTGTTTGAATAAATTATAATAAATTGAACCATTTGAATAGAAAATATCATTTTCTTATTCCATTTATTGACCATATGTTAGAACGGTAATCACAGAAGACACATTACTATTTTATAGATGGGTTTTCAATATACTTTCTAGTTTCTATTGCACTCAATGACTAAGAAAAGAAAACCTTTACATGTCATTATAACACATTTTAATACAAGAGGATACCATTTAGGATATGAAATGAATTAATAACCTTTCAAATATTCTTGATAATGATTTCATATAACCTTATTGAAGACTTCCAGAAAGTGTTTCTAGTTGATTTCATTAGATTCAGAATCACTTTTAAACACCATTTGGAAATTTGAATAATGTTTTGAAAAAAAGTATTGATAAGATCCTTATTTTAAATTTTGAAAAGTTATATTTCATAGTGGAAAGAAAAACATTACTGGGGAATATTATTTCACAAAAAAAGTGATTGAGGTGGATAAGTCTAAAATTGTCATGATAAATGTGTTACCGTATCCAAACTAAATGAATAGTTTTTGACTTTTCTAGGACATGAAGGGGTTTTAAAAAGGTTCATTAATTATTTAAATAGGATTAATTTTCTTTTATCTATATTAATTTTAAATTATTCATAATTTACATTTAATGATTATTTCTAGGAATATTTTGATGATTTTAAGTAATAGATGAATATACCACTACGTATGCAACCATTAAATTGGGAGAACCCATTAAAAATATTTTATATTGCTTCAAACCATGATTATAGTGTAGTGATGTCTCAAAAAATTAATGGGAAGAATCATGAAATTGTATATTGTTCAAGAACATTTGATTTATCACAAAGAAATTACACAACCACTGAAAAAGTTTTATTTCCAGTTGTTTTTCTTTTGAATAAATTTAGAACTTACTTGATGGGTGCTAAGGTTACTATTTTGTTTAATAATGTAGCCCTTAGGTACCTAATAAAGAACTATAAAGACAATAAAATGCATTTTATTAGAGATTTATGTATAAATAAAAGATAATATAAGATCTAGTAATAAATTGGTAGACTAATTGAACATGACTTGTAGCACAATCCGGGTTGAAATTATATAAAAAAGAATAATCCAATATTCCATTCTTTGAGAGAAGTTAAATTTTGTTGAATGAGAGGTTCCATGTGATACTGATTTGGTCAAATATTTAGTAACTTCTCAAGTTTCATCTCTCCCAAGCCCACAATAAGTTTATAAGATCAAATTGAAATCAAGGTTTTATATTTTTGAGGACCGTTATCATTATAAACTCTATAATAATCAAATGATTAGAAGATATATTCCTAATACTGAGGTATGATAAATACTAGAATTATGCCATAATTTAGATCTCAGTTTCCATTCTGGACCTCAAAGGACCACTAGTAAAGGTTTAGAATATGGTACATAATATCCCAAATTTTTCAAGGATTACAATAATTTTTTAAAAATTTGATTAATGGTAGTGCACTGATAATATATAAAAAAGACAAGATATGCCTAAAAAACCAATCCACTTTTGTGAAATATTTGATGTATGAGGCATATAATTTATGGTAATACTTCCTATATCATTTGAAAACTATTACATATTTTTATTAGTGACCTTTGTTTCAAACCGGGTGGAATCACAAGCCACCAAAACTAATGATGCTGATGTTTTTGTGTTCTTTTAAGGACTAACATTTTTGTAGATTTAGTGTCCTATGAAAAATCATTTATGAACAAAGAAATTACTTATACAATAGGATCATGGAAGTGTTAATGAAAAAGTATGGAGTGAATCACAACACATAAATTCCCTACCACACTCAAACCAATGGACATGATGGGGTTTTTAATAGAGAGATAAATGGAATCCTAGAAAAGACCATGAGGCCCAATCAAAATTAATGGAACCAAAGATCGGAATATAACTTATGGGATTATAGAATAACATAAATGACTCCCATTGGAATGAGTCTATACCATTTTATTTATGGGAATATTTTTCATTTACCTATGGAACTATTACATAAGGACTATTGGGTAGTACGAGAGATGAATATGAATCTAGAAAGGGTTGGAAAAGAAATAATATTATTGATTCATGAACTAAAATAAATCAAAAGTGAATCCTTTGTAAACTTTAGTAATTATTAATAGAGGAAACAAGTGTCCCATCACAAGTTAATTTAGCAAAATACTTCCATATAGGGGAATAGGTGCTACTATATAACTCAAGGATAAATTTTATTCTAGGAAACATTCATTCCATATGGGAAGTACTATTCATTTTTTCTAATATATAATCATGTAGTACTATTTAGAAAATTAAAATAAATAGAAAATAACCCATTCATTATCAATGGGAATAGGCCAAAGAAGTAATATTTCACTCTACTGTATTCACCAATGAAGGAGATCACACTCCAACCAATCTACTAATAGATCCCCTAGGTTATACCTTTACAAAAAACATTCTAACTAGTGTCCCTATTTTAAATCTTCTCAAAATGCTATATCGATTCAAATACATTAAGGTAGATGAATTATTAAAGTATGGAGTAGGGAAAACATTGTAGTTATAATAATTTAATTTTTGTGTTTCTTAATTTTTATGTCTTTATTTTAATTTTTTTGTGTTTTGTAACATTTTGATCTCAATTTGTACTCCCTCAAAAATTTTGAACCTTGGCCAGTTGTGGGGAACTAATTTAAACCATGAAATCAACTTATATTAATACTAAAATAAAATTGTTTTTAAATACACACATGAAAATTTTATTTTATTTTATTAAAGTAGGAAGGGAGGGTCCAAGGCCACGATAAAGATGAGGAAGAGCTACAGAGGTCTAAAATAGTGATGTCTGAGAGCATACCCTCAGACCAAATCCATACCTTGAGAGGGAAACTCACCCAAAGTAAAAAAAACCTAATGGGAAAAACTAGTATGGCCATGGACATGAGAAAGTCCAAAAATTTGTTACACTCTCTCCAAATATGTAAGATAAACATGCGATCTTTGATGAGACTCCCACACTTGAAGATATGATAAAAATAGTCCAAGGAGTAGTGAAAAGGCCCAGTAGGCAAGACTAGATAATTTTTCAGTCGAATTCAACAGTCATCACATCAATAATAAACTGATCACAAAGAACAAGACCTGTGAGAATCACCCATTCCCCAACTTGGAGGGAATCACTAGGGACAAAGTAAGATGAAAAATAAAGGATCACACCACCCTTAGTATCACAAACAACCCCACCACCGCGCATGACACCCATATCGTAGGAACCATTAGAATTAAGCTTGAGGCCATGAGAGAGAGGATTCCACTAGACTTATTGACCTTGGGGGTCATACGAAGAGGTGGGAAGAGTTGTCTCACTACATATGATACTTCTTAGATAAGGGGAATCATCATAGACATTGGAGAGTTGAGAAAGATCCAACAACATACACTTGATCCTATAGACAAGGGCCAACCACATGAACGATGAATCCTCATAATGAGCAGAGTTCATCACCTGCCAAATACAGAAAAAAACTCATGATGAAGATAATCTCCCATTCCTTGTACTCTAAGAAGTTATCCTAAACACCCTTAAACCATGAATACAATAATAAATCACTTAAGGAAAGCTCACATGGAATTGTAGTGAAAGAGGATGAAGAGAGACATGTCATGCGAGCCGAGTCATTACTAAAAAACAGGTGGTCCACTGACTCTTTACTAGGATTAGCATAAAAGAGGGAGTGCGAACCCATTATGATGCCAAGATGATCAACGTGCTTGTCAGTAGAAATGGATTTGTTATGGAAATTCCATACCAGGAAGTTTAACTTGGAAGGGATCGCCTTACACTGGAGGGAATCCACTATCCTATATTAGATACAAGGGGGAGATTGGAGATAATGAAGATCCTTCCTAGAAAAAATTCCAGGCACTAAACCAAAAAAATAAATAAATTTATTACGGTCTCTATTAATGATAATACCATTGTTTTTTGATCCCTATTCCATGAAATACTATCCTATATTAATATTACTTACTTAAGAGGCCTTGAAGATAAATTTTACACATTCTTTATAATGACCAAACGTTTTGTGAGAGCCAATCCATGTTTGAAAAAAAATACCAAGTAATATAGTCTATAATATAGAATCATTGGGGGCCTTATATTGAAAATTATTGAGATATTATTTTAAATTAAAATCCATTTTTAAGTGAAGTTTTATTTTCCCCTACCATGAAATTTAACCTTTTAGCATATAACAACCATGAATGACCTTGATAGGTAACCACATTACAAGCTTGTTTTTGATGATTTTTAAATCGGGAAACATATTGTCAAAATGGCACACATTTATTTTCCTATATTCCTGATTTCTAAAGGAGGGTGGCCTCGACCACTATTGTTGGTGATGTTAGCTACTTCATCAAAACAAGATGATGAGATGTTGGTTCCTCCTTCCATGGATCCCCCCTTGGAGTTCACCACATAGTCTGGTCAACTTATAGATTTGATTTGTGCTTGTGAAAATCATTCCTAGTGCCATCTCTTTATGGAAACCATTTAATTACACTGCTTTTGTATGATAGGGAAACAACCTCTCATCAAAGAGGATGGTAATATTAGGCATGTTTGGGAATCTATGGACACTGAGTGTGTTAGGCACCAGTATTATTTATCTTGGGAGAGAATCTCATGTGAGACATCTTGAGCATAGAACCCAAGGTATCTAATGTCGAGGGAGTATATCTTCTATGGATTTAACGTTAGTCATCCAATTTTTTTCATTAGGTAGATGATGTCGTAGGGGCATATCTTCCAACACTTTCGCCATAGGAATCCCATGTTTTTCATGAGGTATGTAATTGAGACTATGTAAAAAGTTTAACATCTTATGGAGACAAATTTCATTTATCAAGACACCACATAGAGGTGGGTCAATGAGGGGTGTCCCTAGGAGGGAAGATTCCACACATATAATTTTACCAATGGATGGATTAGAGAACCCATGGAGGCAGATCTAGGAGGTGTTTCCAATAAATGGAAGATGTCACACCATGAAGGTTGATTGAAACACACATTAGGGGGGATCAGGGTGGTACATCCATAGGAGGAAGTACCTTGGTTTTTCATTTATCAGGATTGAACCTCATAAAGACATCCAACATAACCTATTTAGAAGATAGGAATCAAAACCAAAATATTTTGACACCGCAATTTAAGGTCGTGTGATAGGACCGTCCCATGAAGTTTAATTCCATGAGGTAAGGATGCTAACATTGTGAAATGAACACCGCTGAGGGATGATGTGGGGCTTAAGTATGAAATATTCCCTTTGAAATAGGATCTTAGTTGGAGTTGGTGCATGGATTACGCATTATGCTACCCGAGGGACCCGAAGGAGACATGGTCTCTCAAGTAAAGGGGATGAACTTATCGAGGATGTAGCTTGGAGAAAGTTAGGTTGGATGTGGATGTTGGGTTTGGACCTTAGGGAGGATTCCTATGTATCCTGGTTAGTTGGGAATAAAATAGCATGTAGTTTTAAATAAGTCAGGGATTACACCTATGGAGGAGGCTCATGTGCTGCCAGGAGCAGCGATGATGTGGTTGGGGATTATGTGTGAGAGCTTCCCAGGTGCTGCTGTGGAGCAGCAATGATGTGAATGGGTCTTACATGTGGAAGATTACGAATGTGATACTAAGAGAAATGATGATATCACTACTGGAAATGGACAATTTCCCAACGGTTCTGAACCGTTGGGAAAGCCTGCAAGAACCATTGGTATATCTTATACCTACTGCTCTGGAAATCATTGGTAAGTAAGCTGTTGGGAAAGCTTTTCCCAATGGTTTACACAGAACCATTGGGATAGGTTAGAAAAATGAACTTATCCCAACGGTTTGGCACAACTATTGGGATAGTTTTTTCCAACGGTGAGGGATTGAACCGTTGGGACAACCAACCATATGAATTCTTTCCCAACAGTTTATAAACCATTGGGAAATGTTTTTTTACCAACGGTTCATAGAGAACCGTTAGTAAAAAAATACTGAGAATCCTATGCCAATGGTTTGAAACCGTTGGCATAGCCTATGCTGTGAAAATTGCACAGTAGCCTGTAATTTGCACAGCAGGCAAGAGCAGGGTGTCCATTCCATCTCCTTTCCAATTCCCTATCATTTCCTATTATTGCACCTACAATAATCATCTAACTCATACATATACAATTATTGTACCTGTAATAACCAACTAACACATATGTTGGACTCACCTGTTTTGATAATCCCAAATCATGTTTAAATATTGACCATGATATATTAAGCCATTTTATAACCATTTTTAATCTATATTTATATTGTTTATCCTGAACAATTTATATTCTTTGTCTCATAATTTAGTTGCATCAGCTTACAATTTACATTTATCTAAATATAAGTTCACTGTTAAAAGGATACTGGTAAGAGCCTACTGTTCAAGGTCACCGTTACAACTCACTGTCATTCTGAATCACTATTTTTAAAAGGTCACTTTTGAATATCTACTGTCACTAGTATAAGCTACTGGTACAAGGTCATTATCACAAGCCTACTGTTGATCTTCTTATCAAAGCTCACAGACAGAGTCACCGTCACAAGGTCACTGCTGTGACAAGACTTCTGTTAGAAGTTCACTGTCAGAATCTTTCTCAAGTCTTCTATTGAGAGCATCATTGTTCAAGTCTACAGTTGGAAATTTCTACCATTAGTATAAGGCTATCGCTAGACAAATCCTATTGTCGAGATATTCGACTATTGTTCAATGTCTACTGATGGACATATTCCACTGTTAGTGAAATTACCTGCTGAAATAGTCTACCGTCGGAAAGGTCACTGTTGAAGTAGTATGATGTTACAAAGCTACCTTTAGAAGCTTATTGTTGAAGTCTATCGCTGTTCAAGCCTACTGATGAAGCCCACAGTTGAATAGCCTACCGATGAAGTTCACAGTTGAAGAGACTACTGTTGAAGTCTACCATGTGACATGCATCTGCTACCAGTGTAATGATATTCTATTCTTTTCTTTACCAATTTTATTGATACCATTATAATGGTCATGTCTGGAAAAATTAATGCACCTAACATTATTTTATGATATTTGGAGGAATATTAGGAAACATTACGATGTACGAGGAAGACTACACGTGGTTGAAACATTTCTCTTGTCGGCCCCTGTTGAACCAAATGAGAAAAAGCTGGAAAAGTGTATATATATATAAGTAGAGACAAAAATAAAAATAGATATAGAATATATTGAACATACATAAGAGAGACACATACAGTACCAAAAATACAAGAAAGAAGAAGAACACTCAAGCACTCATTCTGAAGAATAGAGAGCTTCATGAATATCTATTGAAAGAACATTTTTCAAGCTGTAGTGGTGTGCTAAAAAGAGCTCTAAACCCAAGAAGCTAATCATCTCTACAACTAGAAGTCAGAACATGGAATTTGCGACACTCTATTTTGGAAGCAACTGGTAGAGAAGACCAAAACTTCATTTCCTTCATATCAACGAGTCTGGAGTTGATCTGCCAACACAACAGATCATTCCAAACTTATCCCTACTATCTTTAGCTCTACTGTGTCTAAGTATTTTACATTTGTGAGAAGTGTATCTGTGTTACACACACTGACTCTTGTGATTGAACTGATGGATACTGAAAATCCCCATACCAAACTCTCTTTACATTTGTTTCCCACGCATAACTATGGAAGAAGCCTAGTGTGTCTTGGTAGTTTATTTTTCCCACATATAACTGTGGTAGAGGTTGAAAAACTTGGACAGTTTTTGAAAACTGTTGTAAAGCCTGATACAGGCTGTGTATCACTTTTTAATATAATTTCTTGGTGGTAGGTGATCACCAAGTGGAGAGGACTTGGTCTTGACTTAAGACTAAACCTCTTGTTTAAAGTGTTGTGTTCATCTTTCACTTACTCTGTTTTATACTTATCTGTTGTGCTTATATTAGCAAAGACAGAAATCTATTTTTACATTAACTCTGATAGTTAGTTCTGGTTAGTGTGTATCTGATTTGTTTAGTAAACTTGTTTCAAAAGTCGAATCAGTTCTCATACTGATTCAACTGAGTAATCAACCATTGAGAAACCTGTTGAACAATAAGTCACTTATATCACTACTACCTTAATTGACTAGGCTATTTTAATTTGGGGGATTTTAATCCTAAATGTTTTTAATAGAAATTTTTAAGTGGAACTCAATTCACCCCCTCTTGAGTATCCACTCTGACCAACATTTGGTATCAAAGGTAACATTTTTATATATAAAAGGTTTTCAAACCCTCTGTTTTTCAAACTGTGATTTTAGTTTTATCTTAAAGATCATAAATTTCTGTTAGTTCTAAATTTTATCTCTTTAATATATTTTATAAATTCTAGTTATGGACAATAGACTAGAAGGTGCTGCTACTAACAAGCCACCTTTCTTTAATGGTGTGAATTATGCTCAGTGGAAAATTAAAATGAAAATTCATTTGAAAAGTATTGTTTTTGATATTTGTTCTTCTATAGAATCAAAATATGAGATCCCCAAAACTGATAGATCTACCTAGTAAGATTCTACAAAGTATGACTATAACAATAACTATAAAGCTATGAATTCCCTTTACTGCTCTTTAGGAGATGAGGAATTTAACGGAATTTCTGCATGTAAAACAACTCATGAAATCTGGGACACCTTGGCTGTTTCTCATGAAGGAACAACCAACGTTAAGGAAATGAGATTAAATACTTATACTATTAAATATGATAATTTAATTATGAGACTTGATGAACCCATTTATGACATGTACCTTAGGTTTTATGAGATTTTCAACACCATGAGTTCACTGGGAAAAGTTGTTCCATGGGAGAAGATCATGAGAATATTGAGATGTTTGCCAGACAGATGGAGAGGCACTTCTGTGTCTATCCGAGAGTCATGTGACATCAGCAAGCTACATGTTAAGGAGTTGATTGGTAAACTAATGATGTATGAAGAAGAACTGAAGGTGAACAAAGAAGAAGATGATGAACCCAAGAGAAAATATGTGGCATTCAAGTCTACTGCTTCAAAGAGAAAAGACAAGGAGAAAATACATGTACCTACTGAAAGTTCAACTAGTGAAGATTCAGATTCAGATAGTGATGAAGAAATGGCTCAAATATCCAAGAGATTTAAGAAGTTCTATAGTAATAAGAAGTTTTTCAGAAAACCAAACTACAAGGGTAAGTATGATCAACAAGGTAAGTGGAAGAAGGATTGGAAGAAATCTGATAAGGAAGATGATATAGTTTGCTATGAATGCAAGAGGAAAGGACACATCAAGGCTGACTATCCAAAGTTAAAATTCAAAAAGAAATATGATTATAAGGACAAGAAGTACAAGAAATCCATGAAAGCAACCTGGAGTGCTTCAGAAGAAAATACAAGTGAATTAGAAGCCACTGATTCTGAAAATAATCATGTCAACATGTGCTTCATGACTAACATATCTAAGGTACCTGTTTCCCCTATTCTAAATGATTATTATTCTGGAAAGAACAGTGATTCAGATAATGATGAAAATATGTCTAAGGATGAACTGTTTGAATATTTCAATATGCTGGAAGATACCTGCAATGAACTAAAAGATAAATATAAATCTTTGAAGAAACACCATGCCTTGACTAGTAATGTTGAAACAGATCTAAGGGTTAATTTCACAATCTCGTTATTATCCAAGCCTTTTTTTATGTAAGTATCTACTGGGACATATTTATTATCCATGTCCATGTTTCATAAAAGAGTTTTCAAAGGGATTATTTTTAAGGTAATTTTTACTTAAACATCATTTTAAATGTTTTAAATATTTATTCTTCTAAATCATTCTCATTAATGTCCATGTTTTCAAAATGGTTTTACGAATTTATTTATAAGGACATGAATGATTTTAAAATGTTAATTCCTTTAAAAAGTTTCAACGTGGTATGGGAAACATTGATTCAAAAATGTCTTTAAATGTCTTCCTTTCTAAATTGTGTTAATTTTAAATGTTTTAATGAAAAAGAGATATTTATCTAAAAGAGTTTTACAAATCATTTTCCTCTATGTCAACAACCTTTGATGGATTTTAAACATGCCTGAGGTTGATTTATTATTATACAAATCTTCCATATTTTATTTATGGTTTTGTGATATGTATGATTGTGGATTAGTTATTTTTATGCCATTCATGGTTTATGGTTAAAATATAGACATTTTTTATGTCAGTTTTAACAAAAAAAATTAGGTTATATTTCATATTTTTCTTATGATGAATGTGTTAGACTAGTATATTCTGGGTTGGGGACCGATAAATTTAATCCCTTCGGGTTGGGGTCCGGTTAGAGCAGACCCTCCGGGTTGGAGTCAGGTTACAGAGGCTCTCTAGGTTGGAGTCCGGTTATAGAGGCTGTTTGGGATGGAGTCTGGTTACAGTGGCTTGCCGGGTTGGGGTCTGGTTACAGTTAGCCCTTTGGTCCTGGCACAAGGCCTTGACCCCGAAATTAAAGTATGGTATTATGCATTCTCTCATTATGAAATTAGTTATTACATGTGATTATTCATCTAGTTAAATATCCATGTTCATGTTAATATGGTAATTTTTGATATATTTTTTCCATATTATGTTCACATTTATGTTTAAAAGGATTTTGTTTTTATTACACATCTTTCCTTAAAAGTTTATAGCTTTCGCTAAATTATTTACCCTTACTGAGCATCATAGCTCAAACCCTTCTTATGTTTATTTTCCTAGGATGCGAAGAAGTATATTATGAATGACTTGTAGGGATAGTATACGGGATATGAGTGTGGCCTACGGAGACTATGTTGTGGTAGTTTTTCATTTTATAAAGTAATGTAAAACTTATGAATGTATCTAGTATTTACAAGGTAACTAAACTGATACATATTTCGGGACATGATTCCTTATATCATGCCAATGTTATCTAATAATGCACCGACTTTGGGTAACTGGGGTCAGGGCGTTACAGTTGGTATCAGAGGAAGTTTAGTGCAAACCTTGGAATCTAGATTTAGATAAAATCTCATTAGAGAACATTACCCTAAGATAGACTTTGAGGATTAGTATAGAAGGACTTCCTAGAATTTTGGTAATGTAGAGATTTTGTGAGTTTTCCAATAAATACATCTCTATCTGGATACGAGCAGGTGGAGGAGGCTCTAGCACAAATGTACCTAGGGGTAAAACACGAAAACACCACTTTGAGTTAGACTTGAACGGGAACTGGTGCACGACAACAGGTCTTGCTTCACTCTTGGTTACTACACTCCCAGGGGATATGCTTAGGATAATTCTCATTTTCTTTACAAACCATTATGAAGGGTTTATGTGTATATACTTTCTCAAAGAAAACATTTTTATGATTATGGATTATATCCATAAACTGTTAAATTTACGTTAGGAATTTTACATGTTTGGAATTATGAATTGTGATTCATAAAGTGACATTGTGTATTCCATTGTTTAGAAATGGTTCCCAGTAAAAGGAATGAGAACTCCAACAATACGTCTGATCTAAAAAGTAAGAAGGATCGTATCCTTCATGGTATTAATCCAACATTTATAAGGGAAATAGTCTCCCAAGTATTCTCAACATATAAAGAAATTGTATGATGTGTTAATAAGATAATTAATTAATTTTCTGAGTCCTATGGCTTTAAATGGAAGAAAGAGAAGAAAAGGATGGTAGAGAGAAATATGGATAAAGGGAAGAGGGGAAAGAAGGATTTTCCCACATGAAATAACAGTGGAAGGAATCACCTTTGTAAATGCTTGATGGGAATGAGAGTTTGTTATAAGTGTGGAGAAAAAGGACAACAAGTACGTGATTACAATGGTAAGAAAAAGGATTCAAATGTAAAATGCTTCATCTACAAGAGGTTGAGACACTACACGAATCAATGTCCCAGTAATCAGAGTATACCCCAAATGATACTATTGAATAATAATCAAGGTATTATACTACCACGATAAAGAGGAAATATTAGTGTTCTTATGTTGTTATTAAAGAAATGTGTCATTTGATACAAATTATATGAATTATAAAGTATATAAGGATTGTACTGTAGTACTATTTCATTAAGGATTTAATATTGAATAGTACTAATTAATGTGACAAAGTTTCAGGTTAAACTTTTTGGAAAATAAATGGTTGAAGGAATAGTAAACCTTAATATGGTCTGGATGCTGAGGTATTAATTTTGGAATAAGAGATGGATGATTTGGATAAATTATATTGGATATTCTTGACTACCTTGGAACTAATTAATGGTTTGTTTATTTCAACATTGTTGGAGTGTTCTAAATTTTTAGATATAAGGAATATATCTAGTAATATATAAGGAATAAGGGAGCATGAATGTAATCAATAAGGTTTTATGGTGATTCAGAGTGTTACCATGTTTTAAAAGAATACATGATGAAGGTATTCACATGTTATTACATGAAAAAAATATCTTCAATGTGTTTACCTTCCTTATAAATTTTGGACTGTGAGTTTAGACAGAAGTATTTTGGATAAGTCTAAAGGTTGGAATAGATTAAGATTGACATTGGATACTATTGTTAAGGTTAAATAATTTCTTGAGATTATTTTTTTGGATTGTCATAAAAAGGAAATCCTGGAGGTCGGGTGACAACCAGTCATGTCTGACAAGGCCGCAAGACTTGAACTAGCAACCAAAGAGCGACAAGGGTGCATCACCTACCACTGGACTATGTGATGTCCTGGACTATATAATGTAGTTTTTTTAAAAGTTCTGATAGGCAAATTATAAATTCATTATTTTTGGAACCCTATATGATTATGATAAATAAAATATTTTTGAAATATTTTGGAGTGAAAGATGAGTTTGTGGTAGGAATTAGTTGAAGGATGAGACTATACTTGTCAAGTATGTATATATATATATATATTATTATTCTATGGATAAATTAATTCTTAAACTTTGGGGAAGGTATCTTAAAACCAAAAATGTGTTATCCTAATACCTTATGTTTTATTGAATCGATGGTATTTTAAATCATGATAGATTGATGGCTTTGAGGCCCTCAATTTTACACTTGTTTGTGATTGATGACCTGAATCACCTCTATAAATATTTACATTTTTCATCCTATTATTTGTCTCTAATTTCCACCAATGTTATACTTATTGAGATCATAATTTGGTGGTGACCCTTTCATTTCCCTTTCCCTCTTATTAAGACTAAATTTTATTAACCCATTGTCTGTTGTCGGTTTTCCACAATGGTAGTTTCTATTTTCAAAATTTTATTTTTGAAGAACAATTTAAAATTGTGAGGACACAATTTATTGAAGGAGGGGAGAATGTAACACCCCAAGCTTCCATGGTACGTTTCCCTTTGAATAATGTAATATCTTGCGTTGTATGCAACTTCAAGATTCTAACACACTACGACCAATCAAACTAGCTGTTATGAATAGTAATATCCTCCTTTTGAAATTTTATCAATTTTATCTTTCAAAATGGACTTCATTTTTGGTTTTGGAATATTGAAATTATCTTAGGGTGAATTTTTGGTATTTTTCTGAAAACATTCAATTTTTGATGAATAGTGAAAAGCACTGAGTTATTGTTTAAAACCGACTTTTTATTTAAATAATTATTTATTTTATTTAAATTTAACTTAGGTAAAAATATATAAATAATACTTATATAAGTTCAATGTAATTTATTTGAGTCAGTTTATAATAATTTTAGATATATAAAAACTTTAATGAACTTTTTACCGTCTTTTACCGACCTTCTAGGAGCATTTGCAAATTTACATAAAACATAATTTTACCATTTCCATGAGTTAAATTTCAAAAATCTGAGAGACACAGTTAATTTCAAGAAGTAAAACGTGGTTCAATAAGATAAAAATAATTTTTGGTGAATAGTACCTTTTGACTTTTATTTACCACAGTTAAAAGTAAATAGGGTAATTAAGGGTAAAAATAATATCATAATTACCCTAACACATGTCCTAATTGTATTTGATAAGTATAATTCGACCAAAAACAACCATAGGAGTAAAATATGATACTTTAGGTCCACATGGATTACATTAGGACATTTATTATTATTTTATTTAAAGAAGAGTTAAAAGAGTTAAAATCAAAGTTTAATATCTAAACCATTTTTAGTATAGGGTTATACATAAGATAAATTCAACTATAAATATTCATTAGAAATCTAAACTGATTTCCTACATAATGGTATCTTATTTATAATTTTTAGACATTAAATAATTTAATTTATTTATGACACAATGATGATGCAATAATTACCTTATTAATGAAATATTAAAATAATTGATATTATAAATACCCAAATAAATGTAATTTTAGACTTTTTATGAATTACACTAATTTTATAGATTAATATTACATGTTAGGGTTAATTAAATGATTTTTTTGAAGTAATAATGATGTTATGAATTTAACAAAAAAATAGCAAATAGTGTCAAAATTGATATAAAAGTATTTTTAAAACAAATATTATATTATAAATTGGTATTCTATTCCTAGAAATATAAGGATCAACTAAATGTATTAAATAATATTATATATGTCATTAATGAACCACTTTAGGTTCACTTGGATGTTTATAGTAAGTCTATTAACCATAAAATATAAAAATACAAAGACACATGGTAAATGTAAAACTATTTAACTAAGAGTTAAATCTAAAAGAAAAAGTTAATATAGTGACCCAAACATATCTAAAACATATTGGTTGAGTGGTTTTAGACTAATAGCCACCTTAGCCTCTAAATAAATCAATTTTGAGCCATTATAAAACGAAAAAAAGTTTATTATAATATAATATGTCAATCTTTTCCTAAGGTTCCCCTCACCCCTCTTATAAATGGGAACCTCCCCTTCTCTCAAATTCACAACTCCAAATCCATTTGGCTCAACCAAACCCTAGAACAATATTCTATAAAATGTACTACCTTCATCATAGGGTCCTTCCTTTAGTCAGAAATCCAACCTAAGGAGCCGTTTTGATCCAATCGATAGGAAGAACATGAAGAAGAGGCAAATATTTCATAACCTCTTTCAAGTTCTTTTCTTCTTACACTTGTTCTTCCCTTATTTTTTCCATTATAAAATAATAAATCCAGTATCTTCTATATACTGTGATGTTATTATAAATCTGTTATAACCATATTCATTATTCTATCCATCACATGAATGACAAGGTCACCATACGTGCGTACGTACGGCTTACCGTCTCCACGCCGTGGTGTAGTTTGTTATTCAAACACTCCATTATTTGGATGGGTATAATAATGAATATAACTAATGTAAATAATAAATAGAACATGTTAATTATTCTTTATATATGATCTTCCATCCAATTACATATGATTTCACCATCGATATAATGATATTGTCGCTCGTGCGTACGTACGGATTACCGTCTCCATGACGCGATGTGATTCATTCCCAAGTTCACCATTAAACGATGATTATAAAAAAATATAAGTATGTAATATATGAAATAATAATTCTAATATATATATATATATATATGTACTTACATATATCTTATTCACTTACTTCCATTCAATACGATATGAAAACAGAAACAACGTTTATGCGTACGTAAGACCTACCGTCTCCATAAATGGTGCCTTCAATTTTAATATAACTATATAATATATATATTTATATGATAAATATATATGATATATAAATCATGTTTTATATTCAGAAAGTATTCAGATCATTATCTAAATGATACGATCAAGAATAACAAGTTAAAACACGTATGATAATGAAAGTGATTATTACCTTAAATGTTAATTTAACATGGAAATCAGTTTTAAATGGGTAGTATAAAGTAATAAATGAATCATTTATGATATAATAAATATGAATATGGTTCTGGTTCTGGTATAATTTAATAACATACTATGGTCATTATATAAGAGGTTAAACGTACCCTTAACCAAAGGAAAGTGCAAGGTAGGGGTAAATTTCACAATCTCTTTATTATCCGAGGTTGTTTTTATGCAAGTATCTACTGGGACATATTTATTATACATGTCCATGTTTCATAAAATAGTTTTCAAAGGGATTATTTTCAAGGGAATTTTTACTAAAACATCATTTTAAATGTTTTAAATATTTATTCTTCTAAATCATTCTCATTAATGTCCATGTTTTCAAAATGGGTTTTAAGTATTTATTTACATGGACATGAATGTTTTTAAAATGTAAATTATTTTAAAAGATTCAAAGTGGTATGGGACACTTTGATTAAAAAATGTCATTAAATTTCATTCTTTCTAAATTGTGTGAATTTTAAATTTTTTCATGAAAAAGAGATATTTCTCTCAAAGAGTTTTAAAAATCATTTTCATCTATGTCAACATACTACGATGGATTTTAAACTTGTTTGAAGTTGATTTATTATGAAAAAAATCTTCCACATTATATTTAAGGTCTTTCATATGTATGACTGTGGATGAGTTAATTTTATGCCTTTCATGGTTTATGGTTAAAGTATTGACATTTCGTTTGCTAGTTTTAATACAAATTTTTATGTTATATTTAAACATTTTCTTATGATGAATGTATAAGACTACTATGTTCTGGGTTGAGGACTGGTAAAAGTTATCCCTCTAGGTTGGGGTCCAGTTATAGTAGACCGTCCGGGTTAGAGTCTGGTTATAGAGTTATTCCGGGTTGGAGTATGGTTACAGAGGATCTTTGGGATGGAGTCCGGTTACAGAGGCTCTCCGGGTTGGGTTCCGGTTACAGTAAGTCCCTAGGTCTTGGCACGAGGCCTTGACACAGAAATTAAAGTCTGGTATTATGAATTCCCTCATTATAAAATTATTTATTACATGTGATTATTCGACTAGTAGAATATCCATGTTCATATTAATATGGTAATTTTTGATTTGTTTTTTCTATATTGTGTTCATATTTATGTTTGAAATGTTGTTTTTTTCACATCTTGCCTTAAATGTTTATAGCTTCTACTAAATTATTTACCCTTAATAAGCATCTGAGCTCACCCCTTTCTTATGTTTTATTTTCCTAGGATGAGAAAAAGTATATTATGAATGACCTGCAGGGATAGTTTATGGGATATGAGTATAGCCTATGGAGACTATGTTGTTTTAGTTTTTCATTTTATAATGTAATGTAAAACATATGAATGTATCTAATATTTACAAGGATACTAAACTGATTGGTCTTTTGGGACATGATTCCTTGTATCATTCCAATGTTATGTAATAATGCACTAAATCTGGGTAACTGGGGTCGGGGTGTTACAGTTGGTTTCAGAGGAAGTTTAGTTCAAACCTTGAAATATAGATTTAGATAAAATTTGATTAGAGCACATTAACCTAAATGACGCTATTGAATAATAATCAAGTTATGATACTACCGTAAATACAGAGGAAATATTAGTGTTCTTAAGTTTTTATTAATTAATTGTGTCATTTGATTACAAATTATAAGAATTATAAAGTATATAAGGATTTTACTGCAGTACTATTTCATTAAGGTTTTATGATTGAATAGTACCAAGAAAAGTGACACAGTTTCAGGTTAATTTTTTTGGAAAATACATGGTTGAAGGAAAGGTAAACCTTAATATTTTTCTGATACTGAGGTAGTAATTTTTTAATAAGAGATGGTTTATTTGGATAAATTATATTGGATATTCTTGACTAACTTGGAACAAATAAATGGTTTGTTTATTTCATCATTGTTGGAGTATTCAGAATTTTATTATATAACGAATATATCTAGTATTCTATAAGGAATAAGGGGGAATGAATGTAATAAATAAGGTTTTATGGTGATTCAAAGTGTTACCATGTTTTAAAAGAATACATGATGAAGGTATTCACATGTTATTACGTGATAAAATGATCTTCACTGTGTTTACCTTCCTTATAAATTTTGGACTGTGAGTTTGGACAGAAGTATTTTGGATAACTCTAAAGGTTGGAATCGATTAAGCTTGACATTGGATACTATTGTTAAGGTTAAATCATTTATTGATATTTTTTTGGATTTTCATAAAAAGGACAACCCGGAGGTCAGATGACAACCCGAAGGTCGGATGACAACCAGTCGCGTTCGACAAGGCCGCGAGACTTGAACCCAAAACCGAAGAGCGACAAGGGTGCGTCACCTACCACTGGCCAGTGTGATCTCATGGATTGTATAATGTTGTTTTTTAAAAGTTCTAATAGATGGATTATAAATTCATTATTTTGGGAACTCTATACGATTAGGATAAATAGAATATTTTTGAAATATTTTGTAGTGAAAGATGAGTTTGGGGTAGGAATTAGTTAAAGATAAGACTCTACTTTTTTTAAAGGTTGAGGTCGAAGCCTCATTTTTTTTATTTAAGGAAAAGACCTATTTAGAATGGTTAAAGGGATACCCATTACATAGCCCGAAGTCCCAAGGCCATGTGGCCTGAATACTATGCTTGAAAGCCCATTTTTGGGAAAAAAGGCCCCCTCAGTGAATAGTAATACTACAGTACACTGACTGCTACAGTACCTGCGATAACCCCTATAAATATTTTTTTTTCCTCCAATTATGTGTCTCTAATTACCACCAATGTTTTATTAATCGATATCATAAATTGGTGATGACCCTTTCATTTCCCTTTCCCTCTTATTAAGACTAAATTTTATTAACCCAATTTTTGATGTGGGTTTTCCACAATGGTATTTTCTATTTTCATCCATTAATTTTTGAAGAACAGTTTCAAATTGTGAAGAAGAAATTTATTTAAGTAGAGGACAATGTAACACCCCAAGATTCCATGGTACATTTCCCTTTCAATAATGCAATAGCTTGCGTTGTACGCAACTTCAAGATTCTAACACACCACAACCAAACAAACTTGCCGTTATGAATAGTAACACCCAATTTTTGAAATTTTATCAATTTTATCTTTCAAAATGGAAATCCTTTTTGTGTTTGGATTATCGGAATTATCTTAGGGTTAATTTTTGGTATTTTTCTGAAAACTTTCAATTTTTGATGAATAATGAAAAACACCGAGTTATTGTTTAAAACCGATTTTTTATTTAAATAATTATTTATTTTATTTAAATTTATTTTAGGTCAAAATAGATACATAATACCTATATAAGTTCAATTTAATTTATTGGAGTCAGTTAATAATAATTTTAGATATATAAAACTTTTATTGAACTTTTTACCGTCTTTTACCCACCTCCTAGGAGCATTTGTAAATTTACATAAAACTTAATTTTACCACTTTTTTGAGATGAATTTTGAAAGTCTAAGAGACATGGTTAATATCAAGAAGTAAAATATGGTTCAATAAGATAAAAATATTTATTTTCTGAATAGTAACTTATGACTTTTGTTGACCACAGTTAAAAGTAAATAGGGTAATTAAGGGTAAAAATGACATCATAATTACCCTAACACATATCCTAATTCTAATGGATAAGTATAATTCGAACAAAAACCATAGGAATAAAATATGATCATTTAGGTCCACTTGGATTAGATGAGGACATTTATTATTATTTTATTTAAAGAAGAGTTAAAAGAGTTAAAATCAAAATTTAATAACTAAATAAATTTTAGTATAAGGTTATACATAAGATAAATTCGACTATAAATATTCATTATAAAGATAAAAATATTTCCTACATAATTGTTATTTATTTATAATTTTTAGACATTAAATAATTTAATTTATTTATGGAACAATGATGATGAAGTAATTACCACATTAATGAAATATTAAAAGAATTGATATTATAAATACCCAAATAAATGTTATTTGAGACTTTTTATGAATTCAACTAATTTTATAGGTCATTAAGACATATTATAGTTGATTAATTGAATTTTTATCGAAGTAATAAAGTTTTCATGAATTTAACAAAAACAAAATAGCAAATAGTGTCAAAATTGACATAAAAGAGTTTTTAAAACAAATATTATATTATTAATTGATATTCTATTCCTAAAAATATAAGGTTCAGCCAAAGGTCTTAAATAATATTATATATGTCATTAAAGAACCACTTGAGGTTATGTAGGATGTTTATAGTAAGTTTATTAACCATATAATATAAAAATACAAAGAGACAAGGTAAATGTCAAACTGTTTAACTAAGAGTTAAATCTAAAAGATAAAGTTAATATAGCGACCCAAACATGTATAAAATCTATTGGTTGAGTGGTTGTAGACCCATACCATAATTATCCTCGAAATAAATCATTTCTAAGCCATTAGAAACCGAAAATTATTTTATTACAAAATAATATTTCAATATTTTCCTAAGGTGCCCCTCACCCCTGTAATAAAAAGGAACTTCCCCTTCTCTAAAATTCACAACTCCAAATCCATTTGGCTCAGCCAAAACCATCCCAAATATTCTTTCAACTTTCCTCCCATCATCCCAGAGGCCTTATTTTAGTGAAAAATTCAACATAAGGATCCCTTTTGATCAAATCAAAATAAAGAACCCAAAGTAGAGGTAAATATTTCATCACCTCTTTCAAGTTCTTTTCATCTTCCACTTATTCTTTCCTTGTTGTTTCCATTATAAAATAATAACTCCTGCATATTCTGTATACTTTGATTTTATTACATATATGGTACAACCATATTCATTATTCTATCTATCACATGAATGACACAGTCACCATAAATTCATACGTACGACTTACCGTCTCCACATCGTGGTGTAGTTTGTTATTCAAAAAAATCATTATTTGGATGGATATAATAATTAATATAAATAATCTAAATAATAAATATAACATGTTAATGATTCTGTATATATGATATACCATCCAATTACAGTTGATTTCACCATCGATATAATGATATTGTCCCTCGTGCGTACGTACAGATTACCATCTCCACAACGCGATGAGATTCATTCCCACATTCACCATTCAATGATGATTATAAAAATATATAAGTATGTAATATATGACATAATAATGCTAATATATATATATGTACTTAAATATATCTTATTTACTTACTTCTTTTCAATACAACATGAAAACGGAAATGGCGTTTATGCGTACGTACGACCTACCGCCTCCATAAATATTGTCTTCCTTTTCATATAAATATCTATTAAAAATATTTATATTCTAAATATATGTGATATATAAATAAATGTTTATATTCAATAAATATTTACATAAGGATCTAAATGATACAATCAAGAATAACAAGTTAAAACACGTACGATAAAAAAAGTGATTATTACATAAACTGTTAATTTAACTTGGTAATCATTATTAAATGGGTAGTATAAAGTCATAAATGAATCATGTATGATATAATAAATATGAATATCGATCTGGTATAATATAATAACATACTATATTCATTATAAAGGAGGTTAATCGTACCCTTGATCAAAGGAAAGTGCAAGGTAAGGGTTAACTTCCCAATCTCTTTATTATCCGACGTTGTTACTATGTAAGTATCTACTGGGACAAATTTATTATCCATCTCCATGTTTCATAAAAGAGTTTTAAAAGGTATTATTTTTAAGAGAAATTTTACTAAAACATCATTTTAAATGTTTTAAATATTTATTCTTCTAAATCATTCTCATTAATTTCCATGTTTTCAAAATTGTTTTTAATCACTTATTTATATGGACATGATTTTTTTTAAAATGTTAGTTACTTTTAAATGTTTAAAAGTGGTATGGGAAAATTTGATTCAAAAATTTGTTTAAATGTATTTCTTTCTAAATTTTGTGAATTTTAAATGTTTTCATGAAAAAGAGATATTTCTCTCAAAGCATTTTACAAATCATTTTCATCTATGTCAGCATCCTTTGATGGATTTTAAACTTGTTTGAAGTTGATTTATTATGATACAAGTCATCCATATTGTATTTAATGTTTTGTTATATGTATGAATGTGGATGAGTTATTTTTATTCCATTCATGGTTTATGGTTAAAGTATTGACATTTTGAATGCTAGTTTTAATACAAATGTTTATGTTACATTTCAACCTTTTCTTATGATTAATGCATTGGACTAGTATGTTCCGGGTTGGGGGCTGGTAAAAGTAAGCCCACCGGGTTGGGGTCTGGTTACAGAAGACCCTCTAGGTTGGAGTCTGGTTACAAAGGCTCTCCAGGTTGGAGTCCGATTAGAGAGTCTCTTCGATATGGAGTCTGGTTACAGAGGCTCTCTGGGTTGGGGTCAGGTTACAGTTAACCCCTAGGTCCTGGCATGAGGCCTTGACATAGAAATTAATGTCTGGTATTATGCATTCCCTCGTTATGAAATTAGTTATTACATGTTATTATTCCACTAGTAGAATATCCACGTTCTTATTAATAAGGTAATTTTTGATTTATTTTTTCCATATTATGTTCATTTTTATGTTTAAAAGGTTTTTTTTTATTACACATCTGTCCTTAAATGTTTATAGCTTTCACTAAATTATTAACCTTTACTGAGCATCTGAGATCACCCCTTTCTTATGTTTTATTTTTCCAAGATGCGAAGAAGTATATTATGAATAACCTAGAAGGATATTCTATGGGACATGAGTTTGGCTTATGAAGACTATTTTGTTGTAGTATTTAATTTTATAATGTAATGTAAAACTTATGAATGTATTTAGTATTTCCAAGGATACTAAACTAATCGGTCTTTCGGGACATGATTCCTTGTATCATGCTAATGTTATGTAATAATGCACTGACTCTGTGTAACTGGGGTAGGGGCGTTACAGTTGGTATTAGATAATGTTTAGTACAAACCTTGGAATCTAGATTTAGATAAAATCTAATTAGAGAACATTGTCCTAAGATAGATTTTAAGCATTAGTATAAAATAACTTCCTATAATTTTTTTAATGTAGATATTTTGAGAGTTTTCCAAGAAATACATCCCTGTCTAGATACGAGTAGGTAAAGGAAGATCTGGAATAGATGTACGTAGGGGTGAAAACCAAAAACACTACTTTAAGCAAGACTCTAATGGGAATTGGTGCATGACAACAGGCCTTGTTGCACTATTGGTTACGACACTCTTGGGGTATATGCTTAAGATAATTATCATTTTCTTTACCAACCATTATAATGGGTTTATGAGTATATAATTACCCAAAGAAAACATTTTTATGATTATAAATTATATCCATAAATTGTTGAATTTATGTTTGGTATTTTACAAGTTTGGAATTATGAATTGTGATTCATAAACTGACCTAGTGTATTCCATTGTTTAGAAATGGCACCCAGTAGAAGGAAAGATAATTCCAACAATACGTATGATGCAAAAAGTAAGAAGGATCATATCTTAGATGGTATTAATCCAATATTTATAAGGGAAATATTATCCCAAGTATTCTTAACATATGGATAAATAGTGCCATGTGTTAATAAGATAAGTAAAGATTTGTCTAAGTCCTATGGATTTAAAGGGAAGCAAGAGAATAAATGGATGGTAGAGAGAAAGATTGATAAAGGGAAGAGGGGAAAAAATATTTTCCTATATGTGATAACTGTGGAAAGAATCACCTTGGTAAATGCTTGAAGGGAATTGGAGTTTGTTTTAAGTGTGGAGAAAAAGGACACCAAGTATGTGATTACAAGGGTAAGAAAAATGTTTCAAATGTACAATGCTTCATCTGCAAGTAGTTGAGACACTACGTGAATCAATGTACCATTAATCAAAGTATACCCCAAATGATTCTATTTAATAATAATAAAGGTATGATAATACCACAAATAAAGAGTAAAGTTTAGTTTTCTTATGTTGTTATTAAAGAATTGTGTCATTTGATTACAAGTTATAAGAATTATAAAGTATATAAGGACTGTACTGTAGTACTATTTCATTAAGGATTTATGATTGAATGGTACCAAGTAAAGTGACACAGTTTCAGGTTAATCTTTTTTTAAAACACATGTTTAAATTAAAGGTAAACCTTAATATGGTCATGATACTGAGGTAGTAATTTTGGAATAATATATTGTTTATATGGATAAATTATATTGGATATTATTGACTACCCTAGAACTGATTAATGGTTTGTTTATTCATCATTGTTGGAGTATTCAAAATTTATGGAGATAAGGAATATATCTAGTATTCTATAAGGAATAAGGGAGCATGATTGTAATCAATAAGGTTTTATGGTAATTTAGAGTTTTACTAAGTTTAAAAGAATACATTATGAAGGTATTCACATGTTATTACGTGAAAATAAAGATCTTTATTGTATTTACCTTCCTTATAAATTTTGGACTTTGAGTTTGGGCAGAAGTATTTTGGATAAGCCTAAAGTTTAGAATCTATTAAGCTTGACATTGGATACTATTGTAAAGGTTAAATCATTTCTTGAGATTATTTTTTAGGATTTTTATAAAAAGGACAACCCGAAGGTTGGGTGACAACCAGTTGCGTCCGGCAAGGCCATGAGATATGAACCCGCAAGTGAAGAGAAACAAGGGTTCATCAACTACCACTGGCATATATGATGTCTTGGACTGTATAATGTAGTTAATTAAATGTTTTGATAGGTTAATTATAAATTCATTATTTTTGTAACCCTATATGATTAGGATAAATAGAATATTTTTGAAATATTTTGGAGTGAAAGGTGAGTTTGTGGTAGGAATTAGTTGAAGGACGAGACTCTACTTTTCAAGTATATATATATATATTTTCTTATTCTATGGATAAATTAATTTTTAAAAATTAGGGATGGTTTCTTAAAACCAAAAATGTGTTATCCTAATACTTTATGTTTTGTTGAACCGATGGTATTATAAATCATCATAGATTGCTGGCCTTGAGGCCCTCAATTTTACACTTGTTTGTGATTGATGACCTTAATCACTCCTTATAAATATTTATGTTTTCCCTCCAATTATGTGTCTCTAATTTCCACCAATTTTTTCCTAATCGAGATCATAATTTGGTGGTGACCCTTTCATTACCCTTCCCCTCTAATTAATGCTAAATTTTATTAACCCAATTTCCGATGTGGGTTTTCGACAATGGTATTTTCTATTTTCAATCTTTTATTTTCAAATAATAGTTTCAAATTTAGAGGATGCAATTTATTAAATGAGGGTAGAATGTAACACCCCAAGCTTACATGGTATGTTTCCCTTTTAATAATGTAACATCTTGCATTGTACGCAACTTCGAGATTCTAATAAACCGCAACCAATCAAACTAGCCGTTATGAATAGTAATACCATATTTTTAAAATTTTATCAATTTTATCTTTCAAAATGGACTTCATTTTTGGGTTCAGAATATCAAAATTATCTTACAATGAATGTTTGGTATTTTTTCTGAAAACTTTCAATTTTTGATGAAAAGTGAAAAACACTAAGTTATTGTTTAAAACCATATTTTTATTTAAATAATTATTTATTTTATTTAAATTTATTCTAGGTAAAAATATATACATAGTACCTATATAATTTCAATGTAATTAATTAGAGTTAGTTTATAATAATTTTAGATATATAAAAATTTTATTGAACTTTTTACCGTCTTTTACACACCTCCATGGAGAATTTGAAAATTTACATAAAACATAATTTTACCACTTTTGTGAGTTGAATTTATAAAATCCAAGAGACACGGTTAATATCAAGAAGTAAAATGTTGTTAAATTAGATTGAAATAATTTTATCTGAATAGTAACTTTTGACTTTTATTCGCCACGGTTAAAAGTAAATTGGAAAATTAAGGGTAAAGGTTTTATCATAATTACCCTAACATATGTCTCAATTCTATTGAATAAGTACAATTAGACCAAAAAAACTTTATGAATAAAATATTATCCTTTATAAACACTTTTATTAGATTAGTAAATTTATTATTATTTTATTTAAAGAAGAGTTAAAAGAGTTAAATTTAATGTTTAATAACTAAACCATTTTTAGTATAGGGTTATAGATAAGATAAATTAGACTATAAATCTTCATTATAAAGGTAAAAATATTTCCTACATAATGGTATTTTATTTATAATTTTTAGACATTAAATAACATAATTTATTTATGACACAATGATGATGCAGTAATTACCTTATTAATGAAATATTAAAATAATTGAAATTATAAATACCCAAATAAATGTAATTTGAGACTTTTTATGAATTACACTAATTTTATAGGTTAATATAACATGTTAGGGTTTATTAAAATAATTTTTATGAAGTAATAATGCTGTTATGAATTAAAAAAACAAAATAGAAAATAGTGTCAAAATTAACATAAAAGAGTTTTTTTAAAAAAACTATATTATTAATTTATATTCTATTCATAGAAATCTAATTTTAGACCAAAGTTATTAAATAATATTATATATGTCATTAATTAAAAACTTGAGGTTCTATTGAAATTTTATAGTATGTTTATTAACCATATAATATATAAATACAAAGAGACATGGTAAATGTCAAACTATTTAACTAAGAGTTAAATCTAAAAGATAAAGTTAATATAGTGACCCAAACCTGTCTAAAACCTATTGGTTGAGTGTTTTTAGACCCATTACCACCTTATCCTAGAAATAAATCAATTTTTATCCATTATAAACCGAATATGATTTTATTATAAAATAATATTTCAATCTTTTCCTAAGGTGCCTCTCACCCCTCTTATAAGAGGGAATTTCCCATTCTCTCAAATTCACACCTCCAAAGCTATTTGGATTGGCCAAAACCTGCACCAATATCCTCTAAATTTTCCTCACATAACCCTATAGGCCTTACTTTAGTCATAAATCCACCCTAAGAATCCGTTTTGATCAAATCAAAAGGAAGAAACCGAAGAAGAGGTAAATATTTCATCACCTCTTTCAAGTTCTTTTCTTCTTCCACTATTTATTTCATTATTGTTTCCATTATAAAATAATAAATCCATAATATTATATATATTTTTATGTTGTTATAAATATGGTACAACCATATTCATTATTCTCCCCATCACATGAATGACAAAGTCACCATACGTGCGTACGTATGGCTTACCGTCTCCACATCGTGGTGTAGTTTGTTATTCAAACACTTCATTATTTTGATGGGTATAAAAATAAATATAACTAATTTAAATAATAAATATAACATTTTAATGATTTTTTATATATTATATAACATCCAATTACATACGATTTCACCATTGATATAATGATATTGTCGCTCGTGTGTACGTACGAATTACCGTATCCACGACGCGATGAGATTCATTCCCACGTTCACCATTCAACAATGATTATAAAAATATATAAGTATGTAATATATGAAATAATAATTCTACTATATATATATATATACTTACATATATCTTATTCACTTACATCCGTTCAATACAATATGAAAACGGAAACATCGTTTATGCGTACGTACGACCTACAGTCTCCATAAACGGTTCCTTCCTTTTCATATAACTATCTATTATAAATACTTATATTCTAAATATAAATCATATATAAATCCATATTTATAATCAGGAAGTATTTATATCATGATCTAAATGATACGATCAATAATAACAAGTTAAAACATGTACGATAAAGAAAGTGATTATTACCTAAAATTTTAATTTAACATGGAAATAATTATTAAATGGGTAGTATAAAGTCATAATTGAATCATGTATGATATAATAAATATTAATATGGTTTTTTTATAATTTAATAAAATAATATGGTCATTATACAAAAGGTTAAACGTACCCTCCACCAAAGGAAAGTGCAAGGTAAGGGTTAATTTCACAATCTCTTTATTATCCGAGGTTGTTTTACGTACGTATCTACAAGGAAATATTTATTATCCATTTCCATGTTTCATAAAATAGTTTTCAAAGGAATTGTTTTTAAGGGACCTTTTACTAAAACATCATTTTAAATGTTTTAAATATTTATTCTTCTAAATCATCTTCATTAATTTCCATTTTTTCAAAATGTTTTTTAAGGATTTATTTATTTGGAAATGAATGTTTTTAAAATGGTAATTCCTTTCAAAAGTTTAAAAATGGGATGGGACACTTTGATTCAAAAATTTCTTTAAATTTATTCCTTTTCAAATTGTGTGAATTTTAAATGTTTTCATTAAAAAGAGATATTTCTCTCTAAGAGTTTTATAAATATTTTTCATCTATTTCAACATCCATTGATGGATTTTAAACTTTTTTGAATTTGATTTATTATGATACAGTCCTTCCATATTGTATTTAATGTTTTGTGATATGTATGATAGTTTATGAGTTATTTTTATGCCATTCATGGTTTATGGTTAAAGTATTTACATTTTGTATGCGTGTTTTAATATAAATGATTATGTTATATTTCCACCTTTTCTTATGATGAATGTATTGGACTATTATGTTCCAGGTTGGGGACTGGTAAAATTAAGCCTTCTGGGTTGGGTTTGGTAATAGCAGACCCTCTGGGTTGGACTCTGGTTACAGAGGCTCTCTAGGTTAGAGTCCGGTTACAGAGGCTCTCTGGGATGGAGTCCGGTTACAGAGGCTCTCCGGGTTGGGTTCCGGTTAAAGTTAGCCCCTAGGTCCTGGAACATGGCCTTGAGACAGAAATTAAAGCCTGGTATTATGTATTCTCTCATTTTAAATTTAGTTATTACATGTTATTATTCTAATATTAGAATATCCATGTTCATGTTAATATGGTAATTTTTGATTTATTTTTTCAATATTATGTTCATATTTATGTTTAAAAGGTTTTTGTTTTTATTACACATCTGTCCTTAAAAGTTTATATCATCCACTAAATTATTTACCCTTATTGAGCATCTGAGCTCACCCCTTTCTTATTTTTTATTTTCCTAGGATGTGAAGAAGTATATTATGACTGACCTGCAGGGAGAGTCTATGGGATATTATTATGGCCAATGGAGACTATGTTGTTGTAGTTTTCCATTTGATAATGTAATGTAAAACTTATGAATGTATCTAGTATTTCCAAGGTTACTAAACTGATCGGTCTTTCGGGACATGATTCCTTGTATCATTCCAATGTTATGTAATAATGCATCAACTCCGGGTAACTCGGGTCGAGGCATTAGATATATTCTAATTAAAAACATAAAATATAAAAAATCAATTTTGATTAGAAAATAATTGTTTTATATTTTATATGATCTTAATCCTATTTCATATTAATTACCAATTAAATGAGTGTTAATATAATTTTTTATTAATTAAATCATTAAATCATATTCCTCAATAGAAATTGATAATTTTCTTTATGAAGATAAAAATAGACAATACCTAATGGAATAGTTCTTTGAAAAATACCATTTTTTGACATTAAATAATTTTAACCACATAATATTAAATTAATTATTAATATTTTGTAAATGTAATTTTATCATTACATTATATAAATATTTGTTTTAATGTATAGACATAAATTATCATTATTTCATTCCAAAATTAATTTATTATTTTGAATTACATAATGTACCCATTAGATATTCCCAAAAACCATATATCCAATGGAAATATTTCTATTGACCATGTAACTAATGACCATATAAATAATGTTCAGATTTCATTCCTATATATAGGCTCACATATATTTTTAGAATAATTAATTATATTCATTTTCTTATCTCTCAACATGTCTATTATATTTATAATTCTATTCCTTTTTTTCTATAGTATCAATCATGCTTTTTACCTTCATGGAAAACCACAAGGATAAATATTTTATATTTGTGTTATTTTTAGTCACTTGTGGTTTTATTACTCTTGTAATTTTAAAAATGATGTTTCATATTTCTTTCCCATAATGTATTATGTTTATATTATATTATAATATTTTATCTCAAAAAATGTATCATATTTCATTTGAGTTTGATATTACATGTGAAAAAATAAATTCAATAGAGAATTTTTAATTAAAGAGAAAATACATTGTAAAATATTGGTGTGTTACATTCTACCCCTTTAAAATAAATTTAAACTTTCAAATTTTGTTACTCTTAAGAAAAAATAGGGTATGTATGACTCATTAAAACTTCATGTTCACACGTTTCTTCCTCAAACTTATGATTTCTATAAAGAACTCTAACAAGGTGGGTATTTTTTTATAGTACTTTATATTTATAATCCATGATTTTTACCAGTTTCATCTCATTAGAGATTTCATGTTCCAATTTTACTAAATCTTAGTTTAGATCATATGATTAGTAAGGTATGTACTTCCTCAAAAACAATACATTAAACACATCACACACTTGGTAAACATTTAGTGGAAGTGTAAGATGATAAAATAACATCCCCATATGATCAAAGATTTATCAATGGAAAATGTATATTATGATCAAATTTATCTTTTTTTTAATCTCAGAACCTTATTCCATGGGATATTTGAAGGAATTACTTATCTAAAACATCAAAAACTAAATCACATCGACGATCATCAACCTACATCTTATGTAAAATATATTTATTTTTAATATGTCGTACAATGGTTTGAATATTCTCTATAATTTCTTGAGAAAAAAATAGTTCTATCAGTTTCTTCTCTCCAAATTCATCACAACATGTGGGGATTCTTCAAATATTCTTATATAGAGCCTAATATAGTTCCATTTTCATGATATAATGAAAATTTTGTTTTATGAAACCTTTAATAGGGAAATGTTTCAATCCAAACCTCCTTTGAAATTCATTGAAAAATATCTTTGTATATCATCTAGAGTTTGACCGGTCCTTTTAGATTAAATATTAGTATGGGGATTATAAGCAATTTAGAATATATATATATATATATATAATTATTAAAATACTTATCTAAAACATTGAGGTATCCCTCAGATCTAGATTAGATACAATTGAGAGTGATACTCGAAATAACCATAAAACTTACTTTATGAATATCAAAAAAGTTTATCAAGTGAAACAATCCACTTAAATTGAAATGGAATGTACTGGATTTGTGAGAAGTTTGACTATAAACCAAATTGTACTATTTTCTTTAGAGGTCCCATGAATACTTATAATTAAATTCATGGTGTTGTTCTCCCATTTCCATACTAGTATGGGTAATGGTTACATCATCACCTTATAATTTTATTGTTTTTAATTAATTTGATGAAATACCAAGAATCAATATATATACTATAAAATATACCCCTTTAAGTTGTCCCAATAGAAATGATTTTTGAGATCTTTATATATCTTTTTTCTTCCAATATAGATAGATAAGGATGGGCTATGTATAACATCAAAAAACTCTTTCTTCAATTTTTTTATTTATGAAACACATATTCATTTACTAAATATTAATATTACTTTTCTTTCTAATTTAAACTCAAAAATATTTCTTACCTTTTTCTATATATCCATGTCCTTATTCTACACCTCCTTGATCTTCAAATGGATTGATGGTTTCATATTAATTTTAAAAATATAGGATTTATCTACATTAAATATGATTTTATGGTCCATCCATTGCAAATACATGAGTATTGGGTCTCTATAAAATATTTATCAGGGATATGATAGCATAATTGTTCCAACATAGATCATCGACCACATAGTTTTTTTTACTAGAGTGGTAATGTATTGAGAACTCGATGTCTTTGATCAACTATAAAAATCTCCTTTGGATAAATTTTAACTCTTTTTATCTAAATATACACTTTAATATACTGTGATTGGTATATAAATCCATGTTTTCACTATAGATATAATGAATCTATATCTCCAAGGAAAGTATTTTCGTTTATATATTAAAATCATGAGTTGGGTAATTTTTCTCATGAATATTTAATTTAAACAACGAATACTATACAACTATGTAATTCTGCATGAGGAAATATCATAATATCTTATTTGATGCATCACTATGTATTACAAAACCTTCCCCAGTAAAGGGAAATGCGAGTACAAGTAATGTGAAAAATATTCTCTGGACATTCTTCAATTTTTCTTCACATTTAACTATATATAGGATCTTGACACTATTTGTAGTTAACTTCATTTGTGGATTTGAAATTCATGATAAAGTTTTCACAAAACATCGATAATATCCTTCCAATATAAGAAAAATATAGACTTATATTACATTGGTTTCTTTAGGCCATTCTTAAATTTCCTATATTTTTGAAGTATCCATAGATATACCATCAATTATGATCAAATGGCCGATGAATTACACATTTTATAGCCAAAATTTATAAATTTTTAATTTGGCATAAAAATATCCTTTCTCAAGGTCTTCATCGTAATACTCAAGTGACCTTCATGGTTTTATGTTATCTTAGAATATATGATAATATCATTTATAAAGACTTCAAAAAATTGATCAATATAATATATAAAGACTTAATTCATTAGATCAATGAAGATATCAGGGGAATTTGTTATTCTTAAGGGAACCACTATGAATTCATAATGACTATATCTTTTGTAAAGGTTTTTCTTTGATATATCCTACCAATTTAATTTTAATTTATGATAAATGAATCAAAGTAATGTATTTGAGAAGTATTTATATCTTCTATATCTATGAAACAAATCATCAATATAGGTTAGATGATACATTTTCTTAATTTAAATTTTTTAAGCTCATGATAATCAATAAAAAGGAACAATGATCCATCATTCTTCTTAAAAATAGCTCTAGTGCACCCTATGGAAAATCACATTGGTATATAAAACACATGTCCAGATTCTATTGAATTTTCTTGTTGGATACATCTAATTTAGTGGGTGTTATTCGATCAAGACTCATCAATATGGATATAGAACTTTCTATGAGTTCAATTGAAAACTCAACCTCACATTCTAAAGGAAGGCCATGTAATATTTTTTAAAATACCACAACTAGAAAAAGTGGATACTCCCACGAACCTATATCCAAAATTTTAAAACCATTCCTATAGGTCTATTTTTTGTTGCTATAACCCATATATATAGCCACAGTTATGTGGCCTATAGCCACAGTTTTCAAAACTGTGGATATAGGCCATTATTGTTAAGGCATATAGCTATGGGTTTTCAAAACTGTGGCTATAGGGTTCCCACGCTTCCGCGGGAAAACAATTCCGGCCAAATTTCTGTTGGGAAGGCCTACTGCCATGGGTTTTGGGATATTTCCATAGTTTCTATTAATATATATATATATATATCATAATATATACATATATATGTAAAGTATTTGGCGGGTTAGTGGTGAGTGTCGTAGGTTGGCAAATGGGAGGTGCAAGGATTGAAACTCAGTGGGCACATTATTTATTTAGGCTCTTTCCATGGTTTACCAAGGCTATAAACATGGTTAAAACTATGGAAATATATTCCTATAGCCACAGTTTAAAATGTGTCAATAGGACAACTACCACAATGGTAAATTTTGTGGCATATTTCCATAGTTTTCAAAATTGTGGAAATAGGAAGTTATTTCTAGGGTTAAAACTATGGAAATAGGAAGCTATTTATATGGTTAAAATTGTGGAAATAGGAATCTATTTCCATGGTTAAAACCGTGGAAATAGGCTAGGATGGACTACCAATGAGATAGGGTCATGGTTTCCCAAAGCCATGGACATAGGCTACAACCACGTTCTTTGGGCCTATTTCCACGGTTTTTAACTATGGATATATGCCTTTTTTCTAGTTGTGTAAAACTATATAATCCTGTAAAATAGGTACATATTCAGAGTAAATATCCTTCATATCCATTTGATCTTTGTATCCCTTATTATTGGGTATCAAGACCCATATCAATGAATTTGTTTCCAAAGGGAGTCCCACATTATACTCTCATAGACATTTGATCGTGGGGTGATTTGGGATATAAAAATATATTTCCTTATCCTAATAAAATATATGAGTTTTATTTGGAGACATATAATCCATTATTAATATAATAATGAATTCCACTATGGTAAGAAGAACTTGATTTCTAGGAAGAATCATCCTACAATATTTAATTGAAGAACATTTATATACATTGGATTCAATCATTTTATCACCAATTTTTTTCACCAATAATTAAATATAAAAGGAATTCGGTGGTTAATAAATATTCATATAAAACTTTCATGAAATTAATGAATGAAAATAAATAGAATCGAAAAATATATTCGTAGTTGTATAGTGGATATTAAGTGTACCTTTTTCCACATTATTTTACTGATCATGTTCAGTAGTTGTGATTTTATTAGTTTTCTTTTATCCCTTGTAAGGTTATGGACATTGATTATTATACATAACCCTTTGATTGGTGCCCTTGTTGGCATAATTTCCAAACTCCATACATTTGAAGCTATGGAGTGTGTGTGGTTAATTAGGATGATATTTCTTTTCACATATTTCATTGGTTGTCCCTTCATATGTATTTAGAAATCATTATAATGATGGAAATACCTTCCACACATGAATCATTTAACTATCTCTATAATAAAATTTATTCCATGTTTTTCCCATTTTTAACATGTCAAAATATTTATTTTATTTACTCTATGGGTTTTATCAATAGAGATTCCATGAAAATCCATTTTCCTCTTATTCTCCCCCAAACCATAAGAGTAAGAGGATTATTAAACTTCCATTTACACCTTGAGAAAAAATTAAAATTAAGTATTAATTTATTTTCAGGGACTATCTTTATTTCCACACATGACTTTCATGAAGTGAACAAGGTTGCAGATGGACTTGCTAACAAGGGAGTCAACCAAGGCATAACTTGGAAGGATGCCTTATCAGTGGAACTTCCCCCCCTTTATGATAAAGATATTAATAAGATTACTTACTTCAGACACATGTAGTTTTACTTTATCTTTTTTTACTAAATCGTGTCTCGGTCTTTGACCGATGCACTGCCTTCTTGCAAAAAAATTATAATTAGGGTGACAGTAGGTCATACGTACGCATGAGCAACGTTTCAATTTTTTTATCCTTATGAAAATAAGTTAATAATTATTTTATCTTTCCATAATTATAATAAAATCATAATAATCATTTAAATAAACTTATATATTTCATACAACTTATGTGGTGAATAAAAATGATTCAAATTGCTTCGTGGTGGTGATAGTTCACACATATTTACAGGCGACGTTATCATTTTTATGTTCATGGAAATTGAGAAATTAATTGATATATTATTCTCTCATAATGATCAATATGTCATGAATATCATATATAAATATTAATTCCATCATTATGACCAGTCTTGAGGGGCAGTAATGAAAAATGAAATATATTGGTTTGTGAGGTGGTAGTACTCTGTAAACACAAACAAAATGTTCATTTCCCATTTAATGAAATTGGAGATTGATTTAGGTGATTATATTAACATTATAAAATCTCATTATGTAACACCCTGGAATTTTATGAAAAAGATTATTTTTCATTTTATCGATGTATTGTGTTGTACCATACACCATGATTAGCTTGCACTATACGCAACACCGTATTTGATTGTAGTATATACCAACACTATTCTTGGCATGTGTTGTACGCAAGATCGGCCTTCTTCAATATCGCGTGTTATAAGAAATACCAAGTTTCACTAAACAACGATATATTATAAACCAGCCATTATGAATATTATTAACCACATTTTTAATTTTATAACAATATCATTCATCTTACATGGTATGAGAACAAAATATTTTTTTGGGTAAAATAAGTATTTTTTAAAAAATGTAGTTTTGTCGCCTTTTAATGGCGCACCCACTTTAAATCTAGTTTTTTGACACATTTATAAGTTGAATTTGAATAAATAGTCTTATTTATTTCAATAAGGATATAAAAATTAACCTTGAATAAACTTTTAATATTTTTCTGTTAACTTTCATATTTTGATGAATAATAAAAATACACTAAATTTTAATTTAAAACAAAATTTTTCATGAAGATAATTTATATGGTTAAATTATAATATATAATGGTTTTAAAGTATAAATATAATATATTTTTACCATTTAATATTATGTATTTCATTATCATTAATTTTACATTGAATTCATAGGTAAAAACATTCAATCTTTTTCAATGATTAAACTTTTAAAACACGTTTTCTCAACGGAAGAATTAATTTTAAATTAAATACTTCAAATTATGTGTTTTGAATTTGGAAAAATGGATTCCATATTTGGAATCATTATGTACAAATTATGTTAATAAGCTACTTTTTATTTTTATACATTATGAATAGTTACTACGGTAAATTTTATTTACTACAATTAAAGGTAAATAAGCTAATTAAGGAAAATATAATATTATAAAATTACCCTAATACTTTTATTAATATAATTGGATGATTATGTTTCATCCTAAAATATACTTGTGTCGAAATGGTATCTTTTGGAACCCACTTGTATGTGATTAAGACCTTTAATTTATTTTATTTAAAGAAAGTGAAATATGTCTCACTCAAACTTTAATAATTAAAGTATTTTTAATATAATTTTATACAGAATATAAATTCATTTATAAATTCTAATTTGAAAGATAAATTTTTTTTCTTAATCATGGTAATTTATTTGTGATTTTTAATAAATATATAAATACCTTAATAGCTTATACATTAATGATTCATGAATAATTAATTTAGTGAAAATCGATAATATAGTTTTTATTAAAATCATAATACCCATAAAAAGTACTAGAAACTTGACCAAACCTTATTGGTAGAGTCTATATATACCATAAGAATCCAAGGGTCTACTTGTGGACCATTTGGAGCCTTATGAAACAGATTATGAAATTTATATTATATTATTTTAAATGATGTCAAAGTTGTCACCTTCATACTTTAATAAAGATAAAATTTTAAAAGTTGGTTTTTTTAGAAGATACCAAGAAGGTTCGAATCAGGAAAAAACCTGATTCCCAAATTTATTAATAAAAATAAAAAGGCATAAAAGTAGAGAAAATCACAATTCATCTTACATCACATCATAACAAAATTAATTCTTATCTTAATCACAGTATTTTATTTTTAATTTTTATGCAACAAATAAGTATATTAAATAATCAGACATACATTTTGTAGTAATTATTTTAGTAATATAAATATCAAATAATTGGTTTTAAAAATATTAAAATAAATATTATATTAACTAATTAATGTGATCCACTAATTTTATAAATGAATATTACTTTTTATCAATCTATTAAATATTTTGGTTCGAACATATCTTATGTGTGGATTTTATTTAAATTCAAATAACTTAATAGAGTCAAAATTGACACTATTGATATTTTATAAAAATAACATATCATTAAATTGTTTAAAAATCACAAAAATATTTAAAAATTATAAATTAAAATTTATATAGTCAAAAATTTCCAAACGTATCCAATTATGGACAATTAACAACACATAAGTAATTATTTATAGCAATTTAAAATTTAGAACATTATTACCACAAATAAGATTAAATATATTAAATAAGGATACATCAAATTGATAAGGTTTAAAATAATTTCCCAACCTGTCTTAATTTTACTTTATGATGCGATTACAACCCTATCTAATCCCATATTATAATTTGAGTAATTTTGGAAGTTTTTATGTGGGGATTTAGTTTATTATAAACTAATATTTTTGAGAGTTTCCTAAAGGGCCCCTCTCCACTATTATAAAAGGGAACATCCTCCCTCTCCTATTCACACCATTTTGAGCCTTCAAGCGTGGAAGAAACCTTCCTATTCCTCTTCTAAACCTATATAGTAACATTATAGAGGTTCTGGTCTTCTCAAAAGACCAACTCTAGTGCCCTAAGAGGAAGTTTAAAGAAGGCACTTCGAGGAAGAGGTAATATCTTCTATCGATTCTTTCAAATTTATCTCTTCTTCTGATTCCTCTTAATGTGTTGTTTCATTATAACGTAATAACATAATTATAACTAATATACTGATATGTTATTATAAATATCAAACAACTCTATTTCACCTTCTATCCATCATACGGAAAATGAAATCACTGCACGTGCGTACGTACGGAATACCGTCTCCACGTTGTGGTGTAATCTATTTTTCCACCACCACCTTACTTGGATGGTTATAATGGTGAAAATAATAACTATATACTATTACAATAACATGATACTAATTATGAGATATTATACTGTCCACTCCAATTCCATTCAATAATTACGGCAATGATATCATCGCTAATGCGTACGTACGGATTACCGTCTCCATGACGCAATGAGATTCATTCTCCATGTTAACCATTCAAGAATGATTATAAAGAATATATAATGTATAATACTAAGATATATGACATAATAATTCTACTGGATTTATGTATATGTTTTTCATCTAATTACTTCCATTCAAGTCAATAAAGAAAGGAAAACAACGTTCATGCGTAAGTACGACCTACCGTCTCCATGAAAAATGTATTTCATTTCATTTATCTATCTATTATATATATATATATATAATGAATATATATCTGATATAAAAATATTGTTTTACATTCTGGAAGTATTTAAATCATTATATAATTAATAATATCAAGAACAAAAAGTCTAAGCACGTACGGCAAATGAAATGATTATTACCCAAAACGTTTTTTAACAAACTGAGATCTTTCCAAGAAAGACAAGATCCATATATTAGCAGAAAAAAATTACACAAGACTGAAAGTAGAAGATTTACAGAAATCCTTCTTAAAGAAGGGAATAAGATCATCAAGGAAATTTTCCTCCCAATAAAAATTATTCCCATTGACTCCCTTGTTAGCAAGCCCATCTTCCAATGCATTTTCCTCTCTATACACATGAGTGAAGATGTTATACTTTGAGTATAGAGAGTACAGACATTTAGTCCAATGATTGGTGAGCTTCCAGGATAGATGTAGGGCCCCAATACGAATGGTCGAGACAATAACCATGGAATCACATTCAATCCAAATCTATTTCCAATCCCTACTCCCAGCTTTCTCTACCGCTATGATGACACCATACATTTCAGATTCAAGGGAAGAGGTAATACCACATGAGCCATAGATGCACCCAAGAACATTCCTCTAATGATCTCTATAGACAACACCAAAGCTAGAGGGCCCTGGATTACCCCTTGAAGCACCATCAGATTCGATTTTGATCCAACCAAGAAAGGGAGACTTCCATATAACTTCCAATGTTCCATGTGGAGGATGAAAATTACCTTTCATCCCAATCCGATTGAGAACCGATAAGTCATGAATTGAATTTGCACAAATCACACCTTTCAGAGTCTTCACCTCACAGACAGTAGCGAGGATCCATGCCTGCACGTCACTAGACTGGAAGCATTGTAACTCATGTATGAACTTGTTTCTTTACAACCAGATTAAATGAACAACTTCCATAGCAGCAACAAGAAAAAGTAAATGAAGATGTGGTGACAGCGTCAAAGAGCGCCAGATTTTAATGAGATCTTCAATTGTGTTTAAGTGATGCAGCAGGACCTCAAAAATGTCATAAAATGCCCTCCATATCGCCAAAACCACAACACAGCTGAGGAATAGACGATCCACATCTTCCTTATGCTGAAATCACAAAACACATATGGAACAAAGTGAGATAGCACATACCTACAAGAAATCATCCATTTGTAGTTTTTTTGACCCAGTCTCCAAGCCATAATAGACTGAGAAGGCCTTAAAAAGTTCCTCTACAGATTCCCAACCCATTTTACATTGTTTGAGATTCTAATAAAATGATTATAATACCCTTTGGAGGTGAGAATACCACTGACAATAGGTTCCCATGCCCAAAAATCACCCATTGAAGACCAACAATTATCATCCACGATCAAGGAAATGTGAGCTGGAAGATTATCTAGGCATCCAAGATGTTCCTTGATTGAAGGATCATAATCTAGGTTAGAATCCCCCTCTATGACCATGTCAATTAATTGAATCCTAGTACAACTAGACTTCTAAAAAGAGAGAGATGATTCCTTGGAAACAATCCAACGAGAATAAACATCAATTTTTGAAAAAATGTTCTTAAAAGCAGGACACACCGAGGAATTACCATAGTTAAAGTTCCTTATTTTAAGCCTGTGAAAGAACCTGGGTTGAAGAAAATTGGTAGCAACAGATTGCATGTTTATAAGTCTCCATATAAACCTGGACTGCAAAGAATCATTGAAACCCCTTAAATTTTTAAAACCCTATCCACCCTCATCATGAGATTTATAGACCGTATTCCATGGAACCACTTCCAGTCTTCTTTCCAATATGATTCCACTTGAGATAAAATTCCTAATAGAATTATTAATACTCTTTATTAAAGAAATCATCCATTTATACACCATAAAATAATATACAAATTTGGATATGATAATTGATTTCACCAAGAAAACCCGACCATCCATTGATAAATATTTTCCTTTCCATATAGAGTGTTGTCTTTTAATTATGCTCATAATCTTGAAAAAATGGCAGACCTTTGGTCTCCCCCAGAACATAGGAACTCCCAAATAAGTGAAGGGAAGATGTCCCTCACTAATACCAAATTCTCTAATGATATCATTTTTTCTCAGAGTAGAAAATACCCTGCTGAAATAATCAAATGATTTGTTCCAGCTAACGACCTGCCCAGAAACCAATTCATAAAGCAAAAGAGCTCTCTTTATATTCTTAATATTACCCTTATCCCCTTGGGTAAAGAGGATAATATCATCAGCATATAAGAGATGGGAGGGAGCAGCAATACCCCTTCCAGCATGAATAGACTTCATCTTGCCATTATCAGCCATGATAGAAAGAATCCTGCAAAGGTAATCCCCAACAATTGAAAAGAGGATGGCTGATAGTGGATCACCCTGTATTACTCATCTCAAGAAACCAAAATACCCTTCAGGGGAACCATTTATAAGGACTGAAATATGAGAAGAACATAGAATATTTTTGACCCAGTTGATGAAGACCTCATCAAACCCATACATGACAAGGATCTTGCAGATAAAACCCCAGTCCATTATCTCAAAATCCTTATTGACATCTAATTTGAGAGCAATATTACCACCTCTGATGGGTTTCTTAATAATATTAACACACTCTAAGGTAGTGATAAGATAGTCTTGTATTGATCTCCCCTTGATGAAGCCAAACTGATTTGGTGAGACAATTTTGGAGGCAACAGAAGAAAGCCTGTTGGCAAGAATCTTTAAAATAACTTTATACATAGTATTAACCAAACCAACTGGTCTGAAAAGATGAAATTAATTAGAATTCATTTCCTTTGGAATAAGGGAATGAAACTGAGCATTAAAACCTCCAGGGAGAGATACACCTCTAAAAAAATAATCACTAACCTGAAAACATCCACATAGATTAGATTCTAAAATGTTTGGAAGAAGAAATTACCAAATCCATCAGGACCAGGTGCACTTTCAGGCTTGCAGCTAGAGACTGCCTCCATTATCTCTAGATCAAGGGGAATAGCAGTGAGATTAGAATTGTCCTCTTGATTCACCATTCTCAGTATCACTCCATTCATAGGTTCATTGATAGATTGGAGGCCATTAAAGATATCCTTAAAGTAAAAAGTTACATGCAATGAGAGATCCACTCTATTATCAATGATACTATAACGACCTATAATTTACATACATTTTTATTACTTCAAAATTTAAGCACACTTATTACAACATATAACAAAACCATGGTAGTACCGTACATGTAAATTGTCTTTAGAAACCGGAAAACATAAACAACTGGTTCATAAATCATTTACATTGTCTCCCATTTATTTCATCATATCTAGAGTCCCTTTTGGCATATCCTACTTAATAACCTTCTTCCTGACCTGGGGAAAGAAAACATACAAAAGGGTGAGCTCAAAAGCTCAGTAAGGGTAAACAAAAGAAATATAAATCACATATTATTCATAAGAACATAACATTTTAGAAATCTTAACCTGTAAAAGAGATCATAATTTCATAACATGAGATAAATCATAGTAGTGAAATGTAATCCCAATAATCATAACTTAAACCATGAAACTTTGTGGAATACACACATAATCATAGAGAATCATTTAATAGAAGTCAAGACTCATAGCCCAGACTATCTTAGTGGACAAAGTCCATTTCTAAACCGAGTTCACTCCTCATTTCAGTCCGGTTTCACTGAACCAGTTTAACTTGCCGTTCCAGCCATGTCTATCTCATGAGATATAAATCTTTACCCAATGAATTGGAGGGAGATATTGGTCCCACCCATATCATAATGATACCATTCTTATGTGTGACACATAATATTAAACTATAAATCATAGCATAACCCATGTAATAAAAATGGGAATCTTAAACATCGTGACATCATAAAACAATTCATATAAGATAAAGGAATTCATAAAAATATTTCCATCACAACATAATCAAATAAATGTAACCCGATTCTTGAAATTTATTATCCCATCACAATCAAGGTTGAATTCCGGAACATTTCTCGCCTTCTTTTGTAACTCGATATCTTCTTTCTGCGCCTCTTTAATCTTCACATGTATAGATGGCTGAACATTCATTTGAGAAAGATACAATTTTTTCCGTTTCATTATAATTCCAAGATCCATCCTTTGTAAATCCATAAATATTGGATCTTTTGTGATCCTCATCATGGATAAGCTAACATGGTCTTGTCGACTTAATGCATCTGCCACCTTGTTTTCTTTCCCATGGTGGTAATGAATTGAGAATTCGTAATACTTAATCAGCTCGAACCATCTTCTTTGGCGCATATTCAGCTCCTTTTGTGTGAAAATATACTTTAAATTTTTATTATCAGTATAAATGTCACACTTTTCTCCATAAAGATAATGCCTCCAAATATTTAATGCAAATATTACCGCAGCTAACTCCAAATAATGAGTTGGGTAATTTTTCTCATGGATTTTTAACTGTCATGAGGCATAAGATATCACCATATAATTTTGCATAATAACACACCCCAGCCCCTTCTTGGATGAATCACTGTAGAGCACAAACCTTTCTCCACTATAAGGAAGTGTGAGCACAGGTGCACTGGATAACCTTATTTTCAACTCCTTGAAATTATCTTCATATTCCTCCATCCACACGAACTTAACTCCTTTTCGAGTCAACCTGGTTTGTGGATTGGATAATCGTGGAAAATATTTCACAAAACGTTGATAATATCCAGCCAGACCAAGACAAATTCGGATCTCAGTTACTGTTGTTGGTCTTGACCATCTTTCGATAACCTCTGTTTTTGTTGGATCCACAGATATCCCCTCTTTTGAGATCATGTAACCCCAAAATGAAAATTTTTGAAGCCAAAATTCACACTTGGTAAACTTGGCATAACGCTTCTCCTTTATCAGGGTCTTCAATACAATTCTCAAGTGATCTTCATGTTCTTACTTTCTCTTTGAAAAGACAAGAATATCATCTATAAATACTGCCACAAACTGATCAAGATAGTCTCTAAAGACTCTATTCATCAGATCCATGAAAATAGCAGGGGCATTAGTAAAACCAAATTGCATCACTATAAATTCATAGTGTCCATACCTTGTACGGAAAGACATCTTTAGTATATCCTCCCTTTTGACCCTTAATTGATGATACCCTAAACGAATATCAATCTTGGAAAAGTATTGAGCTCCACGTAGTTGGTCAAATAAGTCATCAATGCATGGGAGAGGATATTTATTCTTGATAGTGATCTTGTTAAGTTCTCGATAATCAATGCTGAGTCTCATTGATCCATTTTTCTTCTTAACAAACAGAACTGGTGCTCCCCAAGGTGACGCACTAGGGAATTTGAATCCCTTATCAATATTCTCTTGGAGTTGCTTCTTTAATTCCTACAACTCAATTGAGGCCATTCTATAAGGTGTATTTGAAATAGGTAAAGCACCCGGTACGAGTTCTATTAAAAATTCTACTTCACGATTTGGTGGAAGACCCGAAAATTCCCCCGGAAAGACATTGTCAAACTCCCGTACAATGGGAATATTCTTAATCATGAGTTTCTCACCAACCATTTGAGATAAATAACCTTCATTTAGTGGAATCAAGACCCATAGTATGGATGAAATTTGTACCGAAAGGTTATGTTCATCCTTGCATCGATAGACGATCATAGATTGATCTGGAATATGAAATGTGACTTACCTTATTTGGAAATTAATATGAGATTCATATAAAGAAAGCCAATCCATTCCAAGAATCACATCAAATTCCACTATTGGAAGGATCACAAGATTTGAAGGAATCACTTTCCCATAAACTTCAATCGGAGAAGAATTATAAACTTTTTATGAGACCATTGTGCCATTAGGGGTTGTCACAGCTAACTGAACAACTAATTGTTGAGGCAAAATGGTGATACCCTTATAAAATTCTTCAGAAATAAAAGAGTGGGTGGATCCAAAATCAAATAAAACATTTTCTACTTTAGAGTGGATGGTAAGTGTACCTTTCACCACTTCGTTATCGTACTCCACATCACAGATAGAAATTGCATGTGACTTTACTTTGTCTTTATCCTTAAGAGTTTTTTGGCTTCGATCATCATCAACAACCCTTAGATTAGGGCATTGATTGGCATAATGCCCCATTTCCTTGCACTTGTAACATTGGAGTGTAGGAGGTGCACTCTGTGTAGCCTTTTCTTGGTTCACATCACTAGACATCTTCTTCCCATCATTGCGGCATTCAAATTTTCGATGACCTTCCTTTCCACATTTGAAACATTTACTTGTACCTTTAAGACAACTCCCTCCATGTTTCTTTCCACACTTTGAGCATAAGGGAAAACTCATCTACTTTTCAGTGTGCTCTTTAGATTTTCCTTTGACTTCCATTTTCCTCTTCTTATCAAACGAATATGACTGATGGGTTACTCCAATATCCATCTCAACCATGAGAGCACATAGAATGATTTCCTCGTAGCTATTGAAGTCCCTTATAGCTAACTCCCTTTGAAAAATTTGTTTTAATCCACTAAATAATCGATCAATATTACTCTCAGGTTGGATAATAATCCTAGAAGCATACCTTGAAGGTCTTGTGAAATTTTCTTCATACGTACCAACAGATTCATCATCATTTTGTTTCAGTTCAAGAAACTCCTTCTCCATATTTGTTCGAAGAATACGAGGGAAGCACTTATTGAAAAATAAGTTCTTGAACTCGTCCCATTCCATGGATTCAATTTCATATCTTTGCCTCGTATTATTGATAAGATTCCACCATTGATCAACATCACCTTACAAATGATACACTGCTAAGATGACTTTGTCATGTTCAGAACATTGAAGAACTGAAAATATCTTTTCAGTGGTAATAATCCATTGTTCAACCACTAATGGAACAGAAGACCCGCTGAATGAAGGTGGACGATGACTCATGAAGGATTCAACAGAATGTTGCTCCTTCCTTTGCTCGTTTGGAAGTCCTGTATGATTCATAGCTTGAAAAAGTTGTGTGAGCATGGCTACAATATTTTTCATTCCAGCTCCCGTATCGTTTGGTTGCTCAGGGGGACAATCATTTCATTTCCCGTCGCATTCCGCATTAACACGGTTCCTTCGGGTTCCAGCCATTGACATATCCAAGAAGAATAGTGTGAGCAACACTAATTATAAAAGGAAAACCACATAATCAAGAAATTTTTTTTACACTTACGGTCTTACCAAAGGTTATACATGGCAATTTCTAAAACACTAAGATTGTGTTCTATGCTTAGACTTATCCTTAGGTTTCTTACTAAGGCTTTCACATCCTAGTTTCCAAATTTTGACTATACCTTTCCTCTGATACCAACAATAACAACCCATACTTTATATACATTATTATTACTTCAAAATTTAAGCAGATTTATTATAAAATATAAAAAACCATGGTAGGACCATATAGGTATATTTTCTTTAGAAACCGGGAAATATAAACAACTGGTTCATAAATCATCTACACTGTCTCCCATTTATTTCATCATATCTAGAGTCCCTTTTGGCATATCCTACTTAATAACCTTCTTCCTGACCTGGGGAAAGAAAACATACAAAAGGGTGAGATCAAATGCTCAGTAAGGGTAAACAAAAGAAATATCAATCACATCATATTCATAAGAACATAACATTTTGAAAATCTTAACCTTCAAAAGAGATCATAATTTCATAACATGGGATAAATCATAGTAGTGAAATGTAATACCAATAATAATAACTTAAAACATGAAACTTTGTGGCATAAACACATAATCATAGAGAATCATTTCTTAGTAGTCAGGATTCATATCCAAGACTATCTTAGCTGACAAAGTCCATTTCTGAACCGAGTTAACTCCTCGTTTCAGTCCTGTTTCACGGAACCGGTTTAACCTGCCATTCCAGCCATGTCTATCTCATGAGATATAAATCTTTACCCCATTCATTGGAGGGAGATATAGGTCCCACCCATCTTATAATGATACTATTCTTATGTGTGCCACAAAATCTTAAACCATACATCATAGCATAACCCATGTAATAAAAATGGGAATCTTAAACATCGTGACATTATAAAACAATTCATATAAGATAATGGAATTATTAAAAATATTTCCATCACAACATAATCAAATCAATGTAATAATAGGCATAGAAACAGAACCCTATATTATCTTAGATGGAAAATAATTTTGATAAAACACTTGAACTCCATTCTTGAGGAAAATATCCTTTCTACTTCAAAATCATTTTTCCTTTCTTAACATGTCATACAATTTTAAACTAAAAGAAGTTGATTAAAAATAAACTTGAAAACTTTTAAAGGAAGCTTCATGGAAATAATGTTCTAAAAGTCCATTCATTCCGTATAAGTTAAGAAAAACATTCTTCCCGTACTTTGGCCGGAAAAGTCGAAAAGTACCTCGTACGAAAAACGACAAAAGATTCCTTTCATATCTTTTACTAAAAACTCACCGAAGGGTAAAATTAAATTTAAACAATTGTAGGTTGATGGAAATAATATTACATATTGAGGAAACATGGATGTGGATGATAAATATTCCCCAGTAAATTCTGAAGTATAAACAATCTTGGATAAAAATGAGATTGTGAGATTTTCCATTACCTTAGGTCTGATATGCTTTTTACATATACGAACCTCCTGTATAATGATTTAAATAATTTCATTGACTTATTAAAAAATCATATTCATTGTTATGATATCATATATGGTCATATTCTTAGCTTTTTATTAGTAATATTTCATTGCTACTTGTTATTCGGGTGTTTATTGCTTTATGTTCTTATGCGTGTTTTGTCGAATAAATTCTTATTCCTCTTTATAGGATATAGATACATCATTTAAAGAATGGTATTAGTGTAATATATATCATATTAATTAATTAAATTCATTTATATAATCATTATTCAATGAATATCATATAGAACGAGTCACATCACATCGTGGAGACGGTAGGCCGTACGTACGCACGAGCGATGATATTGTTCCCATGATCATGGAATTGTATTGAAGTGTATGTATACTATTTCAGAATAAATAAAACTTTACAATAATCATATATAGTTATTTATTTGCACCATTATACCCATCCAAGTAAGGTGGTGGTGGAAAACAGATTACATCACGGCGTGGAGACGGTATTCCGTATGTACGCACCCGCGGTGATTTTGTTTTCTGTAGGATGGATAAGAGGTGATATAGGGTTGTTTCTTATTTATAATAACATATAAGTATATTATGGATACTAATGTTATTACCTCATAATGAAACAACTAAAGAAGAGGGAGTATAAGAAGAATGGAACTTGAATAAAACGGTAGAAGGTATTACCTCTTTCTCGAAGTGCCTCTTTTAAACATTCTCTTAAGGCACTAGAGTTGGTCTTTTGAGAAGACCAGTACCACTAGTAGGTTTCTATGGAAGTGGGGAACTCAAATGGTTAGGGGTTGGCTGAGCTTGAAGGCTCAAATTGGTGTGAGGAAGAAAGGGAGGAGGTTCCCTTTTATAAGAGAGGAGAGGGGCACCTTTGAAAAGTGTGGAAATATTATTTTATTATAAACTTATCTTCAGTTTCAAAAGGTACAAAAATAATTAAAGATAAAGATAAGATGACTCATGGTCGAAATAAAATCATCCAATCAGAATTGGACATGTTTTGGAAAATATTGTAATCATTATAATCTAATTTATTTAAATCATTTATTAATGAGGTAAATACTTCATCATTATTGTGTCATAAATAATTTAATTTATTTGGTGTCTAAAAATTATAAAAAAATAATTATGTAGGAAATATTTTTAGCTTTCTAATTAATATTTATAGTCTAAAATATAATTTATATAACCCCTTATAAAAATTAATTACTAAAAGAGTTTTGTTAATGTCAATTTTGTCTTTACATTAAATTAATTAATCCAAATTGTCATTTTCACTACCAAGTGGATCAATGGGTTCCCAAAATCTACCCTAGGATTCCCATGGTCATCCAATACTCATCCAATAAGGTTAGGAAAAGTGTCAAGATAATTTTGAATTATTATAATATTCTTTTCACCTTGAATTACCCTATTTACCTTTAACCGTAGTAAATAAAAATTACCGTAGTTACTATTCATAATATCAAAAAAAGGTAACCTATTAACTCAATTTGGACGCACTGATTCCAAATATGGAATCCATTTTTCAAAACTCAAAACACAGAAGTTGCAGTAATTAATTTAAAATTAATCCCGTTGTTAAGCAAACGCGTTTTAAAAGTTAAAACATTGCCAAAGATTGAAATGCTTTTACCTATGAATTCAATGTAAAATTAATGCTAATGACATAAATTATATTAAATGGTAAAAATATATTCTATTTATACTTTAAAAACATTCAATATTATAATTTAACCGTATAAAGTATTGCGATGAAAAAAGTTGTTTTTAATTAAAATATAGCGTGTTTTTACTATTCATTGAAATATGAAAGTTATCATAATAATATGAAAAATTTATCCAAAGTAAATTTTTATATCTTGATTCTAAAGAAGATTTTTATTTTGTAAAATTGAACTTATAAACTTTTTAAAAACTAGATTTAATGTGGGTGCGCCATCAAAAGGCGGTAAAACTACATTTTTTGAAAAATACTTCTTTTATCCAAAAAACTGATTTTGTTTTCATACCTCATTCTAGAAAATGTATAAGATGAATTATAATGTTATAAAATTTAAAATTCAGTTAATACTATTCATAACAGCTAGTTTATAATATTATAATATATCGTTGTTTAGTGAAACTCGGTATTGCATACTACACACGCTATCGAGGAAGGTCACGACTGTGTGTAACGCAAGCCAAGATAGTGTTGTGTGTAGTGGATGATTACTTTCCATATAACATATTACATAAAAAAATATACTTCTCATAAAATATTAGGGTGTTACAGATACTGTCCTCATTTCTAATTAGAGAAGGAGGCTTAGAATCCCCCCTGATTCTTTTAGGAGAGTTGAAATTTTTTGAGTTTATATCCCCGTCTCTTAACCACTTGGATCTAAAGGAGTCATGTTGCAAAGCCTGCTTCATGTAAAGAAGTTTGTTCAAATTGAGGGACAACTCAGATTCCACTGAAATTCCATCATAGAAGTCACTATTATTATTAAGCTCTTGAACAATTTGAATAGAATTTTCTAATGCGGAAATATCATAATCAAGGGAACTAAAAAGATTTTTGCTCGACATTCTATGATTCCTCTTTAGAATTTTGAATTTGGTAATTCAGGAAAAAGTATCATCCCTTAAATGCACCTAATTCCAAGTGCTATGAACAATGACATCGCATTTCGGATGAGAGACCCAAGCCTTATTGAACCTGAAAGGGAGATGGGGTTTGGATTCCTTTTCACTAAGATCCACCAGGATGGGATGATGATCAGAGTTGAGTCTGGATAGGGCTAATCATGATATTGAACCCCAGTTGTCCAAAGCGGTCCCATTAACAAAGGCTCTATCAATTTTACTGGACACAAAGCTACTCAGGTGCTTCCTATAACAAGTATATTTGTCACCGACCAAGTTAATCTCAATCAAATCATTCTGATCAATACATAATCTGAACTCCCTAGAGGATATTAAGCTATTTATTTCCCCTATTTTCTCATATGGAGTCAATATTGCATTAAAATCCCCTAAAATTAGCCAAGGATGAGTGATGGTGGATTTGGGATATGCAATGTCCATCCACAGATTTATATGATCCTGATATCTGTTGTGGGAACAAATAAAGGAACATGTGATATGGTAACCATGGTAGCCAAAGGAGTAAGTGATATGAAGGTCAATTGATAAAACCATAGTGATGTTGCCAATGGAGTCATGCTCCATCAACCAAAGACTCTAGAAATTAGTTGAACACATGTTGGCATTAATTATATGGAACCCTAAATTCCCTAAGTTAGCAATATCAGAGGAAAATATTTTTTTTGGCTCAGACAAGCCTATAAACACTGGTTTATGCTGCTGATTGAATAAACTTATAGATCTTCATTTTTGCGAATTTCCCAGACCCTGGGAATTCCAGAACATAATCTTTATTTAGAGGTGGATCTAGGGTTTGGACCCCTCCAATTTGTGCCACCATACTTTTTAGGTGGCCTGTCAGCCTTCTTTTTAAGAGCTAAAAGACCACTTATATCAACATTTTTTTTTCAGAGAACCCTTCCCTTTAGAAATATCCATATTCACCTGGTTTGTCCAGATTATTTTCTCTGAGGTGTTGCTGGAGGTATTGAAATTTTTCTTGTAACCCTCCTGTCCTGACTTGCTCTTATTCAAAACGATTGCATCATTGTGTTCCATTGTAATGGGCCACAAAACTTGTTGGATATTCCCGAGATGAACTGCCTGAGTCAGAGTAGGAAGTTCCAAACTATTGTGATCCTGTGTCACTATTGTGATAGGAGGATCTTCATAGTTCTTCATCCTTGATGATATCTTAAGAGAAAAATCATAAACTGTTGTTGGATGATTCTGACCAACAGAGGAAAAGAGATTGGCAGTGGTAGGAGCATATGCCAGATTTTATTTGGTTCCCAGGGGATCCACAATTGGAGAGTCACTATCCCCCATTGAACAGATCAAGTCCCTAATGTCATTAAATATCTCCTCTGAAATGAATTCATCCACCATTTGATGGTGTAAATCAAAATCCAAATGGTAAATATCATTTGAAATTAATAAACCCAGGTCTTCCTCCTCCTTACTTCCCTATTCAGGTAGAGTGTTTATAAGGGGAGAAACAACACCTTGAGCCTCTTCTTCCTCCACCATTTCTTCCCATGTTTTTTTCTATAATTGGATGGGATAAATTGATTCCTTGCAGTCTGGATCGGTTTAGGATCCAAATGATTCTTCAAAGGGACTTGAAGAAGACATGATATTTTCTTCCAGAATTCATATCAAGTGTTTTATAAAAATTATTTTCCATCTAAGATGAAATTATTTAGTATGTTTATGTCTCAAGAATAATGTATCTATTATTTAAATGGTTTGATTTTTATTATGATGAAATGATATCCATTTTTTTATACGGATTATGTTATGATGAGATGATGTTTATGAAACCCATTTTATTATTCGGGTTATGATGAATGATTTTTGTTTATTTTGTGGCACATGAAATAATGATTTAATTATGAGATGGGTTGGACCAATATATCCCTCCAATGAATTGGGTAAAGATTTATATCTCATGAGATAGCCATGGCTGGAACAGAAAGTAAATCTGGTTCAGTAATATAGGGATGGAATGGCATGTAAACCCAGTTCAGTAATGGACTTTGTCCACTATGATGGTCGTGGAAGTAATGCCTTGGATACTATGGAAATCATATCATGTGATTAATGGTTTTCCACAATTATATGTTTTATTCCCATTATATTTTATCAGTGTTTATTTTCTTTTATGATCCATGCCTTACATACTACCATGTTTTATGTCATTGCTCAATATTTTGATGTTTAAATTTTATGTTCATGTTTTTACGTTTAGATGTTTATAGATTTTTTATGTTCTCCGTGTTTACCCTTACTGAGCATTTGAGATCACCCTTTATATGTTTTCTTTTCCCCAAGATATAAAGAATGGTTTTAGGTAAGAAAAAAAGGGGAATATCTTTATGGAAGATGTTGAAGATCTTTTACCATGATTAAAAGATTATGTTCCGAGATTTAAAAGACACTAAACTATTATGGTCCTTGGTTTTCATTTTTTTATGTATTAAGTATTTCATAAAATTGATGAAATGTCCATGTAAGTCAATTTTGGGTCTCTAAAGTTGGTATTAGAGGGAGGTTTAGTTAACCTTTGGAAATTAGGATGCATAAACTTTATTGAAATCCCTAGAGATATTTCTAAGGTATGTCTAGGGATGTCCCTAAGGTTTAGTATAACTATAGGTTACAGTCCTTAAATTATGTAGAAGATCATGAATAACCTAGGGTGAACTTAAGGTGTCATGGATTAAATAATGTGTGATATTTTAGACATCCCATAAGTGATTTTTTATGATTATGTGGTTCCTCATTATTTTAACTGTTTCTTATACTATGGTTTCTGGTTTTAGTCAATGGGGGGAATGAGAATGAATTCATTTAACATTGATTCCAATGGGAATATTGGTGGCCATGATCAATGAAATTGTGTAATGCATGGAGAGAAATATATTGTGATTATGCCAAACTAGTCATCAAGATATATGATTAAAAATGTGAACTTTAGTTATATTCCTAATTCATCAAATAAGAGGAATATGGAATTTTATGCATGTTTGAATGGTGAGGAAAATAGATGAAGTAAGATTAATCTTTCTACACATCAAGAAGAAGAGAAGAAGAACCTTGTGGAATACCTCAAATGGAGGAGAAGATGTTATCTATTTGGGGAAAAGGGGCATAGAGTGAAAAACTGTTATGGAGTTCAATGTATTATATGTGGTGAACATGGGCATTACCCAACTCAATGCCCTGGTCTAAGAGGTTACTTCTAAATCAAGGAAGGACCTATTCTATGTCAATCATTTAAGAAGATGGATTTAAGGGATTATATATTGGAATTAATGAATAATGTTGTTGAGGTACTTTTATGGTATATTAAAATATCTATGTAATGGTCCATTGTGGTTTTCTATAAGAATACGGTACCGATAACCATGAAAAGTGATTGATTTTTTTTGTAAAGCAGATGATATGCGCTTAATGAAGGGATAAGGAGAAAATAATATGTTGGATATTATTAATGAGCTCATGACGGATATAAGGACAAAGTGATATCATGATTTGAGTATATATAATTCTTGGGATTTTGGTATGAAGAAAGAGATAACTATTTACAGCATTCGTGTTTTCACTAAGGTTCTATGGTAATTCATATTTTAATAATACATGATTAAGGTATTCACATGTTTTTAATGTGACCAAAAAGATATATGTTATGATATATGGGGGATAAATTATGGTATTCACATTTTTGTTATATGAAATTTCTAGTAATCATTTTCTTTATATTGTGAGGTTGGACAAAAGTATTTAGGATAATCCTAAAGGTTGGAATGGATTAATTTTGACATCATATAGTATTTTTTAAGGCTAGAACTTTTTTTGATATTATTTATGGAATGTTATAATGGTGTAGTTTTATAAAAAGGACAACCTGCTGGAAGGGTAACAACCCGTTTCATCAGACAAGGATGTGGGAATCAAACCCACAACTGAAGTGTGACTGGCCTTTATCGCCTACCAATGGACTACCAAAATTCCCTGGTTAGTAGAAATTAGTTTTATTTTATTAAGTGATATTATAAATGAAGTATAAGTCTATTTTTGGAATCATATATGATTAATCTCACCATAGATGGACTTATGTATATTTAATAACTTTTGCTAACTTTTGGTTTGAGACAGATGGAATAACTATCATTCTATCGCATGATCTGCTAACATTTTAAGAAGGACAAATTCAACTTCATTTCATTAAATAAGAGATGAAGTGAAAATTTTTCATAGAATGACCAACAATGATATTACACTGAAATCAAGTATTTATTTATCCTTATGTAAAAATTCATCAAATTTAGGGAAATGATCTTGAAATCCAAAAACATTGTCATAGTACCCTCATATCCAATGAATCAGATATTACCTTAGATCATAAAAAATTTATGGCTTTGTGATTCTTGGATTTTTCATAGCCATGTTCTCTACCACTCTCTATCAGAACTTGATGGTTAGATTTCTCTTTCATATCCATATTTTCATCTATGTTCTTTTATGTGGAAACCTAGTGATGAGTTAATTTGGGTTACCATTATGTTTCATAATTTTGTTTTTAAAATTATGTTTTAGTATTCCTTTTTATGATGTGGGTTTCTATGAAAGAAACTTTAAAGTAGTAAACCATTTATAACCCCGACAAATTTTGAGGGCGAAATTCATATTAAGGGGGGTAGAATATAACACCCTGAAATTTTATGAGAAATATTCTATATAATTTTCTTGATGACTTGTGTTTTACCCTACACCATGATTAGCTTGCACTATACACAACATCGTATTAGCTTGTAGTATATTCAAACACTATTCTTGGTGTGTGTTGCATGCATGAGCGACCTTCCCCAATAGCGTGTGTTGTTTGCAATATTGAGTTTCACTAAACAACTATATATGATCTTTCCATTATGAATAGTATTAACCACATTTTTAATTTTATAACAATATCATTCATCTTACATGGTATGAGAACAAAATAAACATTTTGGGTAAAATAAGTATTTTTCAAAAAAATGCAGTTTTGCCGCCTTTTGATGGAACACCCACTTTAAATCTAGTTTTTGACATGTTTATAAGTTAAATTTGAAGAAATAAACTTATTTATTTCAATAAAGATATAAAAATTACCTTTTAATAATTTTTTAATATTTTTCTATTAACTTTCATATTTTTGATGAATAGTAAAAATGCACTAAATTTAAATTAAAAACAACTTTTTCATCAAGGTAATTTATATAGTTAAATTATCATATAGAATGGTTTTAATGTATAAATAGAATCTATTTTTACCATTTAATATTATGTATTTCATTATCATTAATTTTACATTGAATTCATAGGTAAAAACATCTCAAACTTTTGTAATGTTTTAACTTTTAGAACCCATTTTCTCAAAAGAGGGATTAATTTTAAATTAAATACTGAAATTTCTGTGTTTTGAATTTATAAAAATGGATTCCATATTTAAAATAATTAGGTCTAAATTATGTTAACAGGATACTTTTTATTTTTAGAAATTATGAATAGTAACTACAGAAAATTTTATTTACTACAGTTAAAGGTAAATAAGCTAATTAAGGGTAAATATAATATTATAAAATTACCATAAAACTTTTATTAATATAATTGGATGATTATATTTCGTTATAAAATATACTTGGGTAAAAATAGTGTCTTTTAGAACCCACATGGATATGATTAAGACCTTTAATTTATTTTATTTAAAGAAAGTGAAATATGTCTCACTCAAACTTTAATAATTAATGTATTTTTAATATATGGTTATAGAGAATATAAATTCAATTATAAATACTAATTTGAAAGATAAAGTGTTTTTCTTCATCATGTTAATTTATTTTTGGTTTTTAATAAATATATAATTACCTTAATAGCTTATACATTAATGATGCAGAAATTATTTATTTAGTGAAAAATCGAAAATATAGTTTTTATTAAAATAATAATACCCATCAAAAGGGACAGAAACTTGAAAAAAAATTATTTTTCGAGTATATATATACCATAAGCATCCAAGGGTCTACCTTTGTACCATTTGGAGCCTTATAATACATATTATTACATTTATATTATATTATTTTAAATGATGTCGAAGTTGTCACATTCATACTTTAATAGAGATAAAATTTTAAAAGTTGGTTTTTATAAAATATAAATTCGACTAAAAGTATTATTATAAAATATATTATATTTATATTAATAATATTATTTTATATTTAATTTTTATGCAACAGATCAGTATATTAAATAATCATACAAAAATGTTGTAGTAATTATTTTATTGAGAGAAATATCATATAAATAATTTTAAAAATATTAAAATAAATATTATATGAACTAATTAATGTTCTAAACTAATTTCCTAGATTAATTTGACTTGTTATGAATCTATTAAATATTTTATTTAGAATATATTTTCTTTTTGGATTTTATTTAAATTCAAATAACTGAATAGTGTCAAAATTGACACTATTGATATTTTATAAAAATAACATATCATTAAATTGTTTCAAAATCACAAAAATATTTAAAAATTATAAATTTAAATTTATTTGGTAAAAAATGTCATAATGTATCCATTTATTGACAATTCACAACACATAAGTAAGTATTTATAACAATTTAATATTTAGAACTTTATTATCACAAATAAGATTAAATATATTAAATAAGGATAAATCAAATTGATAAGGATTAAAATAATTTTCCAACATGTATAAATTTTATTGGATAATGAGATTACAAACCTATATCTTCTCATATTCTAATTTGAGTCATTTTGGAAGTTTTTAAGTGGGTTTTTATTTTATTATAAATTAATATTTTTGAGAGTTTCCTAAAGTGCCCCTCTCCTCTCTTATAAAATGGAACATCCTCCCTCTCCTATTCACACCATTTTGTGCCTTCAAGATCTACCAAACCCATCCCATTTCTCTTATCAACATCTATATTTACATTATTTAGGTTCTGGTATTTTCAAAATACCAACTCTAGTGCCCTAAGAAGAAGTTTAAAGGAGGCACTTCAAGGAAGAGGTAATATCTTCTACCGATTCATTCAAAACTATCTCTTCTTATGTTTCCTCTTAATTAGTTGTTTCATTATAAATTAATAACATAATTATCACTCATATATAGATATTTTATTATAAATATGAAACAACTCTATTTCACCTTCTATCAATCCTACAAAAAATGAAATCAGTGCGCGTGCGTACGTACGGAATACCGTCTCCACGCTGTGGTGTAATCTATTTTTACAACACCACCTTACTTGGATGTGTACAATGGTGGAAATAATAACCATATATGATTATTATAACATGATACTAATTATGAGATATTATATCATCCACTACAATTCCATTAAATAATTATGGGAATGATATCATCGCTCGTACGTACATACAGATTACCGTCTCCACGACGCCATGAGATTCATTCTCCATGTTAACCATTCAAGAATGATTATAAAGAATATATAATGAATAATACAGAGATATATGACATAATAATTCTACTATATTTATGTATATATATTTCATCTACTTACTTCCATTTAAGTCAATAAGGAAAGGAAAACAGCGTGCATGCATACGTACGACCTACCGTCTCCATGAACAATGTATTTCATTTAATTTATCTATCTATTATATATATAAAATGAATATATATATGATATAAAAACATTGTTTTACATTATGGAAGTAAGTAGATCATGATTTATGTATTAATATCAAGAAAAACAAGTCCAAACACGTACGATAAATGAAACCATTATTACCCAAAACGTTGCTTCAACATGGAATTGACAAATGAAGGGGTAAGATAAAGTCATAAGTGAATAATATATGATATCATAAAAATGACTATGATTCTTGAATAAGTTAATGACATTATTTAAATAATTATACAGGAGTTTTGGACATTAACAGAAGAAATTGGACCTAAGTTAAGGGAGAATTATTTCAATCTCGTTCTTATCCGAGATTGTTTATTCGTAAGTATTTACTGGGGTTATGTTTATCATCCATGTACATGTTTTCTCAAAAAAATTTCATAAAATGTTTACTATTATTCCATTTATGTTTAAAGTTCTTTTTACCCTTTTATGACTTTTACCACATAGTATGGAAGGAATCTATCTTTTGTTTACCATACGAGGTACTTTTTGAATTTTTCTTCAAAAGTATGAGGAGAATGTTTTTTTAACTCATACGGCATGACCAAATTTTTATGGTTTCATGAAACCTTATTTTCATGAAGTTTCCTTTACAATATTTCTTAATTATTTTCAAAACAATAATTTTCTTTTAAAATTTCATGGCATTTTGTGAAAAGAAAATGGTTTTGAAGAAGATAGGATATTTTCTTAATGAATTCGTTGCAAGTGTTTTATCAAAACTATTTTCCATCTAAGATGACATTATTTAGTATGTTTATGTTTCAATTATAATGTCTCTATTATTTAAAAGGTTATATTTTTATTAAGATTAAATGATAAACATTTGTTTTATATGTATTATGTTATGATGGGATGATGTTTATGAAACCCATTTTATTATTTGGGTTATGATGATTGATTTATGTTTATTTTGTGGCATAAGAAGGATTTATTTAATTATGAGATGGGTGGGGCCTATATCTCTCTCCAATGCATTAGGTAAAGATTTATATCTAATGATATAGACATGGCCGGAATGACAATTAAATTTGGTTCAATAAAACAGGGATGGAACGACAAGTAAACCCGGTTCAGTAATAGACTTTGTCCACTATGATGGTTTAGGCACCAAGTCCTTGGCTACTATGGAAATCATATCATGTGATTAATGGTTTTCCATAATTAAATTTTTTATTCCCATGATATTTTATCATGATTGATGTTCCTTTTTGATCCATGCCTTACGTACTTCCATGTTTTATGTCATTGCTCAAGATTATTGATGTTTAAATTAGATATTAAAGTATTTACGTTCAAATGTTTATGGATTGTTTTATGTTCTCCATGTTTACCCTTACTGAGCATTTGAGATCACCCTTTATATGTTTTCTTTTACCCAGGATATAAATAATGGTTTTAGGTAAGAAAACAAAAGGGGAATATCTTTATGGGAGATGTTGAAGATCTTTCACCATGATTAGAAGATTATGTTTTGAGTTTCCAAAGACACTAAACTACTACGGTCCTTGGGTGTCATTTTTTGTTATGTATTAAGTATTCTAAAAATGTAATGAAATGTCCATGTATGTCAAGCTTGGGTCTCTACACATTATATTTAGGATTCTGGATTTATTATTTCATGATGGTTCGAGGTTATTTGAAGGAAGTGGAAAAAAATAAAATAGAAATACTTAAAGAAAATGATACCTCTTCTTCGGTTGATCACCTTTTAAGAAACTCTTAATACCTCCAATTAGGGTTTTATTCCAAAAATAAGGCATAAATAATGTTGAGAGGGACTTTATTAACGGGTTTGGAAAGATCTTGGACGAACCAAATGGATCTTGAAATATGAATAATAGAGAAGAGTGGATAACTTTTTAAAGGAGAGGGGAATTAATATAAATAAATTTTTAAATAAAAATGAACCCAACTTGAGTTATGTCTAAGATAAGATTATATTTATTAGAAATTATATAATCTAATAATTTTTATAGAATAATTTATTTTATTTTAAATCTTATCGGTTCAGTTTACCCTTAATTAATATATCTTAATATTAGTTGTGGTAACAAATGTTTCAATATTATGAGGCTATGAGTTTTAATTATATGGGGTAAATTTATCATAAATGAAAATTTCATACACTTTTATACCTTATTATAGTTACTTTATAATTTTAAAAGATATTTATGGTTTTTAAGTAATTTAATAATATATTATTTTTATAAAATATCAATAGTGTCAATTTTTTCATTATTCATTTCATTGAATTTAAATAAAATTTAAAAAGAGAGATAACTTCGAAAAAAACCATTAATGAGGCTTATAATATGTCATAGTCACCATGAAAATTTGTGGAGTGCTCTAATTAATTCGAATTAAATTTATTTTAATATTTTTCATACCATTTATTTGATATTTATATTAATAAAATAATTACTATATGAGTGTGGTGTCATCATTTATGGTAATTATTTAATCTATTAATATTTAAAATAAAATATCATGATATATATAATTTAATTATAATTTTTTTATTATTTATTATCTAATTTATATAATATTTATCACTATAATAATGTTATTATAATTATATGAAATAAGAGGGTGACATGTTGTCACTTTCCTTTGTCTAAATAATATTTATATAACTTTCATGGGATAAGGTCGATTAAATGAGTCAATTACAATCCTTAGGTATTAAGGGTCTAATTTTATTCATCCAATTGAATTTTTACATGTGTTAGGGTAATTTTAATATCCTTACCATATTATTTATTACCCTATTTTACCTGATTTACTTTTAACCATTATGAAAAAGATTACAAATGTAATTATTCATAAAAAAGGAACATATTTAAATAATTTGTACCCAATAACTCAAAATATGGATCCAATTTTCAAAAATTAAAACACAGAAGTTGCATTAAATAATTTAAAATTAATCCCCATTGTCATAATGTGAAAACATGTTTTTAAAAGTACAAACCTTCAAAATATTGACATGCATTTATATATAATTTCAATGTGAAATTAATTCATATGACCTAAATTAGATTAAGTGATAAAAAAATAATATAATTATACTTTAAAACCAATTAAAAAAGATAATTTAACAATTTAAATAAATCAAATGAAAAATCAGTTTCGAATTAAAGTGTATTGTGTTTCATTATTCATTAAAATATGAAATTTGTTAGAAAAATACCAAAATTTAAACAAAAGTAAATTTTGATGTCCTGATTCAGAATAAGAATTTTATTTTTTCAAATAAAACACATAAAAGTGTCAAAAAATATATTTAAAATGTGTTCTCTATTAAAAGGTGGAAAACTGCATTTTGAAAAATAATTCTTTTATCTTTAAAATTGAATTTGTTCTTATATCATGTCTATAAAAAATAATATGAATTTTAAACATTATATTGAATATATTAAATACATATTTCATTAATAAAATCCCTCAATATTGGTTTTATTATTTTATAAACTCACTTATTTTCATTTCTATAGTTTTTAAGAAAGCATTTCCTTTTATATAAAAAGGGTTTTATTTGTATTTATAATTGAATTTTCACACAAGAGTTAATTATGTACACATGTAAATCAATTAATAATATTCATTCTCATCATTTTAATATCTAGTTTTTAAGGCAACATTTAAATAATAATATTTATTTGTTTCTTTAAAGCGTATTATGTATGCTATCGAACATGGTGTCTTTTTTCTAAAAACATGGGATATTACATTCTCAAACGATTTTTGAAATTGTTTCCTCACAATTTCAATTGGGGTCATTAAATAAGTTATTAATTTTCAAAATACCTTTAATTAAATCCCACATTGGAAACAATGATTAATAAAACTTCTACTCTAAAATAAAGAAAGGGAAATATGATGGTCACAAAAGATAACACATACTAGGATTACATTTAAAAAAATATGGATATGGAAGAAAAATTATCTCTGATGTTCTGATGGAGAGTGATAGATAACATGATCCGTAGAAAGTTAAGAATAAAAAACCCATAAATTTTTTATTGGTCAAAAGTTCATTGATTCCATAGTAACAAAATTTAATAGATATCATCTTTTTTGTAATATCCTTTTCATAGATTTATAGAATTATATTACTACCTGAACTAAGATCATAAGTAAGTATACTTACATAGAAAGAAAATATTAATCCTTTAGTAAATTTCCACCATAAAATCATCTTTTTCTCCAAATGATGAGTATTTAAGATGAATTTTTCATGCCTAAATAACTATAATTAACTTCTATAGAATCACATAATCCAACAAAGATTAACTATATATTCATCCTATCTTGAAAAATTAACCAAAACAAAAAATTTCGGGATGAAATAACATAATTCCCCAAATATAATAAACATTAAAAGAAGAATTACAACTTTTAATTTCTAAAATTTTAAAGTAATACAAAAAATTCAATATAGAACATTCAAAAATAACTATCCATAAAATTCCTTAAGAATAGTATAACTATGATTAAATACAAAAAATTATATGGATTTAATGAAATAATATTTCAAGATAAGTTCTAACATTTAACTCCAAATAACATCAACCACTCTTAACATATAACACCAAAAAGTAATCAATATAATCATATATTCTCCAATATAAGTTAATCATTTACATAAATAACCTAATTCTCCATAAGTCCCCAATGAAATAATAGATTCATCCAAAATATAATTCAACCAATCCTCTTAAAATAAAATCCCATAGTATTATATTTACCTAAATCATATAGGGTTCCCAAAATATTAAACATCTTCTAAAATAACATTTATCACTTAATCCCCAAATCATTTTCCAATACCAATGATATCCATTTGAGAAAAAATAAGTTCCAAAGATCAAATTATTTTTATTCCACCAATTCATTTAACTAAAAAGAAAAAATGATATACTGACAAGGGAATTAATGTAGGCTAGTGGCAGGTGATGCACCCTTGTCTCCCTTCAGTTATGGGTTCGATCCCTGTGGCCTTGCCGTATGTGACAGGTTTTCACCCATACTTCAGGTTTTCTTTTTTCTAAAACTATACCATTATTAAGAAAATACTCTAAATATGAGGTAAAATCCTCAAAAATAACAATAACAGGTTTTAAACTAAAATGTTATTTAATACCTCTCATTTTTCATCCCAAAAAGTGACAACCAATAATTACCTCAAAAATGAATATATCCAAAAATACTATTAGTCCCCTTAAAAGTTAATAACATATAGCCTTAAAGGGATTTTAATACATTAAACTTATAATCAACCATAAAATTATAAACTCATGATGATATCCCAAAAACTTTAGAAGACATCATAATCTTCAATTTTATCTAATACATCCTCTAATACTAACTATATGGACTAGACCTTAAACATAACTTATTATAGTGGTTTTGAACTAGAATTCACATTTGAGGATATTTTTAGTTTAGAATTTCAGTGAATTAGGACTAACTCTTACAAAGTATACCCATAATTTAGAAGTGGAATGTTCTAATCAATATCCATTTTTTTACCACCAAAGAAAACCCTTTTAAAATAAAACATGACTTCTTTTCAAGACACATCTTCGATACATTCATTACGACATCCTCTTCATCTTTAAAAATCATAAGACCTCTGAAATACATTTCAAAACATGGGATGAGAAAAAAAGATAATTAAGGGATACATAAATAAGGAAAACCATTAGCCTTGAAAAAACATGTAAACCACAAATACTTTATCATAAAGTAATGTTTTTAACCTTTAAGAAGTAGAAAATACTCTTCACTGAATATAAGATCATTTCTTAACATTTTTTTAATCAAAATATTACCATAATACCCATAGAAATCACATATAACATATAAAGGTAACATAGGGAATAATCATACTTAAATGGAATAACCATGAAGTATAATTCCATGCATACCACTATTAAAAATATAATAGCTATATGACCAACTTCCATACCCAATTCATTGGAGGTTATAACATAATGACCCGTCATTGGTTTATTATAGAACCAAACTTCTTTGTTTTATCATGTAAGCACCAATGTTTTATTTATCATGTAACCACCTGTAAAATGTCCAATACCATTATACAATCATAACACATAAAAGATTGAAAATATCAACATTTCACTCATAATATTACATTTATAATGAAAAGAAATAATTTCAAGATATTGAAATTCCCAATCCATTTTGAAAATAAATTTAAATTACAAAATTCCCAAAAAGGGAATAAGGGATTTCATTTCTCTTTAAAAACATTAATGATTATAGAGGTAGCCAAATATCAAATAGAGATTATGGTGGCAGAGAAGTCATTGTTTCTGTATATGTTAAGAAAACATTCCTTTTTTCATCTTTTAAAGAAAGTAAAATTATTCATATAAAAATATTCCATTTTAAGACCTTGTAATGAATTAAAAGTCAAATGGGGTGATTATACACCTTATAAAAGAATGTGGTGTATAACATCAACATATGCCTCAATGAAATGAGAATGAGACGATGTCCATTAATTTCAGTTTGATTCATCACATACATTCCTTGTTCTTCCTGAATAATAAACATAGGTTAATTTATACTTTCTTCAGAACTTTTAAATGTTCATTATTAATTTTATATCATTATTTACATGTTATAAGATTTTGTTAATTATTTGAGTTCATGTCGGATTTTTTGTTGATATTCGGTACTTGGGTCGAAAATGAACATTCTAAGATGTCAATAGTCTATGTGGTCATAATTATGTCATATACAGAATAACATCCATGACATTATTTTCACTTTTATACATCAAATATACTTTTAAATAAAACCATTAAGTACTCCTATGAAAAATGAACAATGTTATAATCATGGAGATGATAGGTTGAACATACACATGAGTAAAATTTCCATTTATGATTAATCATTATGGAATTAAGGTAATTATTATTTTATCTTTCTAGAATTATAATAATATAATAATAATAATTTAAATATACTTATATATATCATACAAGTGATGTGGTAAAAAACGATTCACATCGCTTTGTGGAGGTGATAGTTCACACGTATGCACGAACGACATTATCACTTTTAGGTACAAGGAATGTTAGAACATAATTTAAATATTATTCTATTATACTTATAAATATTTTATGAATAAAATATATAAACATTTATTCCATCATTATGACCAATATTGGGAAACAGTAATAAAAAACTATATTGGTTCACGAGGTGGTAGTCATCCGTACACACGAACAAAATATTCATTACATATTTGATGAGATTAGAGATAGATTTTTGTGATAATATTAAAATAATAAAATCTAAATATATTTAGTATAATTAAGTTATTATTTCATCATGTTTGGAGGATATTTGAAGGAAGTGAAATAACAAATAAAATAGAAATACTTAACGAAAATGATACCTCTTCTTCAGTTGATCACCTTTAAAGAACATCTTAACACTTATAAGGAAGGTGTTATGCCTAAAATAAATCCTAAAGAATGTGTGGATGGATTTTAGGAATGGTTTTGGTCTGATATTGGATAAACAAAATGTTTCTTGAAGTGTGAGTAATAGTGAATAGTGGGTAATGGTTTATAGGAGAGGGGAGTGGCACCCTTGGAAACACCAAAAATACTAAATTAATATAAAATAATTTTAAAAAAAAAATTACTCTAAATTGATTTATTTAGAAGATAACATGAGTATGGTCCTAAATACCCTTATACAATAATTTTTATTCATGTATTAAATTTATTTTAAACCTTATATTTTTGGTTTACCATTATTGAATATATTATAATTTTAATTTTGGTAACAACATTTTCAATAATAAGAGGATAATTTTTTTACTTATATGGGATAAATTTCTAATAAATGAAACCTTTATGAGATTTTAGACCTCATAATAGTAACTATATAATTTTAAATGATTTTTAGGATTTATAAATAATTTAATAAATATTCTTTTTATAAAATATCAATTGCATAACTTTTGACACTATTCATTTCAATGAATTTAAATAAAATTTAAACTGAGAGATAAATTCTAAAAAATATATTTAATATGCTTATAATATGTCATAGGAACCTAAAAAATACATGGGTTACCCTTATTAATTATAATTATATTTATTTTAATATTTTTTATATCATTTATTTGATATTTCTATTAATAAAATAATTACTATATCACTATTATGTCTGCATTTATGGTAATTATTTAATATCTATAAATTATAAATAAATTATTATGATGTATATAATTGAATTTTATTTATTTATAAAATTTATTATCTAAGTTATATCATATTTATCACTATATTAAAATTATTATACTTATAAGAAATAAAATGGTGACATGTTGTCACTTTATTTTGTTTTGAGAATGTTTATATCACTTTTATTTAAAAATGTTCACTAAATGAATCAATTCCAATCTTTAGGTGTTAAGGGTAAACTTTAATTCATCCTATATGATTCTAGTAGATAATAGAGTAACTTTATTATCCTTATCATATTATTTATTACTGTAATTTACCTGATTTACTTTTAACTATGATAAATAAAAATTACAAAATTTACAATTTATAAAATTAAATAAAAAAGAACCTATTTATAAAATTTGGAATCAATTATTCCAAAAATTTAATCTAATTTTCAAAATTTGAAGCACATATTTTTAAGTAATTTATTTAAAATTAGTCCATCTAAACCATTAAAAGATTGACACGTGTTTCTATCTAATTTAAATATAAAATTACTTCCAATGAAAAAATTAAATTAAATGATAAACAATTATTATAATTATTCTTTAAAACCAATTAAAATGATAATAAAACAATATAAATAAATTTTATGAAAATTTGTTTTGAATTAAAATGCATTATTTTTCAGTATTAATTATAATATGGACTTTATCCGAAAAACACCAAAATTTCAGCCAAAGTAAATTTTGATGTCCTTCATGTAAGGAAGAAGTTTATTTTTTCAAATAGAACATATAACTTTTTTTAAAAACTATATTTAAAATGGGTTTTTCATCAAAAGGGGGGAAATAATATTTTTTTTTGAAAAATAATTCTTTTATCTGAAAAATTAATGTTATTCTTATATCACGTAGAGAAAACATATAATATTAATTTTAAAATTTAAATTGATTATATTTAATATATATTTCATTAATAAAATCCATAAAGTGTGATTTTATTATTTTATATACTATCTTATATGCAATTAAATAGTTTTTAGAAAAACATTTCTTTTTATTTAAGAAGGGTGTAATTTTCATTTATAATTAATTCTTCACAAAAGAATTAATTATATACATGTGTAACTCAATTAATAATATTTAGTTACACTATTTCAATAGATATTTTATAAGTTAAAATATAGATAATAATATTCAGTTGTTCCCATAATTGGTATTGTGTATTATATTAAACATAGTGTCTCGTTTTTTAAAAACTCGGGATATTATAAAAAATACTCCATTAGAAATAATTTGATTGAAACTAAATAAGATATTTAACCTTTAATTCATAATTTATTTTTGTGAAAATAAATACATACATAGAATAATTTTAAGAATATGTACATGGAATTAAAATACATTGAAAATAAATATTTATAACATTTAAAATAATGTTTTTAAGAAAATGTTTTCTTTACGACTTTCATAAAATTTAGAACAAATGGAGGTTGAAGAAGTGAAAATTAAATTTATTGGAAAACAACTTATTTTGAGAAAATAATTATAATATACATCATAAGTTAGTTTATACACAACAAAAATAACACACGAGGCTAAAATAGATTCAATCTCAAGGAAAGGGAATAGGGACTATAAATCCCTTACCTCAAGTCCAAATTTGTTATGCATGTATTTTAACTCAGGTATAATAAACTTTTATTAATTATTTGAATGTATTAGAAAATTTTACAGGTTTTCTAAATTATTAATCAACCATTAATTTTATTTATATCAATGAAATATTTAATTACTTTATAAGTTAAGTCTATGTTAGGCGTTTTTATGATGTTCAGTTCCTATGTCCAAAAAGACTTTGGTAGGTTGACTATAGTCAAAGTGCTCAAAATTACATCATATCAAAAACAATTATAATGAAATAATTATCATTTTAATATAATAATTTTAACACCCCAAAATTCTAAAATAAGAACAATATATTCAACATCGTATATGACACACAACGCCAAGCTTAGAATAAAGTATAACTCCCCGAGACATTATGATAAATTTATTTATAAATAAATTAAATCTCTTCAATATCCTAAATTACACTAAATAAAGAGTTTATCTTACATTATATAAAATAATTATTTTCAACTATATTACATGTAACACTTAATTTAGTTCACGTTATACGCAACACCCAGTTTAGTTTGGATTACAAGCAACACTGAGTTTAAATAAAATGAGAAATATTATCAAAATATTATTATTTAATGTAGAAGTTATCAGATAACCATTGGAATGGTGATTATGAATATTCATAAAATAATTATGAAAATAATGGCTATATATTTATTATAAAATAGATAATAATCATTTAAATGAAAATGAAACGTTTTCAGAAAAAACTAGATTCTTCCAAAAGACGTATTAGTCACCCTTTGCGCATAAAATTTAAAAATCACTTTTAAATTTTTTAGAAAATTTATTTATAAAATAAAAATATTTTTTTAAATAATAATATCAAAATTATTCTATAGTTAATTTTTTGGATTTTTCTGAGAAGTTTCATTTTTTATGAATAGTGAAAAATACTGAATTTTAATTGAAAACTTCATTTTTGTTAAAATTATTTATAAAGGTAAATTATATTTTAATTTTGTTTCAAAGTAAAATTAGTTCAATTATCTATCGATTAGTCAAATTTTGGTAATTTAAATCATTTTAATTTTTAATTTAGATATAAATCTTTTTAAACTTTTGAACATTTTTTCTTTAAAAACACGCTTTCTCATCATGTCTCCAAGATTATATTTAAATTACATTTTTCCACTTCTGAGAATTGAATTTGAAAAAATGCATTCAAAATTTTTAATAATAAAAATTTAAAATGTCTAATACGTTAAAATTAAATTTTTACCTAAATTAATAGTGAAAACAATAACAATTAATTACTGTGGTTAAGGTAAAAATTGATTTATTAAGAGGGTCAAACTAAGAAGAAAGGGTTCAAAATTTCCTAATTTTTTTCAAAGTTTCATTTTTTGGAAATATATTGACCCTATATTTTATATTATTTATAATTAATTATTTTTTTATATTTTGAAATAATAAAAACATTGACGTGATTGAATATTTTCAGAAAATTACAAATTTTCCACTCACCTCACATGGAAAAGGATACCCCTCTCTAATCTTTTTAACACTTTAAAACCTCTTTGTTTCATCTTATAACTACACAAATAACATAAAAAAAATATTATCATCCTAGAGGTGTTATTTTTGGAATAAAGATAGTGTATTAACGCTTAAGTGCAAGAATAAGGAGGATACATGAAGAAGAGGTAACATTAATAAATGAGATTTTTTTTATTTTATTTGTTACTTCCCCTCCTTCAATTAATATTAAACCATGAAGATATAATAATCTATATAAATTAAATATAATGATATGTTTTTATATTAATATAATTACTTATAACCATCCACACTTCCAAAAAATGGGTTATAAAATCATCATTCGTGTGTATGGTGGACTACTGTCTAGAAAACCAATGTCATTCTTTATTTCATTACCACCATTCATGGTTGGGTATGATGATGAATACAAATTATATACATGATATTTATTAAATAATTTTACCTATAGAATTATTATATCATAAATATCTTTTATAATTTCTATTCTTTATGGGTTATAATAACATCGCTCGTGTGTTTGGAGGACTTCCACCTCCTGAGGTGATATGATTTTTATTTCACTAACTATTTAAATAGATTGTAATAAGGTTAAATATAATCAATATATTTTATATACATGACATAATTGTCATATTTTTGACATATTTATCATTATAAAAAGATAATGCATCATTTTATCCCTAAGGATGATATATATATAAGTATATTTAAATAAATAATATGGTATGTATATTATTATGTTATTTTGGAAGGATAAAATATCACTAACCACTTTTTCCTAATGGACAGTGAAAAATAGAAACATTACTCATGTGTATGTATGGCATACTATCTCCATGATCATAATGTACTTTATTTTTCATAACCATATTTCATGATTATTTTTAAAATTAGAATTTATGAATAAATATGATAATTATATCATTATTATTACTATTGTGATGATATAACTATAAAATATGTGCAAGAACCAAATAATTCATGATGAAACATGCATGATAAAACAAGATAATTAACACCTGAAACAATAAAAATCACAAAATATTACTCATGAATGAGTTATAATATGTTATAAAAGGATTATATTTAATATTATAAATATTAAAATGATTTTTTTAATAAGTTAATAACTTGTTTAAAACTAGTATACATTAGGTTAAATAATTTTAAACCTAAAGGAACTACGAGTTATGGTATTTTATCTCAATTTTATTTCATTGAGGCATATTGTAATTTTATGCACCTAATTTATTATATATAGTGTATATACTACCACTTATACATTTTATGTCAAGATTTTATAATAATTCATGGTATTTTATGTTTTAATTTTAATTATTTCATCCATGGGGGTATTATTTTAAAATTACCAATTGGTAAATAATTTTAGAACTCAATTTATTTTCATTGGGTTATTTTACTTCTTTGTTGTCATTGATATTAATAAATTATATTTATAATAAATTTCTATAATATTATTTTTTATTTACACTTATTTTCAAAGATTTATAGTTTTTATAAATAATTAATTCTTTAATTAATCTCACTTAACCATTATGATAATTATAAGTGTTTATTTTACAATCTCATTCTAATTAAGACTATTTATTCATGAATTTTAGTTGAAAGAAATTATTTTATAATTTATTAATAAAATATTTTCTTTTCTTTTTCTATGATTATTAATTATAATTTCATGTAATAATACCAATTTTACACTCTTTGGTACTTAAAAATATTGAGAAAATATTTTTATTTTTGAAAATCCAACATCATTTCTCTCTTTAGTTAAAAATATGTTTTTCTTCCAAAATAATGTTTTAAAAAAATATTTTCAAATTTATTTATCCATTTATAAATGATTTATTAATGAAACTTTTACCCATTTTTACTTTTTACAAAATTTATTGAAATGAATCATCATGTCATTTTCAAAACAATGTGTGTTTGTTTATAAAAAATGTGAAAGGAATCATGGTTTTTACGTACCTAACATATACGAAATTTCCCATCATCATGACCACTCAATGTTCTAGATAATCCTTTATAATTTTGAAAAATAATTTTCATTGAAAATAATTTTTAATGTTTTTTATGATTTTTTTAAATGGTATTTTTAAAATGAAAATGATATTTTTCTCAAGGTTTTTTTATGATATTTTATGATATTTATAATTTTTAATGACAAAAACCATTTATTTTACATATAATCTTTTAGGGATATGTAGTATTAATATCAAACTTATTATTTTTCTAGATGGTATATGGATTTTTCTACCAGGGATAATATTTACATTCTCCCCATTATTTCATTTTTATAATCCATTAACTTCCCTATGAATTATTTACATTCATATGATTATTGGACTTTATATTTCCCCTAAATATACATATTATTTATCATGCATATTTTTATTTTTTAAATCCTGCATCACTTCTAAATATGTTTTCCTACAATGAATGTCATTTTTTCATCTATGTAAATATAGATAAATCTTTATTTTTTACTCAATATTCATATTTGATAATAAGGTACATTATTTTTGAATTAAATCTATTATACGATGTAAGGGGGATGTTTTAGACATAAAAGAAAAGGGTGGGGCCTAGTTAATGATAGTCCCTCAATGGATCAGTACTCTCATAGGATGAATCAGTTTGACAACCTTAGTTAAATGTGTTCCTACCCATTAGTTTTAAAATATCATGAGAAGAGATCTTGATGGTAAAGGTAGTATATGCTTGGTAAACATGGCATCCAATATTTAATCATTTCCTTTATTAATAATTCAGTTATTATTATCCACGATATTCTAATAATGATATTATCTGTGGATTCATTTCATTTTCAATTTATTATTTAAATGGAATGTGTGTTTAGTTTTTTACCTTGCTATATTTATTATTCTATATCCTTTCATGATATTCATGTTATTTAAATGTCATATGTGATCAGTTATTTAACTTTTTATATTGATTATTATTCATGATATTTTTACATTGAGATTATCTATTGATTCACTTCCTTTATAGTTTATTGATTACAAGGAATGCATGTTCAGTTATTTACCTTTCCATATTTATTATTATCCATGAAATTTTCACATTGATATTTTGTATGTGTGTACTTCATTTTTAGTTTATTTATTATTGGGAATGTTTTTTTCATTATTTAGCTTTCCATATTGATTATTATTAATAATTCATTATTTATTCCACAATAATTTTCTATTAATGAGAATTTTAGCTCACCCTTATTTTGTTTTCTTTTCTAGTAATCCATTAGGTTTATTGTGACTGATATACAAGGATATGCTAGATGAAATAGAGATATTCTTAGAAAAACATACACTGTAATTTTTGTATTCAAATATAATATGGGAATCATGTATATATCTTGTTTTTCAATAATAATAAACTGTTTGGTCATTAAGGATATAATTACTTGTATCTTATGCCAATTTATTGAATTAGGCATCATATCTGGGCAACTAGGGTCAGAGTCCCTACAGTTGGTATAAAAGGAAGTTTAGTAAAAACCCTAGGAACTAGATTTTAGGAAATTTTGATTATAAATCATAAACCTATGATATAATCTGAAGATAAATATAAAAAACATGCTAATTTTTGTTTAAGGTACATATTATGTGGCTTTTCATGTGAATACATCCCTATCAGGGTAATATAAGTGGATGTGGTTCTAGAATAGAATTACCTTAGAGTAATAACTCTTAGAAGGGTGTATTTGGATTTCCCAATAAAGACCTAGTGCATGAAAAAAAACCTTACTGCACAATGTTTTGACACAAATGGGGGATATTCTTAGGATAATTCTCCTTTTTTGTACAAACCATTATAAAGGATTTCATTAGATAATGAAAATGAATGATCAAGGGTAACCCTAGAATAAATAATGACCGATGTTGAAATAAAAAAATATTAAGTATTTGTTATTCAAGAATTAAATTGTAGAATTATTTTACAAAATTTATTTCAGTTATAAGAATCATGGAGTATCTAAGTATTAGGTTAATTTTTAGAATACTTTTTTTATTAATGAAATTAAGAGTTATTGATACCATCATTGGTTATGAGTTTAAGGCTAATCATAAGTCAAATGTATTATATACTCTTTCTTGGTTTTATGTTATTAGAGTCTATTATGATTATGGATATTTTTGAGAAATTTATGGAAAGTATATGTTTTAGTGGAAAAGTTGTTTGAGGAATAATTCCTTAACATTTCATAGACATAAATTTCAATGTATTTATTGTCTTTTTGGTTAATAAGATCATTAATAACATTTTACTAATAGTCAACTAATATTATATATTTGTTTTTTTAAATAAGTTTCATTGAAGACCCTAGTAAAATGGTTATTTAATGATTAGTTTTATTTCAAGGATGTGAATAATATTTTTCATGGAATTTTATTGAAAGGTATACCCTAATGGTGGATGACAATCATCTCATCCAAAAATTCCACAGGTCTCAAACCCATGACTAATGGATGATTAAAGTTTAGCACCTACCAATGGCCTACATGATGTCCTGATTAATAACTCATTATTTTTAGCTAAAAAACTGAAAAATAAACATAAATATTTATAATGAACCATTGGTGTTACTTTTGTGGTTTAGAGATTAATTTATTGGATAACATTTTCTAAACATATTGTCTTTTGAAAATAGTTATATATATTCAGAAATAATTGTTTCTTTTTTATAAATCTTATGATCCATTAAAAGTGAATTTCAGTACTTCAAGAAATTAATTTTTGGATATTTATTTTTTGGATTAAGGGATTAATTGGAAAGTGATTGAATAAAAACCGAAGGTTGTAATTGTTCTTTTGAAATAAGAAACATATCATGTAAATATATTTCATGATATTTTTAAATAGTAAAATTATTCCTCAACTTAGCAAAGGGGTCTTGAAATAAAAATGTTATCGTATTACATTCATATCCGATGAATTTAACGGTCTTTTAAATCATCATATATTTATGGTTTTTAAGCCCTTAAATTTCCATTTACCAATAAATTTATTGTGATTAATGAACTTGTTTTGTGTCCCTCATAATGTGTGTTACAATTAGGAATCACTACTCTTGAGAGGTTTCCATTGGATTTATTTGTGGAACTAGAAACATCCAATGGTTCTTTTTCCAAAGGTAAGTGATTTCTAAAGGCAGGTGTTCGTTAGGTTTGAACCTAATATACTTAAGAACATACATTGGTCAAGAGGATGGGAGGCCATACTCATCACACCCTTTTGGAGGGAATTATTCCTACTTTAGGACTCTCTTATTGATTTAATATATTTTCATCAATCCTTATTAATTTACTAGGTATACCATAGGTTTACCATGAAATTTTCAATAAATTATTATCATGTGTAAAGTTTATAATAATATGTATATATTAGAGGTTCTTCATTAATGGAGACATCCGTATATATATGAGGTTCTACGTAAATGGTATCCTCTCGTATACTATTTAGATATTCTTTTATAAATTTTTATGATGATTCTGGTTTTTAATCAACTCAATGGGGCACTCTGGAATTTATTGTCATTTATAGAGACAAAGGTTTGTTTTGATGTTGGGATCGTACCCATAAATGGGCTACCTACATATCCTTGTGAAAGGAATCAGAACCCTCGTAGTTCAATGCCTCTTAGTGGGACGCATCATACCTTTTAAGTCAATGTGATAAGGAACTAGTCATATAATTTAATGTCATGTGGTAAGGACATCTAAGCATAAGGTGATTACTCAATGTTTGGTGTGGGACTTATGCCTAATCAGCCCATGGAACATGGAAGATATACTAGTTTCCATGTTGTATTGGACCTTCTTGAAAATACGGACTAGGAAGAACAGGGTTGATTTGAAGTGTTGGGTTTGAACTATATGGAGGCTTCTTACATATCCCACTTGGATATGAAACAAATCCCACATAGTCCAATAAGGCTCATAGGATAGTGTATTCATTTTATATAAATGATTTTTGACTTACTTATTGAAAATAATTCCAATTTATGGATAAAATGAGATGGATTTTGGGCCTTAGACAGGCTTCCTACACAACCCAATTATGGTTGGAATCAGTGTTCTCATAGTTAATTTATATGATGTGTTTGTACAAATATTGTGATCATCACAAATATCTAAGACCATGTGAGTCGTTCTCAGTGCGAGAGACAAGAGGATGTGAAATATTCGACAAAGGAAAACACACACACACACTTTTACTCCTCTATTGGTGGAAGAGGATAAGCCTACGGTGGTGAGGTTAGATGAGCCCGAGGCAATGAACCTTCCATATATTCATATTAAATTAGACAAGTGTCCAATGTAAGGAAGGAGTGAAGGTGAAGGAAGTATAGATGATCAAGACTGTAACCTTAAAAATGAAAGGCTAGGGGCTTACACCAGTATGGTTTCCCTATAATTGGTTCTTTTAGTGGAAGGAAACTTGTCATTTTTTCTAAATGATATGTAGGAGTGAATTATACCTTTCATACAAGAGACCTGAGGTTTTAGGTTTTAGAGATGATAAGGGGAGGTCATGACCCAAAACCTAATCCTCCAAAACTGGGACTCCCCAACACTTTTACTAGGAGAAAGTCCCACATGACTATGAATATACAAACCCAAAGACAGTCCATGAATACTAAGCCCATTTTTTAAAAAATGTGGGAAACTTCTGACTGTGGATATACAAACCCAAATAGGAGACACACTGATGTGCACTTTCCCAAATGTTTGATGAGTTAGGAGGTTTTTGTGGAATTTTCAATATAATACCTTTCAAACAAGGGATCCAAGGAATTATAATCCTTGCCATGAATGGATTTGAATAAGTCTTGATGAATGGATTGTATATAATTAAGGGATAAGGTGAATAAAATAAGGGTTCCCAAGTAAGTATCTGGAACACAGGTTTGGGTATACAATTTATATTGGGAAACATAATGTTGACTTAAGTGATGAACAACCTGGATGTTAATACTTGGGTGAGACTTGACTCAAGCCTTCAAGAGTATTCACAAGTATTCACATAAGTGGGGAACTAAAGTTCCTTTGAGAGGAATAGGTGGCACTCTAGTGTTTCTAATTCATGGAGGTTGAGCGCTTTAAGAACACAAGTGTTATGGATTTCAAACACTAAAGGGTCTTATTCCCTATGATCCTCCTTCAATCCCTCCACTCTAGGTGTTAAATAAGTACCTTGACAGTTTTTGAAGACTTGGGAGAAGCACTATGGTGACCGGAGAAACAATTATTCATTGGGGAAATTATTATATACAAATAAAGGCCCCAAGGGTTTATTTATAGGAAAATAATTGACCTTTAGAAAATAGTGATCTGGCGCACAAGTGTCTTGTGCACTAGAAATGTGGTGTGCAAGTACCCTGAGGGCCGACAAAGCCTCAACTTGACTGGGGTGATCCAAATTTTAATCCTTTATAAATAATGATTTCCTTCATGTTTTTTCTCCTCTTTTTTATATGTCATTTACCTTTCTCACTTTTTATTACTTTGATGGAATGGAGAGTCAACAAAATCCCCCCATCAAAATTGGATTTTAAATGAATAGTGGATCTTATACTAAGGTAAATTTATAAAAAAGGGAAAAAATAGGGTGATGTGGCACAAAAACTAATATCATGTGAGTTACAGGAATGTAGGGTAGTATTCATCACTTATATATAGTGGATTCACTTCTGCAAAAATTAAAAATGACTCTAGAAATCCAGCTCTCGGAGCACAACTGATTTTTCTCAGATGCTCATGTCGTTCACACTTCTTTTGTACATATTTTATTTGCACACCAAAAATGGGGCACCATAATTGCGCACTGTTCTTATATTTGTACTCCAAATCCATACCTTCACACCTTAATTTCTTTGTGAAATTTTCATAATTCCTTTTAAATAAAATCTAAAATGAGAATACTTTAAAGATGTATTTTGATCTCTTTTTCAAGTTCAATTGCTCCCAAGAGAATTGGAACTGCTGTCGAATTGGCTAGTAAAAGAATTGACAATATGATGAATATTATCCAGCATGATTACTTTGAAATCTGTGGCACTACTCTACCATATTTGGAAAAGCATATGAGAAAATATCACTTCAAATTTACAAGAAGTATTTAGTTTCCTCTATATGGTTATATCCATTTACAGGATGTTAACCTATTGGACCAAAAGAATTATGTTCCACTTTCTTGGTTTCAAGACCATATCAATTTATCATCTACCAATATTTTTGTTGCAAGAAAATATATCAACATTGGGATAACATCTAAGGTCAATTTCATACATCACAAACTATGTGCTCCATATTTAACTATGCATACATCTGATCTATAGCCACATTGTTATTCGTCCATTTCTCGAGATCCTTATACAAATTAATCAAACGGTTGGAAGAATATTTGGGATTTCTGCCCCAGAGGGGGTGTTAAACCCACATGGATGTGGGAATATTGCGTGCATAAGACATGTGTGGAGTTTATGGATGACTTAAAAGGTGTTGGGATTTATGAGGATGTATGGTTTTGGAAAAACTATGTATATATGAATGACTATTTTATGCAAGAGTTTCTAAGATGATGGATTCCAGAGAATAATTATTTACATTTGACACATAGTAAAGTATACATCAGTTTATGGGATGTCTACAAGATCTCTTGAGCTCAAATCCTTGGAGATATGTATGATGAGTCTATTCCTCCAAGGGTGACATAGAATGAATTGGAAAATACATGATCCCTGGTTTATGAGTTAATGAAGATATTTTATAAACTAAATAATATGAACAAAAAAAATTCCCACACAAGAAATGATATTCACCCAGAGGAGTAGATGGAAATATTCCTGGTGAAGATGTATGAGAAGTATCCAACTTACAACCACCCAAAAATCTATCCAAAAGAATAAAAGAGTGGTACAATTGAGACTTTCTGTCCAACATTAGAGAAAATAGGGTTTGAAATGTTGGGGTATAAATTTAATTCGAAAATTTCTATGATGAAACGGCTTGTAGGTTTCTTGGACATGTGTATTAGTTTATATCTATTTCCTGTCCCAGATTCCAAGGGGAGAGTAAGGCCATGGACTTTTGTTATTTAAATAAAGGTGTCTGAGAAGATTATGGAAGGATTGAATACTCTTATTTTGGAAAATATTCTTAATATATCGTTGCATATCTATAGAGGGAATCCTTCTTTTAGAATATCTGGATCATTATAGGTTTTATGGGGGTGGATAGCCACTGTTTTCAGAACTTATGCAATGCAAAGTAGGGTAAAAGTCTTTGGAAGTTTGTTCCAACCATCTATCCAAGCTTTTTATGGAATCTCACCTATATCATTGAATGATTATAGAAATAAGTCCATTTTAATTGTGTAAAAATAATTTCATCTTTTCCTTTATTAGAATCCAAATATAGGGAAATTTTTTGATAATAGGATGACCTGGTTAGAGCTAAGGGCGTATATTTTAGCTTGTAGGGATGGCGTGTTGGCCATCAAGATTGACGGGGAAATCATATGTTATACCTATGCTCCTAATAGATTTGTACTTCAATTAAAATTTCTGCAAAAAAATTACCGTATCTCCTTCAGGACATGTTATATTAGGGAAAAATCTGATCGTGGCCCGACAACTATGAATATAGATGACTGTAGAGAAAACTGAGGCAATATTCAACTTACCTTCCACTGATGCAACAATAAGTTTGATTATCTAGTATGCTGAGAACTGGGTTTCATCATACCATGAAGGGGTGTTAAACCATGTTTTTCCTTGAGTAGGGGTAAATTGATACAGTAGGAAGGAACACTCTCATTTTGATGGTAATTCCTCTTCATTAGGGGATAATTCATTGGAGACAGAGGGTGGGGGTGGCGAGTCTCCCATCTCACTAATGAGACCTCATGCAAGATAAAATCCACCAGTCAAAGTCAATAGAGATACTCCATCAATTAAAACTAAATTTGTATCAAGGCGGTCTAGTCGTTATCATTCAGAAGAGAAACGTGTCCCATTTTCTCATCCACTATCTGTGACTATAGGAATTAGGAAGAAAATAAAATCTTAAACTGTAGGATCATATTCAAAACCCTATGGAATGTACACTGAATATATATTATCAGAGGCGGTTCAAACATGAAAAATCTTGCACGGTGATGTCTAGACCATGTGGATAGATTTTTGTGAAGGGTGGAGTATTCTAGGAATAAGGGATCTACAAGCTGCTTCTGATATTTTTTTAAGAAAAACCTTGATAGAGTGAGAACGTATATTCAAGAACTAGAGATGTTCATATATGCAACTGATGAATCAATTTCCACTACGAAATGGGTTGTAGAGATGATAGATCATGGTTCCACTGAAGGGATTGACCTTTTATTAGATGAATAATGGCATGATTTTTTTTGATCTTAAAGATATAAGTTTTCTTTTTCTCAAATTATTTTTGGATTTTCTATTGTAAATTAGTAATAAAAGTATTATTAGGGAATATATCATTTTAATTTTTAGTTGGATAATGGAAAATCTACTGAAGTTCCATCACCATAATATAGCCCTGGTGGCACTGCACTTGGAGTTATTAGGTCACCACATGATTCGGGAGAGATATCTCCAGGACAACAGGACATAGAGGATGAGATAATAAGCAGCTTTCAGTCTCCAATATCTGTTTTTGTAGATGATGATGCAAGTATTCCCAAGAAGAAAAATAAATAGAATCATTGAATAAATAAAACCGTGATTAAATGTTTTCTTAGCAGTGGTAAGAATTATTGACATTAGGAATTTTATATTTATTCATAGAGAGTGTTTAAAATTCATGAAAATGCAGGAACTTCTTCTATATTTTGGCTTATAGAAATCACTGATAAGCCTCAAGGAACCATGGAGGGTTCTTCTGAACAAGAAAAAATTCCTTCTAATCTAATGGTTCCTTTTACTGAAGTTGAATATAGGATAGAGGAGTCAACAAATGTACACCACACTACTCCTGTTCCTATAGTTTGGAAAGAGGAGAACGCTGGTAAATCAGAAGTGCTTCATGATAAACTATGTGTAGCAACAACTGAATTCCACTCTATGATACTTTAGGTTCATCGCACACACCATAAAGGGAGCATCAATGTCAGTTTAAATATGCAGTTCCATCAAAAGAAACTACTATAATGATGATGCCTAAAGGGAGCATCGATGTCACTGTCAATCCCACCATTGCAGAGACATTGGATCAGGTGAACCTTGAAATAGAAAATCTTATTGAGAATCATTTATATAATCCTGATCAGGTTAAGGAAATCATTCCCCATAAAAATATTTCAACCAAAACTGTTGAAGATGAGAATATTAGTGAGAAGTCTTCTCAAGCTTCCAACCTATTATTATGTAAGGGTTACCGGTATAATGATTGTGTTAAATCATGTTATCCTTTTTGAAATAACCATAACCATAACTTTAATTCACTATATAGGATTATCAACTTAAATGGATGGGTTTGTAGGTGAAGCTTCTGCATCAGCTCAAACGGTATTAGGAAGTTAAGAAACCACTATTAAGGAGCAGAACATGTCACTTCTTTAAGTGCATTAATCCCGAAATACATTCCTCCTTATGATAGTGATTATGAATTAGATCTAGAGATATTAAAGGCTCTTTGTCTTGCACGTTTCAAGGAATGATAGAACATATGGAAGATAATATATGAAATTACCCTTGAGGAACTACCCTCTCAAATTACACAACATCCATCTCTGTTCATTACACTGGGATTTGATGGTTTTGAATAACATGAAATCCATACTGCAGTGAAAGAGATTATCTGAAAAAGGGAGAAAGACCAGAAACTTTGACAAGAAAATCCAGACTGTTGACCAATACTAATGAATTCGAAGAAGCATTATCCCAAACTAAGGCCAATCATACTAAAAAGTAGTCAGAACTTCATCAGAAAATTAAAGAAATGACTCTTTAGCATCTGTTTCTTCAACAAGAGATGGATATTGTTACAGGGGATCTTAACCAACACCATGAATCAATAAGAGAAGTCCAGAAAGATGGTGCAAAAGATGTTTCAGATTCCAAGGAAACACTTCATCATGCTGTAGAGAATGAGACTGCTCGGTTAACCGAACATGAGTAGGCTGCTGATGGGGCTCAAGAGGCCATTAATCAAATAAGAAATTATGTAGATAACAACTTGTGATTTATGAAAGATAATATCTAGTTTGTGGATGCACTTATGTGGATCTTTTTTTCAGGAAAATGAAAATATTTTTTTTTAATTATATGTGTCTTCATCCTTGCTCATTTATTTTTTTACCTAAGCTAACTAGCTTAGTAAGAATGTTTTTATTTTTACTAGGGTCATATAGACAAACCCCAGAAACATTTATCTCTTGCCTTTTATTTCACAATATTTCCTAAAACCTACAAAATGTATGTATAGCAAGATGAGACTTTAAATTTTTTCCAGAGTTCCCTTTGCGGGTTTTAAATCTGGTGGGTCCCATGTCTTTTGTTATTGGTAGTTTAGTATCATGAATGTTGGACTAATAAGTATAGTGTTTATAGTCTAATAACTTTGACAATAAATTTTGAAATTAGATTCCAAACAAGGCTCAGTGGCTAGGAATTTCTCTAATATTCATTAAAAACCTCCAAGGGGAATCTTGAGTCATGATTTTTATAGTCACAAAATCTAAATCATATTATAAACATCAAATAGGTCTTTTAAAAGAATAAGGTTACCATTATTTGACCAACCTGTTATGGGGGTTGTATTATGCCGGACCAAATAAGGTATATGCTTCGTAGCCAAATAGTTACATCTTTTGACTGACAGGCTTGTTATGTAGGAAAGTTTCATGCAAGGCCACTGGGGGAACGCACTGCATAGTCAAGAGAAATAGATCTCAGGAATTCAACATTTTATTGTTGATAGATAAGGAATATTATGATTTGGGTGACTCATGACCACAATGGTTATTTTTTCAAGGAAATAAATTTTATGAATAAATTTCCATCTATACCAACATCAGTCCTGAATGGGGAAAACAAAACTACAAAAATTTGCTGTGTAAGGAATGGTTAATTTTTTTTAGAAAGGGATATTTCTGATATCATGTTATGCTGTTTTAAAGTCATGCAAAAAGGACATTATACTGCGTAGTTTAAATTCATGCAGTGAGGACATTAGATGGCTTTAATTTAAGATCTTTAGCTTTTAACAATGGTTTATGAGTCTGTAATTTCTTGATAATTTTTCTAAAAACATACTACCACATTAAAGTATAGAAAGTAAGAGTTGTAAACTGTATGAATAATGGTATGGGAAAATGGCTAAAGGCAATAGAGGAAGTCTTTTCTAAGACTATAGTTACCATTATTTGATAAACCCGTTATAGGGGTTGTATTATGCACGACCAACTAAGGCATATGATACATAGTCAAACAATAGATTCTTTTGACTGACATGCCTGTTATGTAGGAAAATTTTATGCAAGGCCATTGGGGGAATGTACTTCATATTCAGACAAAAGATATCGAAAAAAATTTTACATTCTATATCTAAAATCCGACGAAATTTTATGGAGAATTAGATTTCCCACGTCACAAATTTTGGTTTATGGATAAAGGTACCTGAATACAAAAAGATTATTTCCAATTATGATTTCAAAAGAATTGGAGGAATATGTTTTTTATTAAGGTCTAACCCAAACATAGGAATTATGGAGTCTATAGTTTTAGGTCATACAGCTAGGACCAAAATATAATGGAAACAGTAGATGATATGTGGTCAAATGATCAAATGTTATTTCAATATGATTTGAACACATGGTGAGGGAAATGTGTAAACCATGGTCTTGCAGACTTTTAGATCAATAGAAAGGTAATGGGACAAATATACACAGATGAACGCTTTATGATAAAAATTATTGTATATTGTCATCAAAGTTTGAAGGTGACATAAGATTCTTTAACCAGGAAGGGAGTAACCATTATTTGACAAACCCGTTATGGGGGATGTATTATGTAGAGCCATCTAGGGAAAATGTTTCATAGCCCAACAGTGACATCTTTTGACTGACACACCCGTTATGTAGGCAACTAATGAAAGGCCACCTTGAGGCATGTACTGCATAGTCAAGAAAAAGAGTTCTCAAATATCAGAAACTTTTCCACCAAAAAATGCAAGAAATATTATTAATATGTGACAATATTCAATATTAACAGTGTGAAACAGAAAAGTGGTAAATGATCAATGTATAGGAGATATATTTGAATCAACATTGGCCATGAGTACAGAGTTCCTTACATTGATCTGATTCCCATTTAAAATGGGATCATTTCTTATTTCCTTGGTGTGATATTTAAGGATATGACCCAAAATTAAGTCTCCTACATAGATTGTTGTTTATATGTGGAAGATAGATAAAACATTATCTCATGGTTGGGACTAGGAACTAAAGTCTAGTTTTTACTACATATCTCAATGGGATGAGAATAAATCCATACATAGTTCTTTTGGTGATTTGCACTTTAATGTCGTGAAGCCAATACATTTTGTTGTGTTGTTTAGATTCATGTAGTGAGGAAATGATGTAATTACCATGTGAAAAGGGAATATTTAGGTTGGACCATATTATTGAAATTGGGTGTCACTACGTATCTCATATGGATGAGAATCAAGTCATATGTAGTTCTTGGAACATTCCCTATGCAAGTTTGATTCATACACACAAGGAATAAAGGGGGATTTTTGTGGTGGATTGGCTCAATATTGGATATTTAGGCGTCTCTATATATCCCATTGAAAAATTAGAATCAATCCAAATATAGTTCTTGAAACAATCATTCCCACAGCAATTGAGTTTTATGTGAGATATGGGGGATTTAAACACATTTCAGAATAATGGTTAAACTTAAGACACAAAAAATGGCATGAAGATCAAACCATGTATCCTAAAAGAGTAATCTGTATATATTTGGTTCATATATAGGAGGAGAAAATGGAAATTAATTTTTTTTATTGTGGTTGGACCCATGATTGGAGATCTAGGCATATCTATGTATCCCATTGGAATGAGAATCAAGCCACATATAGTTCTTAAAATGAAGTCTCTATGCAGATCTAATTCAAACATAGGGAGAAATGTAATTCATGTTCCACTAAGGAGTAGTAAGGATGTAAGTGATTCTTATGAATGAAAGCTACTTATTTTTTTTAAGAATCTAATGGAATACCAATTTGAAGTATCATATGGGATTTCTTAATGTCAAATAAAGAAGAAGTTAACTATATAGTTTAATGTCATGTAGAGAGGAAAATTGATACCATGCATTTTAATGTCGTGATAGAAGGAAACATATGCTATGAATTTTATCATTGTGCAGTATGGACACATATGGTTATTATTTAGTTTAATTTCTTGCTACTTGGATATTGTGTTATGTAATATAGATTCATGCAACAAGGACATATGATGTATAATTACACAAAGAACTTCTTCAAGAATCTTGCATTGGTTGGATTTGTAATAAGTTCTCCATCCATTGATATTAGGGAATAAACTACACTTGAGTAGACCTTATGTATGGAATAAGGTCCTTCCCACTTTGGCTCAATCTTTGGAGGATTCCTTCCTGGTATCATCACAGTCCAGAGGAATAATACAAAAATATCCAAATGAGAAGAGGAAAATTTTATTGTTTAAATCTTGTGTTATTCTATTATGATAGACTTCAAATAATGCAAAGTATGCAATATCTTTTTTTCTAATCATTCCAGCTCATGAAATCGCATCTGATACTGTTCATCTGCAGACAAATGATCACATATTGCAACTCGGAGTGATGGAAATTGAACTTCAATTGGAAAAACTGGTTCAATTCTGTAAACTAATGAATATAGAGTTCCCTAAGTGGAAGTATGGGTAGTAGTATGCTAATCCCATAAGCATGGAGAAGTTTATCAGGCCAAGATTTATTATCTTTATCCACCATTTTGGAGTATATTTGATAGGGTCTTATTGAAATCCTATATCTGTCCATTGGAAACCACATGATAGTGAGATTAATGGTTGGATTTGATATTGTGATCTTGATATAACTTCTTTACATCTGCAGAATATATATTTGTGTCTTTTTCCATTAAAATGGTATGAGGGAGACCAAATCTAGTAATGATATTAGTTTTGGAAAAGCTAACACTACTTTTAGCCCTAACCTCTTTGAGAGGTATTTTCTCAACCCATTTAGAGAAGAAATAAGTAGCAGTAAGAATATACTTGAACTACTTAGCGGTAGCTGGAGGGTAATGTCCTACAATATCCATTCCCCATGTAGTAAATGGCTAGTAGTATTTATTTGTACGTAACAACTCCAGTGGTTGATGAATGAAGTTGGTATGCCCTAGGAAGGAATAACATTTCTTGGTGAAATATATAGAATCATGTGTCATTGAAGGACAAGAGTACCCAATCCTTAAGATTTGATCAGAAAGCCTATGGGCAGACTGGTGAGAACCACAAGCTCTTACATATACTTATTTCATGATAACTTCAGTTTATTCTCTATCAATACACATGAATAGGGATCTATCTAAGCCTCATTTGTAGAGGATCTTCTGGTGATTTGGGCTATCATAAAGAGTAAAATTGGACACTCATTATCAGATTTGTTCTTTATCAGTTCTATCTGGTGGAAGTACTCCATTTTGAAGTTATTTCATGATAGGTTCCATCTATCTTGTAGTATGACAATACAGCTCAGAAATAGGATTAATTTCATTAATTTCCTTCATTCTAGTTTGAACAAAAAGTGAATGAACACAATAATGAGAAATACTGATGATTCTATCATCCCGATTTGGATCTTCTAGTGTTGTAGCTACATTGGACAATGCATACTATTGAGCATGTTTTCATCACAAGACAAATGAAAATTTTGGATCTGAGGGAAATTATGCCATTAATCCTTTGACATAATCACAAAAATGGATTAACTCTTCTTTCATGATGGAATAATTGTTGACGCTCCTTTTCGTCACAGAATCTAATGATTGAAGAAGGGGAATACCTTAACACAAAGAGATTCATCCTTTGAAAAAACATTAAAAATTGAAAAAAGGCATGAACAAGGATTCCATTATGTAAGGGTCATGCCAGTTTCATCATGGTTGCGCAAGTATACTTGCGCGCCACATATTGGGTGCACAGGTGACTTGCGCGCCCTATTTGATTTTCTCCCAAGGTCTTCAATAGCCTATAAATACCCCTTGTGGGCCCCCAATTTCTAGGAAACTTTTTTCCAAAAGTCAGATTTAAGATCTCGGAGCCCTAGTCTCTACTTGAAGTCTTCTGAACACTTCTATGGTAATTTCTTACCTAGAATGGAAGATCTAAAGAGGGGGAATAAATCCTATGTGTTAAAATTCATCAAAACATGCGCACCTAAGGGTCTAACCCTTAAGGGAAAATGGCCACACTTGCGCGCTGTCTTATCCTTTCAACAGAACTTGTGCGCCACTCTTTTGGAAGCCTTTAGGGATAATACTAAGGGCTTGATCCAAGCCTCTCCCCAAGTATTACCCTATGGGTTGACCATCGTGAAAGTACACATGCGTCGCTCAAGTATACTTGCGCGACTAGTACCTGCATGCCCCATCAAGACTTGCGCTCCTGACTCTTTTTGGGTGCCTCTCTTACCTATTCAAATATTTTCTTCATATCCCCCTCTCCACTTCATGATTTAGCCTTCAAAACCCTCTTCAAAGACACTTTTGTCATGGTTCTTTTGTTGGCTTCCTTATCTGAAAGGAATTCTGTGGAATATCTCTCAAAACCTAGTAATTTACATATCTTTATGTCACTAAGGTTAGATATTTCATTCATTCAAACTCATCCTTTATGATGAGAAGATCTTTAATATGGACATCTTCTTTAGGAGTAAGCCCCAAGTTCCCTAATCTGGGCCTCCTTCTTAGGAGTAAGTCCCCATTATAATTCCCTAACCTGGGATTCCTTTTCAAGAGTAAGCCCCAGTCCAAGTTCCCTTAAAATGGGAATCCTCCTCAGGAGTAAGCCCCAATCATAATTTCCCTTAACCTGTGCTTCCTTTTCAAGATTAAGTCCTAAGATAAATATCAAAATCTCCATAAATCACATATAACTTTATGTACCTTGTTCCCGGACTTCTTCCCTGAAGTAAGTCCTGATCTTCATCTATCTGGGTAGTCATACATATTTAAGTCCCACATCATTTCTTGTGACTGCATCTTTTGTGGTACAAATCGTTTTGTTTACTGATACCTCTTATTTCTCACACCGATCATGACTCACATGATCTTAGATTGTAAATGTAACTATGACACATCTCTTCGGGCCGTTAATCATACCTAAGCCCCATAATTTTTAACCAAACTGCATGGACTTTGATCTCTACCTTAAAAGTGGAGTACGTAGGAAGCCTTTATAAGGTTCAAGCCTATCATACATTAATTATTATCTGTCCCATATGATGTTAAACTATATCTTAATTCCTGAACTACATGGGTTCTGATTCCTTTTCTAAATAAGGATACGTAGGTATCCCATCTGCAGGTATGATCCCAACTTTGAAATAATCCATGTCCTTCTGAACGACAATAAACTTCAAGTGCTCCGTTGAGTGGCTTTAAAACCAGTATGATTATCATAATGACCAAGAGATCTTTATATAATGTATTGAAGGATACCATTGACTAAGAATCTATAACAAATATAGATGATTCTCTATTGATGAAGAACCTCAAATACATATAAAAGATTCTCTAAATCTCATACATATTAATCATTGATTGTCAGATCTTAAGGAAAGATCATTTTCATACTTAGTAATGTAATAAGGATTCACGAACATAACTTAAATCTATAAAGAGAGTCCTAGAGTAGACAATATTTTTCCCCAAAATGTGTGATGAGTTTGACCTCCCATCCTCTCGACCAATTTAAATTCTTATACCTCATTGATCCACAACTAATGAGCACCATCCTTTGGAAAGTAAGTCCAAATGAATATAGAATCATTGGATTTTTTTGGTTCTACGAGAAAACCCATTAGAAACCGATTGGAATGTTTGAACCTTAAACAAACAAGGTCATCCCCATTTCCAGAGGAAACAAGAAATGGTAAACCCGACGTGAATCCTTAACCAAGTTAAATGATATTTTACTAATTTTTAGGCCCCTATTTAACTTAATGTGAGGGCCAAAAAAGCCATAAATAACATATGTGCTCATCCAAAATATGTAGTGACCGAACTTATCTTGATTATGCATGTTATATCAAATAGGCACTCATTTTCAAGATCTCTCTGTGTTACAAAAATGGCTTCACTAAAGTTCACACTTGTGAATGCATCTGCTGCTACTCCTGCTGGATCCTCATCTGCTCTAAGGATGATGTCACCTACTCAGCATCTTCAATACTGGGTCTCAAATGCACTGGTTAAGGAATACCATCAACATGGTTACATTCCGACTCTGGAGGCTTCTCGAGAAGCCCTCCAAGTCAATAACTCACCCTGGTTGTCTGAACAGTGATGACCAGCGATCAAGAAGCAGGTGGTGCTAACCACCATCTCTAACCTTTTCATGTCGTTATTCCCAGAACGCAACAACCAGTCCCTCCCATATTATAGGGAGGTGAATGAAGAGGCCACTCAAGGCCTCGGTTCAAGAAAGTAGGAGTCCATCCCGAGGGCTCCCATCAAAAATCACTGCCAGACTCGTGCAGCTGTGCACCCTCAACATGATGAGGGTATCACCTTTAGGGGTTCAGATAAGGTTCCTCAGACCCGAGCACGCTAAAAGAACCGCAAGAGGAAAAATCCATCCAACAGGGAGCATGTTATTACCCCTTCCCCACAGAGAAGTCCATTAACCTAACTTTATGGCAATCAACGAGCGGTCACATAAACCCATCCATTATAATCCTGCTCTCCAGCAGACTCTCCTGGAAGCAACTCCACAATCCCATCAGGAAATTCTGGCGGAGTATTATAGGTAGGCATATACACTTGTTTATAATTCATCAACTAGTCAGCAGGCTTGTCTGACTGCACCCAAAGAAGGTCGCCAATCTAATATGGTGGCAATTGATAAGTAGGCACATACACTTGTTTACAATCAACAATTCTGTCAGCAGTCTCATCTGCCAGTATTGAAGGAAACTCTTCAACAATACTTGACGAAGAATACACAGCATACACATACACCTATCAGTGTTAATCAAGCCTGCCAATAGTCTTGTTTGGTAGAATACAGAGAAATCAGTCAGAAATCCCCGACAACAAAATTGGAGCAGAATCAATTCTCTACCCCAACACATCAGTACTGTCAGAATTCACTGACAGGAAAAGGAGGACATGAGAAGGAATACACACCTACTCCAAGCACGGAATGGATGTATATTCCCGTTCCCGCACCTGAAGTCACCAAGCACATTCTGACAATGGTGAAAGAGCAGAAACAAATCCCTGCTCATATTCTGGATGCCTGCCAGAATATTATAACAGCTTCAGCAGCATCACAGGGAAAGAAATTAAAGTCTGTCCCTACCAGTGGAGTGACACATCAAAAGATCACTCTAGAACAGATACACACCTCTGTTCTAGTCCAAGAGGGTTGTAGGGCATACTCCCCCATATCATACGGACAATCAAGTCATGCACATACACCTAATTCTAATGGATATAATCAGCCTAACCTGACTATTTCTTCTGATCAGGCACATACAACTGCCCATAATAACCACTTTCCTCAACAAGTGGTTACCAAAGTGAGTAAGAAGGAATCTAAGAAAAAGACTCGTTCATCACAGTCATTAAATAAAGGTCCAATCTGTAATAAGTCCTTACTCGATGATGGAGTTTTTGATGCACTCATACAATTATTTGTTGCAACTCAAGATTCTACTATCTCATTTCCCAATAGTGGGAACATTAATTATAAAGGTCTGCATTAGACACATCCTCATGAATTCTTGATTCATGACAGTTGGGTCCATCTCGAAGTATCATATTCAGATGAGAGTCACGATAACCCTCTACATGGACAAGAAAACAAGGAGAAAAATGTTTCATCTTTTGCTGTAACCGACCAGGTGGTCCTCCCCATGATGATTAATTTACTTGCGAAAGTCCTCTCTGTAGTAGTAATTTGCATTTCCTATAAAATTTTACAAAGGACAATGAAGTAACGAGAAAACCCTCTTATCTTGAGGCACTTGAAAATGTGAAGCCAGTCATGTATTATTCTTTACCGATAGCAGGTGAAATACTTTCTCAACCAGAAGATAGCCCGGGGTGTAGGTCATTCTCTGAACCACATCTGAGTCATGCATCTTTTAATTTGGTAAATGAATTCTCTACCAATCTTGTTGAAACTGATGAAGCAATAAGGAAGCACTAGCTCTGGTCTAATCACGTATAAGAATCTTCATCAAATGATAAAGATAAAATTCTGAATATGAAGAAACAATTGATGAAAGGTGAAGTACCAGTCATGTTTCGTCCTTTGGCTGAATCTTAGTATGACATTCCAAAAATGTTGATGGAAGATTGTATTCATGATATTCGTCTCAACATGTGAAAAAATATTTGTCAATTGAAAAAGAAAATATTATCTTATGTTGAATATGAAGATCATGTCAAGATAATAAAATGGTTTCAACGCCAAATTGATTTGACATCTCTCTCAGTTTCTCGATATCCGAAGGCTGAAAAGCAGCAGAGATCCCTTCAGCGTTCATGCCTTGGTGCACTAAAAAGATTGTGCCGGTTAATTGAGAATTCCCCATCTGGTATTCATATCAGGTGATGGAGTGTTCATGGAGCACTACATTTCACCGTACTCTCCAGTAAACAAAGCCCACCAAAGGTGGTCTCATGCAACGTTGTTTCCCAGAATTGGCCAAATCTAGGTGGTTTTGTGCATAATCAAAGGCTTGCTCAGGAACAGGCCTCAACTAGTTCTTATCAAAGTCAGGCATACAGAGAACGGGTTATTGAATTACTCTGGAATCAGGAAAATGAGAATGTCGAACATGCTTCATGTTTAGAGTGTTCACATCATCAAGTGACAGAAGTGTCAGAAATCATCCAATGGTCTTTTGAGCCAGGTGATTTGAGTGGATGTATGTTGATGCATCCAGCCAATTTTCAGACTAAAGTCCGCAATATCAGGAGATATTTTAATAAAAGTCTTAGATGTAGAAGCTCAAGAACCACACCAGCTTGCCATACTGGGGACTCTTTTAGCCCAACCCTCGTAGTCAACAAATAGGATATGAGGAGTTGATTAGGAACAATAAGAACAACCCTAGTCCACCGGATTGAAGACTTTTTCAAATCCTCAATCTCTTCCTCAATGGAGGTTAGCCTTCCCTTGATTAGGGAAGAAGCACCAAGAGGAAGGAAGAGCCGAATTATCAGTAAATTCCCTCCAAATTACGGTTCGTCAAGAAGTTCCTGAGGGGTCAACTCAACAAAATTCAGTGTCTCATCAGGGACATGGAAGAAGAAAATATCACAAAAATGCCGATAAAATGGACGAAATGCGTTATGCATCAATAAATTTCAACAATGACATTGTTACTAATCCTCTAGAACATGATGCTCACTCAGAGGGATCAGATGAGGAACTTCCTGCTCAAGAATCTATGCACACAAAGGCAAATGAAGAAGGTGTGAGTACCCGGAACCAAAGGCTTACCCAAAATCTATGTATTCCTTCAAATAACCAACTTCCCCCTCTCCAAAAGGCATCCAACAAGGGGAAAGGAAATGATCAAGTTACATCCCACCCCTCCTCTAGAGAAGGACAATCACTATCACTAGAGAAAAGGATCACACAATAAGAGGAATAAATGAAGGAATTAAGGAGGTTGAATGTAGAACTACTTCAAGGTAGTCTTCCTCTTAATCATGTTGGGGTAAGTCAGCCAAGGGATTTTTTGGAAGCTACTAAGATGGATCAAGAGTATCCTACCTTACCAGTACACCCTCATAGGTCTAATCCTATGGGTCATGCACAACAACAATCGGTGGTGCTACCATCAGTTGCAGTACCAGCCACCACACCTGTCTAAGCTCCAGTTATTGCACTTTCTCAGGTCCAAGCTCAAATAGATTTTTCTCAAAAGTTAATGACTACCACTGAGTCATTAAAATGTCAGTTGGAAGCTTTGGAGGGAAACTGTACACTGTTTCAAATGGAGAAGAGAGCTTACCCTGAATGGGTTTATGCAATTCCTCCCCCATCAAATGTTTCAAGTACCACATTCCCAATCTTTAATGGTTCGGGAGACCCAGAGCAAAACTTAACACATTTTATTTCATATTGAGATCCTATGATGGGAACTCTTCAATAATAAGAATTAGTTATGCTCAGGTGTTTTGTACAATCATTACAAGGGTCTGCTTTTGTCTGGTATACAATCTTGTAATCACGGTCAATTACCGGGTGGGAGGATCTCCGTCAACGATTCCTTCTTCAATTCAGCTCAACGTTTCCAAAGAAAATAGTTTTTGATCTTACAAATTGTTAGAAAAGGGAGAATGAAAGGGTTTCAGATTTAATTGCTTGCTAGAAGGGATTAACATATACCCTAAGCTTAGCACTCCATCAGGAAGAGTTGTTTCCAATATGTGTGGCAAATTTGCGTGATGAATTACGCACAACATTGATCCCTGTGAAATACACTGGAGGGTTTCAATACCTTAATTCTATTTCTTAGTATATAGAAGACTCTATTACAAAGACTAAGGATAAAACTTGTGTAATTCCATCAGATCTAGGAAGGAGAATGGGTAAAGTAGAGACTACTATAGTTAAGCTTAAACAAGCACTTGTACCTAATTATACTTAAAAACCTTCATCTTATCGAAGAGATCCACCTCCTAAGCATCAACAACAGAGGTCATTTAGTCAATATGATCAAAGAGATCAAATATGGGAACAATTTGAGGATCTGAAGAGCAAAGTTTATTCTATCTAAAATGAATAAGTTCCTGATTACTTCATTTCGTCTCGGGAAAATAATTTGGTTCAGTTTCCAAGGCCCAAAAGGCTAAACAAGGAAGGAGATGAAGACCGTACCAACTATTTCCCATTTCATCAGATGTTGGGGCATCCCATTTATGAGGGTTTTGTCTTCAAATACCTCCTGCAAAAGATGGTGGACTCAGGACAAGTCAAACTGAAATGTTCTTCAACTCAGGTAGCATGTGTTACTGCTACAAATCAAGAGGATGAACGCGATTGACAAGAAGTCAAAATAAAAAATGCGCAGAAATATGATGATTGGGTGGTCAGAAAAATGATCAACTGAACTCATGCCATTTTACAGACACAATTTAAGAAACCAATTGTGTCTTCTGCTATGAATTCCATAAAAAAACCTCCTTCGGAAAAAGAGAAATCCTCAAAGAAATGGAATAATTCAAATAAAGAGGAAAAATAAGAAGAAGATGAGATCATGTTTAAGCCCAAGTTGTCTTTGACTCTGGAAGATTTTATTCCATCTACTTCAAAGCCACGGGCACCGCCCCATCAAACGACATAGCCTAAATTGGCTAATCAGGCAGAGTCTTCATCAGATGAAGAGTTAATCTTTGGTTCTGTTAACATGATTCACTTAACAGATCCTTATGCTAGTCCTAATTTCGATCTTTATGAGCCTGATTTCCCTATATCAAACAGAGGAATTAGAGGGAGTTCCAGAGGTCTGTGATACAGAGGAAGACATGGATATCCCAGAAACCATTATTCCAATTCTACCCCTGATAGAATAGTGTATGTAGTAGAAACTCATGGTAGAGCCCATCAACGTGCTCAACAAGAACAAGCCAGTTCTTCCACGCAAGGCAGATTCAGTCCTGGTATAGTTATTTTGGAGTATCGATTGGATGTTACACCTTCTTCCTCTCAGATAGTAAATAGACCTAGTTGGTCTAAACTTTCAAAGACATGAGTATTTCCAACTCCTACACCGATACAAGAAGCACCTACTTCCAAAGCATCAACTTCTAAGGCACCTGTAAAACCACATGTTCCGGTTGGAAAACACAGACCTTTAGATCAAAAATATGATGTGTTGAAACATTTGGCCCAAGTACCGACCAATTTATCAATTTTGGATGCCTTGAATCTATCGAAGGATCTTCAGGAGGCACTCATTGAGGCCTTTTCAAGTCCTCAGGAGTTCGCAACTGAAATTACTGCAGCTGAATTCTACCATGTAGAGAATGATCCTACAGAATACCATGAAGTGATATATTTAATAGATAGAGATGAAGATGATGTTGTGCATGGACATATTAGACCTTTGTATTTATCTAGAAAAGTCAATTATGTAGACATCCAAAGAAATTTTATTGATAATGGTTCAAGAGTCAACCTCATCCCCATTCATACACTTTTTCTATGGGCCTCACCGAATCTGATTTATCTCCTTTACATTGATGTTTCAAGGATATGATAAAAATGAACAAGAACCTCTGGGTGAGATCACACTCAGAAATCAGTTTAGAGATCTTGTATCCAATATAGACTTCATGGGTTTTCGTCATGACACAGCCTTCAATATTTTTCTTAGAAGACCTTGGCTACATCAACATGCGGATATCCCTTTGTCATACCATCAATGTCTCAAATATTGTTTCAATGGTCAAATTTGGACATTGTATGGTGATAAATCCCCATTAAAAACATTTTAATCTTAATACATTGAGGCAGAATTCTATCACATGGTGGGAAAGGAGAAATCCAAAACAAGGGAGGTCACCAAAATTAATGATCCATATGGTTTGGAAAAGATTCCAGTAAACCCATTCACACATGTGAGTACAGATTATGTGTTTCCTATCAGTCAAATTGACAGGATAGAACTGAATCCAAATACTCTTATGGAAACTTCCATAATATCAATTATGGAAATCAAGCTAGACAACATGGGAGAAATTGGTGATTCACCAAGCAATGATGAAAGCTCAAATGGAGATGACTTCATTTCATCGGCTGAAATCCAGAAACTATATACTTCGCCAACCAGGCTAGAAGAAGTTATAGAAATTTCATAGGTGAATAATGATATCGATTCTCAATCCATCATCTCCTCTTTATTACCCAAGGAAGACCCTTCATCATCAATTGGGTCAGAAAGGGAAGCTTCTTCCTCAAGATGTTCAAATTTTAACATCTATCTTGATCATGGAAATTATGATTCATCATCTACTATGCAAGTTGAAGCAGAAGAGATTACATGTGTTGAAGAATAAGAGGAAGATCTCAGGGATGCTCCTCCAGCTTTTGAAGAGGGTATCTCTAGCACTGTAGAGGAACTCAGAGAAATAAATATGGGTACAAAAGAAGATCCACGCCCCACTTTAATTAGTGCGGATATGATTCTTGAAGAGAAATATATGTATACTTCCTTTATAAAGAAAAATAGAGATATATTTGTTTGGAACTATACAGAAATGCCAGGTCTTGATCCTGATGTCGCCACTCATCATTTGGGCTTGCCCGAAGAACATCGAGGATTCAAGCAAGCCGCAAGAAGAACACACCCAACTTATGATTCTAAAATTGAAGCTGAAGTGTATAAGCTTATCAAATCTATCTTTTTCAGAGAATTTCAATATCACAAATGTTTAGCTAATATTGTCCCTATAAAAAAGAAGAATGGAAAAATTAGAGTTTGCATTGATTTTAGAGATCTTAATCTGCATTTTCCTAAGGATGATTATCCAGTTCCGATCAGAGAACTCTTAATTGATGCAATAGATGGCTATGAAACACTTTCCTTCATGGATGGATATTCAGGGTATAATCAAATCCCAATGGATCCAGAAGATGAAGAATATATATCCTTCAGATCCCCTTAGGGTGTGTTTTTCTATCAGGTAGTTCCCTTTAGCATTAAAAATGCAGGCGCAACATACCAATGTGCCATGCATCGTATCTTCAAACACTTTTTAGGGAAATTTGATGAATGCTATGTGGATGATTTGGTGGTTAAATCCATACAACGTTCTAATCACTTGGCTGATTTGGAAGTCATATTCCACAAACATCGACAACAAAATTTGATGATGAACCCCTTGAAAGGTTCTTTTGGGGTAACCTCAGGAAAATTTCTCAGCATTGTTGTATGCCATCGTGGTATCGAGGTCGATCTTGATAAGACAAAGTAAATCCTTGGTATGTCACCTCCTCAAAATTTGAAGGAATTGAGAGTACTTAAAGGACACTTGGCCTATATTCGGCATTTTTATCGCTAATATGGCAGGCAAAAGTTTACCCTTCACCAAATTAATGAAGAAGGGAGTCACCTACCAGTGGACTAAAGAATGTTAAGAAGCATTTGATATCCTCAAGAAATATCTCTTCAGTCCACAGGTATTAATGCCACCTGTTGATGGAAGACCACTTATTCTTTATGTGACAGCTTTAGATCGATCATCGGGTGCCTTCCTTTCCAAGAAGAATGATGCTGGGAATGAAAACAACCTTTACTATCTCAGTCGAACTATGCTTGAAGTAGAAACCCGATATTCAAGTATTGAAAAGTGTTGCTTGGCGTTAATATTTTTAGTTCAGAAACTGAGACACTACCTGCAGCATCATGAGGTCCAATTGGTTTCTCACAATAACCCGCTAAAATTTTTACTTAGTCGTCCAATGCTTATAGGACGTCTGGCAAGGTGGGTAGTTATTTTGTAGCAATTTGATATCCAGTATGTGTCTCAGAAGGAAATAAAAGGTCCAAGCTTTGGTTTATTTCCTTGCTGAACATCCTTCAATAGAAGATACATCTTTAGATACTGAACTTCCCGATGAGGAAGTCTTCTCTATTCAAGAAAATCTTCAAACATGGGAAATGTACTTTGATGGTGCTTCCAGAAGTCCAACAAGGAAGAAAATAGAAGATCCTAAATTCAACAAAGTTGGGTTAGGAATTCTACTTATTTCCCTGAAAAAGGAAGTGCTACCCTATTCATTCTTATTGAGGGAAGGCGGTACAAATAATGAAGCAGAATATCAAGCTCTCATCGCAGGATTGGAGTTGGTGCTTCCAGCACAAGTGAATCACTTAAAGGTGAAAGGTGATTCAGACCTGGTAATCAAACAAGTCTATGGGGATTATTCCATTAGAAAAGAAGAGTTAATCCATTTGTATGATTACATCAGAGAATTTATGGTGGAATTTCTTTCAGAACTGACATTTTATTATGTCCCGCGATCACAAAATGCCCAAGATGATGCACTGGCTAATATAGCCATAGCTCTGGCAGATCCAAATCAGGACAAGATAATCATCAGTATTTCCCACCGTCATACAATTTCACCTTATGTTCAAACCAGAATAGAGGAAATAAATGAAATTAGTCCCATTTCTGAACCATATGGTCATACTACGGGATGGATGACACCTATCAGGGAATATCTTTAAAATGGGATACTCCCACCTGATAGAGCCGGGAAAGAACAAGTCTGGTGATGTGTGGTCAATTTTACTCTTTATGATAGCCCAGATCACCTAGAGAAAATTCTATACAAAAGAGGTTTTGATAGAATTATATTAAGATGCATTTATGGTGAAGAGATAATGGATGTCATGAAAGAAGTGCATTCAGGAGTCTGTGGTGCCCACCAGTCTGGACATAGACTGTCTGATCAAGTTCGAAGTCTTGGATACTTTTGGCCTTCAATAATACAAGATTGTTTTGATTTCACTAAGAAGTGTCAATCATTCAAAGTACAATAAAACTTCATTCATCAACCCCATCATTGTTTCAAACAACTAAATACTCATAGCCATTTTCCACATGGGGAATAGATGTAGTTGGACCTTAACCTTCGGCTACATCTAAGCAGTTTAAGTATATTCTTACTGCTACTGACTTCTTTTCCAAATGGGAAGAGGAAATAACTCTCAAAGAAGTTAGTTTTAAAGAATTTTTAGCTTCATCATGTCTTACTTAATTACCAGATTTGGTGTCCCGCATACCATATTGACGGACAATGGAACCAATTTCTGTTCATCTGAGGTAAGGAGGTTGTATCAAGAATACAACATCAAATCCAAGAATTAATCTCGGTATCATGCAGCAGCCAATGGACAAATAGAAGCCTTAAACAAGACTCTTTCAAACATACTACAAAAGATAGGAGATAAAGATAAGAAATCATCACCTGATAAACTCTTTCATGCTTTATGGGCTTATCGGACTACCACCCGCACTGCAACGCAGTCAACTCCATATTCATTGGTATATGGAATAGAAGTAGTCTTGCCCATTGAGGTTTATTTACCATATCTCAGAGTATCCATTTGTGATCAGTCATCTACATATGAACAATATCAAAAGTGATTGGATGAATAGGAACTATTAGATGAAAATAGATTGTGAAACCTGCACTACACGGAAGTTTATCAGAATCGAATAGCACGCGATTTCAACAAAAAAGTTCATCTTAGGACATTCATTCAAGGAGAATTGGTATTGGTTCTCAGAACTCCAATGATACCAGGAAAAAAACCTCCAAAGCTTGAGCCAAAATGGGAAGGACCTTACTCAATACATAAGGTCTACTCCAATGGAGATTATTCTTTAATCTCAATGGATGGAGAACTCATCACTACTCCAACCAATGCCTGATTTCTGAAGATGTATTTTGTGTAACACAAATACTTTCACATTCATAAAGATGTTAAACTACATACCCATCATCCTAGATACATGACGCTAAACTGTGAAGCACTCATTCGTCCAACATGATGTCAAACATTATTGTTCCTCTTACGTCTAGAAAGACGTTAAATAGCATAACTGACATCCTAACTACATGACGCTAAACTGCGCAACACTCGTCCAACATTAAGTTAAAATTTACTTTCCCCCTTACGTCCAACATGACGTTAAACTTTGTCATCCAACATGATGTTAAACTGTATTGTTCCTCTTACGTCCAGCACGACGTTTAATTGCATAACCATCATCCTAGCTACATGATGCTAAACTGTGTAGCACTCATTCGTCCAAAATGACGTTAAACTGTATTGTTCCTCTTACGTCCAGAAAGAAGTTAAACTGCATAACCATCATCCTAGATACATGACACTAAACTGTGAAACACTCATCCAACATGACGTTAAACTGTATTGTTCCTCTTATGTCCTGCAAGATGTTAAACTGTGTCGTCCAACATGACGTTAAACTGTGAAAAAGTCCCTAATACGTCCAACATGACGTTAAACTGTGTCCCCATTGTCCTCACTGTAATATATTAAACTACATAGCCATACGTCCTAGCTACATGACGCTAAATTGTACAAATCACATCCTTGCTATATGACGTTAAACTATACAGACCCTCTTTTGTCCTTCATGCATGACATTAAACTACATAGTCCCCCCTAAGTCCATACTGAATCACATTAAAATGCATAATCCCTTATATGTCCTACATGACATTAAAATGTGCATCGTTAGGGTTGATTGTTACCTCTTGTTTCTCACACTGAGTATGAATCATGTGATCTTAGAGTAAACTTCAACCATAACACCCTTTCTAGGCCGCTAATCATGTGTAAGTCCTAATACCATTTTTTAGATCGTTTTCCTCATGAACAAATTGATCACCAATTCATTATTTAATCAAACTATGCAGACTTTGATACTTTCCTTCTAGGCTGGGTACGTAGGCAACCTCTTGAGGTTCAAGCCCAAAACCAATCTCTTCACATCGGTTCACCTCCACCTCCTATGATGTTGATTCGTGAAGTCACCCACAGAACCAATATTTTTTACATTGGTTCACCATCGTCCTTGCTATATGACGTTAAACTATTTTCACTTTTTGCCTTGTATGACAATAAACTGCAACATTCTTTAACAACCTCACCTAAGAGGGAATCATTATTTACATTGATCTCCAATCATGTTATATTTCAAAGACTACGTGCATACATGGCAATGACCGAACCTTTAATCTTTGGTCAAACCATAATTGCACTAATGTCCCCTTGCACCCTTCAGTTGTACGAACCAAATATTTGCAAAGGTTATTTCAAGAACTACGTGTGGCTTGATTCCCATCCTTATGGGATATGTAGGAATGTTCGAGCATCGCTCAAATCCAGCCCCAAGTCTTTGGGCCTAACCCCAAATTCCACTTTCAGTATCTTGGCTGAAAATTCCTCTTGTGAAAACATGAGTGTGGTATGAAAACCCTGGTCTTCATTCACATCAGGTTTATAAAACAGACAACGTTTATTCCTCATTATGGTCCGATCTCTATAACCCTAAACTAAGATCTCCTACACTCTCATCCCACAGGATGTTAAACTGTATTTCAAGAACCACATTTGGCTTGATTCTCATCCTAATGAGATATGTAGTGAAGTCCAGTACCTCAATTCAGGACCCATCCACAACAGGATTATGGTTAGCATTGGTCTGTGAATCTCTACATGCATTAAACAATGCCCATTTTGATGTGTCATACTCTTAACCTTAATTAATTCTAGATCTCCATAACCATTTTCTTGACTTCTGGTCACAAAATGTTAGATACTCAGGAATTATTGCTTTTGAATATGCAACATGTGCCCTTAGGCGGCCATGCATAAGTAGTCTACATAACGGACTTGTCAACCAAAATATGCTATTATTTGACTATGAATCCAATTCCCTTAGGTGGCCCTGCATATTTCAACCCCTTAATGGGTTTTTTAAATAATGGTAACTTCATTCTTGGGAGGAAAATCTCTTTTGTCCTAATTTTTCTTAAATGAAAATATGTAGGGATCCGAAAAAATCGTCATCCTTAACATATTTTCCCCATACTCTTTTTCATGATCTAAAAGTATTTATGTCTATGGTTTAGATTTCCCTTCCTTAAGTTTGGGTCAAAACATCATAGGAGTGAAATTCATCCAGTTCTTTGACAATATTGATTGGAAATATCCTCTCTATATTCAAGTACCTCTCTCCATATAGCAGACTCCGTGATTTGGAAAATTCAAATCTCCATAAACTTTCACTGGCTTTTTAGCAATAGAAAAGTAAAATTTCTGAGAGTTCATTTTCATGACTATGAAGCACGTACCCTTAGGCGGCCTTGCATAAGTAGTCTATATAACGGACCTGTCATCCAAAAGATGTTATTATTTGACTATGCAGCCAATGCCCTTAGGTGGCCCTGCATGATTCAACCCCCTAGGGGGTTTGTTAAATAATGGTAACTTCACTCTTAGGAAATAATTCTTCTTATGTCTCTTAGAAATTTTTTTCATATCATTCTTCAGATCCAAAATATTTAAGTTATAGTTTACATGTTTTCCCCCATACTTGAGCATGGTAATATGGTTTTAGATAAATTATCAAGGAATTGATTCAATTTTAATCTATTCGGTCAAAGATATTTTGACCTTAAACATTAGCCTTTTTATGTCCGACGTGCATGACTTTAAACATCCCACAAAAGACAAGGGAACTCTGAACAAAAAGTGAAGTCCCAGCTCACTAAACGTACATTTTGTATGATTTAGGTAATATTGAGCAATTAAAAATATTAAAAGTTTGTAGGGATATTTTTATAATCCTAGCGAAAAAATCAAACTATGCTTACTAGGCCCATTGGCTTAAGGAAAAAATATTTAAGGTAGGTAGCAAAAGAATGCAAGCACAAATGATTGAAGATGAAGGTATTTTTCATTGATGCACAAAAGTCAGAAGGACATCCACAGACTAGAATATCTTCTATTTTTCATGAATTACAAGAGGCTGTCAACATAACTCTTCATTTGATTTACGACATCCCGAGCTTCATCAGCAACAACTTGAAGCTCATGCACTCGACCAACTTCACTCTTTTCAGCTTGATGGAGTGCTTTCTTGGCATCTGCAATGGCTTTCATACCATTCATTTGAACTCATTGCAGTGAATTGTTAAGCTAGTCAAGTTCCCCAGTAACAACATCTAATTGTTGCTGGAGGTGAATTTGTTGGACACATTTCTCCTTGATCTTATTCTTCAGCTCCTTCAACTTGGTGCCATAATCAGCCTCATCTCAGGACACCGCAACCTCAAATTCGCTAACATTGGTTAACAACCTCACTCTGGTCAGGTCTTTATGGTACCTCTGCTCCTGTTCCCTCCTTAAAATGACTTGTTTCACCACGGCATGGATCTCTTGATATCCAAAACCATCAAGTCCCAACATGACGAACAGGGATGATAGCCACGGGATCTTTGAAGACATATCTTCTAGAGGCACTTCAGATATGATCTTCCATATGTTTTGACATGCCTTAAGACGTGAAAATTGGAGCGCCTTTTGTACCACCGGGTCTGATTCAGCATCACTATCACAAGGGGTAATATAATCTGGTATTAATTCACTTAGAGAAGTTCCATGTTCTGCTCCTTCCCCCCTGACCTATGTTACATCACTTTCTATTCCCGTTGGGGAGGAGGCCGAGGCTTCACCTCTAGATCTAGACACTGAAATTTATGGCCCTGCATAGTCTATTGAAAGATTTGGTTAGTTTAAAAGGATAATAGAAGTAGATTAAGTTGTCAAGTACAACCACAAATATTTTTATCTCTTACCCAACGTTAGATCAACAACATGAGAAGGATCCTCCCCATCTTTCCTAGCTTCAAAAGGATTTTCAGGATGCGTTTCATGAAGCTCTACCTGGTTTAGCTCCACTTGAGCTAGTGTCTCTACAATAGTAGGGTTATCCATACCCCCTTCAGGCATTGGCAGTTCAGTAGCTTGCTCAGATGAAACTGCACATTTTTAACCAATCATGGTCAGAGATGTAATAAGAAGTTATTTTAACAGGGAGAAGGATAACACTCACATCCAAAATCTTCTAAATTACATGGTAATTTAACATGATTTAAAATGTCTTCAAAATATGCGCCAAGATTCATCATTTCATCCAATGATATCTCATATTCCTGGTTAGTCTCACCAATTGGAACATTTGATGTGCCTTCTTGGCGACCTTCATCTTGCGGCCTCTGACCCTGGATAACTTCTTTTGATAAAATTATGGCATCAGTTGCAGTGGACACCAAATGCTCTTGTGCAGAGGTTGAACCTAAAGTATCACATAATGGATGTCAGTTGATGTTTTCATTCAACATCTTATGGAGAATTTTTAATTTACCAGAAGCCGGCTCTTCTCTCCTTGCAGCAGTAGCAGGAGCGATACTAGGAATAGATGCTAGTTCTTCTTCAAGAGCAGCCAAGTCAGCATGAACTTGTGATTGTTCACCAGCACCCTCCATCATCCTCAAAGGAGGGTCATCCCTCTTCCTCTAAGAGGAAATTGAAGAAGCCCCTGCAATCCCAAGAAGTATGAGCAATATGTTTCATGGGTTAAGACTCATGAATATCTGAAGGACTTACCACTACTGATGAAGCATTTAGCTATGGACTTCTTCCTTCAATGCCTTTGTTTCTTCAGCTTTTTGGGAGTGATGACATCATCATCTCCAAATAAAGGAATTGGAGAATGAAAATCCATGTCTAACTCCTCCTCAATGGCCTAATAGCCTGGAGATACCTCACCCAGCTCGTGAGGAGATTCATTAGCCCCGATGGCAGTACCACCAGGGATATACAAAGGTGAAGTAACCTCAGGAGTTCCTTTCTTTGCAAGCTGCAGGATGAAGAAAGTAATTTCCTTGAGTAACAAAGCTTTAACTATAATCAAGTTACAAAGAAAATAAGGAAAGAGACTTACATCTTCAGGAGCCACGTAATCGTGCCACTCCTCATCTCTGGAAGAACCAGTACCCTCAGTGTTTCCATGATCTATCATTTACATCACCTTCTTGGTGATATGAATAGAATCATTGGTGGCATATATGAGCATCTACAACTCTCTGATGTAAGCCCGCACTTCATCGGGGTTATCCTCGAAATAGATATCAGTAGAGGCCCAAAGTTTCGCTATTATTGGGATGTGTATCCCCTCGCACAGATCCATCCAGGCAGTTTCAACATCGTAATATAAACTTTGCCACGTCTGGAGAGACTTTGGTCGTAGATATTCAGCATGTGTACCAGCAGGCTGCGAGGAGGTTCCTACAATCTTGGACTTTAGCTTCTTTCCATCTCCTGCAACTATATATAGAGAATAATAAAATGAAACTTATTTCTTTATAAAGTAATGGAGATTAAATTGCCTCAATGAAGTAACTCACTAGGTGTTTATGGAGTGGGTCTCTTGATTATGACAGGAGGATTATATCTACAATGAGGCCGCTTTGCCGCATGTTGTGCCTCATCATCCCCATCTTGGGAATCCGGCGAGTCAGCCCTGGGTGAGGAACCTGGTGAATCAGCTCCAGGTGGTGAAGAGTCACCTTCTAGATGAAGGGTTTCTATATCTATAGTTCTTTTCTTTTTCCCCACCTTATGAACCAGATGATTCAGCACCCCTTCAGGGTATGATGCTATCCAGTTCTCGGAATACCATGTAGTCAGGTTACTTGCCGATTTAGAAATTGGTAGATCAAACACTGCCCCAGTCTTCTCCATATATGTCAGCAACCATAGTTGTCGGGAAACCATCAGATGCTGCTCTGACCTGACATGCACAAGAGGAGATACAACAGTCTACCTCAGACACTTGAATTGGTGTGAAAATCTGTATTTAGCAAAGGCCTTACATATAATTTTCTCATCGATCCTGGTGGCCAATATACCATCTCTGCAAGCTAGCATGTACGATCTCAATTCCATGCTGGCTGTTCCATTATTAACAAACCACCCGGTTGGTGGGTTTCTATAAGTAATGAAATTAAATTCCTTGAACATACTCAACCTCACCTTCATATCATAGATTTTGAGATCTAACGAAGAAATTCTAGAGTATGCCTGCACTGATGGCCTGAAAGAGCTTCCAGGAACCTGTACTCCATTCTGTACAAAATATGTCCTGAAATGAGTGGCAATCCATCCACACAAAACATGAAATGTTCCCACTATTCTCAATGGAGACTTACCCATAAATACATGGAGTAAGCTCCTATGAATCTTCACCAAAATGGGGGTTCCCAAACCAAACATTTTCATCTCAGCAAACTTGGATGCCACAACGAAGGTCCCTGGCCTGACGCCTCCCTTCAAATCCCTGACTGGTAGAAGATAAAAATTGAGCCACAAGGCTAAGAAGCCCGCCAGATTGGTCCTTTTTGGGATTCTATGATCCACTTCATACCCCCACTTCCCAAATTCTCCTCCTTCCAGGGTCTTCCAGAATGTTCCAAAAGCAACCCTCTTCTCTATTCTGGGGCAGGTAGTAGGATGAGTACAGGTGGGCTCCTTCACCTCCTTCTTGGTAAGAAACATATCCATCCACTCCTCTGGATGAATATCCTTTCTAAAATGAGTTTTGGAGGTCTTTGAGTTTTTGATCTTGTAGAAAATTTTCAATAATTCTCGATCCAAAGCCGGAGTCTTCTCCAAATCATTCCAAGTCACCTTGGGAGGGATGAATTCATCATACATATTGCCCAAAATTGGAGCCCCCGAGATCTTGTAGACATACCACAAACTGATGCCTACTTCTCCATGAGTCAGATGGAAGGAATTGGTTTCTGGGATCCTGTGGTTGATTAGTTCCAGAAAAAATTCATCATTCCTGTAGACATACGTCTGCCCAGCCTAGACGACTTCATATATTGCATCTCCTTTCAGATCCTCGACAAACTCTGCATAGGTTTTTTGTACCCAATATGCCCACATCCAAGTTGGCTTCACACCTCCTCTTGGACGGAAGTCCCAACTCTTCTTCTAGCATTTGGATTGATCCTTCTGATAATTTCAAAAGATTGAAGGATAATAATGTGGTGGTAGATCAGTCTTGTGAGGTTTCAGATCTGGGGCACAAGGGCTATGATGTATTATGTAGGCCTTCTCCACTGTTCCAGTTTTTACAAATGATCCTCCCATTGATACATTTTCTGATGAAAAATTGGTGGAATTATGAAACCAAGAATGCGGAAGATAGTTCTTTTCCTCTAGAATGTTGACTTCTTGTAGATGACCATGTCCATACAGAGGTAGGTAGATACTCTGTGGTGAATTAAGATGATACTTCTTCAAGTACTAGGCCAAATATGGGAGTGTGATGTCATAGATATCATAATAATCATGTCCAACGATGCTCATCATGTCATCAATTCACTTTCTATCCAGATCATCACCCATTCCAATTCTTCTAGGAGCCATTGAAATTGCACAAATTTTGAATAATTAAATCTTAAGTAAGTTTATTTTTCGGAAAATTTGTAGAGAAAAGTGAAAAAATGGCTAAGGCATTATGGCACACAAGTCCAATGTTGGCGCACAAGTGTAACTGTGTCGCACAAGTTTTGGCGCACAGGTATCACCACCCAAGTCCAAATACCTCTGCAGAAGCGCGACACAAACTGAAGCAATGAAACCAAAGAAAAAAAGTCACTTGCGTGACGAGAGAAACCTGTTCGGTGAGAGATTAGAAGTGTTCAAAGACGGGTTCTTAGCGTGAGAATGGGGCGCATATTTATAGGCTAGGCTGCACCCCATCGCGCCGAAGCCTTCACGACTCTCACCTTTGCGCTGCGACCTTCTTTCTCAAAACTTGTGCACCGCCCTTCCTTGGTTTTCTCCTTTACCTCAGAGTCAAATCCTCCTTCCTTTCAGATCCAACTTTGAGGGGGGTGGGGGTCTTTTGTTGACACTCATTTTCATCACGGAGTCTAATGACGGAAGAAGTGGAATACCTTAGCATAAAGAGATTCATCCTTGGAAGAAACATAAAAAATTGACAAAGGCATGAACAAGGATTCCATTAAGTAAGGGCCGCATGAGTTTCATCATGGCCGCGCAAGAATACTTGCATGCAGGTGACTTGTGCGCCCTATTTCATTTTCTCCCAAGGTCTTCAGTAGCCTATAAATACCCCTTGTGGGACCCCCATTTCGAGGATGAAAAATTCCAAAAGTTAGATATAAGCTCTCGGCGCCCTAGTCTCTACTTGAAGTCTTCCGAACAATTCTAAGGTAATTTATTACCTAGAATGGAAGATCTAAAGAGGGGGAATAAAGCCTAACTGTTGAAATTCAACAACACTTGTGCGCCTAAGGGTCTAACCCTTAATGGAAAATGGACATACTTGCGCGCTACCTTATCCCTTCAATAGAACGTGTGCGCCACTCTTTTGGAAGCCTTTAGGGATAATACCAAGGTATTGAGCCAAGCCTCTCCCAAGTATTACCCTATGGGTTGACCGTTGCGCAAGTACACATGTGTCGTGCAAGTATACTTGCACGACCAGTACTTGCTCTCCCCAACAAGACTTGCGCACCTGACTCTTTTTGGGTTCCTCTCTTACCTATTCAAATATTTTCTTCAAATACACCTCTCATATTCATGATTTAGCCTTAAAAACCCTCTTCAAAGAAACTTTTGGCATTGGTAATTTTGTTGGCTTCCTTATCTGAAAAGAATTATGTGGAATATCCATCAAAACCTAGTGATTTACATATCTTTGTGTCACTAAGGTTAGAGATTTCATTCATTAAACCTCATCATTTAATATGAGACAATCTTTAATATGGTAATACTCCTTAGGAGTAAGCCCCAAGTTCCTTATTCTAGGCATCCTTCTTATGAATAAGTCCCAATCATAATTCCCTATCCTGGGCTTCTATCTCAAGAGTAATCCCCAGTCTAAGTTCCCTTAAAATGGGTATCCACCTCATAAGTAATCCCCAATCATAATTTACCTTAAGCTGTGCTTCCTTTTCAAGATTATGTCCTAAGTTAAGTATCCAAATCTCTATAAAGCACATATACCTTTATGAACCTTGTTCCCGGGCTTCTTCCCTGATGTAAGTCCCGATTTTCATCAATCTGGGCAGTCATATGTATGTAAGTCCCACATAATTTCTTATGACTGCGTGTTTTGTGGCACAAATTGTTAGGTTTACTGATACCTCTTGTTTCTCACACCGAGCATGACTCATGTGAGCTTAGAGTGTAAAAGTAACCTTGACACATATCTTCGGGCCGTTAATCATATGTAGGCCCTATAATTTTTAACAGAACGTGGACTTTGATCTCTACCTTAAAAGTGGAGTATGTTGGAATCCATTCTAAGGTTAAAGACTATCATCCATTAATTCTTATCTGTCCCATATAATTTTAAACTATATCTTAATTCCTGAACTACGTGGGTTCTGATTCCTTTTCTAAACAAGGATACATAGGTATCCCATATGTGGGTACAATCCCAACTCTGAAATAATCCATGTCCTTCTGAACGACAATAAACTTAAAGTGCCCTGCAGAGTGGTTTTAAAACCAGTATGGTTATCATAATGACCAAGAGATCTTTATATAATGTATTTAAGGATATCATTGACTAAGAATCTCTAACAAATATAAATGATTCTCTATCGATGAAGAAACTCAAATACAGATAAAATATTCTCTAAATCTCATACATATTAATCATTGATTGTCAGATCTTAAGGAAAGCTCATTTTCATACTTGGTAATGTAATAAGGATTCACGAACATAACTTAAATCTATAAAGAGAGTCCTAGAGTAGACAATAATTCTCCCCAAAAAGGTGTGATGAGTCCGACCTCCCATCCTCTCGACCAATGAAAATTATTAATCCTCATCGATCGACAACTAATGAGCACCTACCTTTGGAAATTAGGTCCAAATGGATATAGAATCATTGGATGTTTCTGGTTCTACGAACAAACCCGTTAGAAACCGATAGGAATGTTTGAACCTTAAGCAAACAAGGTCATCCCCATTTCCATAGGAAACAATAATCCCCATTGATTTGTTTGATTACCAATTCTGAATCACCTTTCACTTTCAAGTGGTTCACTTGTACCTATAGTGCCAATTCCAGGCCTACAATGAGTGCTTAATATTATTCCTCATTTTTGGAACCTCCTTCTAATAATAGAAAAGAACATGGAAATACTTTTTTTCTGGTCAGATAATTAAAATTCTTATCCCATCTTTGTTGATTTTAGGTTTTTCCATTCTCTTCCCCATTGGGCTTATTGAAGCCCCATCAAAGTAAAATTACCATGTTAGGGGATTATCATGAATAGAGAATATTTCTTCATCGGGAAATTCAGTATTCAATGATGTATCATCTACAGATGGGTGTTTAGTAAGGATGTTTACCAAGTCTTGGACTTTTATTTCCTTTTGATGAAAAATGTGGATATCGAACTATTGAAAAATATCTTCCCACCATGCCAAACATCTTGCAATCATAGGATGACTGAATATAAATTTGAGCAGGTTATTGAGAGATACCAAGTGAACCTCGTGAAGTTGCAAGTAGTGACTCATCTTCTGAACATAAAATATTAATTCCAGGAAAAATTTCTCTATACTTTAATATCAAGTCTCTATGTCAAGCATAGTTCGTCTGAGATAGTAAATTCTATATTAATTCCCAGCATCATTCCTCTGTGCATGGAAGGCACCCAGTGATTACTCTAAAGCTGTCACATAGGGATTAAGTGACTTTCCTTCAATAGGTGGAATTAATACCAATGGACTCAAGAGATAATTCTTGAGGGGATAAAATTCTTCTTTGTGGTCTTCAGTCCATTGGTATGTTACTCCCTTCTTCATTAATTTATTACAGGGTAAACACTCGCCTGCCAAATTAGTGATAATGTGTGGAATATAGGCCAAGTGTCCTTGAATTCCTCTTAATTCCTTCAAATTTCAAGGAGGTGGCATTCCAAAAACTTCTTTTATCTTCTCAATATCAACTTCAATGCCACGACGGCGTACAATGAAGCTATGGAATTTTTCCTAGGTAACCCAAAATCACATTTCAGGAGATTCATCTTCAAATTTCGTTGTAAAATTTTATTGAATATGGTATCCAAATCAGCCAAGTGATCATAAAATTGTATTGATTTAACCACTAGATCCTCCACATACCATTAAAAAACTTTTCCCATTAAGGTGTTGAAGATATGGTGCATGGACCAATGATACATTGAACCTGCATTCTTTAAGCCAAAGGGAATTACCAGATAGAAAAACACACCTGAGGGGATTTCCAGGCTACATACTCTTCATCCTCTAGAGCCATCCAGATTTGATTGTACCTAGAGTATCTATCCATGAAGGAGAGAGCTTCATTTTTGGCTATTTCATTAATAAAAAGTTCTGTGATAAGAATTGGAAAGTTATCTTTGGGACAATTCCAGTTAAGATCTCTAAAATAAATGAAAACGCTGATTTTCCTATTCTTATTTATTATTAGGACAATGTTGGACATCCATTTGGGATATTTCACCTCCCTAACAAAGTTATACTTGATAATTTTGTCAACATGAACTTCAATTTTAGAGGCATGAGTTTGATGCGTTCTTCTTGGTACCTGCTTAAATCCTCGATGCTCTTCTGGAAAACCAAAAATGATGAGTTACCCCATTGAGATTAATACCTATCATTTCTGAATAGTTCCAAGAAAATAGATCTCAATGTTTATTTATAAATTAATTATACATATATTTCTCTTCAGAATTCAAGGCCACACTAATTATGTAGGGTATGGATCTTCTTCTATACACAGATTTATTTCTCTGAGCTCATCCACAGTGGTGGAGACACCTTACTCAAATGATTGAGGGGTGTACTTGAGATCGTATTATTCTTATTTATTATGTGGAACTTCATCTATTTATTATTGAAAAATATATGATGGAGAAAAACTTTTAGATCTAATGGAGGAGTTAGTATTTGAACATCTTGAAGAAGAGGAAAGCATTTCTAACCCTACTATTGATGAAGGGTCATCCTGGAGCATTGAATAGAATATGATGGGTATAGAATAAACATCCTTGTCTTCCTTTATTATTGAAACAACTCTTTAATCATGATTTTTGAATAAAATAATTTCTTAATTTTGGGGGATGAAATGAATACATCTCCATTTAATATTTCACCACTGCTTGGTAGATCAACAATTTCTCCCATACCGCGATAATTGATTATCCCAATTGACATTTTGGAATTCACTGGATGAGTTCTTATATTTGGGTATATCCTTTTAATTTTAATGATAGGTAACACATAATCTATACTTAGGTGCTTTAATGGGTTAGCTATGATCTTTTCTAGTCCATTCAGATCATTAATTATTGTTACAAATTTTTCCATGGAACTCATTCCCATACTGTGATAGAATTATTCCAAAATATACTAAGATTCACACATTTTTAACCAAGACATATCACCATAAATTTTAACATTAAAGAAATACTTAATACATTGGTGATATGATGAAGGAATGGATGTATGCCGATGTAACAAAGTCCTTCTACAGGAAATGTTGAAGTGTGTGTACTGAAAGACAACAATGATGTCTGAATTAGATACAAGATCCCCAAACTAATTTTTGAGTGTAATTTTTCCTATAGGTTATTCTCCATTCTTGTCATAACATTTCAACATCAATTTGGAAGAAGATAAGTCAAATTCAGTGAGACCCAGTCAATGAAATGTATGGATGGGACTGAGGTCAGCTTAAGATCCATTATCAAGGAAGACTCATCGGATGTCTGTATCATTAAACTTTATAGATAGGTAAAAGGGCCTTATGTTTCCTTGTAAAACATCATCCTCATCTTCACCCCTGAAATATATTATTGTATTATATTCTACAAATTCATTATCTATACAGTAAACCTCAGCAATAGTAACATTATTTTCAAACTCTTGAGGACTTGACAAAGCCTCAATAAGTTCTTCTCAAAGTTCTTTTGACAAATTCAAAGAATATAGAATTGACAACATGGTCAGTACATGGGATATATATTTTAAAACATCATATTTTTGGTCCAGAGGTATACGTTTTCCATCATGGAGATTCATTTTTGTAGGTTCCATGGATGTTGATTCTCCTAATGTAGATGTACCATGTGTCGGTGCAGAAGCTAGAAATACTTCTTCTCTTGGTAAATTAGACTGACTAGGTCTACCTACCTGCTGAGAGAGTGATGGTGTAACCTCAAATTAGTCTTCTAAGATAATCATGTTAGGACTGATCCTGTCATGTGTGGAAGAATTTCCTTGTTCTTATTGAGCCTGTTGAAGGGATCTCCCATGCGTTTCGACTGCATATACGGTTTGAGCAGTGGTATAGTTAAAATAGTGGTTACTAGAATATCCACTTCATCCCCTGTATTCTCAACCATGGATTCTTCCTATAGTTCCCTTTTCATGTTTAGGGAATTCAGGATCATCATAACTAGAATAGTCATTTTCATAGGGGTCTGTCAAGTGAATAAATTTAACAGAACCAACAATCAATTCTTCATCTGATGAAGATTATTCTTTACAGGATGGTTCTGGTTGTTCCATTTGGTGGGGTGGTGCCTATACTTCTGAGATAGATGCCATGAAATCTGTCAAAGTCAAGGACAAATTTGGGCTTGACCTGAGCTCATCTTCTTCTGAGTTCTATTTAACTTTCAGATCATGTCACTTTTTTGTGGATTGACCTTTAGAGGAATGATCTTTTGATGAAGATGGATTTGTTGTAGCAGAAGTGGAAGAAGAAAAAATTAGTTGTTTTAGCTCTGTTCGTAGAATTTCATGGGTTCATTTTATTGTTTTCCTAACCATCCAATCAATATACTTTCTCACATTTTTGTTTTTAACATTCTTTGATTAACCTTGTTCATCTGGATTGGTAGTAGTAACACATGCTACATGGGTTGATGATATTTTTAGTTTCACTTGTCCAGAGTCTACCATTTTGTAGAAGGTATTTGAAAAAAAACACTCATAAATGGGATTCCTAGAAATTTTATAAAAGGGGAAATAATTTGGGAGATATTCGCCTCTTTATTCACTTTCTTCCACCTCATAAATTGAACCAAATTTCTTTCCAAATCATAAATGAAGTAACCAAGAAACCTGTTCATTTCAGAAAGAATAAAATTTGTTCTTTAATTCCTTAAACTATCTCTACCTTTAATCCTTTTGATCATCTTGACAAGGCAGTTGTTGCTGCTGACTCTTGAGAGGTGGAGACCTTCGGTATGACAAATATTATGAAGTAGAATCAGGTATAGGTGCTTATTTGAGAATGATTGTAGTAACCTATAATTTCCTTGTTCTCATTCCTAGAGATGATGGGATTACACAAGATTTAGTTTTGGTTTCCACAATTAAATCCTCCACTTGTTGGTAAATTGATGCAAGTTCATGAAACCCTCTTATGTATTTCCCAAGGATTAGCAGCGTGCGTAACTCATCATGTAGATTTTCCACACAAGTTGGGCACAAATATCCTTGAGGGAGTGCTAGATTTAAGGAATATTTTAATTATTTTCATCGAGAAATGAAATATGAAACTCTTTCATTATCCTTTTTTTTTGAAATTTGTATGATAAAAACTGTTGTCTTTTAAAGTGATGAGTTGAATTAGAGGGGGAATTTATGACAGAGGTCTTCCCATCCAGTAATTGATCGAGACTGCAAACTTTTATACCATACAAAGGATGGCCCCTATAATGATTGCACAAAGAATCTGAGAATTACTTCATCTTGTTCTTGAGGGGTCCCCATCATTGGATCAATGTGAGAAACAAAATGCATTAAGTGCTACCCCAGATCTCTCGAACCATTAAAGACTGGGAATGTGTTATTCACAAAATTTTTTGGTGAAGGGATTGGATCTACCCATTTAGGGTAAGCTTTGTTTTCTAGTTTTACTTGATCATTTCATTCTTCCATATCTTTCAATCGAGTTGTTAATTCCTCAATTGTATTCATAAGCATTTGAGGAATATTTATTTGAGCTAGGACCTGTACAGGAACAGTAGCTGTAAGTTTATCTAGCATGACGACAAGAAAAATAATTGGTGGTGGTGATGCTAGTATTTTTCTTGGATAAACCATGGGGTCAGGCCTTTAAGGATGTGTTTGATCCTACCCTAGTTGTGTACCCAATGGAGGGAATTAATTATCTACATATGTAGTTGCAACAAACCCTGTTTGCTGAGGAGTCCCTATAGGATGTTCAAGTTGAGGATCTTTTTATGGAGAATGTCTTCCGGAAATGCTACTTCGATATAATTTTTTATTGAGTATTTTTAACTCTTTCATCTCTTCCTATTGTTGGGAAAATATTTCTTCAAGTAAAATAGACCGACCATCTCCAGTGGAAAAGTGAGACATGATTTGACTTTTAACATTCCCTTTGTTAGATTCCTTCTAAAGGGTGGAAGTTGGTTACTTGAGGGGATACCTAGATTATGGGTAAGCCTCTAATTTCGGGTACGCACACCTCTATTTATTTTAGTGTGTACCATATTATGGATAAGAACTCTATCCTCCAAATCTCCTGCGCTAGACTCATTTTACAAAGTATATTCCATAATGGTATTAATAAAATTTTCTGACACATAATTCATTGACGAAATTATGTCAGTATCTTTATAAGATCATCTCCTTATATATCCTTCAGGAGACTTTGTTCTCCTATATGATGAATTAGTGGGAACTATTTGACAGATAATAACCTGAAGGGAATCCTTGGATAGTTCAGTTGTGCGTTCATTTTGCGACTTCTTCCATAATCAGAAGAAAACCGACTTCCGTTGAGGAGGGTATTGTAATTTGGAAAAATATACCAACCATGTGGGTTAGGACTGTTCCTATTCTTCAAACCTTTGAACCTTGTTTATTGAATTTTAAGGTTTAGCTAAACAATCCCCTAGCCCTACAGGTTGGGGTGGATCCCGATCTACTATAGCTGATATTCACGAAGCTACTCTCCTGATTTTTTAAATTTTCATCCGAACATTAACTGGTTGCATTATCCAAAAACAACTTAAATCACCTATTTTAGAAGACCACAATGTTATTTTATACATTTTTACAATCTGGTGGCTGAAAACCTCTAAGTTATAGGCCTGCTTAATCTTCTCATATGCTTGATGCAAAATTAACTCAACAATTTTCTCTCGTTGGGCCTGACTTTTATGAGAGCTAGTTAAGGACTATTCATGATTGTATCTATGATTACACACAAAATCTGTGGATTGTAGTTGGCCCTGGGAAATAACATTATATGATACCATTTCTGGCAGAATTTTTTGATTATAAGGCACATTGAAATGCAAAGCTCCGTGTCCACCCCAGCCTCTGATACAAACACTAGATGGGGTATCGATAATTAACTGGCGTAGCCTCTTTAGTGCATCGAGTCCTGCATGCTAAAGGGTTCCCTTATTAATCTCATCCTTTGGATGTCAAGTAATTGATAGAGTTTCCAAGTAAATTTGGTGTTACAACCCTTATATTACCTTTACATGAATTTGATATTCATTATACGGTAATACTTTGGCTTTTAGATGATGAAGAGTTTTCGATATGCTGAGGTGGATATCATCAATAAAATATTCTTACATCAAATCTAGAATGTTTTATTGAGAGGTTTACACAGGACAAAACATGATTGGTATTTCGCCCATAGAAATTTTTCTCTCATATTCAACATATCTTCATCATCTTTTTCTAAAGTTTTCTCAACATGGTACAACTGGAGTGGACACTTCTTGATTGTTTTATTAAAAACAATAGATTCATTTTATTTTTTCCTCTACTATATTAGAAGAAAAATGAACTAAGGGAGGTTCATAGAATGATTATCACAATATGATGTATTCTAGTCAAGAAAGTATTTTACCTATTAGAAACAAGGAATCAGACATGAATGGCCTTATAATGGCTAGTTCCTCGAGATAAGATGTATTTCTCATTTCTACATTTTTAATTAGAAAATTATCTTAAAAATGCGAAACACTACTGCAAAGAGAAGTTTTGCTGTGAATTCCATCATTGGGAGGACGACCATGGTGGATTACAAAAAAGCATAAATAATCTTTCTCTAAGGTCTTCAGGACACATGGAGGTTTACTGTGGCTCTCATCAAGAGATAAACTCTATATTGACTAAATTTTTAAGAATCAATCCTTCATCATAAAGTTTCTGATGGGTAAATTCATAATTACTCCTTCTACTCCCATAATTAGGTAATGGGATATTAGAATATTGAGTTCCAACTGATAAATGTCTCAGGGCTTCATGAACTCCATCATTAAGAAGAGAAAAATCGCTGATTGGATCTTGATTTTTCAACTATATTTGGTGAGAATTATTATTAGATTACATTTTACATGTATTTGGAGACACTTTCTGGGAGAAGTGGTTAGCATGGGCATGTGTATGTGCCTTCTCTAGAGTGATAATTAAAATGGGTCAATTATCTCTAATTAGAAAGAGTGTATATTCCCGATCCAATTGTCCATTTGATATTGGGGAGTATGACCCATAACCCTCCTCGACTGGAATAGATGTATGTATTTTCTCTAGGATGGAATTCCAACAAGTCATCCAAGATATGGGGATACAATTATGTGTATGTTCCTCTAGTACCACTGAGGTTTCAATTATGATATTCTAGCATGATTTCAGAATATGGGAAGGAATTTGTGTCTTCCCATTAACCATTGATAAAATGTGTTTTGTGACTTTAGCAGTCAGAATGAGAATATACATCCATTTCATATCTTGAGTAGGTGTATGTTCCTTCCCCTTTCCTCCATTTCCTGTAAGTGGATACTAATAGTCCTCATGCATGGGGTCAGAGAGTTTTGTCTACCCCAGGTTTGTCATTAGAGATTTATAAATTACTTCTATGGGTGCTGCCAAATGTGATTTGTAGAAGGCTAGATTAATGTTGGTAGGTGTATGAACTTCCTGGATGCTTTCCACCAAGCATGGTTTTTAGATTTCTTTTGATACATACATATGATATTACTGGAAGGATTTTTGAGTGCAGGCATGTGTATGTTCCTGCTTACCATTTTCCACCATAGTTGATTAGTGGGCTTCCTAGAATGTAGTTAGATGAGTCTTCAGACTAGATGGTAGATTGTAAGAAGGTGTATTTTCCTGCTCATTGTACTCCACCATATTTAAATGGAGGGATTGGTTGGTTTCCTCTAGAGGAGTGTGTTTACCAATAGAGTTGGGAATGACATGTGTATATACCCATTCGTTTTTTACCACAAAGTTAGGTTTATGGACTTCTCTAGAGGGAAAGGTAAGAACCTGCTCCATGTTGGTCGGATGTTGTCCCCGATGGTTTGTCTTTCATGCCCAGGTCAGAGGGAACTGGGCTGAAAAACTGAAGGCAATACCCCTATCATGTTGGGGGTTCCTTACCGCATGATTCTGTTGACAACAATTTTTGGTGGGAGACCTCGAGAAGGACCCCTGCATCTTTGAGTTTAGGTTATGAGTGACCTCTTGATCCACCTCCTGATAGTATGATAGGGACTTGTTATTTAATTTTGTGGATAAGGACTTTAATTTGTTGAAGATGGTGGTTATAACCATCGACCATCGGTCTTCACTATCTGAATGATTGATTGTTGTAGTTAACTTGGAGAGCCTGTTGGGTAGCCTCTAGAGTTGGGATAATACCATGTTGACAGTATTACTATACTGATATATTTGAGACCTAGTGTTGAAGATGCTGGGTCAGTGATGATGTCCTTCAAGTGGATGAGGATCTAGCTTGAGCAGCAGCCAGGGCATTAATGAGTGAAAAATTGATGGAATCCATTTAGAGTGAATGGAGTTCTGAGAAAACATGAAAAAATTAACTTTATTAAAGAAACATATTTTATATGGACACATTCTTGATTTATTCTTTGTCTGGACTTCCATTATCAATTGATAGGGGCATGCCATATGGGTAACACTATAAACTTGGTTAAGGATTCATGACAAGTTCACCATTTTTATTTTGCATCCTTTGAAACTTGTGTTCTGATTATAAATCACTACTTCTGAGAGGTTTCCATTTGATTTGTTTATGGAACCAGAAATATCCAATAGTTCTGTATCCAAATGGACCTTCTTTCCAAAGGAATGTGTTTTTTAGGTTTGAACCTACGATTCTTAAGAACATATATTGGTCAAGAGGATGGGAGGTCAGACTCGTCCTACTCTTTTAGGGGGGATTATTGCCTACTATGAAAATCCCTTATATATTTAAGATATTTTCATCAATCCTTTTTAATTTAACAAGTATAACATAGGTTTCCATTAAAATTTGAAATCAATTATTAACATGTGTGAAATTTTGAATCATCTGTATTTATTCAAGGTTCTACATTAATTGATAAATTCGTAATTATTCTATGTTCTCTATCAATGGTATCCAATTGTATACTATTTAGAGATTCTTTTAACCATTTTTATGATAATACTGGTTTTTAAGCCACTCAGTGGGGAACAATAAAATTTATTGTCATCTAGGGAGATGAAGGGCTGTTTTGATGTCAGGATCGTACCCATAAATGGGATACCTACTTATCCTTGTTAAAGGAATCAAAACCCTTGAAGTTCGGTGCTTCTTAATGGGATACATCATAACTATTAAGGTCACGTGATAAGGACCTAGACATAGAGTTTAATGTCATGTGGTAAGTACATATAATTGGAATGTCCTTAGTCAAATTTTGGATTGGTACATATGCCTAAGAAGACCATGGAACTTATAAAAGATAGTAGTTTCAAAGTGGTGTTAGAACATGTTGGGAATATGGACATGGAAGAAGAGGTTTGATTTGAAGTGTTGCATTTGAACCTCAGTGAGGCTTCCTAGATATCCCACATGGATGGGAATCAAAGCCCATGTAGTTCGATAAGTCTTAAAGGAGAGTGTAGTATTTTGAAAGAAATGAGTTTGTACATACTTCTTGAAAATGATGCCTATTTATCGATGAAATGAGATGGATCTCGGGCCATAAGAAGGCTTTCTATGTATCCCAATTATGGTGGGAATCAATGTTATCATAGTTCATTCATATGATGTGTTTGTACAAATGTTGTGATCATACAAAATCTCTAAGACCATGTGATCCATGCTTGGTATGAGAAACAGAAGGATGTTAATTATTTAACAAGGACACACACACACACACACACACACTTCTCCTCCTCCGCTGGTGGAAGAGGATGGGCCTACAGCCCTGAGGGTAGACAAGGCCAAGGGGATAAAAATTACCTCTATTCACATTACATTAGACAAGTGTCCAATGTATGGAAGGAGTGAAGGTGAAGGAAGTATAGAGGAGAAAGACTAAAACTTCCTATATGAAAGGCTAGGGGCTTACAACAGTATGGTTTCCATAAAATTGGTCATGGTAGGGGAAGGAGAATTATCATTTGTTCAAAAGGAAAAGTAAGTGAGAACAATACCTTTTCAACTAGAGACATGATGTTATAGGTTTTAGAGATATGAAGGGGTGGTCATGACCCAAACCCGCATCCTCTAAACCAGGAACATACCAACAATATTATTGGGAGAAAGGTCCATGTGACTGTGGATATAAAACCCCACAAAAACTCCATGAATCCTAACCCCATTGAAAAAAATGTGGGAAACCTCTGACT